>OY720685.1:21410082-22610082 GCA_963170755.1 Amphimallon solstitiale
CATAGGACAAAAGCCACTTCAGTACAACACGTCACTGGTAACTATTTAACAAAATCAAAGTTATGTGTAGACATCTTTCTACTTTCGTATCTAAAGAGAAAATAAAGGACATTCTCCTTCAAGAAGCATTCTACAATGTCAATGACATAAATTAGCCCTGTGTTGATGTTATCATTACATTTTTGCTTGATGTGCTATTGTGTAAACTGTATGTATATCTTATTATTGATATAATAAATTTATTATTATAATAGAAACATTATCCTTCTTACTGTAGAAGTGTTATAATTAATCCTGCTTTTACACCCACAATACCTCAGCTCGTCAGGGAAGTCGCAGCAACTTTCATTATACATTTACATTCTTGGTAATTATCAATATAGTAAGTACTGCCTACACATGGTCTGTATATGGACGTTTCTTCAATTTGTATTTACCTGCGATTTTAAAAATTGCTTTCAATAATAGTAATTCCTAATAATTGAAGTTACGTAGGGGTTATCAAACAAAACTAGTTTAAAGTATGTAACACTTTCGGCTGTTACTTATACATAAGTTAAATAAAACACTCAATTAAATTTGAATAACTTCACTTTATTTTAATCACTATGTGACTGCAGTTTTGACATTACACGTCATTATCAAACGAGTTTACTTATATTTCTACTATTTAATTTTTCTTTCACCCACGTTTAATTGCAATTGTTTGAAATCTTCATGGATTTTATTGTGTTATATATGTAGAATTTTAGCCTTCATACTGGTTGAAGTGAGGTATATCACTTCATAAAAGTTAATTAGATACACACTTAATGTACTTGGCTTTGACATTACTTATTTTATTATGGTTCTAGTTATTTTTATTTTATCTAGGCCTGAATCGTAACAACAACTGCCATGATACAAGTCTGAATGAATAATCATCAATTATTGTTGAGGATAGTACATACCCAACAAGTTATACAAACAAACTAATTCATAAGCAAGCAAAGATTTTATTAAAGGTTAGTACTTTGAACCTTTTTCAGCTTGTATAACTGCAATGCATTGTCAATTATAAGATAAAATATATAGGAAAAATGACATTTCTTCGTTACATCGTCTTGCAATATGTATTTTAGAATAACATTTAACATCCACAATCACATCATCACTTATTTTTGGAATTTGAAAAATTAGGGTCAGTAGACTTATCATATCCCTTAATTCAAAATATTTTAAGATATTTAAATCTAAAGCAAAACGCCTACAAAATTGTAACAAACACGATTGGTGTAATTGGATAATTGCGTCACTTCCTTTAAGCTCCCATTGGCTTCTCTTTACTACTACGAGAAGACTGCTTTTACTACAACAAATTTAGCGGGAAAACTTAAGAATGGGCACATCCTACTGCCCAACCCCTCTGTTGGCTACCTACCCGAACTAACCTTCAGTTGTATAACTATAGTATTAATAAACAAGGCCACGGCACAGACCACGGTGAAGAAGACTCGACATGCGCACATGGAAGTGTGATTGTAAACAAAAAGCATATGGTTCATTGCCGGTCTTCCGAATATTTTGTAAACGTAAAATGCAGTTGTCATGAGCCCATTTTCATCTAGTAAAATTACCAAATGGTGATCAGCCTTATTAATAGACAAAGTTAGTAGCAGGGGGTGGACACTATTATGAACTTCCTTGGACCACCGGTTTGAAACCATGATATGAAATAGGGACAAACTCTTCAGAGGGCGCAGAAGATTGCTCTGTCGTTAAATTGGTAATCCATAGACGGCCATTATATGCCATTGTGTATTTACATGTTGTCTATAGTGTGTTGTGCGAATTTTTCCTATATTTTAAAACTCTTTTTTGCTTTTATTTATTAGTATTTTTTATATAGTGTGTTTATTATAGTGTTATATAGTAGTAGTGTTCGTAGTTTTATTTTATTTTGGGTTTTATGTTAGTTTACTTAGTGTTTAAGGGCTAGTAATTTAATTTAAAAGACTTACGTGATTACGTTATTTATTTGTGATTTGCGACTATTATTGTGTAAGTATTAGTGACTTTTAGTGTATATTATTCATACAGTTGTATTAGTATACAAAGATTATATATGTAGATTTACAAATTAAGTAATACATTTTTATAATGTAAGAATTACTTTTAAAATGTTGGTTTTTGACTAGGTTCCCCTGATATTATTATTAAATGGGGCGTTATCGCACATGTTCGGTCAAAGGTTGTGAGGATAAGCAATCCCATAGACATATATTTCCAAACCCTGGAAAATATCCTGAGTTATTTAGAAAATGGATAACGCTTTGTGATAATGAACATTTAATGACGATGAGTGCAGAAGATGTATACCGAAAGAAAAGAATTTGCCACTTACACTTTACTGCATGTGACATATCTTCAAATATGTATTTGAAGAAAAGTGCAATTCCATCATTGTACTTACAAACAGAAGAAAATGAAGTTCAAGTAGAAATGTGACCAAGGTAATACTTTTTTTTAAATTTTGAAACAATTAAAAGACAATTTTATATTTAAAGCAATGGATTCCCTTATATCTGATCCTGTACCATCTACATCCCATCAAGCATTAGAGCCAGATGTTATGCAAAATATTGTGGATACGCCTAAGAGAAAAAGTAAAAGAAATGTTTATTTGTACACTGCTTTGTTTACTATTTAGTATTATTACAGGGTCAGCAATCCTCGAGGAGGAAATAGAACAACCAGAAGAAATAATTATACCTGCATCAACAAGAAAACGTAACTTTACCCAGAACATTAATATTTTTCGAAGATAACACTAACCACTCTATAATTTTTTAGGATACTCTGGCGTATTGAGTGATGTTGGAGTATTCTATAAAAAGGATTTAACCCCAAAAGCACGAAAACTATATCAGAGGACAAAAGCCTTGCAAAAGCCAATGAAGCGACTCCGAAAGAAAAGTGCAACTTTAAGGAAACAGCTAAAATCTCTTACAACAGAAGAATGTATAGAAAGGGTGACATCAACATTAGAGCCCCATATTGCTGATTTCATAAGGTCCCAAATACGACTGCAAGGAAAACCACCAAAGGGCCGGCGATATAGTATAAATGACAAATGTTTGGGGTTAATTTTGTACAAACAGAGTTCATATGCATATTAAACTTTTTCAAAATTATTTAAAATACCAAGCAGAAAAACTATTAAGAATTTATTGCAAAACATCAGATTGAATGCTGGTGTGAGTGAGAATACATTTAAATGCTTGGAAAGATCCATAAGTAAATTAACTGAGAATGAAAGGGTATGTGTGCTCATGTTTGACGAAATGTCCATCCAACCACACATTACTTTTAATCAACATAAAAATTCCTTTGAAGGATTTGAAAATTTGGGAGATGAATTTTCACATAAAATAGCCGACCATGCTATAGTATTTATGTTACAAAGCGTCACAAAAAATTGGAAGCAGCCAATTGCATTTGGTTTTATCCAAAATACGATAAAATCTATTAGTTTGGTTAGAATGATCAAACATATAATACGGGAAAGTAGAAAAATTGGTCTCAACATTATTGCTACTATAAGTGATCAAGGCAGTAGCAATACCGCAGCTGTAAATTATTTAATGAAGAACTCAATTGTTGACGAGCGTTACCATAATACCAAATGTTATCTTATTGATAATACATTAATATATCATATATATGATCCGCCACACTTAATTAAGGGTATACGGAACAATTTGGTAACTAAAAATTTAATTTGGCCTACAGAAGAAGAAACATATGTTGCAAAATGGAGTGATATATTGCTATGGGGGGGGGGGTATATGCTAATAAAGACCTATGTTATAATAATGAATGGAGAGCTAATGAGACTTAGAGCACTTAATTTACTTTATCCTAACACAAAAACTGCTAAACACAATAATATGTTGAACTATTAACTTTTCAATTATAATTCTGCCGGCTAGCTAAAGGGGGTTGCATTCTACGAACACGGAGAGAAATTATCTAATTAGTTTATGTATCAATTAGTATCTCACAATTTTCCTAGTAGATAAATACCGTTATTAATAATTCAAAAATTTCGCGGCATTTAACGTATGACTGCGCAAGATCGGGATATACTTTATCCAAGAGGTGGAACGAACACTGAAATTCGCGCGAAGAAGCTATACCTACTTAATGTGTACGAGTGTATATAGATTAAGTAATCAAAAAAAGAAATTTAAAAGTTATGTGATTAACTAAGTGGGTGTTATTTAAGTGACTCTAATTGTGTTCTCTACAGGGCGTTACTGAGGTTCGAAATTTGATTTACCTTAGTCCGGTATACCATGCTTTCCAGTTGTCGTTGGACGATCTCGAAGAATCTAACCTAGAAAGTCAATTTGAAGGGACAGCTCTAATGCTGGAGCTTCAACAGAATATGTGTACCTCTTATGGTTGAAGAATGAGTTTTAACAGTGATGAAAACAAACACTTTATACAAGAAAACAACAAATCTGAATTTATTTAAAACATAACACTGAATATCTACTACAATACAACAATGTCCATAAAATTTAGATATAAACAATACACTTTTGTCGTGTACAAGAACAACAGTTATTTAGGCAGAAGTTTTACAAATTTGAAATATTGAAAACAAGGCACAGTATACGAACTTGGCCCTTATGTACCAACTATAAAAATGGACTGCATGACAATTGAGATAGGATTAAATTTAACTGTAAGTAAATTCTGATATTTTTTTAAATAAGCATTATATTGTTTGAAATTTTAAATTGATTTTCCAAGTGTTTATATATGCTATGTATCTAAATTTGAATTTTATTAATTGATAGAGATGATCGAATTAAAAGACGTTACATAAATGTGACATAGATTTGGATTTGACCCACATTTGTGTCAAGGAAAAAAAAACATATACTACTATTAGACTTGGTACCTTCTGTGTATTAATTCCTTATCTTGTTTAAGGACAGGTACTTGTTCCAATGGGGGTGCTTCTATGTGAAGGCAGCTCGCGTCCCAGCTGTCTGGTATCGGTGCTCGATGTGTCCTTGACCCAGTTCGGCTCGGTTTAAGGTCGACTTCTTCAATGGATGACCTTCTGACTCGTGCGTGGGGATAATTCAGCAGACACTTTATAGCGTATTTGGGTGTATCAACTTTGACGGTGGCTGGATGTCGATATGGATTGGTAATAAGTATTGATGCGTCAATCAACTCAATGAATGATCACACAAAAAATGAATGAATCGAAGTGAATGGCTCGTTAATGACGGTTCACAAAAAAAATCAATCGATGAATAATCCGCTTGCATAACCATGTATGCTCACGAAACAATGAATAATTCTGAATAATGATTTAATGAATAAATAATCCGCTTGCATAACCATGAATGCTCACGAAACAATGAAGAATCTTGAATCATCAATCAATGAATAATCAATTAATGAATAAATAATCCGCTTGCATAACCATGAATGCTCACGAAACAATGAAGAATCTTGAATAAATCTATGAGTCTCGTCTGATGTGCCTTTTTATATCAATCTCTGTTGTGGATGTTGTAACCATGGCAATTTTATACAGTAGAATTTTACAAAGTCTTTTTACGGGCAAGTCTATTTTTGAATATTTGTGGAATCATGTTTTATCTTAGTTAAATTAATTCGTCTTTCAATCGGTACAATAAAATTACTTTAATTCGTTTTCTTTTAGAAAAACACATTTTTTTAAAAATTAAAGGGCAAATTTAGCATTTCGACTTTCATTTGTTCGATGACGTCAATGACGCTAATAAAATAACTTTAAATATCAGAATTTTGGCTTAAAATGCCTTTTTAGTAGAACTTTACCTTTACAAATTAAACTTATAAATACATACAATATATTTTCGTCTTTTAATCCTTTTTAAAATCTTTCTTTATACAAAAAATTAGTGTGGTTAGTTTTTGAAGTGGAATAACTAAATGGTCTTTTAATTTATTTACGAATTACTGTTATAACATGAAACTATGACCTTTTCTTAATCTTTTACCACCTTTTTAAATTATCTGAATAGCTTGTACTTAAAATTATAAAACTTTTCTTTTGCCTATGTTGACAACTGTCAAATTATTCAAAATGCTTATTTAAATATCTGGTCTCAACTTGTAAATATGACATTGAAAAATATTCCAACATAAAAGCGTCTTGATAGACTTTGTAACTGCTAGAGTGAATTTATAATTACTTTGATTACTTATAGGAAATATTTGGAATTAATTATTCCTTTGTCAAAATGGCGCGTCGAAATTTGAAAATTAAAATGATGCTTAACTTAAATGTGCGCATCTAAGAGTTTTATTGTTTGTTACCATGCTTGTAACTTGTAAACTAGTTTATGGTTTAAATGTTTTTTATGTTCACCATTAGTTTAATTTAGTTTTAAGCTATGCATTTTTAGATAACAATTTGTCATGCATGTGCAATACTTTTGCCAAAGTTTGGGATGATGCTTTCGATACTATCAACCTTGTTTTAACCTTGAACCTGTAACTTTTTGTGACAATTTACTCTTGAGAAATCACACTATAAAATGGTACTCAATTATATGCTCATAGTGTGGTAATAAATGTTGAAATTTGGAATTTAAAATTGTCCATTTGTAATGGCTGTCAGATTCATTTTATATAATTACTTTGCCTATATAACATTTAACTACTTATTGTTGTATTGTGGAAATTTGCTAAATATAAGTATAAAAATAAGACTAATGTGTATTTTAAACTAATCAGGTATTTAACTCTATTATTTAGTATTTAATACGGGGGTTTCAGTTGGGGTTCCTGAAAAGAGTAGTCATTGGTTTGGTTTTCTAAATTTGGGGGTGAATTTCTTTCTAATATTTATAATTTGATGGGGTTCTCAGAATTTACTAGATTTGTTAGTAAAATCTGTATTAATTTTTAGGAATTTTTACCTGTACTCTTATACAAGGGTCCAAACATAATGCATCGCCGATG
Source organism: Amphimallon solstitiale (assembly GCA_963170755.1). Lineage (NCBI taxonomy): Eukaryota > Metazoa > Arthropoda > Insecta > Coleoptera > Scarabaeidae > Amphimallon > Amphimallon solstitiale. The sequence goes on from OY720685.1 coordinate 21,417,100, forward strand.
TATATATGGTTGCCTGTATTCAAGGGGTTTTAAAGGGTGACTGTATGTGTTTGTGGGTATTTGACTGGTGTTGTCACATAATCAACACCAGTTCAATATATAATGCATATGAAATAGATAATGCATCTGGAGAACTAAGAGCTATGCCAAAGCTAACAGAAGAACACTGTAATCCGAGGAAGATCAGGAAAATGAAAGTATCTTGCGCAACACAGGTCTTCAGCCATACTGTAGCATCTGTTATCAATTTATTAGTAAAATCAGGTATAATGCATGTGTTGATATGAGATATAAGAAGACTTATATATTTATTTTTAGGTATTACTAGTGAAACAGGTTCAATGTTAGAACCATCTGCCTTAGGGACAGCAAAAATATTGAAGTTTTTTGACTCGCTGTTTGACAGTGTAAATGGTTCCACTTTGTATCCAAAAAATGGAAAAGAATTAAGATGTGCCCTTACAGGTAATTCAGCTCACCATAAATTTTTTGAAGAAGCGAAGAAGGCATTAAGAAGTATGTATGTTGCACATGGAGGAAGAAAGGAGCGTCCTCCTTCATTGCAGAATTGGTTGCACACAATTGAAGGGCTACAACATATTTACCAAAGTTGTAAACATCAGATTTCATTTCTAAAATTAAGGATATTCAACCAGGATCCCCTGGAGAACTTTTTTGGGCAATTGAGACAAAGAGGTGGCAGAAATATCAATCCCACAACTGTTCAGTTCGAAAATCATTATAAGTCTCTTATAATTAATAATTTAACTTCGAAACATGCAATTAGTGCAAATTGTGAGGAAGATTCAGGCCAAATATTAAAAATTTCTTCACCGGCCAGATTCAGGATGAAGACTTTTTTGAAATGTCAGATGATTTGGCCAACAAAATCAACCAATTAAAAGAAAACATTTCCTGTATAGATGCCTATGTAATAGGTTACATCAGTGGATATTTATGCAAAAAAATTAGATATTTATATTCATGTGACTTTTGTAAAAAAATCTTCTTTCAGAGAATATACATCAAATGTGGCATGAATTAGTTGAAGCAAAAGAATTTTCTGGTACAGTGCCTGTAAGATTAAAGTATGCTACACCAAACCTGATAAAAGGATTGTGTAAAGCATATTCAATTTTGAAAATTCTTTTGCCAGAAGTAGCTCCGCGAAAAGGAGCGTTCTTAATTTTATATGATGCTCTACAAAAGAATATAAACTTTAATTTTATACAAAATTGTGAGCATATTAAAAATATTGAAAATACCATTTTAAAACAATTTGCGCAATTAATATGTCACAATTGGGCGCTAGGTATTAACAGGATATTAAGTGGTAAAGATTTACGATACAAAAGATCAGATAAAATATATATGACTGTAAAAAAATATGTATTAACACATAAAAAGATTAAATAAATATCTGTGCAACTATTTACCTCTTATTTTAGTCTCATTTAGATTTATACTAATACTTCTATCAGTATGAGAGATATACCGTAAGCGTCAAATTTTAATTTCGGTTTGCACTTCTATCATATGCAGAGGATGATCTTATCATATACAGCGCTGCCTGCTTGCTAACAGTGAAGGGAGAGCAACGGAGTGGCGGGGGACCCCCACGCCTTACAAATGTCCAGTGTGGCAGCCTCGCTTATGTCTATCTTTACTTTAATTCGTCGCGCTCTTTTCCACTTACTACTTTCCTATCAGAAATTAAAATATGACGACCTCGGTATATCATTTTATAAAAGAACACGTACTTGCAATTAATTAGAAATATGATCATTAAATATTGTCACTGTTCTTTTGTTTTTGTAGTTATTTTTACAGAAAGGTTTGGCTTGCCGATCCCTGTATAAATTGCAACAAGACAAAAGCGCTTGCGACAATCTTTAATGATTACTTTGTATGGATATACAATTACATGTAATTATTTTAATTTATGGCGCTTAAAATATAGTTAGGGACAAACTCTAAAGAGTGCGCTTTCAATGAACACTTTTGGAAATTGAGTTGCCTATCTCTAAGTATTAGTTTATCTCTGGTTAGTAGCCACTAACATCATATTAAGTGGTTACTAAAAATTTTCGTATTAATAGACGTTTTTAATAGGCAACTAAGCTTAGTTGCCAACTAAATTTTAGTACCGTGTTATAGCGTGTTTAAGAGGTAAGTAAGCTGTTAAATCTAACCTATCTTTGGTTTAGCGCCAAATTAAGATTCAAATGCGTCTTCGTTGTAGAGTGTTATTTTAAAGTATTTTTATTTCGTGGAATAAGAGGAATGGCAGTAAACAATGTAAGTTATTTTAAATAAAGAAAGTATTAAATAATAGATTAAAAAAGAAGGAACTTTATTAAAAAGTAATATTTGTTTTCTTAGAACAAAAGGGCAGATCACACACCTGGAGAATGGAGAAGGCAATTCTAATAGAATGTGTGAGGGAAGGAGCCCACATCATTGAAAATAAAAGGAAGCTGACTGTGCTCAACTTTTTATTTTAGTTATATAATTATGTCATAGTCTGTGTAAGTTTGTGTTTTTGTACATATTATGATAAATGTTTAAACAGTTACTCAAAAGTTTGTACGATAACATTAGTTGTAGGTAAAATTGTACACAATATTAAAGCATGTATAACATATATTTTTTCTTTTATGATTAATATAATTAATTATGTATTCAACATATTTTATAGTTTGGCAAAAAAAAAGAAAATACACTAATTTACAAATAAGTATTTTTCTTTCTATTACTACATAAACTTTTCTTTTTATTGGAAGTATCTATTTACATAACTTTGCCGAAAAACAAAGTAAAATTTGATACTTATAACAACTATTCCTTTAAAGTATACTTTCATTTTCTATGCTGTCATTCCTAATGATGTTATGCATGGCAGCAATTTCTACAATAGTTGCCTTTGTTGTTTCCAGATTTAAATTCAGCCCATTAAAAAAGTAACAGAATTTGTTTTTCATTATTCCAAATAATCTTTCTACAACATTACATGTAGTAATATGGGACGCATTGTATCCTTCAGCATTTGTTTGGGAGTTCAAGAGTGAGGTAAGGATGTGTCGAGAACAGGCATATCCATTATCACCAAGTAATATACCATCTATTTTGTCATTCTGTAAAATAGAGCAAGTTACACTGCAAATATCATTATTTATACAGATATCCATACCTCAAACTTCCTTTTTAATATGCAGAGGCTACATATATGGGAATCATCTGTGCTTTCTCTCCATTTAGCCACAATATTATGAACTCGACATTTTGCATCACTCACCACCTTATTGGAAAATGTTACTGAAGTCATACTTATATATTGTTATTGACTACTTATTTGAACATTTGAAGAATAGTACCATATACGATTTTAAAACAAAAAGAGATTGTCACCTTCAGGATTTTTTATTTTTACTTGTGTGCCATCTACCGCACCAATAATATTTGGACACCGAGCAATTTATAAAACTCCCCTTTCATTTCTCCCAAGGCATTATTTTCTCTTGAAAAATTAATGAATTCTTGTTAGTGTCAAGCTATTGCCTCAACAACTTTTTTCACAACCAAACTCAATGTGGCTGTGATAGACCATGAAGTTCAGCTACAACACAAATTTCTTTCTTATTTATTTCTTTTTAGTATGTATTTCTACCTACCTATATCTTATCCATAAGCCCCTTTAGCTAAATAGTGTATAGTGTACTTGATTATCTGCACTAATTGGTAATCCGTGAATACTATTTCCCTGTTCAATTTCATCTATAACGAGATTAATAATAAATCTTGCAACTTCTTTATGTATTCAATCATTTTGTTTAAAAGATAAGTCGTCATATACTTCGAAAGGATTCTTTCTTGCCAAGTAAACCTTTGGATTGCGATTTATTACAATCTGTACTTCTTCCACCTCATATAATTCGTCTTGGATATTAATTAGATCTCTCATTTCACTTATAAAAAACCACAGGTAAATTAAAAAATACAATAACTCGCATACATAACCTTTACTATTTTCAATTCACGCGCACTTTTGGTCTGTTTTTTACAGAAACCGATGAATTTGCTATGTTGCCAAAGATCAAATGCTATTAGAATAATACTAGTTAGTAGCCACTAAATATGCGACTATTAATAGGTACTCTTACTATTCACTTAATAGGATGTTAGTGGCTACTAACTAATAGCGTACTAAGAGGCTATTAAGACATTGTCTATTAATAAGACAGGATGTGTTTACCACAGAAGAGGGTCACTTTCCGAAAATGCTATAGGTACTTCAAAAAGGAGCCAGTATCTTGGTACAAGACACAACTGTTTCCTCATCCATCGCTTCCGTTTAACGTACCTATTTACGATTATACAAATGATGAAGGAAAGCAGCTTCTGTTATGTGGGGTTATATGACACATGTGCTGTCATACTTGTCACCACTCTAAAACCGTTCATAAATACCAAAACGCTCTGTCGACACTCTAGCTGCAAAGCAAATTACTCAAATGCCACACACACGATTATAACGATTCATTTATGAACGCAGCCCAGCTGATGGGGATCTATCTATCTCTCTCGTTCGTTTATATCAATGCCTCTCTTTCTAAGCTCAGTCCATACCTATAAGAGGTCTATGAACAAAACCACTCATGACATACCTGGGTCAAAATGGCGGCGATCATTGCGTCGCGTAAAAATTAGATGCGCAGTGGTTCAAGAGCATTCTCCTCTCTCTATATCTCTGCTTTGACCTAACGGCAGCCATCGGAAGTGGCGACAGACTATCCCTCAGTGTTGGGATTGCTATTACAATTGTAATAAGTCTATTACATTTCCCTGTGTTTTATTACGTCGTTACGAAAGCACATAAATCTATTACATTTTCGTGGATTTTTTTACTTTCCCTAGCAGCAAAATCACTATATGCACACTTGTCCTACATTAGCGAATGTATATTTTCATCCTTCTCTAAAATTGTGATTTTTCTGCCTGGGTTAATTCAAATCTTGTGACCTGTATTTTCGGAACAGTATCCGTAGTAGCAAAATCACTATATGCACACTTGTCCTGCATTAGCAAATTCATATTTTCATCCTTCTCTAAAATTGTGATTTTGCTGCTTGGGATAATACCTGCGCGTGTGATAATTACTGGCGATATGGTGACAATTGTCTGATAGATTATCTTTTACGTTGGTGTTCATGTCGTTGTTGGAGGCAAAAGTTGTAATTTAAGATACCGATCATACAGATTATTATGACGGTGTAGACATAATTTACAAATATAAAAGAGACTATACCAGTGATTCCCCGAAATGCTATAAACTCGTGATTCGCGGTCGATGAACACTGCACAGAGGCGACCGCGACTAAAATGTAAACAAAAAACACATTTATTTTATTTTTAAGAATTTATTATGTTTTGTTTTGAGAATATTCATTAGTACATACATATACAGTAGTATTAGATTCTCTAAAATAAATAATTGCGTTTTGCTATACCTATACATATATATTTTTAAATTTCCCGGCAATATGATCTATTACATTTCTATTACATTCAGGCACCAAGTCAAAGATTCTTTGTCCAAGTTGACCAAGTTTTAGTACAATCTACCAACACTTAAATCCCAACGCTGCTATCCCTCCCATCTCTCTTATCTATGATCCCTCCTCAAGTCACAAAAAATGGCTGATCATGTCGACCAAGTTGATATGTATGACGCTATGTTTTCGGCAAATACATTTAGTGTAAAGGAAGAACAGTGCCAAGAAGACAGTTTTGTAGAGGATAAAGTGTGTATCTCTGAAACTGCTATTACTACAGGCAATGCTGAATTACAAGGCCCCATATGCTATGGAAAAATAAAGCAGTATGACGAGTGTACATGTTCGGACAATATTAAAAAGGAATTGCCATCATTTGAAGTATCTGAAGAACAAAATGACAACGTTAAAATAGAAAGAGGGATCAACACTGATGATATTAAAATTGACTTTGATAATGGACTACTTTGTAAGTAAATATTGCAAGGCAACTTCTAATAGAAGCAACTCTGTTAAAAGTTTCTGACTGTGTATGAGTGATGAAACATCTGCAGCATAAATATAAAATACACAATTCTAACACAGAAGAGTTGAAGAGCATTTATTATTTTTACTGTTTATCTAAAAACATAATCTCATTCCATTACAAACACCAAGTGTAATATTTTGAATTTGATACATATTTTTGTCTGAAAGGTTTAACTTAGTGCAATTGCCAATTAACTCTTTCACATCCTATGTTGTATATTATAGTTATTATGAGACCAGTATAAATATATGTTTCATTACTGTTTATATGAAAAATCACCAGGTGGTAGTAAATGCTACGATTGTTAATCTGTATATATTTTGCCAACAGACTGTGAAGATTGTGAAGCATATTACAGAGACTATTGCATTGAATGTAGAATGCTTGTCCACATTTTAAACAAACATGCTCTAAATAATGCAGATCAGGGAGCACGAAAAGATATCCCAAATGATATTCTAGAAATTCAAGATTGTCTTGGACAAATCGGAATATATGCTTTAAGAATTATTCCTGAAGGAGTAAAATTTGGTCCTTTCACTGGACTCACCGCAACAGACCGTCCCTGGGAAATGAAAGGAGGGAAATTTGTTTTGGACAAAAATAAATCGAAGCATTTGAATTGGATGGAGTATGTTAATACTGCCAGGAATACTTCTGAACAAAACTTGAGTGTCTTTCAATCTGAGGACAACATATATTATCAAAGCACTCGTCCAATCCAAGCCGGTGAAGAGTTATTGGTATATTTTGGTGAGGAATACAAAAACAACGTAAATAAAATTGACAGACTGGATTTTGATACCACTACGAAGCAAACCACTAAGGACATATTTGCCTGCACATTTTGCTGCCTTGGATTCAGCTCAAAATCGCATTTAGCCAAACATAAAACCATTTGTGTTGAGGGTAGAACTGGAATCTTCTCAATTGAAGGTATTGTAATTATCGCATTTTGATGTTTGTGGATTAGTCTATATTAATTTTTCTATTGTAATTCTAATGGTTGTGTTTTTTACGCAATTGCAGAACTTGCACAGTGCCCATTTTGCAAAATCCACTTGGATCTCATGGAATATATGGAACATCACATGGCCTTCTGCTGCGAGAGGAATACCAGGTACGATTGCTCCTTATATGATTATACATGAGAAGAGTGTCACAGAAACGACGTTTTCTTACCCAGTAGTTTACTATTTTATACTTTGAACTGAAATAAGTAGCTGACCGAATATTTAAATACCTCAGTTATTCTGTTAGTGAAGCTCTTGCATTATTATTGGTTATATTTTTTGCAATATTCAATGAGTTCAAGCACAGATAAGGGAGATTGGAGATAGCCGATGTAATGATAATTATTGGCAACATATTTTGGAAACGACCGTTAGGCGTTCGGCGTTAGTTTGGAAACAAGGCACCAAGATGGAGGGCGCTACTATAAGTTTTGTTACAATATTCGGGGCGTTCTCTCACGGAAAATAGTTGAATGTAACAAAATCTAGGTTGCTATTTAAATTTCTACTTCAAATAAGGCGACGACATAATTTTTATATACCTGACTGTGTCGGACATACAGAAGAATAGTCTTTCAAATAAAAAATATACATGTGGACAAAAAACGTGAAATAGAACTGATGCGCCTTTGTTGAGTTTTGTACATACAAGCGCATTTACAAGCAAGAAGTTTTAACAGACACATTTTATTTTATATTATTTGTGCGCCAAGGTTATATTTATACGTCTTTACTAAATTTAAAATATCTTTCATATATTCTAAATTCTGATTATGATTATTTAATATTTATTATATTTAGATAATAATTAAACCCTATTTACTGGTGTTTTTAATTTTGAATGTTAATATAATAAAAAGAGTATCACTGCGCGCGGTAATATATGTGATTCCTGGTGTTCTTGCTTTAAGTGGTATTTTGAGTGGTTTATTGGCGTGTGAACTAGGTAAACTTATTATTAAATTATAGCCTACTCTTTTCTCCATTTATTGGTATATTTTGTATCTGTGGTTATTCAATATTTCTTATTTTATCTGCAATTTTTCTTTATATGTATGTATATGAACTCGTATACATATATTTACTCATAATCTTTTTCAACATATTGCCGTGCTATCTCGCAAGTTTATAAAATAAGAATAGCTTTAAGGATTAGTTTAAGTTTTGAAATAAAATAAAAATGACAAAAAATCGTATTTAAATATGAAAGAGTAAAAATATGCAACAAATTACATGGATGTATATAAAGTTGCATACACATGGTCAATATACAAGCAAGTAATTCAAAAGTCATTATTATTCAAGTGAATAGTGAGAAAATGTAAAATAAAATTTATTAAATAAATATGAAATAAAAGACAAAATAAATATAAGCAATATATTTCTTTTGTAGAAAGGATACACAAGATGTATGGTTTACATATCATCAAAAAGAACCTAATTTTATACAATGAGTAAAGATTGCTTTAAACATTCTAAATAATGGACCGCTGTTTAAGTCAAAAAGGGTAATGAAGGCAAATAATAGAGAAAGGGTTATGTTAATGGACGGAACAATCAAGAGAATTAGTCATGTAAAAGCAATAGAATTGTATGAAAAAGATCAAATACGATATGCAAAAAACATAAATATGACTGAATAAATTATTATGATCTACATGCATAAAGCAATAAAACTTTATGAAAGACTTTAAGAACTAAATTATATTAAAAGATAAAAATTACCTTAGCTTATAACTAGAGACTAAGAAAAGGATATAAAAATATATGTAAAACGTAAACCCGATCAGCAATAACAATTGATATAAAGGTAGCTGATAAAATAAATAAAAAGTGTATGTGTTTATGATTTGTTTGTAACACAATGCTTCAGAGACTGGAAACAGACGTGTACAGTTTCATGACCTACAAAAGATAACAAAATATATAACTTGTGTAAAGTTTATTGCAGATAGACATATTACCGATGGAAAGATCATGGATAGAAAACAGAGATGCAGTGGAGAGGCGGGCGTGTCTTCCAGGTGCAGGCAGTGCGGGAAGAAAAATAATCGTTATCTCCAACGTGTTTCCCATCTTACCAAATCGCAATCTAGCTACAAGGAAAGTGAAATTGACATTAATAAATGGGAAGAAAAAATATGTATTGAACAATGAACAGGGCAATAGGTTCATTGATGAATACAAAGAAGGATGGTATTAACAACAAGAATAAACCTACCGTCGGAAATGCTGTGCGAGGCAGTGAAAAGACTTTTGAATAAGAAAACAATTTGCGATATGTTGACGTTTTAGTAAATAAAGAACTGTCAGAACAATATGTGTATGTGTGTGTGTATCAAGACGGCAACATGTGGGCAGCGATTTCACTGGAACGTATATTCCAATGCCAACCTAAAATATGGACTAGAGGGCGCAATAGTCAACGTAGAATTTTTTTGCCGGTATAAATTCGAAAAACAAGATTCGACAAGAGAGACTTCTTATTACGACTCCGAAAGAATAAGACGCTTTAAAAATAATTGTTACATTGTAGAATAGTAGTTTTCATTGTTTCTTTATCACGTTTATTCATAATAATTTTCTTTTATTAATATATTTAAATTCATTTGAAACGTTCAATATGGACATTCAAAATGAACATTTTGATGAAATGTTTAAAGATAGCAAGTAAGTTTTTTTTTGAAAAGGAGTTATCTAAATTGTTAAACAGATATTGGTTTTTACGTGCAAATGATTAATCAATGTAATGTTGAACAATATAGATAAGCAAATATTATCCTGTAAGGTTTTCTTTTAATTCATAAAGTTGGAATTACAACAAAAATAGGACTAATGGTGTTGGGCAGTTGAAGAGATGCTACGTGCGAATGAGCATTTTCTTCATGGTATTGTCTAGGCATCATTAATCTTTTTCAAGTTATGTTAATAATTAATTAAAGGTTTTACAAGGCAAAGATTAAAAGCTAGATACAACACGTGCAAATGGTTGTCTAAAGCAATTAATTGAAGCCAATATAAAAATAATTACATCGATAAATATCACTATCATTGTACAATAAAAGTTTACATTTATTTATTTACAGGATAAATATTTATTTTTTTGTTTAGCATCATAAATAAATAAATAAAAGATTTACATACATTACAACCGACATTTGGTATAAATGATATGAGCATTTTCAATTATGTATTTGTTTAGAGCATTAAGGTGTATATAAAAATATTTGAATCTACAAATTACTAAAATAAAAGGTGTATGATTATGTTATATAGACATTCCGTTTTCTTCTTTAAACAAAACTATTACCTCGTCCCTATTATAAGTAAGAGAAAGGCCACCAGTGAAGGAGAAGGAACCACATACATTGCCAGAACCCACAATAGTTATTAGGTACATGCTTCAACAATATAAATTAAATACAAAACCAATTATAAGTTTTTGGTGTAAAAAGAAAACATTTAGAGCACAGCATATACAAATGACTATACCCACAAATATATGCTATCACAGCAATATGTTTTCTTTTTTTTTTCTCTTCTTTCAGTCAGTTATAAAAATATAATATAATATATATATATCAATCTTAGTCGGTGTACTACGTTTGCTATTAATAATGACTCAATGTATTTTAAAATACATTATCTAATATTAAAAACATTCTTCATGATGTTTTAAATAAATATTTGAAATCAAAAATTTTTTCGTAATGGTGTTAGAATATAACATAGCGGTTATAAGAAATAAGAAGGTTGATGATGTCCAGAAGAAACGAAACGTCTTATAAAAATTTCGATTACGCTATTAGCTAGGAGGCTAAAAGAGTCGCCAAGGATGAACTTTGTGGTACTTCCCTACAAAGCAACTTGATTATAAATGTGACTCTTGTGAATTTAGAACGAATAACAAAAGTCATTTACGCCCGGTATTATCAACAATTATTAAAAGCAGTTTTACTTAAAAGACCTTTAATTTAAATGGGTGTTCTGTATTATGAAGTACATTTAACCGGCATTTAACTGAATGTGAAATTTTCTGCTGTTGGTAATGGTATTAGTTCAAGTAATTAGAATTTAGCACATATGAACCCTCCGAAGTTGTCATCAGTCTGCACGTTTTCTAGTCATTAGATTTATTGTCACTTGTGGCCAATTACAAACATATTTTAGAAAACAAACAAACAAATGCAGTAAATAATCATGAGAAGGTATATTTTACATTTTCTTTTTGTTACGTTTAACTACACTTGCAATTTACAGAACTGCGCATGGAAAAGCATTACAGACAAATACAATGCTTCCCATGTACTAAATTCTCGGACCATGGAACAACTGCCAGCTAAATACTGCTCAAAATAAGCAGATGTTGTACTCGACAGGTGGAGGTCCCTCACAAATTCTGACGGATGTTGTTTTAGACACTGTTTTATGGATGATGCCTAGTAAGACAGTCGAAGGGGAAATAAATATAGGAGATTGTGATAATGAATCACAATCTGGTATATTTATTTTTTTGCATCTGCTTCTTCATGTGTGGACCAAAATCTCCAGGAAGCCAATGACTTGGAGGATATAACACTGCAAGAGTCTGTATTATTAGAAAATGAATCGACAGAAGTATTTACAGTAACTTCTGATATAAATAATTCAAAGACTCCTATATCAAGGGTTAGTAAGCCAAGAATGATAAAAAAGAGAAAAATTAAGCATGATTCTGAAGATGTAGACGAGATATTATCTGCTAAAACCAAATTTTATTTGAGCAAGGCCAAATTGATTGAACTTGAATGCAATTTGAAGACGGAAAGCTTAAAAACCAGGTTCTTCAAAACAGGTTATTGGAGGAAGAATTAGCTGAGAAGCAGGAAAGACGAGGAGTGAGATTGGCTATACTAAAAGAAGAACTGGAGGGAAAGAAATTATGTAACTTAAAATTAAGAATGGAAGATTTTTAATAATAAATATTAAATTAATAAAAAAAATAAGTTGTATCAATATATTACTAATATCCTAAATATATATGTTCTACAAATAAAAAATGTATAAACACAAAGAAAGTTTATTTATTTAAGAAATTACAATAGTTTCAAAATAATTTTGGTTTAATCTCTGCCAAGTGTTATTATTTTCTTCATTATGCGTGCTTCAAATGAAATGTTAATTCCTATTAATTGCAATAATTGCAGCAGTAACAATTATAATTTTAGCTGTTTCTTTATTTACCCTCATATCTAAAGATAAAATTGGAAAGCTTCTTTTCCATACCGTATGTGTCAATTTCCATTAGGTATAGGGATTCAATGTTTACGTGCGATTTATACGTATACAAATAGTACGTGGCAACGTGTCACCCCTACTGTCCCGGCAACAATCGACATCAGAACGATTTTCTCCGATCTCCCCACCAGATTTTACATACAATCTTTAGCTGCGAACACGTTGCGATCTAGTCTGCAATAAAAGCCGTCTTATTACTGGAACGGGAAACATCAAGTGGCCGCCGCGACCTCCTGATCTAGTAGTTTATTATTATTTTCAGAATCCTTTTTTATTTACCTTATTTTTAATTTTATGAGAATTACGCTTTTGTTTGTGTCATGCAGCGTGAACGCAGCTTAATAATTCTCTGCATTTACTGAAAGGAAAAAGAAAGATAAACCCTTGCAACGCGTAAATATTATTTCTGAACGCATTACAAACACCCAAGTCAGTGGTCCAACAGTTACTGCTAACTTGAGCTTGTATCGGTCGCGCTGGCATTGGAGAGGAAAGTAGGGGTGCCATGTTGTCACGTATTGCATGAATTAATCGCCTATGGCTAATGAAAATTGACACATGCTGTATGTTCTACAAATAAAAAATGTATAAACACAAAGAAAGTTTATTTAAGAAATTACAATAGTTTCAAAATAATTTTGGTTTAATCTCTGCCAAGTGTTATTATTTTCTTCATTATGCGTACTTCAAATGAAATGTTACTTCCTATTAATTGCAATAATGGCAGCAGTAACAATTATAATTTTAGCTGTTTCTTTATTTACCCTCATATCTAAAGATAAAATTGGAAAGCTTCTTTTCCATATACAATTTTAGTGTTAAACAGCGTTTATTGTTTAAATGTGACATACATTTGTTATTATTATATCAATTATATTCTAAATACATATCTTCAATAAATAAAAAGAATTATAAAAACAAACAAAAAGTATATAAGAAATTACACTAGAGTTTGAAAATAATTTTGGATTAATCTCTGCCGAGTGTTATTATTTGCTTCAATAAACACTAAACATGCTTCAACTAAAATGTCTTCTTCAACTGGTAGAGGTTCATTCCTATTAATTGCAATATTATGTAATACTGCAGTGACAACAATTATAATTTTTGCCGTTTCTTTATTTACCCTCATTCCTAAGGACAAAATTGGAAAGCATCTTTTCCATACACCATACTGGCGTTCTATAGTATTTCTTGTTAAAATGTGACAAGAATTATATTTTTCTTCAGCCGCTGTATTTGGTTGTAATAACCAAATACATCACCAAAAAGAAAACAATTAGTAAATGTGCCAGTTTCAAATTTTACCTTCAGTCGGCTGTTATTGAATATAGTCTGGTCGTGACTAGAGCCCGGCCATCTGGCTACAATGTTTGTGATTTTCAAATTATAATCACATGTTGTTTGTACATTGTATGAAAAATAGCTTTTACGGTTACGATATAATTCTGCATCATGACCACCTGTAATATTAGATATTAATGATATATTCTATTATTATAAGTATGCTAGATGTTTTACCTGGGTATTGTATTTTTATATGTGTACAATCAAGTGTACCTATTACTTTTGGAAATTTAGCAATTTAAAAAAATCCAGCTTGAATATTTCGGATTTGGTTAGGTGTTTCTGGCATTTTAATAAATAATGCCCGAAGTTGGGCAATTGCAATGGAAACTTTTTTTTATAATTCTTCCAGCTGTTGCTTTTGTGACACCAATAAAATCACCCATAGAAATCAGCATGCAACCAGTTGCATAGAACCGTAGAGTTAACAGTAATTGATTCATTGGTGATAAACACTGGTTTCTTGCAGAATCATATTTAATATTTTCTTCAATATAGCCTAAAATTTCGAAATGTTCGAGGTTAAGTAGATATCTAAATTAATCACAGAAATTAATGTAAATACGTATGCGTTAATTCCGCTTTTAGTAGTTAAGTGGTGAAATTCCAGCATTTAGCTTAAATGCCCGTTTATTCTTAAATGGCCTTTTAAATATGTTCATAATACGCTTGTATGACATTTAAATGACACTTAAAATAACAGTAATTTTAAATACGTTGATAATACTGGGCGTTAGAAATACATATAAAGACTAATCATTTGAAGCAATTTGATTATAAATGTGAGTTGTGAATATGAAACAAATCGCAAAAGTCATTTAAAACACATATAAAAAAATAAACATTTGAAGCCATTTGATTATAAATGTGATTCTTGTGAATATGGAAAAAGCATCAAAAGTAAATTAAAACAACATATAAAAGGTAACCATTTGAAGCAATTTGAATATAAGTGTGACTCTTGTGAATATGGAACAAACATCAAAAGTTATTTAAAACAACATATATAAGGTAACCATTTGAAGCAATTTGATTATAAGTGTGACTCTTGTGAATATGGAACAAACCACAAAAGTCATTTAGAAAGACATATCACAACTAAACATTAGAAGCAGTTTAATTATAAATGTGACAAGTGTAGATTTGAAACAAACGACAAATATAAATTTAGAAGTGCATATCAAAACTAAACATTTGAAGTAATTTGATTATCAGTGTGGCTCATGTAAATTTGGAACACACCTCAACAGAAGACCTTGGCGGAGAAAACCTGTATGTCACACATGATAATCAAAAATTGCTTATATTTTGCCAAATGAAACCTTAGTAGTAGCAAAGACTAGAGAATACTAAAGATGTGACACATGTAAATATGATGTAAATCTTGTTGGTGATACAATAAATTTATTATTATCATTATATTGTTATAGTATGTAAATATTTTTTTTTAATAATACATTATTCATTGTCTCAGCATTTCATTGCCTACCTTTTTATATTTTCATGTTTCAAATATATATATTATTTTCCAATGACATTTAACATGTACGTAATATAACACATATGCACTTAATATTCTCTAAACACTTATTTTATTAAAACAATATTTTATATTCTTATAATATGTAATTATTCCACATATAATTTGTATTTTTATTTTATAATATTGCAGATCCATGCATTTTTTTCTATTACGATAGAAGAATTGAAGAGAAATGTCCAAGGTCACTGAAAATTTGAGTAAGAGATCAAACGTGCCGATCAAAGCGTCGTTCTTCTCTAATCTATGGTGTTACCATGACGTCAGTCTTTATGTATTACAGTATTTGAAAAAAACAGATTTTAACATTTTAATCTACACTGCACTGAATTTAGTAATTGTTTTTATAATGTTGACTCTAGCTCGACATTGAAAGAAATATATACCACTCGACATAGTGTAAAGTGGTCAAGGTTCAAAGTATTTATGTCAAAAACAGTGGTGAAAATAACTTTAGTATTTATGTGAACCCTTACTTCTGGCGGGGACTTTATCTACCTCATTAAAGCGCATTAGAGAAATTAATGCCACCCTTAAATTGTTGTTCAGCCTGATAGATTAGAAATATTTATTTATTTTCAGAAAGTGCATCCTACCAACACCACCGGTCAAACAACAGTCAACAGCATTGAATGGACGGGAGAGGTGCCTCCGCCAAATTTATAAATGTGGGCAGTGCAACTACAGGACGAAGTATCAAGCAGATCTCAAGGAGCACACCAACAACCAGCATTACAAATTTAAAGTGTATAAATGTGGGATTTGTAACAGACGTTTCAAGACTAAAGGATTCTTCAGGCTGCACGTGAAATGTACGCCCGCTTGTGTTGTAGGAAAGGACGACCAAGAACATTCTAACACTGATTATAGCATAACAAATATAGACGAAGAACAATCCAGCTCACGAGATCAAATGAAAATATTTAAGTGTTCGCTGTGTGTGTTTCGAACAAAATACAAACCATCCATGAACAGACATATAAAAACTAAACATTTGAATCAATTCAGTTATAAATGTGACTCTTGTGAATTTGGAACACATAACAAAAGTCTTTTAGAAATACATATAAAAACTAACCATTTGAAGCGATTTGATTATAATTGTGACTCTTGTGAATATAGAACAAATCTCAAAAGTCATTTAGAAAGACATATAAAAACTAACCATTTGAAGCAATTTGGTTATAAATGCAACTCTTGTGAATATAGAACAAACCAAAAAAGTCATTTAGAAATACACATAAAAAGTAAACATTTGATGGTATTTGATTATAAATGCGACTCTTGTGAGTTTGGAACAAACATCAAAAGTCATTTAGAACAACATATAAAAAGTAACCATTTGAAGCAATTTGATTATAAATGCGACTCTTGTGGATTAGTAACAAATAACAAATGTCATTTAGAAAGGCATATAAAGAGTAAACATTTGATGGTATTTGATTATAAATGCGACTGTTGTGAATATAGAACAAACGTTAAAGGTAATTTGGGAAAACATATAAAAAACAAACATCTGAAGGAACGTGATTATAAATGTGACTCTTGTGAATATGGAACAAATAGGAAATGTAATTTAGAAATACACCTAAAAAGTAAACATTTGAAGCAATTTGATTATAAATGTGACTCTTGTGAATATGGAACAAACCGCAAAAGCAACTTAAAACAACATATAAAAAGTAACCATTTGAAGCAATTTAATTATAAATGTGACTCTTGTGAATATGGAACAAACCGCAAAAGTAATTTAAAAAAACATATAAAAAGTAACCATTTATCGTAATTTGATTATAAGTGTGACTCTTGTGAATATAGAACAAACCACAAAAGTAATTTAAAACAACATATAAAAAGTAACCATTTGAAGCAATTTGATTATAAATGTGACAAGTGTGGATTTGTAACAAACCACAAATATAATTAAGAAGTGCATATCAAAAGTAAATATTAGAAGTGATTTGATTATCAGTGTGACTCATGTGAATTTGGAACACACCTCAATAGAAGATCTTGGCGTAGAAAGCCTGTATGCCACACTTGGTAATCATAAATTGTTTTAATTTTGCCAAATGAAACCTTAGTAGTAATGAGACATTATTAAAAAAGGAAAATTCAAATAGATTTACACACACCAATATTCCTAGTAAAAAAGACCTGCACATTTCTTGAAATGCTTTAAAAACGTGCTATAAGGGTGTTGTGCGACCTAAAAACAGAACAGTCATGCAAATCATATTTTGTCAGTGAAAAAATACTCACCTTACCATCTATCTTCATTTTTGTGGTTGCAGTGTATATGAAAAAAAAACTTAACTAACGTTATAAAGAGTGGTGAAACGCACACATACATCATACGCGGGAGCGATCTATTAAAGGTTCCGTACCACCGGTTGACAACAACACAGAAGTGTATTGACTATTGGGCTCCGAAAATATATAATAAGCTACAGACAGTACTGTCAAATAACAAATACGAAAGTGAAAGAAACTATTTATATCATGTGAAAACTTTTCTATTGGAGAATGCTTTTTATACTGTGGACGGTTTTCTGAATTACTAGTTTCATAGATTGACATTTGTTTGTACGACTTGTTGTCTTACGTTTCATACAATTTCAATGTTTTTAAACTTATTTTATATATACAATAGTATTTATTTATGTACCGTTTGACGCTCGCTGTAATGTTTATTACAACAAATAAAGCACTACTGCTACTACTAGCAAATTTTGCTGGTTTATATGTTGTTTGACCATTTATTTTATGAAATCCTACAATTTCGTCTTTAGTTATATCGTAGAGGGAATATATGTATAAAGAGAGCCCATGCAATGTTATTTTTTGGGCACGCCATTGTGGACGTAGAGGAAAGAACGGCTACATCCAGAACTAGCGGCAGCACCTGCTCCTGGGATTAAGCTTATGCCTGGTAGATGTCGTGAAGTATTTTCAAATATTTTTTAGTATTAATATATTTATTATTATTATTATATAAACAAAATTGTACCTAAAAGTTAGTATTAATTCACTAATACTTAATAATAAATTTTATTATTTAGATTTAGAAATAAAATAAATAGAATCTGTTATATAAATTCCAACAAAATACGTATATAGCAAAGGCAAGAACCTTATTAAAATACGCATATATAAAACTTATGAATGAATGTGTAAAATCAAGGCCGACTCTTCCTGACAAGGAAACAGAGAACTAATACATCAAATTTTGTGTTTACATAGATGGTCATAAAACTCATAAAATAACATAACGGCCGGTTTCATAATCAAGTTAAAGTAACTTTAAATTTCAAAGTTGACTTTAGATCTCAATTTCGGTTTCATAATTCCACTTTAACTTTAAAGTGAACGACAAAGTCACTTTAAGCCAAAGTCACGATTTTCCCGCTTTAACCAACTTTAACTATTTACTTTTGCCGATTTTTCGCGAGTGACCAAGCACTAACCAGGTTAACTGTCACGGTCACTATTGGTGAGACTTCCCACTCCACGACTAATGCTCGGTTAGTGCTTTCGCAAAAACATCAGTGCATACCGTTTCTGCAGTGAAATAGCAATATAAACAAGACACACAAACAAGACACACAAGTTTACTTTACATACCCTATATGTGTTCATGATGGAAATTCGTGAATTAATAATTTTATTTGGTGGAAAATTTTTTTTTTTGGGATGGTATCATTGAATGGCTACTATTACTGAAACCTTTACATTTAACACAAAGAGCTAACTGGTGCTTTAAGCTAAGGGAAATTTACTTTCGACCTACAGTTGACGATGATGTATGGATAAATGTATATCTTGAGAAAACTTTTTTCGAACTATTTCGTAAAGGCACTGCAAATTGCAAGTGCTTCGAGGTTATTCACTTCACCACTGTCAAGCTAGCTGTCAACAATGATAGACAGAGACAGATATAACATACCGAGCGTAACACTCCTCCCGACTTGTGTATGCAGCGGTTAGCAAAGTGACAGATATTAATGACGTCATTACATCTTCCCCTCTGTTACCGGATTTCGCAAAAATGTTAGAGTTACTCTTACCACAGTAACCACAACATACCAGGTCAGTCGCGAAAAATCGGCATTTAACGACAAGTACGGTATAACCTCACATAATAATTATAATATACTTGTGTTGTTGACGAATACCTTGTTAAATTTGGAAATAGATATACACTGGTATTTATTTCGAATACTATTATCTAATAAAATGAACCAATACATATTGCAAACGAGTTCTAGTTCCTCATCAGAAGATGAGGTTGATGTAGTCGTAAGACGACCGACGTAAAGTTTATAGAAATAGGGAGAACGGTTTGAATAAATTCAATGACAATGAATTTTTCAATAATTCAGACTAACTAAGAATCGAACATTTAATTTCACTTCCTACAAATTGGTAGGTATTATCATGAAGTTTTGTATCACTACTAATAAATGATATATTTTAGTGGAGAATGCATATAGTCATACTACACAATATTGCAAACGATGCAAAAGGAAATACCAGATGAATGGGAGGCTGATTTAAATGTGCACGAAGCAGATAACAGAGGCAGTTGTTAATAATTTTAATGCAAGGCTGGGATTGAGCATTTGTTAATCGTAAACATTTTAATAACTTGTAATATGTACATATATTTTCTTCTTCATACTACCCATAACTTATATTAAATTGAAATTTCTGTCTCACCAGAATACTTCAAACGGTTGTTTGCTAAATCCATAGCATGAAACTTTATATTGAAAGTATGTATAAGTAATATAATGATAAGCCATACTAAATTTTTTGAAATGAAATTTATTTCATCTATAACTGTATTTTTTACGAGTGCAAGTACAGACATATATTAATATTGTAAATTATTTATTTCTGCTTTCTAGCCTTATATTTATTTAATAAAAGTAAATTTAAATGTTTTCATTGCTTTATTTTTGTATATCTGATAGTTGTATCAAACAAAACAAATTTCTTAAACAACTGACAAAGAATTGAACACAATTAATTAACTGTTCTCTTAAGGAGTTATTCCATATATACCAAAGTTATATATCAAAGTGCTATACTTTGGCTTAAGCTGGTCACAGCTTCGTGCATTGGAAAGTTTTATTGTTGTACTTCGCAGTTATCCTCCTCTCCCATACTTTTTCCTACAAAGTCAACAACATTTTATAGGATATAATATTTATAGTCTCTTAATTATTTTTCAAAGCTTTCGGCACTTGAAATCTTGTTTATTGTTTTGCACTCTATATAAAGTTTTTCTTTTTCCACTTCCTGCACGAGCAACAATTCCTCCTTGCTAAAATTAGTTCTATTTTCCTTTTTTCCCTTTTCTTTGTGGTCACACATTTTGCACAATATATTTAATAATAAACTGTCACTATCAATATCCAAAGCGAATTTAGTTAGACAATATTGTCAAACATAAAAGGCGCGTAAAACTATCAAGAAAGCCAATAGAAACTCGTAAAATTGAAAAAAAAACTATAATACATTGCAACCAACACAGAAACATTACATGGAAATTAACTTTAGCTAAAGTGACATCCCAATACCATTATGAAACGCATTTACTTTAACTCCACCTTGAAGTCAGCTTTAACTCAAAGTAGACTTTGGTTAAAGGGACTTTGACACATGTATTATGAAACCGGGCGTAAGTATTTTATTAAATTCCTTGACTTTAAATCCTTAAGATATAATATAAGACGTCTTTTTCTGTTGAAATGTGTTCAAACTGGTTCAACCTGTTTTAAAAGAGGATATTTTCGTGTTGCAACGGTGACGTCATACACGACACCGGTTAAACCAGTTTTGAAACTATTTTCCAACGTGTTTCAATCATTCTATCTCTGTTTGTTGGCGTTTTCAAAACACAAATAACATAACCTTACTGATAGATGTCACGTGAACGTTTTAAAACTGCTGCATTTTTGTGATAATATTGATGACGTTGCGATCGCAACAGTTTCAAAACGTTTTCGAAACTGTTTCATCATCAAAAAGACGTCTATAATATATTGGAATATAGACATGAAAAAAAAACCAACCAAGGCCAGTCAGAATATTGTGTTTTGTAATCATATGACGTTATTTAAAATTATTTTGTAATATTTAGCATTGGATTTTTTTCACAAATTGAGAGATAAAGACATTATCTCTTAAATTATGACAAAAATCGAATGTTAAATGCTAAATTTTTAAAATTATTTTGTAATAACAAAATAATTTTAAACGTCATTTGATCACAAAACAAAATTTTCGCCTTATGACAGTGCCTTCATTCAGCAGGCGGATCGGGAACCGATCCCGCTCCAACCGTTCACTTCACAACAGTTGAGTGTTCGCTGGACAGGACCGCTCACCTTTATGTCTCGTCTGTCATCTGGTACTTTTCATTGCTGCCATATGTTAAAATTATACAAATTAAACCGAATAGGCAATAATAATAAATTGTTTTTCTGCATTAAGTTTTGGCGTAGTTTTTAGTGCAAGGGCTGATTTGTCCAACCCCGAATAAAATACTGGGTGAACTCCAATATTATAATACATTTATTTCTGCACATTACCTTTAATATGTTGTATCTTGCTTTTCTAGTAACTTTCTTCAAAATCATGTATTAGGTTGGTCTTGGAATGCATCAATGGCGCATGCGTACAGCATACGCCCACAAGTGAGCATAGAATTTTTCCGCTCACAAAAATGGCGAACGCTCCTGAACATGTTCAGAGTGAGCGCTCGTTTACTGCACATGATCACTGAACAGTTGCGCAACTGTTGTGTCTGCTGAATGAAAGCAGTGTTGCTGCCGATGTGTGACGTATTATAAACGAGTTATATACAGTCTGTCCAGATTTCGATGCTCACCATTGGTATATCGGTTATTAGAATAGGGGAATGTTATGCAGAATTCAATGCTCGCAACAAATCTCATTTCAAATTCATTTGGACTTGTTACAATTTTGAGATATTTTGAAAAAACCAATATTTGCCGATTTGAATCTTCCTCAATAAGTTGATAACGCCTAATGCGATCGCTTTTAAACTAACATTGTCGAGACACTTTTTTAAGACAAATTTTTTGGTGTTAACAGTAACCCCCGATTTTCATTTGTTCCGAAGTTCTTAACGCCATCTTTTGTTTTTCGTATGGCGGCCATATTGAATTTTTAATTAGTTAGATAGTCCTTAAAAATAGCTTATCAATAATGTACAACATGCCTAATAAATCTTTATTTACACGAGAGATATGAACGTTTAAATAAAATTTGACTGTAACACGGAATTAGTTGGCTATGAAATTAAATGGTAGTGTAAAACAGACGATAAATAAGCTCTGTCATTATTGACATGTAAAAGTGCAGTGAAATTGGTGGGAGATTTAGAACGTTGTGTAAGTAATTACCGTTAAGCAAGAATTGATATTGATACACACATTTTCAAATGAAGTAAAGGTTGATATGTTGCAAGTTTATTTCAAAGTAAACAGAATCTCTGAAAATGCTTGCACAAGTTACACTCAGCGTTTTCCAGAAAGACCACAACCACACCCGACAATTTTTAGCAGAATAATCAGAAATTTAGTGAACTATGGAAGCTTCGAACAAAAAAGATCTATCAAGTTAACAATGCTGAACAATCCAAGTACATCAGTACGTCGAGTGGCTCGAGAAACTGGAATTCCGAAATCTAGTCTTTACAGAACGGTGAGAAAAAACAAATACCACCCATACAAACCAACAATTGTGCAGGGTTTAAGCGATAATGATTATCAGCGAAGATTACAATTTAGCAGATGGTATCTACAAAAATGTGAAGATGATACTAATAATATAATAAAAAACAAAAAAGAAGTCAATAAAAGTTCGTACCAATCAAACCACACCAGAGATTAAAACCAAATAGAACTTGAAATTTTCTTCGATTTACCAAATGTGGATTTTCAGTAGACCAATGATGATAGTTATGCCTATTGAACACTCGGCAGTTGGTAAACCGTGTTTCATCTGTCCAAAATATTTTCCTAGGAAAATCAATATCATCTTCACATTTTTGTAGAAACCACCTGCTAAATTGGAATTGTAGGTATTTGTTTTTTCTCAACGTTCTGTAAACACCAGATTTCGGAATTCCAGTTGCTCGAGCCACTCGACGTACTGATGTACTTGGATTGTTCATAACATATTGTAAAATATTATTTTGAAGTATATCAGCATTGTTAACTTGATAGATCTTTTTTGTTTGAAGCTTCCATAGTTTACTCAATTTCTGATTATTCTGCTAAAAATTGTCCGGTGTGGTTGTGGTCTTTCTCGAGCCACTCGACGTACTGATGTACTTGGATTGTTCATAACATATTGTAAAATATTATTTTGAAGTATATCAGCATTGTTAACTTGACAGATCTTTTTTGTTCGAAGCTTCCATAGTTTACTCAATTTCTGATTATTCTGCTAAAAATTGTCCGGTGTGGTTGTGGTCTTTCCGAAAAACGCTGAGCGTAACTTGTGCAAGCATTTTCAGAAATTCTATTTACTTTGAAATAAACTTCCAACATATCAGCCTTTACTTATTTGAAAATGTGTGTGCCAATATCACAATTCTTATTAGTCTCCATGATTATCGGTAATTACTTAAACAAAGTTCTAAATCTCCCACCAATTTCACTGCACTTTTACATGTCAAAAATGACAGAGGTTATTTATCGTTTGTTTTACACTACCATTTAATTTCATAGCCCACTAATTCCGTATTAGAGTGTTGATATCTCTTGTGTAAATAAAGATTTATTAGGCATGTTGTACATTATTGAACAGCTATTTTTAAGGACTATATACCTAATTAAAAATCCACTATGGCCACCATAAGAAAAACAAAAGATAGCACTAAGAACTTGGAAACAAATGAAAATCGGGGGTTACTGTTAACACCAAAAAATTTGTCTTAAAAAAATTTCTCAACAATGTCAGAGTTTAAATGCGATCGCATTAGGCGCTATCGAGTTATTGAGGAAAATTGAAATCGGCAAATATTGGCTTTTACAAAATATTTCAAAATTGTAAAAAGGCCGAATGAATTTGAAATGAGATTTGTTGCTAGCACTGAATTCTGCAAAACATTCCCCATTTAACCGTTCCTCTAGTCTTCTAATAACCGATATACCAATTGTGAACATCGAAATCTGGACACACTGTATAAACAAACACAACCTTATAATTTTTTTTTTATTTGCGCGGTAATTAGTTTAGGGGGCTTACGCAGACGTCACGACTAACTGCCGTGAGGTAGGACGTAAGAGGGTGGCGCCATAAGCGCTAATGTAAATTCTGTCGATGTAAGGTATTCGTTAAAATAAAACAAACAGCAGACATTTTTGTTTTTCTTATTATGTTTTTGCATTCAATTGAATACAAAGGATTAATTAAGGCTTCGTTGGGAGCACTTTCTTATAATTCAAATTATTTACTCCTACATTTCACTGTCAAAATTGGCAAAATTTACAACAACATAACACAGTTTCAGAAACTTTATTTTAAAAACTAATTCCAGTGGAGCATACATTGAGCCTTTGTTTATTTGTGTTTTAAATTTCGTTTTGATACTTCGTAAATTAAAGCGGTTCTATTGTTTTAACGACACCTTCTAAAGTCCAGAATTTACATTAGCGCTTATGGCGCCACCCCCGTACGTCCTACCTCACGGCAGTTAATCGTGACGTCTGCGTAAGCCCCCTTAAGCTGAAAAACTTTAAATATGAAGAAATTATGAATTAATACTTAAAAATTATCGTGTCCGGTAAAACAGGAAATGTCTTTTCTTTTTAAATTGGATTATACTTTTTTCTGCACGCTCATTAAAAATAATTTCAAGTTATTAATATTTACACCTATATTGCACATTTAGAAAATAGAATTGTTCTATTTAATCAGGTTATCCTAAATATTAACAATTACATTTACTGTTATAACAGTAAAATATTTGATGACAGATTTTAAAACTTCTAATTTTTATAAAACAGTATGTGCAATTTCCCAATTTAATTTGTGCAATTCTTTAACAGTTGAATTTAAAAATTACTATTAAGACAAGGGCAATGGATAATTAAAAAGCACTAAATCAGTCAAAAGCATCAATGTTTGATGTCAATTCGAAATATTCCCTAAACCGTTATTCTGAACAGGCTTTTCAAAGAGTTAAATAATTATATAGCAAAAGATTACTTACACTATTAAGGCAGAAAATATGGGCATAAAAAAGTAAAAAGCAAGTCATTTATAAGATGTAAATACTGGTGTCAGTATATATTTAAAGTTTTTTTTTAAAAAGCCATAAATTTTGTTGTTGACAGTAAGCAATAAATCTCTTTGATAGGATACTTATGTGAGTGAGTTATGTGTGTATATTTCATTCATAATCTACTTTTGGTGTTTTTATTTAGTTCTGGGATTACAGTTACAAATAAATTCCGTATGGTTTAGTTTCGTTGTTAGTGTATAGATGGTAATATTTGTCTTAGCTGCTTTCTACCACCAGATACCAGCACATTATAGCAGGATTTACTCGAAATTTTATGGTGCCCGATTTCCCTATTTGATGGGCTCTCTATATACCGTAAGCGTCAAATTTTAATTTCGGTTTGCACTTCTATCATATGCAGAAGATGATCTTATCATATACAGCGCTGCCTGCTTGCTAACAGTGGAGGGAGAGCAACGGAGTGGCGGGGGACCCCCACGCCTTACAAATGTCCAGTGTGGCAGCCTCGCTTATGTCTATCTTTACTTTAATTCATAGACAAATTTACCTTACCAGGATAGAAAGAAAACTCCCAATCTTCTCCAAGAGCGCCATCTGATGCTCCGAAAATAATCCCGGAGAACTTTTCGCGCCATGATTCAAATCAATCCTATATAATAGTCTATATTTGCCATGTTGTACAAAAGACGGATGTTACATTTTTCTAAAAATCAGACAATACTAATCTTAAAGTTAGGACAGTCCATTTTATTCAAAATTAGTATCTTTTAAATTTTAGAAAAATGTGAGATCCGTCGATTGTTCACTAAGAGGTGTTTATTTGTTCAAATGAATTCATGTAAAAGTTATCTGCAAAATTTTTGTAATTTGAAACTTACTTTAACATAATTAGGTCTTTGAACAAACTACTAAAATAAGATTATTTGCAAAAGCAAGATGTAGATAAAAAAGAAACGTACTTCAATTTTTTTTATATTTATTAAACAATGCCAGAGCTTCATTATATAATGTGGATTTTTTAGCCACAGACCGTCGTTCTCTTCCTCTTAATACATTATTAATCCCATTAAAATAATTGTATATCAACAATTTAGGAAAATTATTTAAAATTAAATTAATACAATGCTCAGAATGAAAACATTCTACAAAATTGAAATTAATTGTATTATTTAAAGTTTTGATTGTGCGTTTTTGCAATAGTTTTGCACTTGGATATGTGTCTAGTATATATTTAACAGTATTATATATTTTTACAAAATTAATAAAAAGGTCACTGTTTATGTACACAAGTTTTTTATGTTCTGCTCCATCATATTCTTTTTCTGCAATAAACTGATAGAAATCGTGTTCCTCGTCGTGCCTCCTCAAAATGTTTAGTCGACATATTGCGCATTTAAATAATTTCATTTTCATTCTGACGATGAACCCTGCTACGTAAGCAACAGCATTTGCTTCTAGTGGCCTTAAGTTATCAAAGCTATCGGGTACTATAAATGGTTCTAATGGTATATTATTTGCGCTGTCTTATGCTTTCTGGAAACAAAATTATATAAATATGTATTAAAACTCAAAAGTATAAGCCTCACCTCACTGACACTTATAAATTTAGTTAACGTTAGTAAAACATTACAGTTATCCTCCTCACAATTGGCTCCTACAGATTGTCTACTAGTTAGGTTATTTACCAGGAGAGACTTAAAATGTGGCCCAAAGGCTGCAACCGTAGGATTTACAAATCGTCCTCCTCTTTGCCTAATTTGGCCAAAATAATTTTCCAAGGGATCCTGGTTTAGAAATCATGGGTTAAATCGTTTAAACCCCACTTCCTTTAAAACATTTCGTAAAAGTATAAAGTTTTTGAGAGTAAAAACCCAATTCTTAAACGTTGGAGGAACACTTCTTTTGCCATAATGATCTTTAGCATACATGCTTTCAATAACTTTTACTGCATTGTACCAGAATTCTGTGTGTGGGGTCTGTTCTGATAGTACATCAACGCCTGTCCTTAATACTTTTCCATGAATATTAAATAGCCCATAACCATTTACACTATCAAAAACATTGTCAAAAAACTTCAAAAATTCTGCAGTTTCTATAGCGCGTCTCTCCATTTTAATATTATCTTCTTGGTATTCTAGTAAATAAATGGTTATTATTTAGTTTACAAATTTTATCTAAATAGTTACCAGACTTAGCCATGAGGTTGATTGCTGAGGAAACAGTATGGCTGAATACTTGGGTACAGATAGACACCTTCATCTTCTTAATACATTCCCTATTCACATGATGTTCAGTCAACTTAGGCATGATTCTTAGATCACAGCTGAAATTGTCTAGTTGCCAAGCAGTATAAATATCCTGCCATTTTGCCACTTTCTCTTTATTGGTACTAGTAATATATATATCTTTTGTTAATAAATTGTTCCTAACTCCCTTAATTAAATGCGGTGTATCATACAGGGGGATAATTTTATGGTTTCCAATAAAAAAAAACATTCTCATAAAGAGTATCCCCTTTTCTCAAATAATTATTTTGCGCTTCCTTAATTAAATAATTTATGGCACTTGCATTGTTGGCTCCTTGATCACAAATGGTTCCAAGAACTATAAAACCACTTGCAATCACCATTTCTATTATTTCCTTTATAGTTCCAACTAATTCTATTGATTTTACAGCACCTTGTACATACTGGAAATGTATAGGTTGCTTCCATTTCCGGTATACTCCACGTAACATAAAGACCTGAAAATAATAGTGTATCATGTTTAATGTTCTTCCTTTGAGACACTTAACTATTATATGCTGACCATGTCCTTTTTTTTAGATAGATACTCACCTGAACGTGATCTGCTATTTTACTTGTTCTGCTTTTACCAAAATCCTCAAATCTTTCAACCATATCCTTTTGCTTATTATAGACTAAATTTGGTGATAGACTCATTTCATCAAATAGCACAAAGCAATACTTCTCACACTGTTGTAAATTTGAAGACATATCTTTCAGTGCTTCATACACAGATTTATTGATGCCAGGTTCGATATCAATGCTATTCAACAATTTCATTAGAGTCACTTTTGATGGTAAATGAAATATACTCGACAAAAATTTATAGCCTGAACATGTTTGCTTATATATTGCCAATGCCATTATTTTATCATTTGTACTGAATCGCCAGCCTCGAGGTTTTTTAATAGCACACCTTAACTGGCTTTCAAAAAAATTCCGGGTTGTTTCACTTAAGTTACAGGTTAGCTTTGTAAATGTTTGCTTATTAGCAAGAGTAGTAGCATCTTTAAGTCTTCTGCGATAACTCAGGGCTTTCTTTCTTTGGTAAAAATACTTTTTTTTGAAAGTGGCTGCTTCTTTATAAATAAACATTGCCTTTGGAGATACTTCTACCGCCTTCCTATTTGATAGTGTCATTAACATCTTATTCTCTACAACATATGTACATGTAATATAAATTTTGTTTTATCAAATGTATTTACTTAAGTTAAATGTTTACTGTTCTAGAGCAAATAATTTTAAACTTTTTAATTATTTAAGTTTTAGAAAGCTTAAGTTTGATATTACGTACTTAAGAGCATTCACCATCAGCTGATCGAGTCAAACGTAAACAATCCATCCCCTTACGCTTCTGCCTAACCCCCGCGTACAATCATTTGTCAGATTTTCATGCGACAGATGTTTACATTGAACCATCTTTGTCATACTAAATGCCGGGACGCGGTTGAACCGAGATAGAAGCGCATCCGTCCGTGCAGTAGTTCCAACACCACGAAACAATATTGGCAACATCGTTGGAACATATTACTTAAAAAATCCATGCAGAACTTGCAATTTACTAATCGACGGGGCTCTAAGAATAAAAACTGGATGCATGTTTTTCGAAATAAAGTCGATAATGAACATGGTTTTTAATAGATTTATTAGGAACCTATATTTATAAAAAGTATAGTTTTATCAAAATAGTTTAAATATCGAAATATATATCGAGTTTTCAGACAATGACGGGTTAGATGAACTTGGAATTCTTTTTAAATTTCAGATTGTTTACTAGTGAATGGTACTTGTGATGCATAGTATAAACATATTACAACAATATTACAATAAGAAATGGTTGTTTTACGGTCAAAAATTATAATTTATTTATGACAAATCAAGTAATTTAGAAATAAAAGCGAGTTTGTAGTATACAAAAAATGTGTTTCAGTTACATATGTATATTATTTAGCCTAGGATTAATTAGCTCAGGAAGAATAGAATCATAGTAAAAACTTAGTAGCTTAGGCTCCATTTCGTTTTCCCAAAAATAATCATCCCGTTCAATTACCTCCTCTATGCTTCCCAAAGGGGTATAAATAATGAAGTAACAATATCTTCTTTTTGTAATGTGTAATTGACCTTGCACCTGATAGTAATAGACATGTGACCTTTTTAATTGTAGGGAATGATTTTCGTCTAATGTTGCAAATTTTATAATATTACTATTTATTGCAGCTTCAGGTGTCATTTTTGCAGCTGTTGAAGGACATTTAATTTCTACAATCGAATCATAACCAAACAACCCATCTGGGCTTGCCCCAAGCGCGAAATTTTTAGAATCAATGAACAATCCACAGGGTTTAACCTCAACTCCATATTCCAACTGAAACCGTTGAATAGCTTTGGATTCATGTTCATTGCCATATTTCGTATGCTTGTTTCCTTTAAAGGAAGAATATAGCAAATGTTGGACTTTTTTAGCATTCGAAGAAGTACTCCGCTTTCGGCATATCATGCCAAAATTGGAAGCCGTGAGTCGTAATGACCGCTCCTGTGTCCAATATGGATTTCCTCCTTGTCCTCTTGTTTTCTCCTCAATTTGTACAATTTCTTCCGCTGTTTTAGACAACTCCTTTAAAAACTGTATCATTTTGGACTCATACACCTCTGGAGAAAGATCTTCTCTCACTTGCGCCGCTGCTTTAGGTCCATAATGTTCGTCACAGAGAGCAACTTCCCTAAATCTTGATTTGAAAAGTCGTCTCCTTATACTACACTGCTTACGCGCATTTTTCCTCCGTTTTTTCATCGTTTCAATAAATTTTTTTTTGGAACCTCTTGGACTTTGTCCTACAAGCGCCTTATGGACCACTCGATGATAGTCTCCAGCACAATTAAAAGAGAGAGCAGCTGCGTGGCAACGCGTTGCATAAGAATTTTTCATAGAAAAATTCACTCTCTTCCCACCAACATGCTTACATACAATGGAATTGTAATGTTCGGCTAGATTATTGTTCATATTGCGTACCAAACTGTATGCATTTAAAATTAATCTGTCAAAAGCAGACTGAATGTCCTGATATAGGCCACACTCCAGCATTTTAGGCACCAAATTTGCCTCACATTGTTTTGGTTCACAGGTAAAATAAGCCAGCATATGGCATTTTTTATGTTCTCCGAAAATATGGGATGAGACGTTTTTCAGGTCTTCAATTAAAAAGTTCACTTTATCTGAAAACGTTGTGTCCTCTTCGATTCTAAACTGGACAGCTTTTGTAATGGCCGCTCTTATCCTCTTTGAAGCGGACAAAACTTTATCTCGCAATGGTTTACTGACAGCTACGTTGTTAAAATTGCTTCTTTTCTTAGCTACAACCAAGAAAAAGTATCAACGCGCAATTTTTACCGTATTAAATAAGTTTTACCGCTGCGACATAATTGAATACAGAATTGAGTAAATACAGGTGTGCGACATATCTCATAAACAAGATATTTGCAAGTTGATTTGAGTTCTTTCTTATTCACCATCATATTCCTTATTAAGAATATGGAAATCGAACTACTAACACGAAAGAATGCTTTTTCACTAACGGTAAAACTTCTACCACCCACTACAACAGTTCTCTGCCAAGAGTAGCAAGCACTTACCACATATTTCTCGGATTTTCTTGAAAAAATTACGCAATAAATGGTTTCTACATTCCACTTTCTGCACCAGCTGTGTACCATATGGGCGAGTCTCTAAAAATAATAATTTAATTAATTATGTTTATGCACCTCGAACGATACTTGCCCAATAATTTTCTATGGACACTGCTGTCCCCATCTCCCACAAGTGTTGTAAATTTGAGCCCCAACATGTCGATGCTTTTTCTAAAACCTTCAACGATTATTGCAGCTTCCATTCCCGTTGACGGTCCACTCCAGTTTTTAAAGCATAAATGCTCAGGCAGTGATACCTGTTTTGCTTCTGCTCTAGCGCAAACACAACAATATTTGTTTAAAATTTGCAAATATAGCATCAGTCCAGTTTCATATCCAATAATGCAAGCCTATAATTACAATTCAATTAGTAAAATTTACATAATGTTTGCATACTCACTTACAACACCTGAGGCCGCATTATAATTTATATTATATGACCTCTTCGACCATGCTCCATCGGCAACTACGGTTATCATTGGTATTCCGTCTTTGTCAACTCGCCCTTGTTCAGTGGCTATTTCAGCTTCTTTCATTGCAGCTTCTTCCATGGAAGCCCAAGCCATGGTATTTATTATGCTAGCCACATTTTCATGACACTTTTGATAAGTATCAGATGCCATAAACGGAACATTTAACGTGGCCATAAATTCTGCAACAGCCGAATAACCAATACCCACTGAAATTGCAGCTAGAGTTGCCATGTCATTGACATCACTTCTTTTTTCTGATTCTTCATTGAACATTAATGTTTCTTCGATACTACACATTCGACATTTTAACACATACATTGTTTGCAGACCTTTTATGGTCTCCCGACATACGTACATGTCACAAACTGTGCAGTCAAATGGTTCATGTTTTTTCATGTTAAAAAGTTGACGGAAAAGATACCCAGTATCTACCAAACGTTTTCCTTCTGGGTTTATTTCTTTGGGTAAAGAACAAGAAGTACCTGGTTCAGTCGCTGTGTCATTTCTTATATTGGTAGCAACAAACAATTCTCTTAAGGAATTAGAAGACTGATCTGCTTCGTTCAGATTATTTTCTCTGTTGTCATCGGTCTTGTCGATGGTATCAATGTGAATATTACACGATGTTACGTTTTGAGCAGATAGGCTTTTAAATCTTAAATTAAATAAAATCGTACACATTAAATACTTATTATTCCTACTTCAAGAAAACATCAAGGAATTGGATTTTCATTGAATTTAGCTACTACAACAGTTGAAGTAATAAACTGTATTTATACTTTCAAGATGCAGAACTAACACTTTTACTGTACATTTGTACTCCTTAAATGTTGGTAAAAGTAGACATTCTCGCAAACAGACATGAACAAAGTGTGTTATTTAAATATATTATCATGGACGAAGTGGAAATTCCACTCTGATAAATTCGCGACCTACATCACAACCACAACCAATGAAACCAAACCTTCAGCATTTCACCACACTAACACTGACAAAATCTAGTTCGGCGTTTTGAAAGTAAATGTAGGTAAAGTACAACTTTTGTGTAAGCCCTGTGTATAAGTAAGCACCTACTTACCGTCGAAGCTGAGCTAAACGTCTACTACAAAGCCGTGACGGGGGTGGTGTTTTGGCTGTGTGTTTTCTTCCCATCTCACTTGTGGATATTTTATCACTAATAAATTTATTACAGATAACAAAAAGTAGAGCGAGACACTCATGGACCACGTGAAACACTATCAAACACAGGGGGAGTCACCACCACAACAGAGCATATACTAAAAAATAAGTTGTAGATCTTTTGGAAGTGTACTCACTTACAGTATCTGAAACGCTATATTTAGGTTTTCGTAATTATTTATTGTAATATTTTCGACCGAATTATTGTTACCTAGGTACAGGGCAATCAACACGACGATTAGACGCTGCTAACAAATGTGGTGAAAATGATTTCACGGATTGCAAATGTATAATGATCTTTTTCTTTATAATGCGCAATACCACAAAACTTGTTACAGCAAATATATTTCAGATAAAAATGTAGGTAGGTCTTCATTGATATATTTCTCATCATAAGCAAAAAAATTATTATAAATTTGGAAGTCGAGAAATCATTCCTGATATGTTATTAGTGTGTAATCGTCATGATGATTGCCCTGTATCTAATAATAAATTGATCCAAAATATTACAAAAAATGATTACGAAAATCATACTGATATGGCAAATTTGTTCCGATTTTCAATCAATTTACAAGTAAGAAACTGTAATTAAATATTCTTTTATAACTACAATTATTATCCGTACAATTCGTAGTTTTCATCAGAGAAGCCTAATATTTAATAATATGCATTCCGTGCAGGCTTCTACTTGTATACTGGGCAATGATGGTACACACATATTTCGCTAGTGCAATGTAATTGAAGTCCGAGAAGTGTTAACCGCGCCGCAGCCGAAGCACATTTCACTAACGTCTTTTAAAATTCTATATCTGGAAAACCATGAGGCATAAGTAGCTGGATTTTATTTTGAAAACTTTTCTATATTTTAACCTGCATTTGGCTCCAAATATATGTACATAAATTATCGACCATTAACATAGTCCCGCGCATAGTCAAGTTATCAATGCACGTATTTGTTAGGGGCAACTTCGAGAGTCATTTTCTCGAAAAGGCTTTATGTTCTGAAAATTTGGTGTGTATCATTACAAGCGCTATACTTTTTGAGCAAGTCGACAAAAAAAATACAGTCCTGACTCAAACCGTTGATTTTATAACGCGATTTATGTTTTTCAAAACACATTTCTTTAATTACGCCTCTCGCAGGAAGAAAGTTATTTTACAAAATTTTGCCATTCTAAAAAAAGGTGTATATGTCCATTTCGCCTGGCAAAAATTTTTCTGAACAAGATGGTCGGGGTCGCATTTTGTTATACATCTAAAAAAATTAGTACGACATAATGGGAGTAGCGATTTTACTTCACTATATAGTATTACTGTGGCACCAACTATAACACTGTTGCCACAGTGTACTACGTTGATAACTGCTTGGCCGTAGCGCCAGAGGGAAGCACTTCCCAATGGTAAAATTGTTTTTTGGTTTATTCATGTTTTCTGAAGTCACCAAAGTAAATAAAACAAATAAAAGTAGCGTAAAATTTCTAATAAAAATTAATACGCAATGGAAAGTTTTTAGTTCGATACAAATCCTGTTATTATAAAAGACAAAAACATATTTTTTAAAAAAACACACTTCTAATAACTTTCCGGTCTAAACAAATTGATATTATATTTTTTTTATTAAGGTACTAATACTAGTAAGATGTAAGATATCGCTGTGTTTTATGTTAGAAGATTAGGGACCGTGGTGAGTCCTCTTAATAAGTAAAGTAGACATTTAACAGTTATATAATATACATAAATTTGTGTTTACCTTTTTTATATGAAAATTGTGAAACTGCTAACCTTCTGGGTAATTGGTATGAACTGCTAGATGAAGCACTTGCTCGACAAACAGACATGTCATGATAGGAATGTTCCATTAAAACATGTTCCACACTTAATCCGGGAATATGTGATATGGTTGCAGGAAGATAACTACTTGTTCCTGATTGAGGATCTTCTTGCTCAATATCGTCTACACTAGAACTACTTCTTGGCTGAGAGGCATCATGCTGAATTGCTTCTGAAGTATAATAATTTAATAAATAGTAAATATAGGCTTTGTCTTATAATAAATTTAATTTCTTGTAAGAGACTGCAACTTCGCAGATCCTCTTAGAAATTAAATTCGCTTTAGGGCACAGAACTAACTACAAACTCCCAGCTGCAAAATTCACAATTAATTTAACAAACTGTTATTATTATTCTATTATACCTAAACAGTTTACATAAGAAAAACGTTAGCGAGACACATGAGCATACTGGTATGGTCTCTCAAGTTTATATGGACATACCTGACAAAAAATATATAGGGTAGGCTGTCCTCTTCAAGATATTGTTATATCCTCGATCATCTTTATCGAAATGTTTACCACAAATTCTATAATGTGTATATATATGTTCATGGCTTAAATTAAATACCTATAGGCCTATCATTTGTTGCACTCAACCACTTCTTAAATAAATCCGGATGTTTAATTGGATTGGGAAACACATGCCGTGAATTGTTTTCTGGCTTGCACCCAAACACTGCACAGCCTGCTTTTCCCATATTGTATAATACTGCAAAAAAAGTGTATAGTTTTAGTCCAAATATATGCTACAGATGAGTAAACAATTACCTGATTGTGAGTAGTGTTTGAAAGTACTCCTTCAATTACTTCTTAATGACAACTAAAAGCTATTTATAAACTATATAACTAACATTACAAAATATATACAAAAAGCAAAATAAAACACAATAAGGCAAAGGTAAATAAAAGAAGAACAATTTAACACAAGTTCATAATACGAATGAGACAGAATGAGGTTAGTGCAAATAGTGCATAAACATAAAAAGCGAAGTCATGATTAATTGTCACAGGTACTATATCATAGGTGCGCCGCGTGCGTCATCTAACGGCAACTATAACATCCCGGAGAACTTGTCCGCCATGACAGTTCAAATTTTATACAATAGATTCATTGATAAGATTTCAGCCCCTGACATATACCAAAATATTTCAATTTAAAATTTTAACTAATACGAAAATTGTTTGGAATATAATATAGCGATTGCTAACATTTTTTTTTAAAGAAAATGTACGGAACATTTTGTAATGCCAAGACATAGTATAAACATATGTTTATACTGCTGCCAAGATAGCACGAAACACTTTGGAAAATTTCAACAAGAACTGTTATCATTAGGAGAGTTTCAAAGGACGTAGTATCGCACTAGTGTATAGTGAATTTGCAGATAAATGTCTTTTCAGGCACATTTATAGATGATGAAATGTGATTTTTTTATAAAGCCAACAAGGACAGGTATCCCTATAAAGTGGACATTGTTTTTCTTACAAGAGTACCTAAACACAAAAAAATACATAAACCTAGCAGACAATATCCACACAACATAAAGCATGTGAAATGTGCACAAACTAAATGTTCGAAAAAGTCTATTATGGTATCGTGTTCACAATAACTTCACAATTTAAAGTTGACTTTTTCATAAGATTTTCTAATAATAACTACATGAAATTGAGAGGATGTTTAACTTTATATTATGTTGAAGAAAATAAGAGGAAATTTACCTGTTTAGTCAATGACTTTCTTTATTTGTAAGTCAAACCGCAAAGATTTTATCAATGTGTAACTATATTGAACGATTAATGTTTTAGGATCCAATAAGGTAACATTAAGTTCTAATAGCATAGGCCAAAGTATATAAATGGTTGAAGGGTATAGATGATTTTGTATTTAGAAAATCGACCAATCCTGTGATGTATTTTTGTACTTGGTACACCAAATCATTCGATATTATTGCAGGATTTTGTTGTCGAGCCTCTGAAATTATAGTAATTGAAAGTTCTCTTTATTTGCAGTTTTTATAGGAGAGTAATATTCATTAGGCTGAAATTTGCACTTTTTCAACTCAAAAGAATGTAAAAAATTATTGTTTAATAAATTTACCAGCAAGTATTATAAAACAATAGATGACATTTAACTCGGATAATTATACTAATATTGGATATGAATTATATGTTTACTATTAAATGTTAACAATAAAGATAAAAAAGAAAAATAATAATACTGAACTAGAAATGTGAACTTTGAATAATAGGTACTCAAATAGAGATTGCTTGTATGAATATTCAAAAATTAAACACATTTTATTGTCAAATATATTTTCTTTTATTAACCTTACCATAAAAGTAGTGCTGAAATTTAGAAAAAAAATTACAGTATGTGAATAGAAAAAATATATATATACAAAAGGAGAGTGTTCTTCATCGACTAAAGGTGGAGCAAGTATATCAACATGTGTGCTATCAATTACACCTACATCTCGTGCACCCCATTTTTCATAAAAACTATACAGAAGAATAATTTTTAGAACATTTAGAAAAGATACCCTTAATTACCCTTGGTAAATATATGAACTGGGTGCTATCGATTAAACAAAATACATCTCCGGTCTCCCATTTTTTATCATGAAAACAAAATAAAGAATTATTTTTAGAATATTTTGATACAACATAATTACCCTTGCTTGACACGATTCTTCGATTCACAATCACTGGGAAATTTTATCCATTCAGGGAATAAATTGTTTGATATTACAAGACAGACCTGATGAACTATTCGACTTACTGAACTCTGACTGAGAGAAACAAAGCTATTAATACCAACACTATTGTGATAGCTGTCTGATGCTACGAAATTTAATGTTGTTAAGACCTGTAACAAATATATAATGTGCACTATAAAGTTAATATGCATTTCAAGTGATGTTTATGATAATAACCTTCAAATGTAATGGTATATTTGTTTGTTCAATATGTCCATCCAATAACTGGATCAGGTTTTGAACAGTGTCCTTATTCAGTCTAGACATTTGTTTAAAATGCCTGTTTGGTATTTCAAAAGGATTTCCGTGATCTCTTAAACGTTTGCGGAATATACGCATATAATTTCTAAAATAAAGAAAATAGAGAATATTATGTATACTCTATATATTTTATATTGTCGATTACCTACCTGTTGTGATCTTCATCTAATAATAATGCTATAAAGCCATTCATATTTGCAAATAAAAAAACAATAATAATTATAACAAATAAACTAACAGAAACTATAAATATAACAACAGGAAGAGTATATTAACAATAGTTATATAATAATAATATAACCACAATATAACCAACAAAATCTTTACTCACGAACGTTTTGACAGTTCTACGTCACTAACTCTCAATATTCTGAAATCGTCATCGCAACGTCACTTCGTTGCCAGGGCCTACGATAGCCGCAGCTTCCGAGAAAGTTACAGAATTCCACCATTAAATAGGGAAAGTACTAAATACGATACATCATTGAAAAGGTAATTGTACGGAGAATTCAGCAATGTGATTGTTGGTTGCGCTATTTTTGATTTTAGCTCCCTCTAGCGTGAAAAAGAAGGTTACGTATTTCACAATGTGACACATTATTTCAAAGCTAATTTTATTAGCAATTTAATGCACAATTGAAAAAAATTAAATAGTCGAAAAACCTTGCAGAGCTCTAATATTAGAAACTACGAACTTCTTAGTTTACAAAAGACGCTGACAGTCTGTACTTGAGAACGATGACAAATAAATGTCAAAAATATTACGTATTTAGTTGCTAATAAAATTAGCTTTGAAATGATGTGTTACATTGTGGAATACGCAACCGCTTTTTCCCGCTAGAGGGCGCTAAAATCAAAAATAGCGCAACCAACAATCACTTAGCTGAATTCTCCGTACAATTACCTTTTCAATGATGTATCGTATATACTACCGACACCACCGGTGGTGTCGATACTACTTGCCCTATTTAAATTGAAATGGTTAGAGTGATGGAGGGGAGGGGAATGACGTATCACAGTTGAAGATATGATGGAAGGGTGTCCCCCTTGGATCAAAAATCGACCTGTTTTACGTATGAAAGTATTACTTCCGGTTCGAATTTTGAAATTCCATTTATACAAAAAAATTTCCATATCCAACTCTAAATACTTTTGTACTCTTCATAAATATATATAGAATGCATAATTTACGACATATTTCCAAAAAATCGTTATTCGGTAAGAGTAAAAGTGTTAGTTCCGGTCCGAATTTTTTTTTATACAAAAGATATTTAAAAGTACGTTCTAAATACTTTTATACACGTAATGTACCTGCCTAGAAAGCATGACTTGCGAGATATTCGCAAAAAACTGATTTTCGATAAGAGTAAGAGACCTACTGCCGGTAGGAATTTCGAAAAACTTTATTAACACAATTTTTCTCAAATTTAATTTTGAGTACATTTGAATTCTTTATAAATTTGTTTAAACTTAGTAATAATATTTGCAAATTTCGATTTTTTGACCGAAGTAAACTACTACCTCCTGTCTGCCGATTTTGCTCAAAATCTAATCATTTCTCAAGAGGGATATTATATTCGTAAATACAAAATTTGGAATTGATATCTGTAGCGATTTGACCGCTATCGTGGTCACAGACAGACACACAGACATTTTTTAAAAATCACTTTTATGGTATCAGGGGATCTCAAAACGTGGACATCTGCAAAAATCTCGAGGTCGAAAATTTTCATCATCACAATACTTCCTTATACTACGTATAAAAACGAAAATCGCCTGAACCCGTAAACTGTAATTATTCTAATTAACAAACTATGCACAACACACACAAATAGCAAATTAGAAACTAGAGAAATTTTAGCATTAACATATTTGAAAAGTCAAGCACCTGTTCAGTCAGGGAACCCTTGCAACAATCACCATTCATGCTATAAGGGCTATAAGTAATAACCTAATAATAATAATATTCACATTTTCAATAAGTTTTTTTTTAATTATAAAACCTGTTTTTTTATCCTAAACGAAATGATACATCTGTTTCCGTTAGTTACTTAATTTATATTCGAAACACGAATTATTTTGTCATGCAATATATCTTATTGCCAAATAGATTTTAAAATTAGCGCGCAAATATTTTCTGTGACCTGACGGCAGCCATCGGAAGTGGCCAGTCTCTCCTCCTCAAATCACAAAAAATGGCTGATCATGTTGACCAAGTTGGTATGTATGACGCTATGTTTTCGGCAAATACATTTAGTGTAAAGGAAGAACAGTGCCAAGAAGACAGTTTTGTAGACGATAAAATGTGTATCTCTGAAACTGCTGTTACTACAGACAGTGCTGAATTACAAGGCCCCATATGCTATGGCAAAATAAAGCAGTATGACGAGTCCACATGTTCGGACAATATCAAAAAAGAATTACCATCATTTGAAGTAACTGAAGAACAAAATGACAACGTTAAAATAGAAAGAGGGATCAACACTGATGATATTAAAATTGACTTTGATAATGGACTACTTTGTAAGTAAATATTGCAAGGCAACTTCTAATAGAAGCAACTCTATTAGAAGTTTCCGACTGTGTATAAGTGATGAAACATCTGCAGCATAAATATAAAATACACAACTCTAACACAGAAGAGTTGAAGAGCATTTATTATTTTTACTATTTATCGAAAAACATAATATCATTCCATTACAAACACCAAGTGTAATATTTTGATTTTGATACATATTTTTGTCTGAGAGGTTTAACTTAGTGCAATTGCCAATTAATTCTTTGACATCCTATGTTGTATATTATGGTTATTTTGAGACCAGTATAAATATATGTTTCATTACTGTTTATATGAAAAATCACCAGGTGGTAGTAAATGCTACGATTGTTAATCTGTATATATTTTGCCAACAGACTGTGAAGATTGTGAAGCGTATTATATAGACTATTGCATTGAATGTAGAATGCTTGTCCACATTTTAAACAAACATACTTTAAATAATGCAGATAAGGAAGCACGAAAAGATATCCCAAATGATATTCTAGAAATACAAGATTGTCTTGAACAAATCGGAATATATGCTTTGAGAATTATTCCTGCAGGTGTAATATTTGGTCCTTTCACGGGACTCACCGCAACAGACCGTCCCTGGGAAATGAAAGGTGGGAAATTTGTTTTGGACAAAAATAAATCGAAGCATTTGAATTGGATGCAGTATGTTAATACTGCCAGGAATACTTCTGAACAAAATTTGAGTGTGTTTCAATCTGAAGACAACATATATTATCAAAGCACTCGTCCAATCCAAGCCGGTCAAGAGTTATTGGTGTATTTTGGTGAGGAATACAAAAACAATGTAAATAAAATTGACAGACTGGATTTTGATACCACTACGAAGCAAACCACTAATGACATATTTGCCTGCACATTTTGCTGCCTTGGATTCAGCTCAAAATCGCATTTAGCCAAACATAAAACCATTTGTGTTGAGGGTAGAACTGGAATCTTCTCAATTGAAGGTATTGTAATTATCGCATTTTGATGTTTGTGGATTTGTCTATATTAATTTTTATATTGTAATTCTAATGGTTGTGTTTTTTACGCAATTCCAGAACTGGCACAGTGCCCATTTTGCAAAATCCACTTGGATCTCATGGAATATATGGAACATCACATGGCCTTCTGCTGCGAGAGGAATACCAGGTACGATTGCTCCTTATATGATTATACATGAGAAGAGTGTAACAGAAACGACGTTTTCTTACCAAGTAGTTTACTATTTTACACTTTGAACTGAAATAAGTAGGTAACCGAATATTTAAGTACCTCAGTCATTCTGGTAGTGAAGCTCTTGCATTATTATTGGTTATATTTTTTGCAATATTCAATGAGTTCAAGCACAGATAAGGGAGGTTGCAGATAGCCGATGTAATGATAATTATTGGCAACATATTTTGGAAGCAACCGTTAGGCGTTAGTTTGGAAACAAGGCACCAAGATGGAGGGCGCTACTATAAGTTTTGTTACAATATTCGGGGCGCTCTCTCACGGGTTGTAGTTGAATGTAACAAAATCTAGGTTGCTATTTTAATTTCTACTTCAAATAAAACGACGATATACTTCTTATATATCTGACTGTCGGACATACAGAAGAATAGTCTTTCAAATAAAAAATATACATGTGGACAAAAAACGTGAAATAGAACTGATGCGCCTTTGTTGTGTTTTGTACATACAAGCGCATTTACAAGCAAGAAGTTTTAACAGACACATTTTATATTATATTATTTGTGCGCCAAGGTTATATTTATACGTCTTTACTGAATTCAAAATATCTTTCATATATTCTAAATTCTGATTATGGTTATTTAATATTTACATACAATAGATAATAATTAAACCCTATTTACTGCTGTTTTTAATTTTGAATGTTAATATAATAAAAATAGTATCGATGCGCCCGGTAATACATGTGATTCCTGGTGTTCTTGCTTTAAGTGGTGTTTTGAGTGGTTTATTGGCGTGTGAAGTAGGTAAACTTATTATTAAATTATAGCCTACTCTTTTCTCCATTTATTGGTATATTTTGTATCTGTGGTTATTCAATATTTCTTATTTTATCTGCAATTTTTCTTTATATGTATGTATATGAACTCGTATACATATATTTACTCATAATCTTTTTCAACATATGTTTTCTTTCTCTTCGTTCAGTCAGTTATAAAAATATAATATAATATATATATATCAATCTTAGTCGGTGTACGACGTTTGCTATTAATAATGACTCAATGTATTTTAAAATACATTACCTAATATTAAAAACATTCTTCATGATGTTTTAAATAAATATTTGAAATCAAAAAATTTTTCGTAATGGTGTTAGAATATAACATAGCGGTTATAAGAAATAAGAAGGTTGATTTTGTTCAGAAGAACCGAAACGTATTATAAAAATTTCGATTACGCTAGGAGGCTAAAAGTCCCCAAGGATGAACTTTGTGGTACTTCCCTACAAAGCCAAATTAAAATGGCAATGTTAACAGAAAAAATCAGCATTTTCCTGTTGGAAAGTCATTATCACTGATCTGTTTTCTCACCAGGTCCATAACAGACACATAATCTATCAAATTGACCGAATTTAAACCTACCATCTATTCTCAATACTTAAAATCCCTCTGATGACCGTCGGCATTGAATCAGCCTGTATTCATTTTTCAGAAATGCAATAATAATTAAAAATACCTGTTTATAGGTTTTGTCTAAATCAAATAAGGAAAGATATACATTTACAGAGTTACAAACATTATATAATAGTAGTTTATAAAACAGGATTTCTGTTCCTTTAATATACGTATTTGCCTTTTTACAATTTAGGAAAATTAAGATAAGGTCTTTTTGATGAAATGATTAAAAATAGACATATTTTCTTAAATGTGGAGAATCACAAAATACTTTTTCCAAGTCAGCATTTCCGTTTTATAATATAAACACTTAAATAAAAGCGAATATCTCATATTCACGAACTACAACAAAAACTCGTTGTTCGGTTCTGCCATAAAAAAAGGCGCCGTCTAAATTCTGAATAATTTAATTGTAATCTAAGATAAGACATACGTTAAGCCTATAGTAGTGCCATCTTTTATCCAATAAATTTATTCTGCAAATTATCTACTAGTGCCGCTAAAGTAAATACCTTGGAGAAATAACACGAAAATACAATAATTCGACATTCATACACCATCTTTTGGATTGAATTATAGTTATTTTTTGTGTTGCCAATCTCTCCATAAACACCGGCTCTCTGTAATCTCCCTTATATGTGGTTCAAACTATAAATGCTCAGGACTTACCACTTTTAAATTTCTGCAATAGTTAAAATTAACATATTTTAAAAATTACTGTATCTAATGTCAGTTCATAGGTTTTAAATATGATCCAGTGATAAAGTTATATTTTGAAGCCATTGCGCTCCCAAATGTGGTGAAATTATGATATGAAATTTTATGATTATTATTAAAAAAAATAAGTGAACTTGTTTTCCTTGGAAATAGCGAACCGAGTTGCTGTGTTTTTTGCTTTATGACATGTCGCATTTCCTTACATCTAACATCTACAAATGTTTTATGTACGAATAGCTGAATATATTTTGTTCCTAGTTTCAACAGTTTCCCCCAACCCAACTGCTTACTAAAAATGCAGGTGATGTAATCAGTAAAACTATTATTATTATTTTACATGGCCAAATGGATGCCTAGGCCGTTAACCTCAAAATATCGTCTCTAATGTAACGCCATCTAATAGTAGAATAATGAACCCAAAAGGAATGGTTTGTTGAACAGTATACTCAAATATT
Organism: Amphimallon solstitiale; assembly: GCA_963170755.1. Taxonomy (NCBI): domain Eukaryota; kingdom Metazoa; phylum Arthropoda; class Insecta; order Coleoptera; family Scarabaeidae; genus Amphimallon; species Amphimallon solstitiale. Next base: position 21,461,472 of record OY720685.1, read on the forward strand.
ACAATAATAGTATATTAAGGTGGCCATCTCGTCCATCTCAATTACATTGCAAACATGCTGCTAACATATCGCACCAGAATCCGTTAATAAGAAACAAAATGATATTAAAAAAATACTGGCATAATCTGCAAACTTATCTCTAGGGGACTGGGTAGTTTTAATAACCGAAATTTGTTCGATTAATGTGGAAAAAATTGTTAAAGAACAGGCAGTTTTTGTATCAAAAATCTGCTACTTTATTTCGTAATTACTTCGAATATATAAATAATTGCAAGATATTAGATAGCTTAGCCCCTGGAGTATTTTATAGCTGTCTTGTGCATTTAATTGTTTTCACCCAGCAATCCGATTAAACAAGCCATATTTTAATCAGAAAAGTAGATTCCATATATCATAATCAAGGTGATGGGTGCAGTAATTCTTAAACAGAAAGCGCTGCCAACAATAATATTAGTTTTTAAGAATATTCGGGGCGCTCTTTAGTTGAATGTAGCAAAACTTTAATGTCTGCTGCAAATATTTGATTAATATTAAGGGGCTCCGCAGAGGGATTAAAGTCGCTTCTGGAAAAAATCAACTTTATCGCTTTTTCTTCTGTAGAATTAAAGTGCAACTTATTATACATAAATGGATAGGAGTTGAAATTCAAAGTAAAAAAGTACATACCTTGATTTTTTCTAGAATAGCAATAGTTAATGAGTATAACGTTTAACAAATTCGCAGTCTTAGGTTTAGCTGCGGCTCAGTAGTTGTGCTAACAGTCGATTTGTATGCGTCCGGAAATTCTTTTCGGTATTGACTAACTACTTGTAGGATATATTGCTGTTGTAATTCATCTTTCGACAAAACATTAGTAGTCGGTAATCAACTTTATGCCACGTTCGGCTACGTCATTTACTGCACGTAAATTTTGCAGCAGACCAAAATGTAGATTCAACTCTTAAAGGCATAGTAAACTAAAAATCGATGTTTTGTTTTTTTGCTTATTAATCGTCGAACTATGCGATTATAAGGAATTCCTATTTACAGGGCGCCCGCCAATTTTTTTGTTTAAAATAGTAACAAAGTAACCTAATATTATTTTGAAAAGTAACCAATAGTTACTGATAGTAACACATTGAAACTAAATTCAGGAAAATGTAGCATCTATATTGATTCTCAAAGTAGAACACAAGAAACACAACAAATAAAGATCTATACTATATCTATGGTAACAGTACACCAAATCAACAAAAAGCTATTTCAAAAACTAATTATTTTTTCAGTTTTTTGTTTTTAATTGCATCAATGGCAGAAGTTTGTCTCTTACATATTGTCTTAGTCATTTTATCTGCTTCTTTCTGTAATTTATTTTCATCTGCTCTTTGGTTCAATGCCGAAGAAAGCATTGCTTGGGCTACTTTAACTTCAACTATGTCTTTGGATTTTATTGCACGTTCAATTTTATTATAGGTTTCATTCAATAATTTATCCACAGTAATTTGTGACTCCAGTTTTGCTTTACTAACAGTTTGCAATTCTTTTTCCAATTCCTCTATTCTTTTTTGTGTCTGTTGCAATTCCACAAGAGCCTGCTTTTCTCTTTCCTTTTCTTCTTCAATTCTTCGTAATTCATCTTCTTTCAATTTTGTATTAATTTCTTGTTGCTTTAAAAATGCTTTATATGATGCACAAGCCGAACGTGCCATACCGATTAGATCTTTAGTAATTGGAAAATTCTCTGGCCGATTACCATACAATTCAAGAGCGTTGTGTACGTAAAGTTTGTTATTGAGCATTTTTAATGACATTGATGAACGGTCCTCGGGCATTACTCGACCAGAAAGTGAGAAACCACGCTCTACATCAGCACTTCCGTGTACCAAGCTGAGGCATATTTTAGCCACTTTGGTTAGGGTGGGATATTTACTATTATCCACAGAAGCCCAAAAAATATCTATACGTTCACCATTAGCATTATTGCCATAGTTTTCTTTCAAAAGTTTGAACATCTTTAATTCATCTTTAATCAAGTCTTTGTCAACTGGCGTGGGCAATATATCACATACTCGAGTTAAATAGTATTCAGGTACATCAGCAATTTTGGAGGGATTCAACCAACAAAAGTACTTCAAAACTTTCAAAATCAAAGGCGATTTCTTTAAAATGTGTTTTGAAGACTCAATGAAAAATTTTTGACATTGTTTCAAAAAATGTAACTTGTCAATTTCAGTCAATTTTGAGATTTCAGTTTTTACACTCTCTCCGCAATGTATGTCTTTTATTGGTAACAGATTATCAAACTTAAACAATTCTTCAGCTGATTTTGCAGTGTTTTTAAAATCTATAGTAACAGTAGATTTCAATATCTTGGAAATTAGATTCACTGCAAAATATTTCAGTTCATCGTATAAAATATGAATGAGAGGTTCAGTCTTTTGGAAAAAAGCAGTGTATTTTGAAAACAATTCGGAAGCATTTTTTACAAAAATGAGCTCTGCCTTGAATGACTTTTTAGTTAAGTACTTCGTTACATCTTTATAGTGTTTTGTTGAGATTAAACTTTTTCTGTGAACAGGCACAAATTTTAGAAAATATTCAGTTATTGCTTGATATTGCTCTAATATTCTAGATATAGCAGGGCCCACAGTAAGCCACCTTGAAGACACATGTTTCAGAAAACGATGGTTTGGCAACATAACACCATTTTGAATAGTTTCAAAATCTTGAATTCTTAGGGGCCATCCATCAAAAAAATAATAAACCGAAACAATGAAGTCACTAACACGAGACTCAAATACTTGTAGGCCTTTTAAAAAAGAATTATGTATCAAATGTATACTGCATGTACCAATATCAATAAGTGGTTTTCGATTTAATGCTTTTAGTTCCTCATTAAACAAACTGAACACTTTTTTATTGACATTGGGACCATCACTTCCCAACATCAAAAGATTTTTAATAGGGAGGTTTGCATGATCCAAACTTTCTTGTATATGCTGTTTCAAAATTTCTGCAGTTGCACTGCCCAAAAAAAAAGTTTCCAAATGTTTCACTACAACTTGGTTTTGCTCTTTCGACCAGTACCGAATAGCCACCTGCAGTTCTTTCAAACCTTTATTATTTGTTGTTTCATCATACTGGATGCTGTAGAAGTTTTCACCAATATCACTGATGACATATTTCTGCCTACAAAAAGGTCCTAAAGCTTCTGTAATATAGTAACTCAATTTTGTGTATGATAAAGAAAATCCTTCTGGCAGACTTCCAAACATAGCCTTGAATACTTCAGTTATACCCTGAGTTGATGCAGCTGACATGTTGCTTTGAATATTTTTCAGACACCAAATAATTTCCGCACGTATGGCATTATCAGCTTTGCAAATCATCCTTGATGTTAAATTTCCCATACTTTCGTTTGATGTGAAATTGGCTGAAAATAACAAGGTGATGTTATATTAATATTATATGTATATACAAAAAAAAGAATAGTTTTTAATCTGGTAAAGACTATGTGATGAAGACGTACCAGTGAAGGTAAGCTGCCGAACATTTAACTTTGTTTTTGCATTTTGTACATGCAAAGCTGTTTTCGCATGTTGATTGATGCTCTGCAGCCCTTTTGTAACAGCAAGAGATCGGTTGCATATAAAACAAACTATATTTCCCTCATTGTCGCCTGCTCTTCCCCAAGATCCAATTTTATGACCAGTTTCGTCCTCTTCTTCTAACCATTTTGCTCGAAACTTGCACTTCCCCATTTTTTAAGCTAAAAAATCTAGATTTTGATTTAATTAAACTCAAATCGCTACACTTTTACTTACGTTTTAATGAAAATTACTTAGCTTAGCACATTTCCAATTTGAGGTTACCATTGCCATTACACACAAACAATAGCATGGTGTAACCATACACATTCGGCAATTTCCGTGTCGTCGCACATAAAGACCCGATCGACAAAATACTAGTGACGTTCTAGTCGTGTTAAAACAGAAAGTTCGCGATTAACAGCCAACAGGCGGACGGGGCACATCACATGACATCCCACATCAGCAAGTGGCGTCACGTTAAAAAAATGTGAAACAGGTGCCACAGCATAATTTGAATTAAATATAATATAAATATCAATTTAATTAATAATTGAATTATTAGTAACTTAAGTAACCTTTTTTTTTAAAAAGTAACCAGTAGTAACCGTATCAGTAAAAAAGTAACTTTTTACTATAAAAGTAACCTGGCGGGAGCCCTGTATTTATAAAACAAAAATTTTCATTATTTAACTGCTGAGAACGAAGAATAAGCGCGCCGCTGACGTCATCGATGATATAGCACTCGCCGCAGTTGCATAGATTTATAACGCCAAACGCATGTTTTCCGTGTTCAAATCAGTGCAGTGTATTTGTTGATTTTTTATTGCTCACTAGACGATCTGGTAACATCATACTGAAAGTTTATGAAACATAATTGTAATTAATTGTATGAATTTTAGGTTTAAGAAACCAATAAAAATGGTGTATTGTTGCGTTGTTGGTTGCAAAAGCAAATCCAACAAAAAAGATGCAGATATTAGTTTCTATCGGTTCCCATCACGTGAAAAATCGCCAGATCGTTATAAAAAATGGTTGGACAAAATACGTCGGGAAAAATTCACCCCCTCAAAATACAGTCGAGTGTGCTCGAAGCATTTTACAACGGAAAATTTTGATGTTGCCGCTCAGTTAAAACAAAGTTTAATGCCTGACCAGAAATTCCTCCGATATTTGAAAAAGACGGCCGTTCCAACTTTAATGTTAACAGGCAAAAATTCTGATGAGGGTATACCTTGCAAAAGAAAAAAAACCACCTACGTTCGTAGAAAAGAAGTAGAAGAAATGTTAGCATTACAGAAACCACTGCCGAGTACTTCAAAATCATTTTTCAAGACAGTTTATTCTTCCACTTCAGATTCAGAACCGCAATGTTCAACTATGTATAGAGAAAAAAATCCTCCTGCTCCTTCAAGTATTAGTGCAATAATGGAAGGTGACCATCAAATTAGTTGCGGTGTACAATGTGAAATGGGCACAGAAAAGTTATCCAAATATATACCACATTCTAAAGAAGATTTGGATACGTCATTTCATCTGTCAGACTAAAGTGACAGTGACTTTAGTGATAACGACTCTAATGACAGTGGTTCAGCCAATGATGAATTGGTTCAAATTGCAAATGAGGAAACACATCCAACCGAAGTTGATCGAAATTTGGAAAGCACGGAGTTCTCGGATATTATGTTTTTTGTCGCCGGTGAAAAGTTGGCAATCCTTTTCAAAATGTGTCATGTGTGTGGGAAATCAGTGGTAAGCACATCGTATGTCACAAAAGGCTCTATGCTGCTAATTAGAACCACCTGTACAAGTGATCATATCTACGAGTGGCGGTCTCAAAGAACATCAAAGAAATTCTCGATGGGAAATATAAAATTAGCTGCTGCAATATTTACAACTGGATTGTCTTTTACCAATTTTGTCAATTTGGCAGAAACATTAAATTTAAAAATATTCAGTAAAACTACATTTTATAAAATAGTTAAACGATTTGTGACACCTGTAATTAGAGAGACATTTCATAATGAGAAAAATAATATTATACGTTCTATACAATCTAGAGACGAAATCAGAATAAGTGGAGACGGGCAGTACGATTCTCCTGGCTTTTGTGCTAAATATTTGACATATTCAGTGATGGATTTGCAGACCGAAAAAATTATTGATATAATAGTTGTTCAAAAAGGGATGGTTGTAGGTGATTTGGAAAAAGCGGCGTGCGATAAAATGCTCTGTAAACTGGAAAAGGCGAATATACGGCCCACTCTTTTTCTTTCTGATAGACACCGAGGAATAAGATTATTATTGCGAACGCAATATCCACATGTAACTCATGAATTTGATGTGTGGCATATGGCTAAAAGTCTTACAAAAGCCATCAAAGCAAACGAAAAAAAGGCCCCACTTCTTTCTGTCTGGAGAGCAAGTATTACAAATCATTTATGGTGGGCAGCTCAAACGTGCAATGGTGATAAAGAGTTACTCATTGAGAAATTTAAATCAGTCTTGAAGCATATTTGCAACATACATTCATGGGAGAGTGAAATATTTTCTGCGTGTGAACATGAACCAATTGGGGAACGGGATAATGATGATACAGTATGGTTGTCACCACATTCCGGCGATTTTCAAGCATTAAAAGGAATTATTGAAAAAAAAGATTTCTTGAAAGATATAGAACACATAAATCACTATTGTCACACGGGAGCTCTAGAGTCCTACCACAATGAAAGACTCAAATATTTACCTAAACGCTTGCATTTTTCGTATGAAGGGATGATTGTTCGTGGTATGCTTGCAGTTTTGGACCACAATTCCAATATTGGAAGAACGGTAGTACGCGAGGGACAGAGATTTTCTAAATCTTTGAAAAAGTGGGTGTATGTTTCTATTTACGACGCAAAATCCAACCAGTGGCGCAAAGACCTATTAACTTCTATAAATCAATTTGTAGAAGAAGAATTTGTTGTAACTACAAAAATAGAAGATGAATATGCCGGAGAAATTCCAAAAAACATAGCCACAGTGTCCCAACCAAGTTTAGAAGAAACAAAACGCCTTCATTTTTCCAGATTTAGATCTGAAATAATATAAATAAGTAGTTCATCGATGTTTGCATTAGCCATTATATTTTTATTTTATAACTCTTTTTACATGTAGATCTAAGAATAATATAGGGTAGATATATTATTATGGCACGAATTATTTTTTAATGAATGTATGTCCATACATAATTATATTGTTTTCATATGTAATTGAGCCTATATGCCTGTTTTAGTAGTACACATATTGTCAATCGAAATAGTTTGGATCATCTTCTTCCACCGGTATGAAGCCTGTATATGCCTCATTTATTTCTGGATATTGCGTTCTCACTTTATTCACAACACATGCTGGTATAATTTTCCTGTTTTTGCGACCAAGTGGTTGCCATCCATTTATCCAATAAACAAATTGTTTATAAGCGATATGTCTCCATAAACGATTACTTTCAGTTAATAATTTTGTTCTTTCATGTTTATTAGTTGCCCTTAGCATCATTTGATACCTAGTAGCTCTGAGTGTATCTTGATTCAAAACAACACTTTCAAACGACGGATGTAATATTATACACTCCACACCACCCATTATATTGGAAATTTGCGTACATTCGTTGCAGCAAATACATTCAAAATCACTTGCCATTTGTTTGCAAAAACCACATTTGCACCACAGAATGTTTGTAATACGACCTGTAAATTTTTCACGTTCTTCTGGAGGATCTTCACTAGAATCTTTTTTCTTTAGATTTAATTGTGAATAACGGGGTTCATATAAATACGGGCTCACGCCATTCATAATCCCTTAGGCTATTTTGTCTGCACTGATAAGTGATAACGAAGTAAAAACTAAACACTAACTAAAAATACTATGTGCAGTGGTATTTAAATTTTACTACGCACTCTTGTCTCGCCACGGTCTGAACAGCCGTGTTCTCTCGGGCAGTCGTATCATCGATGACGTCACGCGAGACTATAAATCCTATCGTAACTCTGGAATTAATAACTCAAGAAACGCGATATTTACGTTTTTTATTTCCTTGAAACCAGAAGAAGGGATTGCGTTATATTTTCAAAAATTGATTTTTTTTAGTTTACTATGCCTTTAAGAAATCGCAATTAATCTTGAAGGTATTGAAAAAGTTTAAGGCACTTTTTACTTCATTCATCTTTACAGTAACACGTTTTACAGGAGTACTTTTGCCCTCATCTTCGTTTTAATTGGAATGGGAACTGCCGGGCCGAAAAACGAAAATGCAACTAGTTCAGGCGACGAATACCAAAGGTGATCGAAAAATTTGTTTACGGCTGCCTCGCTAATTTTTACATCGATGCTTCTGTAATAAAACAACGATTTCAAAAATAAAAAGTCTTGACATGGTGATTGAATTGCCAGTGGATCCTCAAACCACGCTTTACATACACTCGCACTAAGAACAGTGTCAGAGGTGTAATATTGATTTTTCATTATTTTTTTCTTAGCGTTTCCTTAATTAAAATTGTAAAAATTGGAAATTGTTTGATTACCTTTTCCTATAGAATTAATTAAACTGAATTAGAAGAAATAGTGGGATCACACGAGTTATTTTTATAGTATTATAATCGTCGGACACTAGCGGCCTCTGAATTATCCAGGTCGTGAGACACGGAATCTGGTTTTCTGCTTAAAACATGCCTTGTTAAATCGGAATCCTGGGTGGAGACAATTAAATGCAAAAGGCAGCTAAGCAAATACGCTTAATTGCTTTGGATCAAGCACCAAAAAGAAGAGCATTTTTTCTCCATATGCTAAGCTACCTAATATCTTAGAATTATTTATATATTCGAAGTAATTACGAGATAAGGCAGCACATTTTTGGTACAAAAACTTCCTGTCGTTTAACAATTTTTTTCATATTATTGGGACAAACTGCAGTTGTTATCACCACACAGTCCCCTGGAGATAAGTTTGCAGATTATGCCGGAATTTTTTTGGTATCGCTTTGTTGCTTACTAACGGATTCTGGTGCCATATGTTAGCAGCATGTTTGCAATGTAATTGAGATTGGCCAGGTAGCCATCTTAATGTGACAAAATATATTCTTTTAGTTTTTATATGAAAAGTAGCATACTATTTCATTTTTGTGAAATCCTAATAAAATTGAAATGAATATATAATAGAACTATCTATATATAGTTTGTGCATGCAGCCGAGTGGAGTGGACGTATACTTCCTATACGTATGTATGTACGTGTACTTCGACAATAGGTGTTAACAAGTGTGTAATTGAGCGGTCACACCGCGCTAAAAAAAGGAAAGAAAAATGGCAATGCTTTGCGGTAAATGTGAAATAGAAATTAAAGGTAGAGAGAAATACCTGATTTGTTATGGTTTTTGTGAACAAGCGTATCATCAAAATTGTACAGGACTAACCGACGTCGCCTATCGAGTTGTTACTGAAAAAAGTAATGTATTGTGGTGTTGTGATAAATGTGGCATTACAAAAAACTGTTCATTGAGGAAAATGATGATGAATCTTGAGAATAGCCTAGCTGAAATATCATCTAAAATAATCACACAATCGGAGTTATTGCGTGAGAACAAGCAGGAAATAGGGAATGAACTTCAGAAGTTGGCGAATATACAAGAAGAAAGAGTGACATTATACGCGGACAAAGTGAAGGCAAAGAAGCAGGAGCAGGTCCTTGTAATTAAACCAAGAAATGAAAACCAGAAGAGTCTCACAACAAAAGAAGAAATTAAGAAACTAATCGATCCAACGAATATTGAAATTACAGGTGTAAAGAATGTAAGTCGCGGTGGAGTTGTTATTGAATGTAAAAATAAGGATGCTATTTCGAAATTAAAAGAGGTAGCGAACTCGAAGCTTGGCAAAAAGTATGATATTAAGGAACCAGAAAAGCGAAAACCACGTGTGAAGATAGTAGGTATGAGTGAACAGCGGGACCCTGAAGAGATACGAGGCAAGATCATAGCTCAGAACCACTTCCTAAAAACAGATAACATAAAAATTGTTCACGTAGGTAGGATGATATCCAAAATAAAGCTGCCTGACAGGTTTTTTGCTTATGCGGAAGTAGATGCAGAGAGTTACAACAGACTATTGGAAACTCAGAAAATAAATATTGGTTGGGACGTATGTAAAGTATTTGATGCAGTGACAGTGACTAGATGTTACAAATGTTGCGGATATAATCACAAAGGGAAAGACTGTACGAGAGAACTAACATGTGCTAAATGTGCGGGATCACACCATGTAAGCAGCTGTAGTGCAAATGATAGTCAAGTGCAGTGTATAAATTGTAAGTATGCTGTAGATAAACTTCACTTAAAAATTAGCATAAATCACGCTACGTGGGACTCAGATTGTCCGGTATTTAAACGGAAGTTACAAAACGCCAGAGATAAAGTTGATTTTTTAGAATAAATCGTAATGTTACGACAAAGCAATATGGGGTAATTTATTTGAATGTACAGAGTTTACTTGCAAACTTTGAGCAAATAGAAAATTTGATAGAGACATATCGCCCGCCTATCCTTCTGCTTAGTGAGACGCGTGTTACATCTGATGTCCGGGAGTCAGAAATAAAATGTAGAGGTTACTCGGTTGCGAGATGTGATTCGCACAGCAGACACACGGGTGGTGTTATAATTTACGTAAGAAATGACATCAATTATAGTGAAACTTGCAACATAACAGTAAATAATGCTATATGGTTGCTAAGTATAAGTGTTTCGGTCGGGTTTGCTAGGGGTATTTATACAGTTTTATATCATAGTCCTAGTGCAAGCAAGGTGGAGTTTTTGGACTTTTTTGAGGCCTGGTGTGAGGAAACTTTCGATGGAAGGGATATGTGTACTATTTTTGGTGATTTCAATGTGGATATGTCCAGAGATTCAACCTATGCGACTAGATTGAAAAATATCATTACTGCAAGTGGAATGAAACAAGTGGTTGGTGATTATACTAGGGTAACAAGCAATTCGAAAACATTAATTGACCTAGTTATAACAAATGAATGGAATGCGACGGTAGAAATTTGCGATTGCAAAATTTCCGACCACGAAACATTATTATTAAAGTTTACAAACAGCGATTCGATAGATATGATTCAGCGCAAAAAAATATTAGACAAAAGTGCTTATACAGATTACGACTTGCGAAACATGCTGATACTACGTAATTGGAAACAGATCGATAAATATAATTTACAAAATCGGACATTGTCACTAGTAAATGAACTAAATGCAAGTTATTACAACATTGTCAACAATAAAACAATTGCTGTGGGTCAGGGTAACCCATGGTTTAATCATGAATTAAAGTCATTGCAGAAACAAAGGAACGCATTATACAGAGTAGCAAAGAATAGCAATAGTAAGGACGACTGGAGTAATTACACAAACATGAGGAACTACTACAATAGACATATAAAATTAAGTAAGAATATTTATTATGAGAGGCAAATTGATGAAACAAGGGGCGATGCAAAAAGAATGTGGAAAAAACTTAAATCATTAGTCACGGTTACTAGCGAGAGAAAGCCTGAATATATTGATTTTCTATCGAGCAGGGAATGTGAAGCAAAGAAAATTGCGGAGAAGTTTAATGCGTATTTCATCGAAAGTATCAGGGAAATACATGACAATATCGAAGTAATTGTAGAGAACGTAAATATGGATGACTATCGCGGTGGAGACACAAACATATTGAACACTTTTGAACCGCTTGAAATGGGGCAGCTACGAAAAATTGTAGAATCACTTAAGAGCAAGTCAACAACTGATGGTATTGATACAAAAGTTATTAGCGACGCATTTCCGATTATTGGACATACGCTGTTGGGAATAATTAACGAGTCGTTCAAGACGGGCGTGTTCCCGGATGTTTGGAAAACCACTACGATAATACCGATTCCAAAGATCAACGGCACCAAGAACTGCTCTGATTTTAGACCGATCAACATGTTGCCAACATTAGAAAAAATCATAGAATATGCAGCAAAAGAACAATTAGAATACTTTCTGGAAAAAAATTGCGTGTTGGTGGATGTGCAGTCCGGCTTCAGGAGGAATCACTCATGTGAAACAGCATTAAATTTAGTAATAGGTAACTGGAAGGAAGAGATAGATCGCGATAACAAAGTTGTGGCAGTTTTCTTGGATCTGAAAAGGGCTTTTGAGACACTTGACCGAAAGAAGTTAATACAAAAGTTAAGTAAATATGGAATAAGAGGTATGGCTTTGGAATGGATAAAGGATTATTTAACAGATAGGAAACAAAAAACTAGGTACGACGATGAAGAGTCAACAGCTGAGGAGGTCTCCCTAGGAGTCCCTCAAGGATCAATTCTAGGACCACTTCTCTTCATCCTTTACATAAACGACGTGATAAGTGCGACTAAGGACTGCAAGATTAACCTGTTTGCGGATGATACGCTAATAAGTGTTGCAGATAGGGATGTTGATTCAGCAATAAAAAAGATAAACTGTGAACTAGAAGGTGTTAGCAAGTGGTTAAAAATTAATAAACTAAAGTTGAATACGTCGAAAACACAAGCTATGCTTATCTACAGCAGTGTGATAAATGACACTAGTGAATCAGTGGTAATTGATAATGAAATTATTGAATGGGTAAATGAGATTAAATATCTCGGTGTGATAATTGACAATAAATTAACATTCTCTAGAAATATTGACTATATAGAAAAGAAAGTTGCAAAAAAAATAGGTTTTTTGGGCAGGATAAGTGCTAAATTAAGTTTATGGGCTAGAATCTATGTTTATAAGACAATCATTGCCCCACACTTTGATTATTGTTCCACAATTCTATTTCTAGCCAAAGATGGGGATATATATAGATTACAGAAACTGCAAAACAGGGCTATGAGGATTATACTGAGTTGCAATAGGTATACTCGAATTACATTAATGTTAGATACATTGCAATGGCTTAGTGTTAAGCAAAGGATTCAGTTCAACACTCTTATATTGATTTATAAAATAATACATAATAGGTTACCAAAGTATTTAAACAAATATGTTTCGTGTAGTAATGAGATTCATGACTACAATACTAGATACATAGATAACTTTAGGTTACCTTTTCACAAAAAATCGGCTTCGCAGAATAGTCTTTTCTATAAGGGTTTAAAATTATATAATGGTATGCCTGAAGCGACTAAACATAGTCCTTCTATAAGAGAGTTTAGACACTATTGTACGAGGTATGTTAGGAATGATTGTACAGTTTAAAATTATAGTGTAACATTGTAAACATCTAAAGATGAATAAAGTTTATTATTATTATTATTATTATATATATTAATACGTGACGAAAAAACTTTGCACCCCTTTTTAAGCATATTGCGCGCAAGGATTAGTGTGAGAGGCATAGTTATAGTTCATATGGAGAAGGGGTGCAGAAAGATTAAATGTAAGAATAATATGTGTTACAAATACCTTACTTAATTAACTCGAAAATTAATTCATAACGACGTATTTCTACAGGCTCGCAGCTGACGTAATAGACAATTCAAAAAAATTATATACTATGGTTATAGAAGTATATTCTTTGAAAAAATAACCTCAATAACTCGAACTTAAAAATTTGATGAATTAAGGTCGAATTTCGGCACATTATAGGCATTGTATTTCTTACACTGACAGGTTCACTACTTACGGGTTTTCTTGAACAAAAAGTTCTGTTCTTTTTATTATTAATGGTCAAAAAACGAATTTAAATAAATACTTCCATAACAGTATGTATAAGAATAAAAATGTACTGCCTCTGTGAAATTAGATTTTTTTATACAAAAGTTGTTCCAAACTTACTTCTGAATACTTTTGTATTCATTATACGTTTTGAAAAACTAACCATTGACAAGATACTCGGTAACTATGTTTGTCGCGCTCAAGTGTTACTTCTCATCTACCAATCTAATTCTTCCAACTAAGACATGGTACATGCTCAAGTTACATAACAAAACACAAAATTTACCAACTTTGCCAAACTCAAACCTACTCTCTATTCCAAATAATAAGCGAAATACTCATGGTGACCGTCAAAATTGAATCAGCCTATATATTCCTTTTTCAGAAATTCAATAATCACTAAAAGAATACCTGTTTTTATCTAAATCAAATAGGTAAAGGACATAGATCTACATAGGTATTTACAAAACAAACATTATACAGGGTTAGTTAAAAGTATGGAGACGGCGATTTATTGTCGTTAATATTCATTTTAGAGAATTATGTTCAATATAAAAGTTTGTTAGGATATTTTGATCTACATTTGAGAATATTTGAATTTTTTTTTTCTTCAATTGTTTTTTAGTTATGCCTGTCCGCGCAGTTTTTTTAAATGGGAACTAGTAAATTTTACTCTACCATTCGATAGAGAATTTTTTTCTCTTTACAATAATATTTTTGTTTTTTTTTAAATTCATTTTAATAACTTTTACAAGAAAAATTAAACAAATTAATAACAAAGTAAATTAAAGTAAGTGTTCAAATTGTCGTCCATTAGTAATTTGACAATGACCCAATTGATTTACAAAACCCCGAACAGAGTTCTGTAAAAAATCTCGGGGAATTTCTTGTATCGTTCTGGTAATTCGGATTTGTAAATCTTCGACGTTATCGGGCTTATCTTCGTAAACTTTGTTTTTTACGTATCACCAAAGAAAAAAATCTAAAGGACTTAAATCTGGCGAACGGGCTGGCCATTCAATGGTTCCTCGTCTTCTAATCCATCTGTGGGGAAAAACGTTGTCCAGATATTGACGAACATTTACACCATAATGTGGTGGGGCGCCATCTTGCTGGAACCAGATACTGTCATTGGGCAGGTGTTCATTGTTTTCATGTGGATAGAGCGTAGCACAAGCAGGTATTATTTCATTTTGCAATAACTGCAAATACAGACCCGAAGTTAAATTGCCATTGATGAAAAAGGGACCGATAATATGACCGCCAAGAATGCCAACCCAAACAATGACCTTTTGGGGGTACTGCGTATGGTGCTTCAAAAACCAAGAGGGATTTTCCGATGACCAGTATCTGCAGTTATGTCTGTTTACTTCACCGGTAAGGCAAAAAGTAGCTTCGTCAGAGAAAAGAATATTGTTGACAAAATTTTTATTATTATTGCAAATATTTAACATTTCTTCAGAAAATTGTAATCTCCTATCAAAATCAGCTTCCGTTAACTCGTGTACAAGGTGTACCTTATAAGGTTTATACTTTTCACTTTTTAAAAATGACACGATCGATGACTATGAATATTGAAATTGGCCGCTAATTGATTGGTTGATAAATGAGGATCTTCAGATACAGCCAATAAAATATCCAGTTTGTTATCATCGCTTTTTGCTGTTCTAGGTCTACCACTCCTTGGCAAATCTTTAACGCTACCAGTTTGTTCAAAGCGTCTTAAAGTTTTACCAACAACGGATTTAGAAATTGGATTTCTATTTGGATGCGTATCATTAAATAAATTACAAACGTCTTGTAAACTTCTGCGTCTATCTCCATAACCCAACATCATAAGTATTTCAATTCGTTCATGTTCACTTAAACTCGCCATTGTTAATATTAACAGCAACAAATTGCACAAATGAATTATTTCTGTCAAAGATTTGACGTACACAATAACCACTGATAAAATTATGTCGCTCAAGTTTGTTTATCGCATCGCTTCTGTCTATCTGCGATGTACCGAACATCTGTGAAACACTTGAACCGGCCTTTTCTTATAAAAAAGTTATTAAAATGAATTTTAAAAAAACAAAAATATTATTGTAAAGAGAAAAAAATTCTCTATCGAATGATAGAGTAAAATTTACTAGTTCCCATTAAAAAAAACTGCGCGGACAGGCGTAACTAAAAAACAATTGAAGAAAAAAAAATCAAATATTCTCAAATGTAGATCAAAATATCCTAACAAACTTTTATATTGAACACATTGGTCACATTTCAAATTTACGATAATAGCAAGGTTTCATTATTGGTAATAATTACAGCATTTTGATTATAATTGTGTCGTCTTTATTTATCCAGTAGGTGCAGTATAACTAATTCCATAACTAAAATTAATAGTGTAGAAATATTCATAATAAACCCACTTCCTAGTAAACATGTAGCATATATTAATGAAACGGCTAAATGGTAGTAGTTTCAGAAGAATTTAAGTAAAAAACAAGTAAAATATACAAAGGAAATGTCAAATCATATGGCATATATATACAATGCGATTTTAAAGATTATTACCAAATAAGTTATTATGGAATTTTTCGTTTAACAGAATCAGCAAAACCTCATTACGTTACGGTCGATTCTAGTTTTTTTTGTCCTCGATCGTTATATATTTGGTAATGAATCTTGTGGATATTTTATTGCTGAGTGTGGCTGAATACCTTGAACCCTTGGTTTTCTTCCTCTCAGATAAGAGCATCCTCAGGAGGCATATTAATCTATGTACACCCTGCTGAGTCATACCTCGCAAATTTAGTTATATTTTTCATGACCGTACCTATAGCTACTATATTTAGGACAGCTGACTCGTCGGCCATTTTGGAGATAAATGTCAGTTATTTGTCATACGTAGAGGACAGCTGACTTCTGACTCGTCCGCCATGTTGGAGATAAATGTCAGTTGTTTGTCATACGTATACGTAGAGGTGTTCTAATTAACGAGTTTTGTTGTTATATAAAATGCCTGGATGTGCGGCACCTAATTGCAGCAATCAATCAACAAAAGGCTTTAAGTTGTACCGGTAGGTAATTTGTTTATAATTCCATACTCATAAAAAAATAAAATAATATGTAATAACGCCACACTTTGTTTTTACTATATGCTGTGTGAATTTTTGTTTGTTTTCATTATTTATTCCACTTTTCGTATATCGATGCCTATGCAAAGCTGATTTGGAAAGACGCAAAAAGTGGCTAATAAATTGTAGAAGGTTGGAATGGAAACCAACGCAAAATGATCGTCTGTGTTCTGTAAGTGACCCAATTCAAAGACATTAAAATAAGTATCTACTCTGTCTAATCGATGAACTTTATTGTATATAACAACTCCAGGTCCACTTTGAAGAATTGCAATTTGAACAACGTCGAGCAGATGGGAAGAAACGTTTAATGCCATTTGCTGTGCCCACTTTATTTAATGTCTCTAACTCTCCAAAGCAACTAAGCGTTGCAAAGAAAAGTTTTTATAAGGTACATTGAACGGGATTATTTATATCATAAATTAGGAGAGCTCATTTAATTCCTTGCAGAGACCGATGACTGAAGTTGCATTAATTAATAATGACTTACTGAATTCCAAAAGGACAAAATTAGATAGTAAATTATCAGACAACTTGCCTTCGATGTTTGAAAATAATTTACCCTCTGGTAAATTATTTTCAAACATCATCAGATGCTCTCATCTAAATAATGTAAGTTGTAAACTTATAATTAGTGAGGTAATTGGCAACAACACATTATAATATTTTAGGAAATTAGTGAGGAGAATGCTAAGTTGCAAACTCGCATTGTTGAGTTGGAAAGAGATTTCAACCGTTTAAAGGAATCACTTTCGACTTTTTTGACCAACGAGCAAGTAAACAAACTTCAGATTGAAAAAAAATATATTAGAAAATGGAGTTCAGAAGCAATTGTCAAAAGTTTGAAATTAAGATTTGCTTTGGGTAAAAATGGATACAATTTTCTGCGTGAAACTGTTTATCCTGCACCTGCGTACAGCACCCTCAACAAAAGAATTTCTTCTGTTAAGATTGAATTTGGACTTTTTCATTGTATCATTGACTTATTATCAAAAAAAGTTGAAACCATGGGGACTTTAGAAAAATATTGTTCCCTGATGGTTGATGAGATGGAAATATCTAGTGATTTGGATTTTGATAAATCAAAACAAACTTTTGTTGGTCGTGTATAAGCAGGGAAATCATTTAACAGTAGTGGCAATTCGCGGTCTATCTACACCGTGGAAACAGATAATTGCCAGTCATGTTACTGGCCCTTCAACTACTGGAAGTGACATGAAGTGTTTAATAACTGAAGCCATAAATGCCGCTACTTCTGTAGGACTGCAAGTTGTAAATGTATGCTCTGATATGGGCAGTAATAGTAAAGCATTATGGGCTTCACTTGGTATATGCGTTAATAGAAATCGGCGAGATACAACCTTTAGAGTGGACAGGGAAAGTGAAGAAATCAGTGTTATGGCAGATGGTCCTCATTTATTAAAGAATTGGAAATCAGCTATTCAACATTCGAAGATCTTCATTCCTGAAAAGGTTGTCAAAGAAAACCATCTGCTAACAAATGTAGTGAGTGGTGAATATGTGACCACACTTTGGAACAAAGACATGACCAATGTAAAACGGTTACGGTTTTTGCACCACCTATCAGCAGAAATTACACTGGCCAACAAGGTTTTTACCCTAAGTTAGTAACTAATGAAATTGAACAGCATATATAAAGTAAAAATGATTCGAAAAGCGGCAGTATTGGCTTAGCTCTGGTTACAGAGAAAATGCAGGTCGAGACTTGTTGCAGACGTGACTCGTTCCCTCAAGAATGTTCAAGTTTGCAGTGTTATGCTTTAATCTGGTTGGTTGATAGGACTTAGGGAGGGGATAAGCAGATACATACTATATAAGAGATACATCTTTGACTGAAATACCACTAGCACTAGCACAGCATAAAGCCGTGAATGAGAATTTTTAATAACGAAATTAAAAATTGAGATAATTTAGTTCCATCTTTAAAGACACAGTCATGCCTCGTTCGTGTAGAAGTAATCCAAATAACTTTTGTTACGTATGTGGTAAATTTACCCCACTAGGCCAGAGTGAAAAGTTAAGTCTGAACATTTGCCGGGCCTATGAACTTTACTTCGATATGACCGTAAAAAATCAGGACAAACAGTGGGTTCCACATGTAATATGTACTACATGCAGCAGATATTTGCGAGATTGGTTATGTCGACAACGACATTCTTTACCGTTTGCCATTCCTATGCGATGGAAAGAACAAAAGAATCATCTTGAAGATTGCTATTTTTGCCTTAACAAAACTGCAGGACTTAACACCCGTAAGAAAAGAAAATATAATTATGTGGAAACTGAGTCAGCTCAGAAACCTCGACCCCATGATGAACAGCATCCTGTTCCACGACCGCCAATTCACAAAGAAAGCGAGGAGAGTACAATAGCTACCGATAGCGACACTAGCTTTGAAGGTAATGAAAAATCAAGTGACCCTGATTTTATTCCATCTACATCAAACGAACCACATTTAATTACTCAGTTTGAATTAAATGACTTGGTGCGGGATTTGAATTTATCAAAATCACAAGCAGAACTTTTTGGGTCGCGACTACAGCAATGGAATCTCTTAGCAAAGGACACAAGAAAAAGTATTTTTCGCAGCAGACATGAAAATATTGTTGATTTTTATAGTATGGCCGGTAATCTGGTCTACTGCAATAATATTTATAAACTTTCTGAAGCTTTTGGAATACATCATGATCCCAGTTCTTGGAGATTATTCATAGACTCATCAAAGACCAGCCTAAAAGCAGTTTTGTTGCATAATGGAAACCATTATCCTGCTATTCCGATAGGTTATGCTGTTTCTATGAAAGAAACTTACGAAAATCTGAAAATTGTATTAGAAAAGATAAAGTACAAAGACTATTCCTGGAATATTTGTGCAGATTTTAAAGTAATTGCAATTATTTTGGGTATGCAATCTGGTTACACCAAATACTGTTGCTTTTTATGTCTTTGGGACAGTCGTGACAGGGAAAAACATTACCATAAGCAAGAGTGGCCACTACGACAACAGTTTATACCAGGAAAAGACAATGTACAACATCAGCCTCTAGTAGAAAAAGAAAAGATCATAATACCACCTCTCCACGTGAAACTTGGGCTCATGAAAAATTTTGTAAAGGCAGTGGACCGCGAAGGTGACGGTTTTAGATACCTTCGTGAAAAGTTTCCAAAAATAACAGAAGGAAAACTGAAAGAAGGTATTTTTGTTGGACCTCAGATACGAGAAATAGTAAATGATGAAATCTTTGAAACCAAATTAACAGCGAAGGAAAAAACAGCTTGGCGCTCCATGGTACAAGTTTTCACGAATTTCTTGGGAAACAAAAAAGCTGACAACTATAAAAATTTAGTAATGGATATGATACAAGCATTTCACGCTGCTGGCTGTAATATGTCCCTTAAAGTGCACATTCTACATTCTCACTTGGATTTTTTTCCGGAAAATATGGGCGACGTTAGCGATGAACACGGTGAGCGCTTCCACCAAGACATCATGGGAATGGAAAAACGGTATCAGGGGAAATGGAATCCTATTATGTTAGCAGATTACTGTTGGACGTTAAGAAGAGATGCTGTAGATGTTGTTTATAAGAGACAGAGCAATATTACTTTACATTTCTTATTATAATAATTTGAAATATACATTAAATTATGATCTAATCTAAAAAACCTTTTAATAATAATAATAATAATATTTTATTGCCCAACAGATTACAATCCAATTACAGGACAATTTACAATTTATGCACTATACAAAAGCATATACAGCAAAAAAGAAAATAAGATAACAAAAAAAAAAGATAATAATGAAAGTAACAGTAAAAGTAAAAGTAAAATTAAAAGCAAAAGTAAAATTAAAAGCAAAAGTAAAAGCAACAGTGCACCCAATCGCAGAGCAAGTCCCAACCCCACTGCACCGGACAGCACGCAAAACCCACACGGATAGCAAAACATACTAAAGTGATACAAAAATAACTATAGTCAGTAATAGCCTCACACTCTGGCATTTGTTGCTACAACCACAACTAATTATCATAGTCAGTCCCAAACCGATTGCCATCAACAGACCCCCACCAGCCGACGCTAACGGAAGTGCTCCCCAGCCACGGAAACCACAGATCTAAGACTCGTGAAATTGATATCACACATACCGGATATTTGGTTATAATTCGAGCACATGGAGAAAATGGGTGATCCAAGTAACGCATTCGTCCTAGCCTGAGGGCAGTAGAATGCATCACCCCGCCGAGACACCAATCGCGGCACAAGAAATGGAACCTGGGAGAGCAAGGATGGGCTATCAATCCCATTGTGTAACAACTTGTATAAGAACGAGATAGCATGAATGGCTCTTCTACATTCCAAAGACGCCACCCCAAAACGTGCCAGAAGCTCGGCGTGTTCACACCCACGAGGAGGATAGAACCCATCAACGCGAAGTGATAAAAATTTCAGAAACTTCCTTTGAACAGCCTCAAGAGAGAGCCTATGGGTTTCATAGACAGGATTCCAAATTAGTGATCCATATTCTAGTCTAGACCTAACCAATGCAAAATATAAGGATCTAAAAGCAGCTATATTAGAGAAGGAAGAACAATTCCTAATAATGAAGCCCAAGGCTCTTCGCGCCGACGACGCCACGCCAGAGATATGCTCAACAAACGTCAACCTCGCATCAAATGTAACCCCAAGGTCGTTAACCGAGGCAGTACGGGTAAGGATCCCACCCCCCAAAGCATAGACAAAACTCACAGGCTGCAGCTTCCTTGTAAATGTGACAACCTTGCATTTCGAGATATTTAGGTCCAATTTATTAAGTCGGCACCAACCGGCAATGTTGTACAACTGTTCCTGCAGGAAGATGCAGTCATCGCCATCCTGAATACTATGAAATATTTTTAAATCATCAGCAAATAGTACCTTCATCGAATTGACGCAGAGCACCAGATCATTAATAAAAATCAGGAACAGCAATGGACCCAGGTTGGAACCCTGTGGCACGCCCGATGTTGAAAGGAAGCAATAGGAGGCGAATCCGTTGTACTAAACATACTGATACCTGCAGTGCAAATAAGAAGAAAATAAAGAGACCAGGGAGTCACTGAAACCAAAGCGCCTCAACTTCCCCAACAACACCGAATGACTGATCCTATCGAACGCCTTAGAAAAGTCCGTGTAGATAACGTCCACCTGCCCCTGGCCATCAATAACGTGGGAGGTGCACTGCATGAAGTACGCCAAATTAGTAATAGTAGACCGCTTCTCCATGAAACCATGCTGGTGTTCCGAAATAAAGTTTGAAACAGATGGGTAGATAAGCGAATAAACACATATCTCGAACACTTTAGCAAAATTCTGCAAATAGATATTGGTCTGTAGTTACCAATCATGGCTGGATCACCACTCTTCAAAACGGGACAAACTCGTGACAACTTCCAAGTATCAGGAAAAGTCGCTGTTTTTAAGATCAAATTGAATAGAACTGTCAGAGGTCGCGCAAATACCTCCACACAATCTCTTATCAAGAAACTGGGAATCTGATCATGACCTGCAGTTAATTTATTAGGAAGTCTAAGGATAGACTCTCGAACAGTCCCAGGTAGGAACACGTTAATATTTATATTTGGCAGGTCATTCACAACACCATCCCGATCATCGTTATCGCAACCCGGCGGAAGATACACCGAAGCAAAATAACTCGCAAAGGCATTAACAATTTTATTGGGGTCGTCGAGCTCCTCATCATTATAATTCAGTCTGCCCGGAATTCTAGTTGAACCTTTTTTAGATCGTATAAACGACCAGAAGCGCTTAGGATCCTCAATGATGCCGCTCTCAACCTCAGTCAAGTATGAGCCATATGCAGAGGAAATAAGATCCCTCAGCAATCTCCTAACCCTCCGAAAACCCGCCAAGTCAGCACAGTCACCAAACCTTCGAAACCTACCGCGATAACCCTCCTTCAGTTTAATGTAGTGAATGATTTCTCGAGTATACCAGATAGGATATCTAGACCTTTTATTGTGATAAACAGGAACATGCTTGTCAAAAACAGAAGAGAGTTTGCCGTAAAAGTCAGTGCAAGCCTCATTAACATCCGTTAATGTGTCCAGGAATGACCAATCAACATCAATAAGGGCCGCATATAAGTCAGGAAAGTTAGCCTTTTTAAAGTTATAAGTACCGCCGACCGGCTGAATTAGTTTAAAGTTCACAACCCTGTGAAGTGCAAGCACAACATCGATCGAGAGAGCCGGATGGTGTGAGTCAATCGATAGCAAGGGAGCATTGTCATGAAAAACCTCACAATCAACATCTGACAGTACTAAATCCAGGAGACGCCCATTGTAATACAATAAAAAATTGAGCTAACTTTACGTTCTATCTTTTATTAAAATAAATGTTTATATGTTTTCTATTGAAATTCGTATAAATTATTTGATGGCAAAATCAAAAGTTGAAATTTGTTGGCCAGTGTTATTAATCCTGGGCATTTTTCTAAAATGCATGTGGGCTATGCAATGCGATATATATCTGTTAAAACTGCTGCAGCATTGGAGACAGCTGTAATTCAGAAATTTTTACCACCAACAGCTTTAACTACTACATGGTTTTTAAGACTACTTCGTCAATGGTTTGACATTATCAATTCACGAAAGAGGGCTGCTTCAATTACTGCCAACAATTTTGAAAAAAAAGCAGAATTTATGAATTACTTTATATCGATTGTGGAAGAGACTAAAGGGTGGAAGCCACTCAACACCGGAACAATATTGACTTCTTATTCATTCTTAACTATTTGCTAGCAGCAGCTTTCAAAGGAACTTTAAATTTCTGCTAGGATCTCGTTTAAGTCAAGATGCGCTTGAAAATATTTTCTCGCAAATAAGAAAAAGAGCAGGAAATAAACCAAAAGCTTTAGGAGCCCTCCGAGCAATAAAACTGATTTGCTTATCTCAATTTATGTCAGACGTGAAAAATAGTAACTATTGTTCAGATACTGACCTTCATCTTTTAGATTATTCTGATATGGGTGATTGACTCTCATTAGTTTATTTAATTTTTAATTAATTTAAATATTTCACAGATGATGTTGATAAAACTGAAGCAACACCGAATGTGAACATTGCAGCTATAAGTTTTACGGAAGCAGATAAAACTAATAATAATAATAATAATAATAAACCTTTATTAACCAACAGGCAAAGCCCAATAACAGGTGTATACATTTGATTAATAATAATAATTAATAAACAATATTAACTATAGTAACACATATATGTACAGTGGTGGGAAGTTTAAATGAAACACTTCACGATGCGTTTCCTTGTCTAGCCTTCATCGCTGAACTGGTCGACTACAGTTATTTATAAATGGGAAAATAAGGGTTTTAAAATACAACATTATACAAATCAGATAATATACCAGAAATTCGAATGAATAGGTAATTCATTCAGATCCATGTCAACGAAAATATTCTTTCTTTATGGATATAATAAAAACTATTTTACTTAAATACAGATATATACATATATATATACAAAGATATCTGAATTTTACCACAAACTCCTAAATTCCATCTATTTCTTTTCTAGCCTAAAACAAATTATTAAATGTCACTGATAAATTTATTATTGGCTTATTAAAATTTAACTGAAATTAATAATTTTTGTTTTCTTTAAATTAACCGTTCTCAATACACAATCTTATTTTTTCGTATTATAATTATAATTTAGTAGAAGTATGGATCTGCGTAATACAAAACCAATATTATAGGTATCCTAAATTTATCCTTTCTCGTCTTGTTACACTTGCGTTTCTGTTTGAATACAATTTTGAGCATTGACAAATGTTTAAACATTTATTGTGTAAAGATAAGAACTTCCATGAAATTATTTTTAATATAATGTGTCACACATATACAGGGTGAGTCATTAGTAGCCGCTTCTTTGATTGCTCTATTGTGTTTTAAATAAAAGGAAAAAAAAACAATTAGTGGAAGATTCATGGACGCTTGTGGCGCATATTCTAAAAATACTTTAAGCTCTGACGCACTTCCGGTTTCAACTGAAATGCATGAAATTTCTTTTTTTTTAACGACTCACTCTATATATTTTTGGATTTTCTAGTACTGTTTTAAATTGTCTTTTTATCTGCTTTCTGTTTTTCAAAATTGGGCTATTAGTTGTTGAGTTACTATTTTTTTTTTGAAATTTTTGACGACAACAACATTTTTTCATTGTTTTTAAAAGTAAAAACATTAACTTTGGTGATGCTTGTAGCCAAGAAAATTCTGCATCATTTGGTATAAATTGCACTCAACAATATCTCAAAAAACTTTGTATTTTCAAAGCCTACTTCCTGAAATTTTCACATACCAAATTTTTTGTTTTTAATGAAAACCCAGTATTTTACTGTGGCATTTTGTTCCCTCTTTTATTCTCTTTCGTTTTTTTTTAACAGTGTTCTATACCTATCTTTTGTAATTTCTGAGATGATCAGTATAGAAGCAATTAGCGGTCAATTGAAGAACTACGAGCGCTGTTGTTCTATGCACCCAAATATGAACGAATGAACGAATATTTTGGCGCGTAGAACAACAGCGCTCGTAGTTCATTAATTGACCGCTAATTGCTCCTATAGTGATTATCTCAGAAATTACAAAAGATAGGTATAGGACATTGTTAACAAAAATGGAAGAGAATAAAAAAAGGAACAAAATGCCTCAATAAAATACTGCGTGTTCCATTAAAAAAAGAGAGTGTTGGGTATCCGAAAATTTCAGGAAGTAGGCTTTGAAAAAACAAAGTTTTTTGAGATATTGTCGAGTGCAACTTATACCAAATGATGCAGAATTTTCTTGGCTACAAGCACCACCAAAGTTAATGTTTTTACTTTTAAAAACAATGTCAAAATGATTTTTTCTGAACACGTGTTTTGGTCAAATATTGAAAAAATAATCAATAACCACAAAACTATTGGCTTAATTTAGAAAAAGAAAAAACAGTTGAACAGACAATTTAAAGCAGTACTAGAAAATTCAAAAAGTTCCGTGTATTTCCGGTGAAACCGGAAGTGCGTCAGAGCTTAAAGTATTTTTAGAATGTGCGCCACAAGCAACCATGAACCTCTCACTAATTGTTTTTTCTTTTGTTTAAAACACAAAAGACCAATGGATTAAGCGGCTACTAATGACCACCTGCACACGCATGAAAATCGTGCAACCTGCTCACACAGATGTTTTTTGTAAAATAAAAAAAATAACGTTCATAAGAGAAATAAAAATATTATAGTTTTGGAATAAATTTCAGATATATTCCTAAAAGGAAGGGGGTGTAACAAAAATTTGTAAGTAGAGGAAGAGACGAGAGTAAATTTACGTCCGATAGAAGCCAAAAGAGACAAAAAGTTTCAATGCAATTATTAATTCATTAACAGAAATACTAAACCTATTCTTTGTTTGTTAAAATCATATTAAATGAATACATAAATCACCGGACAATTTTTTTCATATTATGGATTTATTGCTTGTTACGATTGTTTTTGACTTATTTTGAAATTGTCTAGTGTTTATTATAAATGTAACAAATAGAGCTGTAACATAATGTAAAATTACTTAAAATGCTTGTGGGTATATTTATAGAAAAATAAAATTTTAAAGACACCAATGAATAAATGACGTTCTTCTCAGAAATGTTATATGGAGTGTGATCCTTCCAAAAAAAAATACATAAACATACATATTTTCATTGGCGTGGTCATATATATAAATATGTGTATGTCTTATTCATTTTTAAATATTTTGTAAACAAAAAATAAGACCTCTTTTAGATCTCGGTTACCTGCTCTTCCCTTTTTATTTTATTTACACAAGCGTTTATAATCTACTATAGTCGACCAATCTGGCTCGATGCCCTAGAAAAGGAAACGCATCGTGAAGTGTTTCATTTAAACTTCCCACCACTGTACATATACACATACACACACACACATATAAATGTAAACAAATACACGCATTTATTGCAACATATCTAGGCAAATAGATCAAAAATAGAGATACCAGAGCAGTCAAACCTACAAACAAACAGCCCTAGGTTGATCTACCTGTACTATACCAGTTAGTTGTTATACAAAACGCTGTTTAGCTACACCGAGTATCTGCGGTAGGGGACTGAAATTAATGTCACACTGAGAACTAATGATATTGAAGTTTCGACACATAAAAGCAATTGGTGAGCTAAGCGCGATGTTAGTGCTTGCTAACGGAATGTAGAAAGTGAAACTTTGTCGCGAGAAGGCGCGTGGAACCAAAAACTGTAACCTCGAAAGCAAATCAGAACTGTCCACCTCGTTATGCAGCAATTTATGAAGAAACTTCACACTAGCCAACATACGTCTGGTTTCAAGTGAGTCCATATCAAATCTTCGCAGTAATAAATTATAATCCGTACCTCTTGGAGGGAATATACCGTCCTCTCGAAAACATAGATACTTTAAAAGTTTACGTTGCACTTTTTCAATTGACAATTTATGAGTTTGATAGAAAGGACTCCAAATCAAGCTAGCATATTCAAGTATAGAGCGTACATATGTATCGTACAACCGTATGATGGTGTTTGACCGGAAAGATGCCGAGTTCCTCACTATAAAGCCCAACGACTTCAGAGCAGAGGAAGTAGTACGGTCGCGATGGTCAGCAAAGGTAAACCTATTATCAAAACATACTCCCAAATCCTGAACTGCTGAAGAGCGACACAATGCCGAGTTGTTAATTGTGTAATTATGAATTATTGGGTTCGTTTTTCTTGTATAGCTAACCACTTGACATTTTGACACATTCAAATTTAAATTATTTAACGCACACCAAGTGGTAACATCATCGAGACATAACTGAAGGTAGTGACAGTCTTCGGCAGAATTAACCCTTGAAAATATTTTCATATCATCAGCAAAAATACATTTATGACATTTAAGTAAATCCAGCAAGTCGTTAATAAATATTATGAAAAGCAGCGGACCAAGATTGGACCCCTGTGGAACTCCAGACATGGTAGTATATTTCTGGGACTTGTATCCGTTGTAGTAGACATATTGTGACCTATTCTGTAAGTATGACGTAAAATATACATTATATAGCAGGCAGTTGCGTTAACTTTCTTTTGACACGCAAAAAAATATGCGAAAATTGTAGAAATTTTATCACAAGTGACGAAGAAGAGAATGAGCCATATACTCAATTAACAAAATGTCTTGATTTGGGAGGTTTGAAAAAAATTCCGTCCAATATATACCTGATGTTTAAAGACCTCGAAGCTATAATTCAACAAAATATTTCTGCAATACTTAATAATTCTTTTTCCCTCTCTGTTCCTGTCAACATGTTATTCAATACATATAAACACTTGTTTCCACAATGTTGCAGTATTTTAACACATCTGCTAACACATTATGCTACAATTAGGGGTTTAGGCATTAAAAGCTTTGAGATAGATGCTCGTGTACGCACAACACCATCTTATGAATCTAAAGCAGTTAATAAAAACCATTAACTGGACACAGTTATTAATTATATGCTTATTTGTAGCTATTATTATGTATCTTTTATTATCTTTTATTTTATTTTATATCATTGTTTCTTGATTCATATACAGGGTGTTATAAATTAAGTCGGCACTATTGCTAACTTTGTTATTAATGAAGCTACAATATCGGTTAAATTGGCAAAGTAGTAGTATTTTTATCGTGAACAATGATGGCAGAACCGAAAAGACAGTTGAACTTCTAATTATCGCGCTATTTACAAAAGTTACTATTTCTTAAATGGAACACCCAGTATATTTTTGCATATATTGAAAGAAGGAATTATTTTAAAAAAGAAAGCTTTCATACATTATTGACAAAAATGAATGTTGCGGCAGTTATCCACTATTTTGTACAGCAATTCATATCAATAAAATCAAGATGGCTATCACTAAGGACGCGCACTCAGAAGAGTGGGACTGGTTTTTGTATGTTTAAATTTTTTGTTTCTTAGATTAAGTTATTAAGATATTGTTATAAAATGTTAAATTGAATATAAATATTTTATGAAGATTTATTTTTTTTATTAGTAACCTTATCCTATTAAATTTTTAAATAAGAAATGTTGTTAGAGAAATAAAGGAAAGATCATTGCTAGAACCTACAAGAATAATACGGTTTGAATAATCGGGTTTGAATTTATAAATTTAATAAAGAATTTTTTTTCATGTCAACGCTATCTCTGCATTCGTTGTATATTATGCTGCTTTGTATTATCGTAGTTTGATTAAGTTATGCTGGTACAAGATTACCATTTCATTTTTTTTTTTATTTGAAAGCAAAGCTATAGCAATATGTATATATGCTGTATATCCTATGTTCGATGTAGATCGGCCCCGAAAATATAGGCGCACACCGAAGGTAAATAAATGTGTATTTGAACTGAAATCTAGTTTTATTTACGGTGCTTTCAAACTAGGAAGTTTCCTTAACTTGTATTATTATGTTTCTTAAATATACGACTATTGTAAAAAGTTATACATTATTTCACTTCCTAAACCGGCTTAATAAAGTCAATTATTCGAAGTTCTATTCAATATTTGCTATTAGCACAGTATATAGCTATGTAATAGAAACAGTTAGTAAAAAGAAAGTGGTATCCTCTTTTTTTGTATTATTGATATAGGTTTTTCATAATTTTAAAAATAGATTAACATAATTTTATCATAAACGATTTGGTTCTGCGCCACTGGTTTATTCCTGAATAGAAGAAATGACTACGCCTCTGGTTGCTCGTGCGTGAGGTGCGTAGTACCATTTTGGGACACAAACATCAAATGTGCCGACGGCGAGTGGAACTACTGTATCTATACTGTGATATTAGCATACATATTTACCGCCTTAAAATTATCTCCAAAATGGCGGACGAGTCAGCTATGCTTTATATAGTAGTTGTAACCGTACCTATTCTACGTCATACACACGTCACATTTCGCGCAAGTTTCTGTGACGTCGAGTACCAATCTCTATCTGAAAAGAAACTTTTGATTTTATAGGAGCGCGCACACGCTTCGAACTCTACACGATACGGCACGATGCCGTGTTGGTGTCGTGAATTGCCACTACGACAAGACTGACACTCAACTTTCAATACAAAATAACCACGTTCTATCACTCATCACTCTCTTACTTATTGGAGGTATGCAGCAGTTTATCTTGTCTATCAAAATCCATTTGAAGTTTTTTTTGGCTACTTTACCAAGTTTCTGATACCAACATGAGAAATATTTTTGCATTGAACGTTATTTGCCTAATAGCTATTAGCAGGTTCAGAAATGTTGAAAAGACTCATTCTGTCAAACTGACTAATAAAAGTAGCTTATAAAATTATTTGTCAAATAGTTATCGGGCACTTTATTAGTAGGTGAAAAGACCGGCCCTAAGAGATCAAAGGTTCCGATCGAAGCGTTGTTCTTTATTCTCTAATCTTTGGTGTTACCGACACTGTCAGTCTTTATGTATTACAAAGTATTTGGAAAAAAACAGATTTTAACATAATCTATTTTAGTAATTGTTTTTATAATGTTGACTCTAGCTCGACATTGAAAGAAATATACCACTCGACATAGTGTAAAGTGGTAAGGGTTCAAAGTATTTATGTCAAAAACAGTGGTGAGAATAACTTTACCCTTACTTATGGCGGGGACTTTATCTACCTCATTAAAGCGCATTAGAGAAATTAATGCCACCCTTAAATTGTTGTTGAGCCTGATAGATTAGAAATATTTATTTATTTTCAGAAAGTGCATTCTACCGACAATACCGATCCACCAAGCCACAACAGCATTGAAGGGACGGAAGAGATGCCTACGTAAAATCTATAAATGTGAGCAGTGCAAGTACAGGACGAAGTATCAAGCAGATCTCAAGGAGCACACCAACAACCAGCATTACAAATTTAAAATGTATAAATGTGGGATTTGTAACAGACGTTTCAAGACTAAAGGATTCTTCAGGCTGCACGTGAAAAATACGCCCGCTTGTGTTGTAGGAAAGGACGACCAAAAACAATCTAAGACTGATTATAGCATAACAAATATAGACGTAGAACAATCCAGCTCACGAGATCAAATGAGAATATTTAAGTGTTCGCTGTGTGTGTTTCGAGCAAAACATAAACAAACTATTAGCAGTCATATTAAAACTAAACATTTGAAGCAATTTGATTATAAGTGTGACTCTTGTGAATATGGAACAAACATCAAAAGTTATTTAGAAACACATATAAAGACTAATCATTTGAAGCAATTTGATTATAAATGTGACTCTTGTGAATTTAGAACAAATAACAAAAGTTATTTAGAAATACATATAAAGACTAATCATTTGAAGCAATTTGATTATAAATGTGACTCTTGTGAATTTGGAACAAGTAACAAATGTTATTTAGAAAGACATATAAAAACTAAACATTTGAAGCAATTCGATTATAAATGTGACTCTTGTGAATATAGAACTAATAACAAAACTCATTTAGAAATACATATAAAAACTAATCATTTGAAGCAATTTGATTATAAATGTGATTCTTGTGAATTTGGAACAAATTACAAATGTCATTTAGAAAGACATATAAAAAGTAAACATCTGAAGGAATTTGATTATAAATGTGACTCTTGTGAATTTGGAACAAACCAAAAAAGTCTTCTAGGAATACATATAAAAACTAACCATTTGAGGCAATTTCATTACAAATGCAATTCTTGTGAATATAGAACAAATAAGAAATGTAATTTAGAAAGACATATAAAAAGTAGACATTTGAAGGAATTTGATTATAAATGTGACTCTTGTGAATTTGGAACAAATAACAAATGTAATTTAGAAAGACATATAAAGACTAATCATTTGAAGCAATTTGATTATAAGTGTGACTCTTGTGAATATGGAACAAACATCAAAATTAATTTAAAACAACATATAAAATGTAACCATTTGAAGCAATTTGATTATAAATGTGACTCTTGTGAATTTGGTACAAATAAGAAACGTAATTTAGAAAGACATATAAAAACTAAACATTTGAAGCAATTTGATTATAAATGTGACTCTTGTGAATATAGAACAAATAACAAAACTCGTTTAGAAATACATATAAAGACTAATCATTTGAAGCAATTTGATTATAAGTGTGACTCTTGTGAATATGGAACAAACATCAAAAGTTGTTTAGAAAGACATATAAAGACTAATCATTTGAAGCAATTTGATTATAAATGTGAATCTTGTGAATTTAGAACAAATAACAAAAGTTATTTAGAAATACATATAAAGACTAATCATTTGAAGCAATTTGATTATAAGTGTGACTCTTGTGAATATGAAACAAACATCAAAAGTTGTTTAGAAAGACATATAAAGACTAATCATTTGAAGCAATTTGATTATAAATGTGACTCTTGTGAATTTAGAACAAATAACAAAAGTTATTTAGAAATACATATAAAGACTAATCATTTGAAGCAATTTGATTATAAATGTGACTCTTGTGAATTTGGAACAAGTAACAAATGTAATTTAGAAAGACATATAAAAACTAAACATTTGAAGCAATTCGATTATAAATGTGACTCTTGTGAATATAGAACTAATAACAAAACTCATTTAGAAATACATATAAAAACTAATCATTTGAAGCAACTTGATTATAAATGTGATTCTTGTGAATTTGGAACAAATAACAAATGTAATTTAGAAAGACATATAAAAACTAAACATTTGAAGTAATTTGATTATCAGTGTGACTCATGTAAATTTGGAACACACCTCAATAGAAGACCTTGGCGTAGAAAACCTGTATGTCACACCTGATAATCAAAAATTGCTTTTATTTTGCCAAATGAAACCTTAGTAGTAGCAAAGATTAGAGAATACTAAAGATGTGACACTCGAAAAATGAACTACGTTTGTAGAGTAGGATAGAAAAGATCCAATTTAAGGCCCGGTTATAGTGTTACCGACCGACTCCATTTTGTACCAAAATCTTATTTCATGCTTTTTGTGAAAATAAGAATATGAATAATAAAATTTAAAAAGTGGAATGATGTATAATTAAGTAGTGATTAGTCTAAAGCAATTAATTGTTATAAATCGTAATTAAGTAATTCTAAAAATAAAGAAATATAACCAAGGGCTTAAAAATGCCATTAGGATAATGTACGCATGTTATGCGATAAGATAGTGCAAATAGAAATAAAAAATATGCTTTTATTTTCCTAAAAAGCATGAAATACATACGTTGAATGTAAAATATCCCAGGAAGGAACATGTATAGACGCAAGCGTTGACCGGGACAGTGTTTGCATATGGCGGATAGATGTTTCCGTTGAATGTAAAATATCTTACATTCAAAGGATGTTTCAGGTTGTCAGTGACATATCGTCCCAAAGCGAATACTTGCTGATTTATGAAATGATTTTTAGATAGTTGTAAAATATAACTATGATGGTAGGTGTTAAATATTTACATCAATTTACACTATTAACACCTACAATATCACTCTAATGCCATCCAACTTGTTGTCCATAACACTAAAATGCCCGGACAAAACTTGGGAATTACTTTATTTTAACAAAAATGCAAAAATCACGTATGAATACTCCAAACACCAACAAAGCAATGCGTCACATTTAGTGTTTCAAAATGGCGACTTCCGTTGTACTTGCTGGTATAGCTAGTAGAGGGCAAGAGTCCTTCCTGAGATATTTTACATTCAACGAATACATATGATAAAAAACATAGGCGTTCTGTAAAACGCTGCTTCCTAATAGTTTGTACATTATTTCATAGATAGCACCACAAGATAAAATAGTCAAGGCCAATTGTGGTGTAGCAGATACAGTTGGCCTTGAAATAGAAAATAATGTGGGATTAAAATAATAATATATATATAATATTAAAATATTACAAATACATTTGATACTTTTATATGTACTAAACTTGAGGGGTAGCACAATTTATTAGTTTGTGTATGAATATTTTATTTTTTGAGCCGCATTCAACTAAAGAATAGATAGGTATATTTTATTACTTTCTTATACGTAGTATAAGGATGTATTTTGATGAAAATTACCGACCTCGAGATTTTTACAGATGTCCACGTTTTGAAGTCCTTTGATACCAAATAATGAGGTGTGCCCACCACACGACTTTCTTATACGTATGAGAGTTTCAAATTATAGAATTTTAAGAATTTTTTTATATAAAAGTTATTCAAATCGTATTATAAATAGTTCCATTCTCTTAATAAATTCCTATAGAGTGCATACTTTACAAGACATTCGAAAAAAAATGAGGTGTGGCCACCACACGACTTTCTTATACGTATGAGCGTTTCAAATTAGAGAGTTTTAAATTTTTTTATATAAAAATTATCTAGAATCCTATTATAAGTACTTCTGTTCTCTTAATAAATCTCTATAGAATGCATACTTCGAAAGAAAGT
Organism: Amphimallon solstitiale; assembly: GCA_963170755.1. Taxonomy (NCBI): domain Eukaryota; kingdom Metazoa; phylum Arthropoda; class Insecta; order Coleoptera; family Scarabaeidae; genus Amphimallon; species Amphimallon solstitiale. The sequence continues at coordinate 21,495,455 of OY720685.1, forward strand.
GCTACTCGCTAAGAGTAAAAGTGTTACTTCCGGTCCGAATTTTGAAATTTCATTTATAGAAAAAATATTTCAAAACCAACTTTAAATACTTTTGTACTCTTGACAAATATTTATAGAACGCATAATTTACGACATATTGGCAAAAAATCGCTATTCGATAAGAGTAAAAGTGATACTTCCGGTCCGAATTTTGAAAATTTTTTTATACAAAAAATATTGAAAATTAAGTTCTAAATACTTTTGTATTCGTAGCGTACCTGTCTAAAAAGCATGACTTGCGAAATATTTGCAAAAAACTGATTTTTGATAGAGTAAAAGACCTACTTCCGGTATCAATTTCGAAAAGCTTTTTAAATAAAGTTGTTCCCAATTTTAATTTTAAGTACATATGAATTCTTTATAAATTTGTTTAAACTTAGTAGTTGACAAAATATTGGCAAAATTCGATTTCTTCACTGAAGTAAACTACTACTTCCGGTCTACCGATTTTACTGAAAACCTAATCAGATCTCAAGAGGGAGATTGTACACGTCACGCACACAGACAGACTGACAGACATCTTTCAAAAACCACTTTTTTGATGTCGGGGGACTTCAAAACGTAGACATCTGCAAAAATCTCGAGGTCGAAAATTTTCGTCATCACAATACTTCCTTATACCACGTATAATAAAGTAAAATGGTTTTTAAAACATTTCTCTCTCTTTCTGTGTGTGTGCGTGTGACCACGATAGCGATCAAACCGCGATAACTATCAATTGCAAATATTACGAGTATAATCTCCCTCTTGAGATATGATTAGATTTACAGTAAAATCGGCATACCGGAAATAGTAGTTTACTTAGTGAAAAAATCGAATTTTGCCAATATTTCGTCAACTACTAAGTTTAAACAAATTTATAAAGAATTCATATGTATTCTGAATTAAATTTGAGAAGAATTTTATATGAAAGTTTTTTGAATTCCTGCCGGAAGTAGATTTTTTGCTTATCGAAAATCAGTTTTTTGCCAATTTTTCGCATGCTTTTTAGACAGGTGCGTTACGAGTATAAAAGTATTTAGAACTTAATTTTCAATACCTTTTGTATCAAAAAAATTTCAAAATTTGGACCGGAAGTAAAACTTTTACTCATATCGAATAGCGACTTTTTGCAAATATGTCGTAAATTATGCATTCTATATATATTTATCAAGAGCACAAAAGTATTTAGAGCTGGATTTGGAATATTTTTTTTTCAAAATTCGGACCGGAAGTATCACTTTTACTCTTAGCGAGTGGCATTTTCTTTCGAATATCTCCCAAAGTATGCATTATATAGACATTTATTAAGAGAATAGAAGTACTTATAATAGGATTTTGAATAATTTCTATATAAAAAATTCTTAAAATTTGGCTAATTTTTCTATGAAATAACACTATTTCAAACAATTTTGTACAATTTGAAATGCTCATTCGTATATATATTTTTTAATTCTTTATTTCAAAAGTTGGACAATTTATTTTTTTAGATGAAGGAAATACAGCAAGAATTTAAAATACTACCTATAAACTAAAAAATATATAAGTACATCAGAAAAAAACATTTTTTAAATATATTAGTCTTAAAGAAATTTATATTATTCGATGGTGTTTTCTATTTATTTTAAATCTCTCTTCTGACCGAATAAATAATATTTACACACTTATATTACTCCTTTAGCACATACCTGTGCTTTATATCCACTTACAATAATGTGTAGGACGGAAAGAGAGGTATACGACTTGCAACGCATTCTCCCTCTTACTTTAGAAGACCGATATTCATTCATAACAATCATAACGTTACCTGCGCGATCCATATCGTTCTACAATTCAGTAAATAAATCGTTTGCTTTACTTTCGACTTTCGTCTGCATCCCCATGGCAACGAACTAAATTTTAATTTTAGTGTAATCCCTACATTTAGCGACATCTATATAGCATTAGATTTCGAACTCTAGCTAATTTCATACCTATTGAAATTTTTACCGACCATAAAGGCTCGTTCAGAACCTACCGTGGCCACGTGGCACTTCACAAATTGCTAGCTTGCGCATGCTTTCTTGCGGGAATGTTCATATTTGATTGTGCCCGGCACGTTATGGTCGGCACGAAAGTGTGCCCGAGATTGACGCTGCCAAGCTTTGTGCGTGCTGCGTACTCGTATTGTGTGTACGAATACGAATGTAGCCGCTAGTCCTCGCACCATGCTCGTTAGTCGTTCGCGCGTATTTTGGTTATGTGTATAGTTTATAAAGTTTGTTTGGTTTACAATGCAAAACGACGAGATTCTCATAAATACAATAAGATCATACCCTGCTCTGTGGGACTTATCTGACAAATGTTATCATGATAAGTTAAGAAAAGAAAATAGCTGGAAACTAGTAGCAATAAAATGTGGATTTGCATCTGGTAAGTTAAGTTGTGAAGTGAATTTTATATCATTACACATTATGTACCTGTAATCTAGTGGAAGCTTGCAAAAATAAATGGAAAGCATTAAGAGAAAAATACCGAAGAGAAACCAAAACAATGGATCACTTATATCACAGTGGAACAGGACAAATTATACGCAAGCCATGGAGTTTATACCATCACATGGGTTTTTTAAAAGATAAACCTACTAGTCGAAGGTATAAACATTATTACATTTAAATTTTTTAGATGTGTTTAATAATGTTTGTTCTTCAGCACATGCTCCAATTTGTTATCACAGGAAGTAAGTTTGGAAATTCCCATAACAGATGAGACACAAGGAATATACGAAACTGATAATGCCTCTCGGACTTCTACATCATCGTATGAGAGTAATAGTGCTGCAGTATTAGTAGAAACAGCACCATCTACTAATGATGATCTCTTGTTAGAGGAGGCGGTTATGGAAATAAATTCCGATCAGAGTGATCACACATATTACGCTGATGAGGTGCATGCACATCATGTTGACACACAAGCAAGTAGAAAGCCTGGAAAGAAACGCAAAAGCGAGACAATTGAAGTTACAGAAGTTCTCCAAAAGATTGGAACAGCAGTTGAAGCAATTAGTCAGACTCCATAAAATAACTTTACTGCTTTTACAACTTATGTAGCAGAAGAATTAAAAGCCCTGCCAAATGAAGATGCTCAACGTCTAATGGACGATTTTGTGTTGGCGATTTTAAACTGTAAAAAAAAAATAAGACAACACCAAACAGAACGTGATACCTATTTTTGATTGATAAATTTTCCACTAGTTGTTGTTTTGATTAAAATATTTTTTTTTTAAGTTTGTGCTAGTTACTGTTTTGATTAGAAGATTATTTATTTTTGTTGTTTTATAGATAAATGAATAAAAATATAAATTGTAAAACTTTTTATTCTACGTCTGTATAACAAGGTAAGTTCAATATGTCTTAGTCACATCTGTTAACAATATTATTTTGCCATGGAAGTGGAAGAACATAATTAACATATTGTTTTAAGTAGTCTCTGTATGCTACAGAAATTTGTGACGCATTTCTGGCACCAAGTCTTTGACCAAGAGTGGTCAATGGTTGCAACTGTGATTCTCCCACATGTCGTCATTGCCCAGGAATATACTCTCCATTTTCCATTTCAGTATCTGCATAACCTGCATGCATTTCTGGCACCAAGTCTTTGACCAAGAGTGGTCAATGGTTGCAACTGTGATTCTCCCACATGTCGTCATTGTCCAGGAATATACTCTCCATTTTCCATTTCAGTATCTGCATAACCTGCATGACAATATTTTTTGTTGGGCCCTGCTTGTTTTGCTTCTGTAGTAATGATAAAAATTGTGCAACGCCACTGCTGCTTTTACTATTGAATCAACAGTTTCAGGTAAAGCTGATATTCTTCGATAAAATATTTGAAAACGTGAAGCCATTATACCAAACGCATTTTCGACACAACGGCGTGCCCTGGATAAGCGATAGTTAAACACACTCTTCTCATGATCTAAATTTCCGCCACTGTAAGGTCTCATTAAGTTGGACTGTAAAGGAAAAGCTTCATCTCCTACTAAATAAAAGGGTACAGGTATTTCCGTGTTAGGCAGAGGTCTATCAGAAGGTATATTTAACTTATTGGCAAAAAATACTATACCTCCATCAGATTTTGAACCAAGAGCTCCTATATCTACACATGAAAATGTATAATCAGCACTGGCAACAGCCAACAGAACTACACTATAACTCTTTTTATAATTGAAAAATAAAGATCCAGTATTAGGAGGGGCATTGATGACAATATGTTTTCCATCAATGCTTCCTACACAATTTGGTAGCTGCCAATAGTGTTCAAAATCTTCTGCAATCCCTCTCCACTTTCTTTCATTTGGTATTAACACAAATGTATCCAATGACTTCCAGAGTTCATCACAAGTTTCTTTTATAATTGTGCACGCGGTACTTTTACCAATACGATAATTAAAAGCACAACTTTGTAAGCTGTCCCCTGTCGCTAAATAACTGAAATTATAAAATTTATTTTAATAAATAGTACGTATAACGACTTATAATTACCGTAGAGTCAGAGCAAGACGTTGCATTTCAGGTATGGGGGTTCTGTAACTATACTTCTTCAGTCTTGGTCCTACCAAGTAGAGTAAATAATCAAAAGTTTCCACTGACATCCGTGTATAATTGAAAAACATTCGTCGTCATTTCGTAATTCTTGAAGGAGGTGATATCCATGCCCTTGTCTTCTTCTATTTTCATAAATTGGCCTCACCCACCATCTTCTTTTATTTCGTTTCTTATTAAACTTGAGTTTATATATGGCAACCCAAGCAACATTTTTAGTCGTAGGAACGTAACGGCGACCATCACAAGAACTTTAAAGTTTTCGCCACCAGTCGCCGGAACGTGGTGACAACGGTCCTATTACGTGCCTGGGACCAAAATGGGGAATAATTATTCTGTAGTAGCTACGTTCCAGCGACGTCCCTGGAACTGTTTCCGCGACGTTTCCCGGACGTTACGGCTACGTAACGGCGACGTAGCAGGGTGGTCGCAGCAACTGTAATGGAACTTCTTAGGTTTCTGACACTCTCAGTCGCTCTCTGTCGCACACCTTCAGCAAAGCTTCAACTATATTCTCATCTCATTCCGTTGTCGAAGCTGGCTTGTAAACTGATGGTAGAATGTAATACTACACGTTGATGGTGTGAGTAGTAACACACAATAATTAGAAATATTAAACACGCGTTGATCATTTTAAAGGATTTCTTGGGTATTAAAGTTATATGCGAATACAAGTTTTCTGACAAATATGATGATGGTACTTAGAAAAATGACAACGCGTCCTTAAAATATACGTTTTCTTAAAAAAATTTTTTTTAAAAAATATACTGTACAATTTCGAAATTGTCCATCTAGGCATGTGTACCTGTTTTTAAATTATTCCTGAACATTCTAAACCAATAAATATTCATTGATTTGGTACTTTTAGTACAGCTCTCAAGAAAAATTAATTTTTAATCAGTATTGTGACGTCATTCAACGTTCATGAACAGCAATGGCGTCGCAATTCTGCTCGATAAATATGGCGAATTTTGCGCAAGAGAACTTACAAGTAGTAATTACTGAAATATGCGTCTTTAAAGTACATACTACTTGATAAAAGTAATCGTGTAGTAGCAGCCACTACAAATATTGCCTTTAAAGTTATAGTTGCTACAAAGTAGTACATGGGACCAATTGGTCCACGCCCCTGTAACTTTAAAGTTGTGCAGGTTCGTTAAGACTACCATGAAGTAGCACACTACTGTAAGGTTCCCGGTGCCACTTCAAAGTTCCACGTAGAACTTAACCTAAAATTAACACATATGTGGTAGTGAATTATTGTATATATAGCTTTTTTCAAAGTTCTGGCTACGAAAGAAAAGAATGGAGAAATGGGAGAACGACAAAGTATTGTACTGGCCGCACAACTCAAATCATTCACATAGGGAGACTTTAAGATGCAATCCCGCCAATGCTCCAGAGGAGAGTAGGGTACATCTTAAAATTATCGAATATTAACAACTTTAAAGATGCCTTACAGACCGAAAAACAATTAATCGGCTTTAACATATGCAGTAGATCAATGATTGAACTGTCGATTAGTCTATGCAATACAGACCATTCTCTAAGCTGTTGTGAGAATGAAATTTTTGACGAATATACTATTATTTCGTCTTTATAATCATCATCAACGTCATATTTAGGAACAAATAACTCATCATAGCCCTAATAATTGTAGATTTTATCTTTAAAATTTTCAACAAATTTCACATCCTCTTACTTCTGGTTCTGCTTGACAGGCTTGTCCACTGTTAGTCGTTTGAACTGATGACACTAATGCTTTTGCAATAGTTATATTTTTCCTGTGGCCATAATGTACGGAAATGTCGCCATTACAACTAAGAGCGTTCAGCTGAAGCCTCAGTGTTCGATAAAATATCGACGAATGTCTATAGGCTTTCTATTGCGACGAATTTTGTGTTCAGACGCCATGAATTCGAACGCAGTTTCATTTCACAGACACGAGCGATACTTATTGGTGAGTGCCTTTGTTATTAAAGTCGATGAAGTGAAACTTACCTCGTAGTAATTTTTTAAAAGTAACTGCAACTATGTAGTCGCTCTGAATTTATACGGAAAGTGAAAATTACCTGTAAGTAACATCTCGGAGTAGTAAGAACGTCGAAATTACTATAAATATTACTAAACAGTTCCGTAAGTTTGTAGTAATTAATACATGTTCCGATAACGTAGCAAAAACATTGAGCGTAACTTTCAAGGAATGCTAACTTTAAAGTCACACTTCAGTAATACAAGATGGTTATGGCCACTATCGTTTTCTACTTTAAAGTTCCAATAACTTTAAAGTAATCTTATTTAGTAGCCGTGTGGTTCCAAATACGTTAAGAGCTACTAAGAAGTTATGGGACCATAGAGGACCTACTAGTAGTAACAGTTACGTGACTGCAACTAATAAGATCTGAATTGGAGTAAATTTTACTGCTAAGTCAAATATTTAGTAGCAGTTACGTAACAGTTACCGAGTCCAAGTTCCGGTCTCAGTTCCCGTCACTTTGATGCTGCTTGGGAATTGTAGCGGCAGAAGCACATAAAATGGCTAATAACAATTTGTCACGCTGCATATTCGATTCGCCATACTATCGCAGGTTGTGAACATTACAAAGTGTGCTCGTAATTTTCTAACACGCACACTTTCCGTGCCGAAGCCCGCCACGGAGGTTCTGAACGAGCCTTAACCGGGCCTTAAATGGACTGAACATAAACAAAACATGTGCACATAACCTAGCCAGCAGACGCCATTTGCTTTATACTGTTTAGTCTTCATTGTAATTATTATTGTATTTGAATTAGTCGTATTTCGTAATTATGAGTATGATACCAAAACAAATTGGACAAATGTGTGCATGTAAAGACTGTCAAAATTATATCTAAGGATGAAAAATGACATTTCTTTAGATTTCCTAAAGATCATGATATGTAAGTAAACAACAAGTTATGAACAATCTTATTTAATTTTCTATTTTTTCGCCTATCAGTATTAATAATAGTAGTTGTAAAAAATGGGTGCAAGCATGTGGATGATTTATCGACAAAAAATCCCTTAGAATTATATACAAAGTATCGAATATGCAGAAAACATTTTGTAGCAGATACGTTCATGACTGTTGAAAGGAAGCGTCTGTTACCACTAGTTGTGCCAAATGAGTTTTCAGACAAAGTACATTCTACTTTAGAAACAGTATGTAAGAAGTATGCAATTAACAATAAACATTTTAAGTAACAATTTAACAATTTTTTTTTATAGCCGAACCAATTCCAACATGTTCAGGATATCTATTAAGAGAAGGGGGAATGAAACGGAAAATACAGGTCACAAAAAGATCAAAGTTATTTCTGGTATTACCATACCATATTTAAAATTTCAGAAGGTAAAAAACAGGCTAAATACTGTTTTTTACCTTCTGAAATTTTCTAATAACGAGTTTAAAGTACACCAAGTATGAATAGGAAATTAAGTATATTAATGAATATATAGATATCGAAAAATGTCACAGAAATATCGAGACTTTTTACACAGATATTGAGACATGGCAGAAATGAAACGACCTATATTTACAAATATGTGTGCTGCAAATTCATTTATTTCCACCTATCTTCATGACATTCTTTGTAAAAGCATTTCCGACTAAAACCATATCTGTAAGAGGGACCAGATACTTTATAAATAATAAACTTCGTGAAATCAAAGAAACTTTTGATTTTATAGATGACTTGCAAAAGTTCAACTTAGAATGCATGCAACAAGAAAAGAAACTGATAAATATGATGTAAATCTTGTTGGTGATATAATAAATTTATTATTATTATTATATTGTTATAGTATGTAAATAATTTTTTTTAATAATAAATTATTCATTGTCTCAGGCATTTCATTGCCTACCTTTTTATATGTACGTGTTTCAAATATATATATTTTTATTTTCCAATGACATTTAACATGTACAACACATGCACTTAATATTCTCTAAACACTTATTTTCTTATAACATTATTTTATATTCTTATAATAAGTACCTAATTATTCCACATATAATTTGTATTTATATTTTGCAATATTACAGATCCATACATTTATTTCTATTACGATAGAAGAATTTTAAAATCTGTTCTATTTAAAATTCCCGCGCTTCTAAAGTCCAATGTCACTGAAAATTTGAGTAAGAGTGCATTCCGAAATCTACCGTCAGTACTAACAGCACACATTTTGCGTACCCAAATTGATTTCAGTGTGCTGAACAAATTAATATGACTTATGCCCGGTTTTTCAGTATTGGTTCAAGCACAAGTTCAGGTTTAAGTTCAAGTTTAAGGTTCAAAGTGTATTTCAGTCAGCTTAAACTGAAAAATAAACTAAAATTTGAGTTGAACTTGAACCCAGTAAATTACTCAGTTCAAGCCTTGTTTTTGGTTTAAAAGTATTAGCATAACCTATACATTGAAAGATATCTTCCATAATTATTGTACTTTGCCATATTTCCATTATTGTTCTTTATCGGTGTAATTTTTTTTTGAATAAGTACATAAGTTAATATGGATATTCTAAATTTAATTGATTCTTCCGACGATGAAGAAGTTATAGATTTTATTGAGCATCTAGGGCGCAATAGAAGACCTAAATTAATACGGGAACGACCCAACAATTTTCAATTGTGGGATGATCACGACTTTTTTGATCGGTATCGTCTAAGTAAAGATTCTGTTAGGCGTATTTTGGATGAAAGTTATGAAACAATAGCTCAACCTACCGATTGGTAAGCAAGAACTAGTGATAATAGAATGTATAAAGCTTACTAATAATTCGTATACTTTAGGAATTGTGCCTTAACACCTGAAGAAATGCTGTTTCTGACACTCCGTTTTTATGCCACTGCAAGTTTTTTAAATACTGTTGGGGATTTAATAGGTGTACATAAATCAACTGCCAGCAAAGTTGTTAAAAAAGTTTCAAATGCAATAGCTGCTTTGAGACATCGGTACATTTGTTTTCCTATAACAGATGAGGAAATCCTCTCAAACAATGAGGGTTTTTACAATATAGCCAGCTTTCCTCAAGTAATAGGTGCAATCGATTGCACTCATGTGAAAATTCAATCACCAGGTAAAACTAGATATGGTATACTTAATTGCTTATTTATTTATATTTATTTAAATAGGTGGGGAAAATGCAGAAATATTTCGAAATAGGAAAGGGTACTTTTCCCTTAACATTCAGACTGTGTGTGATCACAAGTTGAAGATTCGAGACATTGTTTCTCGATGGCATGGATCAACACACGATTCTCATATCTTTAATAATTCGTATATTCGTCAGAGATTTGAGAGAGGTGAATTTGGACAGAACATACTGTTAGGGGATGGTGGATATAGAAACAGTAATTTTTTGCTGACTCCTCTTTTGAATCCAGCCACTCCAGCAGAGAATCTATATAATGAATCTCATATCCGAACACGTAATTGTGTTGAGAGAATGTATGGGGTTTGGAAAAGAAGATTTCCTGTACTAGCAAATGGTGTGCGCTTTAAAATTTCCACAGTACAGACTATTGTGGTGGCAACAGCAGTGTTGCATAATATTGCATGTGATGCCCATGAGGATGTACCACCAGTGCAGCAAGATATGCAAGCTGCAATAGAATTTGAGGGCAATATCCAACCACATCTTGAATTACACAATGGCAATAACAACAGAAGAAATAATCTAATTAATAATTATTTTCAAAATTTATTGTAATATAATAAAGCAATTTTCCTTTTAAATTTGTGTTACGATATTATCAACTGATTTCATTATCAACATAGATCACTAATAATCTTTTGGTGAGTGGTCATACAAAATTGCTTTGCAATACAAAGTTATAAACTTAATGAGTAAATAAATATTAAAATATTTTTAGAATCTTTATTTATAAATTTACACAGTTTTTCTGTATTCCCTCTCTTTCATCTCTAATTCCAATTTTAAAATTGAATTTTTTAGTTGTTGCTCCTCTATTTGTAGATGCAGCAGTTCCTTCTTCAATGAATGCTCGTTATTTAGATTTTCTTGTTGTTGCAAGAGAAACTTGTTCTTGTTATCAGCAAGCTTCGACCATTTCTCATTCGTGGTGCTTCCTGTAACTTTTTGTTTTTTGGGGGTATTCTCCATCACTTCTTCATTTCTCGAAGCCAATCTCTTTCTTGAAGAGGACGCCTGAGACACATCTCGAGGCTCTAGTGATGATGAGATAGGCTGCGACACCTTGGCCATGGTGTAATATTGCCATTGGCTGGCATCCTCAACCGATTGAGCATCATCCCCATCCTCCTGACTGGCAGCCCCTGGTTGAATTATAATTGTTTCGGCGCCATCTCCATGTGAAATATCCTCTGCAATAAATAGAACACTGTATTAAACATTTTTATTTTGAACATATTTATGTTCTTAAGAAATTAAATGTCTTGATTATTAATTACCTCTATCCGCATCACTATCAACTGCACAAGGCAATCCATCTAAGCGAACACCCAGCAATTCTTTTATTTCATCTACTGAAGTAAATATAATGTTGGTGGGTGGTCCTCCACCAGTGGAAAATACTTCACACTTATTATCTGCATACTTTTTTTTAGTGCGCTTCTTTAAATTTTCATATTTATTTCGCAACACTGCTGCTGTTCTGTGATACTGTCCACTCCGCATGTTAAATTGTGTTGCAATTTTCTCCCACGTCGCATCCTTTTCCTTCCACAACACACGATCTGTTTTTTTACATTCTATAATATTTCTGTAAGTTTTAATAATACTTATAAGCAAATCTACTTCTTCTTGAGAAAAATTGGATGATCTTCTATTGCCTTCTTCTGCCATATTTTCTATTTATGTTTGTTATATAAAATATTGATATAGCAAGCACACAATTTTAGAGATACGTAACACTCAAAGACGAATAATACGTAAATGAACGCTTTCATCATTTTACCTGAAGTTTATGGGGGTTTCGCTAATAGCCACAGATGAATACCAGATGTTTGAATTTGAAAAATTCTGTAAGTTTCAATGCCACCAACATCACAAAACTGCAAACCCCTATTTTTAACGTTACCAACCACGATATGTTTATTACATTTTAGGTTCAACTGAACTAGTTCAGTGGAAGCACTGAAATACGGTTATACAGAGTTCAAGGTTTAAGTTCAAGTTTATAGATCAGTAGAACTTGAACTTGAACCAGCACTGAAAAACTGGGCATTAATGAAATACTGCTGGTATCGCCATTTATACTTAGACCATTTATAGATATAGACGCGCCGTTTTCCGTCCCGCCTTGAATACGACTGAAGCAAACATCACCCACCCGTGACGTCACATTCACGGGTGGGCTTGTTTCTGCTGTTGTATGTCTAACATATATTTGTCAAGATTATAATGTTTTTAAACAAATATTCTTCAAATAAGATGGGGATTTTAATAAACTGAAATGAAGGATTTTCTTTACTTTTGTAGTACAAAGTCTATAGGTATGAAGTTGCATCGTGCCCACCCGTGACGTCATCCCCGTAGAATTATGTTTGCTTCACTGCTTGATAGTTAAGGCGTGTCTATATGTTTAAATGGTCTAAGTATTTATAACTGAAATTGCTATCATAATGAAGGTGGTGTGTATTTGTAGTTGAGAAAATTTAATTTAAATCACCCGCCTTTTTATACTGATTCTATTATAGACTGTCCTACCAACTGATTAGTATGTAAATGTAACTAGTAGTGATGGGAATAACGGTTACTCATCTGGAACGTTCCAGAAAAATAACAGTTCCAAAATGATGTTACTTTGGAACGACGGTATTTATAATTGGCGCGTACTCGTCTATCGCACGTAATTGGGGAACCAATCGGTAACGTAGCGGCATGTGAGAAACAAACACGGAAAAGTTTGATTTAATATATGAATTCTTAGTTCCGTTTAGAATGTACGAGTAAGTTAATTACAATAACGTAGGATAAGAAGGAATATTTCATTGTCCTGATTTTTTTACAAAAATAACGTGTTTACAAAAAAAGTCCATAAATTAAATACAACAAAAACCAATTTTACTGATTTGTTTATTTTAAATTAATAATGCGTAATTAAAAGATGAAGATCATTGAGCAATATTTAAAATTTCTTAAGTTTTGGCTTTATTTTGCAATTAATTTAGATATTACATAACTTGTTTTATTTATACAACAGAAAAGTTATTTATTGTAAATATTAAATTATTATACTGTAACCGAAACTTGCCTCGTTTCTCGTTTCGTATGTTCCTAGTTCCGAGTTACAGCGTTTCGTTATTCGTTGATCTCGTTGTTCAATCACAGTATATAGCTATGTAATAGAAACAGTAGTTTCTCTCGAGGGAAATATTAGCTTCTCTCGAGGGAAATAGCTTCGTTCGTAGAGGAATCACAAACTAGTCAGCGGCGATTCGATTGGTGGGGTGAAATCCGAAACTAGTCTCTGACTGATTTCACAACATCTGATTGGCTCTGATTAGTTTGTGATTTCTCTACGAACAAAGTAATTTACTTTACACCGGCAAACCGACGCGTGCGTGACTGCGCAGTAGTCAGCCATCAGCTGTTGAGTTGGCGGGATTATTTGATGCGGCATGCGGTTTGTGAATGGCCGTTAATGTAAGTTATGCTGGGTGTACACCAATTATACAAAATGTTTGACAAACAATTTATTATGAACAGTAATTTTACAAATTAATGGCATTTATAATTAACGTCAAATAAATTTATTAACACATTATGAATTTAGAATTTGTGTTTAAAATGTGTCAAAAATTTTTGTTTGATTATTGTGCCTTTCCTTGAAACATTTCCATATAATTTAATGGATGCTGACGTACTTTTAACATTTTTGACAAACAAATTGCTTTTTATAATTAGTGTGCACGCAGCATAACGTTTTATCAATAATTATAGTTTCGTTTCGCGAATACTTGGAACAAAAATGCCCCATTATTGTGTTGCGTGCTTTTGGCACTTCTGACTAATTTAATTTCAAAATGTTAAATAATATCTGTTTACTTAATTTAGCAATTACTAAATTACTTAAGAATTCCAAATTAATTGTAATATCATTCTTTTGGCTCCTACTTTACACAATTATTAGTCTTGATACGCAAAATATATTCAAAATTTATAAATACATATTGCCGTGAACTTTACTTTAGAAATTAAAACAATATTGTATATAATCATAAAATGTTAGAAGTAGATATAATTAACGTTGACACTAAGATATGCTCGTGTATTTAAATTAATATTAGCAATAAGAAAACTCACTTATAGTCTAAGAAATATTTATTCTAACATAAGTGGGTGAAAATTACAAAAAAAACAAACAAAAAAGGTACTTAGTAACACTTTAAAACTAGTATAAGATAAATTAAATATTTATTCGATCATACGATAATACAGGTATGCACACAGAATATAAGTATTTTAATTAAGAATATTATATATATACATATCATATAGAAATAAGTGAGGAAAAACCTCAACAATAACAGTCAATGACGCAAATGAATGCTTATTTTCAGAAGTGAAAAACCCGAGATAACATTCAAATTTGAAAATAAAGAACCTGACTATAAATTAGGAATAAAAAGAGCTCTGAGTATATTATGCAAAGAACCTACATTTAAAAATGGAAAGACTCTTAAGACCAACAACCGTGAAAGAGTGATGTTAATTAACGGAACAATTATAAGAGTCAATCATCTAAAAGCAATTAAACTATACTCAGAGAATAAAATAAGATATGCTCGTAATGTATATGAAGAGGCTTAATGCACTCAAGTAACTTAGAAATAAAATACATACACTTGCGTTGAAAAGGATGTTAAGATAAAGTATATCACAAACAACATCACAAAATCGTACAACATTTTTAATATATACAACAAAGGTATCAATTCTCATTGTAATGCGAGTAATTGCAATCTTCTTCATGGTTCCAAACTTAGTGCACATACAAACGAACATCTGTAACCAAAGAAACAAGCAGCATTAATATAAAAAGCAATGATTTATTACAGCATAGTAGATATTCAAAACTCACCACGCACAATGAGATGGTTCAGAGAGAGAACGGAGCAGACGGGGAAGCCACAAATGGAGGGACTGAGGATCGAAACAATATCCAATTTCTTTCCATTCTTTCCGATTAAAAGCACCAGAACAAAAATACGAGTATGGTTAGCGCTTGGTCGAAGAATGTACCTACGAAACAACGAAAGTAGCAATGAGTTTATTCATAAGTACAATGAATGTTTACGATAGCAATAAACAAATAAAATAACGTAAGAAAAACATTAAAGTGAATATCAATATACTTACTGCACATTAGATATAAATATATGGAACAACAACAAATACTGTCGTTGGTAGGGATGGGCGATAAACATCGATGTTTTTGCATCGATGTTTGCAATTTAGAATTATCGATAAACTATCGATGTTAGAAGAAATATAGTAAACATCGAACTTTTAAGCTTGACAATATGTATTGGCACTAATCACAAAAATAAAACAGCGTCCTCTGTTGACAAATACAAAAATGTTTCCTAATTACACCTCACATACAGGCACACATACAGGCTATTGTATGTGATTATACTATTCCAGAAACATTTCAGCATGGACTATACCATAGACACAAGCCTTAAGACAAGCATTATGCGTAATAAATAAGGCAGCTGTCAAAAGAATTCAAACGTTATGGTCAAACATAGCCACTCTCGCCACAGTATTTTTAAAATTCAAGGACAAACATTAGATGGCACTGTTTAAGAGGATGTTGTGACTTATTACTTTCTACCGATAGATTTAAGATTGTCTACGAATAAAAGAAGTATTTAAATTTCACAGTGGTATACCATATAAATTCGAATATTTCATTTTAGGCTCTTTTAAATATTACTCTGTATAAATATTTAAATAATATATAATTA
The DNA here is from genome assembly GCA_963170755.1 of Amphimallon solstitiale. Classification (NCBI taxonomy): domain Eukaryota; kingdom Metazoa; phylum Arthropoda; class Insecta; order Coleoptera; family Scarabaeidae; genus Amphimallon; species Amphimallon solstitiale. The sequence goes on from OY720685.1 coordinate 21,511,039, forward strand.
AATACATAAATTTATAGTACTTTTAATGTGCAGAATAAGAGTTAAATTATGTATGCACTCAGAATGAGTGAAGGAGGTAAACGTACTTTCATAGAAAAAGAAGGGAGATAGACAGTACCGATGTATACCTCTTCGGGGCATTCCCTAGTACGTACAATCATACACGTATAGATGCAAGATGACACATTAGAAATATAAAACCATATCCATATGTATCTCGGTATTTGCCAGCGTAGTCAAAAAAAAAATGCAAGACTATAAAATCTCAAATAGAAATCGTTCTCTTAAAAGTTTTGATACACGTAAATGTAAATATTTTTTAAGTATCAGTCGATTTAAGTCATGAGGTTGTTTCATGCGTAATTGCATATTGTTTTTTTATATAGTTTTTTTTGAGTAGTTTCTAACGTTAACTACATATTATAAATGTATATATATGAGCCACGTTTCTTTCATTAATTTTATGAATAATGATATATTTTATATCATTTTTTAAAGCACGTAAATTAATTAAAGTTTTTGTTAAACTGCCAAAAAATAAATCTATAAATAAAATTATCGATGTTTAAAAACATCGATGTTTGGTAGTCGATATTTTGCAACCATCGATGTTGATCAACGATGTTAACATCGATGTTTGATATCCATGTTTACCGACCGATGTCCCATCCCTAGTCGTTGGTGAATGTAGAAGACATCAAATGTCAAGATCAAACATACCAAAATAAATACCAACCTAAAAACGACAAGAGGAAGAAGAGACAAGGCATAAATGCCGATATATCCGCTAGAGGCGGTACAACGAACAATTCAAAAAAATAAAAGTCCGCAAAACAATCAAATAGCGTGTGGCATTTATTTTCAACTATAAAAAGCGCGTCGGAACAGAAAATTAGTTAGTTGTTAGCTGGTTCCTGTTACATTAAAAACTTCTAACTCACAACAAAGTAATAGAGTCTCTTGAAGAAAATAATACATCTACGTGTTGTGCGAATAATGGTCAAGTGGGGTCGTTACACGCTTACCATTATTACCGCAAAACAAATATAAAAGGATTACCTAACAATTCACAAACGAACAAGAAGTATATACGCTTCTATATGAATAATTTTCAATTGTTTCTGGTCGCCATATTTTCAAAAAGTGAGCGTCATCATTTAATTTATAGAAGATTCCAATGAGAGAAGAATCCACAAATATGGAAAACCAATTTCAACAGAATTCGATGAATTATATGAATCTACGCAGTGAGTAGTAAATAATATTGTTTTAACTATTAAATTGAATCAAATATATACAGGTTCTCTCTAATCACTCCATTTCTTTTAATACTTAGTTATTTAAATGATAGAACGTCAATATAGGGACACAATTTTAATTAAAATTAAGAACATTAGTCTTAAAAGTGTACTGTGTGCGAATACTTACACAACGGACCAGTGTTCATTAAGAAAGACCTTAGAAAGTTCTGCTTTGAACAATATTCAAACTTTTATAAACAGGAACGCCTAAACGCGTCGCACTAAGAATATAAAGTCTCCGTGAGAATAGAGGTTTAGACAATTAGTTTGTGATGCATTAGGAATGTATCTGGGGCGGTGATTGATTCAAGCTTTATGTAGTACGTGCGAATGTTTGCATAAAGCCGATTAGTCAGTACCTTCATTATCAAGTCAATATAATTTGGCCTAAATATACAGGCTTTTTATAAGAAAAGAGTGAAAGCGGAGAAACCCTGTATTAGTTCAATAGATATTTAAGTGAACGAACACGATATTATTGTGAAAACTGTTATTTGTAAGAATTGTAAATAAATAATATACAGTCTAATATAAATTCTACCTATTGTTATTGATAAGTATATAATACATTTTTCACACGAGTAATCTAGTGTCATAATTATTTATAACCCTATCCCACACAACATCACAATAATAAAGAAAGTGAAACAAGTAAGGAAAGAAGTAAATCACAGTAGAACCCACGAGAGATAATCAATTATGCTGTTTTGCCTATAGAGCTAGTACAAACATCAATTTTATAGACTCTTTAATAAATAAATTATAAAAATTCTATTTAAACGGAGGGTTCACAGCAATATGTCATAAATACCACAGCCAAGCTTGTTAAATTTCTGTGATGAGGCCATCCCTCTTATTTTCAAATACATAGTTATTTCTTAAAAATAACAGCATTCATAATCTAAATTGAAATTCTTTTTTAAAATAAATATTAGAGTCACGTACACTGATTTTCTCAAACATCTCTTTGTAAGACATGATGGGAAAAGAAGGTTTAGGGTGTTCGCATAGTTTTTTATGCGTCTGGTAGGCGCCGTATTGCATAGAGACCATGGAACAGAATTGAATTTTTCGAGAAGGTTCTCGAATACGGAAACAAGCGTTGACGCGTGTTTTCACCCCACTCCGAAGGTACTAATAAAAAGGCAAGAACGCTTATAATTATTATTATTATTAACCGCATAGTGACAGTCGACACATCTGAGTAATTTCAAGTGTGGACCGTTGGTCCGGTCGGTGATCATTAGATGCTTGATAAGTAGTTCGGTACCGAGGTGAATGTTAAGATTGTTACCCTAGAATACGTAATATAGCTGTGCCAAAGCTCGTCAAATGACGATTTAACGTGCCTAGTGGTCTTAAATTATCGAAAGATCATTAGTCCAGTCTAAGGGAAGATTGGCCGATCCCGATAATTCCCCTTATGTAGAATTTGAAGCAATCTTGGTGTTGAGCCATTGCCGTCGGACTACGTCCTTAGTCAAGCTACCGAAGAAGCCCATCTTTTCTTCGCGGGAATTCATCGATCCACTGACCTCGACCTCGGCATCCACGGTTATTATATTATCTGCACCATCCAAGGTAATTTACATATTGTTTGTGTCTCAGAGCGCTTAAAAATTATTGTACCGTCGCTAAAGCAAAATTAAAGGCCATTCTTTCTGGCTTTGTAACGATAAATCTGTATTAGATAGCTCCGTCGGATAACGTCAAACTAGCTTTGAGGGTTAATCTGTATTTCTTTATTCACATTGTTATTTGAATAATCACAATATTGTTAAATAATGGTATTAATCTAAAATTTGGAGTTCGTCATCGTAATCTTTGTTACTATTGCTTATTAATACCATAACCTTAAGTTAATATTTTAAAAGTTACTATAATAATTATTCATTTTGTCAAAGTAATACATGCATTAGTTGTTGCATTTTGTTCTAAATTCAATGTCCGATTTTAATTTAATGTTTGTCTATTCAACTATGATATTGTAATACCTTATATATGTTAATGTTTATGTAATAATGATATCTCCGTCTGGCCAGATTATCGACTGAAGAATTGTGTAATCTGATGTGATATGTTGAAAGAAAAATCTGTTTATTATTATTGAATGTTCATTGTACCTTTGTTTAAATTATTTCATGTAATAAATATTGTTAGTTTACGGCACTTGTATTATAAATTAATTGTTCCTCGTTCCTTGTGGTAACTCAATAAGCTCGGTGAATGTTTCTTACTTTCTTTCACTAATATACCTAGAGCCACGATGTGCTAATTCTAGTGATATTAAAAATATTACGATTACATAAGTCAAAGTAAGTGGCGCTCAACAATAACTACATAAATAATCACAGGATCATTCAAGTAAGCAGTTAGCTATCTAAGAGAATCAACACCTGTTACCTGGGGAACCGTTTATTGGAATTGTAAAGCTTAAGACTAAGGTATGTAAGTTTTGTCATTAAATTAGATATACGCATTCACTCCTTGTTAGTTCAGTTATTAGTCATATGAGTTCTATTGCGGTAATTAGTGTTAAACGACCCTGAGATACTGGATGCAGACTGTGCTGCTGGGCCAATCACTCTGTTCTCGCATCCAGTACCGTTGCTGATTGGAAAATAATTATTTAACAAATCATTTAACCATTTATTATCTTAAACGATTTTTATAGTAAATAATTAGCAACAATTGTTGTGCACCTCGGTGCAAAAATAGTTCGAACAATTCTAAATTAAGCTTTTTCAGGTTTTCGAAAGAACCAATGCGGTAAGATCCCCACGTGCATTCAAATTTCCTCAACTGTTAAAATGTACATATTGTTTATTGTAGTTGTGAATAATTACTCAAACTTCATGACAAATCCACCACCACCAATGCAAAATTTAATTTTCGAAGATTGATTTCCGACAATGGGAAAATATAACTGAACAAAATGCCTTCACTTATTTTGTAGGTTATTTGGGACACAAATGTTTTGAAAAGCGTAGTTTTCCAACAATTATACGTTTAAAACACAAAAATTAATGAATTCAAATTTTACACTTATTTTAAGGCATGTCCTAACTTTGTGAAACAGCTTTACTAATTTGGCAACGCCCGACCATAATTTCAGTATATATATAAATACCGCATTAGGAAAAAGCCTTCTGTGAATTTTTTTCTTCATTTTCCTTCGAACCAAATGTTAGCTTTAAATTAAAACAGAAGTTGGAGGAAATATCATATAAACATCCCTGCGAAAATTTTCCTATTGAATTTTTGATAAAGCTATGTATTCGTGTAAGAATTTTTTATACTTTGAAATTTTGCAATAGAAAAGTTAGTGGCAATTCAAATAAAATAACAATTTTACAACACCATTGATGAATTGTGTCAAGAAATTTAAGTAATCTTTAGGTTAAAGTAGCCTTTTTTTGTGTTGTACGTACAATGTATTACATTTTAAATGCGTGTGTAATATGTAGCTACTTAATAAAAAGCAGTGTTTTATCCTCGTCTTTTTGTATTATTGATATAGCTTTTTCCTAATTTTAAAAATAGATTAACATAATTATCTCATAAACGATTTGGTTCTGCGCCACTGGTTCATTCGTGAATAGAAAAATTGGCTACGCCTCTGGTTGCGCGTGCGTGAATGCGCAGTACCATTTTGGGACACAAACATCAAAGGTGCCGACGGCGAGAGAAACTACTGTGTCTATACAGCTCTATACTGTGGTTCAATCGCAACGGTTTTTGATATCGTTACATTGTAACGCGTTATTTAGGAATCGAATAACGTTCCGAGACGTTCCAAAAGTAACGACACACCACTAGTAACTAGAAATAATGTATTGACAGATTATTTGTACCTCAAGTGTTTGATGTTATTTTCTCAATATTAAAGTATTTGTTCGACATCTACAATTTTATTTAAAAGATTTCTTCAGGTTATTGGCCCAGTTAACGCAGGAAACGTTTGTGCAGAAGAAATATCTACACAACAAGATAAATAAAATCAGTTCGGTGAGATACAAAAAAAAAAAGGACGCCAAGATGTCGAACACAGGTTTACCCTTTATTGAGAAACTGAAAGGACGTTGTAACTATAACACTTGGCAGTTTGGAATGAAGACGTTTTTGGAACATGAGGGTTTATGGAAATGTGTTGAATATGATGAACAACCACCTACCGATGACCTTGACGTAAAAGCCAAAAACAAGATTATTCTTATGATTGAACCGACGAATTATGTATACATTCAGAGTGAAAAATCTGCAAAAGCTGTATGGGATAAATTGAAGTCAACGTTCCATGACTCAGGCCTCTTAAGGAAAGTCAATTTAATGCGTACATTAATCACTACGAAGCTTGAACAGTGTATCACAATGGAGAAGTATGTTACGAAGATTATGTCAACTGCTCAAAAGTTAAATGAGATAAAATTTGAGATAAGTGATGAATGGTTAGGGACTTTTTACTGGCAGGTTTATCTGAAGATTACAAACCGGTGATAATGGCATTAGAAAGTTCTGGCACAACATTATCAGCTGATTCAGTAAAAATTAGGTTGCTACAAGAAGTAAAACAACAGCCTTCAGGATCTGTGGCACTATTTAACAGAACTAAAAAGAAAAGTTTACAGAAATTTAATCCTTGATGTTACAATTGCAATAACTATGGACATTTTGCAAAGAATTGTACTATTCAAAAATCAAATCCACGTCAGTCAGCAAAGAAAGACACATCTCACATGTCTTTGTGTACTGCAGGTGATATTTTTCTGGGTGATGCCAATGCTTGGTATATAGATTCAGGTGCATCCATGCATATGACTAGAAATAAGGATTGGTTGACAAATTTAAGAGCATCACCACAAAATACAATCACAGTAGCAAACAATCAACAAATGCCTGTTGAATGTATAGGAGATACAAAGGTAAAAATAAGAAAAGACTTTGTAAACATTAAGAATGTTTTATATTTGCCAAATCTGACAACCAATTTATCAGTTAGTGAAATTACCAAGAAAGGAAATTCAGTGACATTTAGTGATTTCGGGTGCAAGATTCTTAACAGTGAAAATAAATTGATAGCTACTGCGAAGCTAGTGAGCGGTATGTATAAATTAAACTGTTTAGCATTGTTTGTATTATATGTGTTACGTGGCCTTAGCCACAACAATATTAGAAGCAGTTTACAATAGTCGCTCATGCGCAGAAACATGTAATAACAGAATGTCATTTATGTGTAGATCACGGATTATCGGATGGTTCACTTAAATGAGGAGTTTTGCCGCCTAATCTACCTAATGCAGGCGCACCTAGACGGCGCCACGGTGTTAGAAACAAGAGACCTAGAAGTAAATTTGAATCATGACTTTAACCGAATAATTGAGATGTCGCTACTACTGCGCTGTCACTTTATGCAAGCGCGTACAGGCCGTTAACCAACAAATTTTGTGTGTGTTGCTAAACATTATTTTTCTTATTACTACTTAGTTAGTGGTGTTATAATCGTACCGTAAGTTCTGTAAAGAGTAATATGATAATTTTATTAAGTTGACATAATGCATTTTTAGACTTAAAATATGGATAGAAGCTGGTGCATTGTATGTGCGGCGTACAAGCAAGAAGCAAGAGCGATGCATATTTTCCGAGAATGCGAACAAGTAACTAATGGCACTAATAGTTGACATATAACCCGAAGGTGAGCTGGAGATTTTTTGTTTGTAGTTCTGATTCTAAGTGCAACAAGGACCACCTGGTTGTAGCAAGGATTTTGTTGGTTTCCGATTACACCAATTAAAGTTTGCAATTATTAGGAGTATAATATAAGTGGGAATAATTGTAGTTGAGATGTCAGGCGATTTTTGACAAAATGATTAGTATACATTATAAAGGACCTCTAATTGAACAACTTTTTCTTACAAAATTATCATTGTTTCGCCAGATGAATGTCATGACCCTGGCGTCCCTATATATATACGAACTGGTAATGTTTTTGATTGGGGGTGAGAACGTGTCATTGAGAAATAAAGATATATATAGTGCCATGCAAACCAGGAGCTGTGATGACTTTGTTGTGCCACTGCATCGCTCTAAAGCGTTTGAGGATGGGCCTCGATATAGAGCAATTAAGGCGTATAACGCGTTACCAGCAAATGTTAAGCTGCTGTCTTCTTCTAATGTGAATAAATTTAAAAAAACTTTAAAAAATTTTCTTTTGGGGGAAGCCTTCTATTCTTATAATGAACATTGTTGCCCTGTTCGATGATGAACTTACTTATTGTAATCACTGTGTATGTTTTGTTAGTTAATAGTTAGTTGTTGTATATATATATATATATATATATATATATATATATATATATATATATATATATTTCTATCTGTATATTTTATCTGTATTTTTGTTCTTATTTTATTTCTATTCTGACAGTTGCTCGTGTTCTGTATGAATCTATAGCAAATAAACGATATTATTATTATTATTATTATCAATGCAAATGTAGGGAAATGGAGATAAAAAATAAATTAGGTACTCACCGAGTTAATCTTGCAGGTTACAGCCCATGTGGGATATCCCATATAGAGCATTGAAATAATGAAAATCGCAATAAATCATGTTTATTTAAGCTCACAACACAACAATTACCTTTGATTTCCACGTTCTTTGATTGAATTTTAGCAAAATTGTAAATACAAGATCACATGATATCAGCTGTTTTTGTTGACATTTGATGGTGCTTTTAAAAACGCAGAAAAGTGATAAGAAAACATACAAATTGACCTAAATTGTGTGTGATTATGTGAAATAAACATCAATTATAGTGATTTTCATTATTTCAATGATCTATATGGGATACCTTACATAAGATGTAACCTGCAAAATTGACTTGGTCAGTACCTAATTTATTTTTTATCTCCATTTCTCTATGTTTGCATTGATAATTTTATAAGAAAAAGGTGTTCAGTTAGAGGTTTTCTATAAGGTACACTAGTCGCCCGACACCTCAACTGCAGTTTAACCCTATGGGTGTATAAGAAAGCCTTTAAACTACATGAAAAACTTACTACTTGTTTTTAAGTTTCTATATTATGTTTTTTCACAAGCTATCACTCCATGTTTAGCAGTGTTAATAGAAACTTCAGATTTCTTGGTACAGAAGCATTTATGGTTTTTCCTAATGATTTTCCTGTGCAGTTTCCTATAATGAAAATGTGCCTTTATACTATCGTTGATATTTGTTAGTATACAGTTGTAATTATTATATTTTATTATTCAGGAGCGAAACTTGGCAACAGCAAATGGGCATGAAACCTATGCTAGATGCCAGTACAACATGTAATAAGAAACTTTGCAGCCTACATTTTGACACAACATGCTATGCACACCCTCATTCAGTACACCTCAACAGAAATGCAGTGCCGACACTCCATCCCATGAGGCCACCCACGGAGCTTAAGGCAGCCATATCATTGGAAGTCTCATTTGTTTTACGACAACAATAAATTAACCAATTTGGTGTTAGTTATTGCAGGTTTAATTTTTTTGTTTTCTTCTATAGCCATGTAATTAACATTATTTAGTTTTTAAGCTCTAATTGTCACTCTTTTAATTATATATTGATGAAAAGACGTCTACTAAATTTGTTAGGTATCTTATGTATCCATATTTTTATTTATGTCACCTTATTTTATGTTCATCATTTATGTAATACAAGATTTTGTAAATGGTGGTAGTAAACATGGGCTTAAGTCATTGTGTATCTATCGGGTTTAATTACCTACTTTGTAGTATTTTGAGTAGGTACTTGTACTTTTCAACAGCAATTCTATCTTATTGTTAAAACTATCTTTGTAGTAATATATGTTGAACACTTGTGAAATATAGAAATTGTAGGTAATACAATAAAACACCTTTTTCACAAAATATAATTTAATAACTAGATGTCACATTTCGTGTGCACTGCACACATCGTCAGTAGTAACTGTTATTACTGACGATGTGTGCAGTGCACACAAAATGTGACATCTAGTTATTAAACTATTTTTTGTGAAAAAGGTATTTTATTCTATTAATAAAAATATATTTGTTAGTCGAATATTCTACTTTTGGTAGATTATGCTATTGTTCGTTAATTTATTTTTCTACTGGTAATTTAACTAAAACATATGTTGGATGTTAGTTATAATTTTTCAATAGTAATCATAAATGTATACCTTTTCTACTTTGTAGTATTTTGAGTAGGTACTTGTGCTTTTTCAACAGAAATTCTATCTTAATGTTAAAAATATGTTTGTTAGTCGAATATTCTACTTTTGGTAGATTATGCTATTCTTCATTACTTTATTTTTGTACTGGTGATTTAACTAAAACATACGTGTTAGATGTTAGTTATTAATATTCATAAATGTACTTTGTACCTTTCCTACGTAGCAATATTAAAGTGTAATTATTTAAGTAATTCTTTTCTTTAAAACGTTATTGTGTGGTTACAGCATTGTAATTGAATATCGTACTGCATACTGTTTTCTTTAGCAATGATTCCTCATTACTACGGGAACTAGTAAATAGTATGCAATTTGATGACAGTGTTGTGATCATGTACCGCGAGATCAAATATTATATTGAAAAAGGTTGCTATGGAATGTACAAGTCTGTCTTAAGTTATATCATTAAGTGTCACACTGCATTATATTTTCTCTTAAAATGACAAATATTAATGACAGTATGACACTTAATGATATAACTTAAGACAGATTTTTACATTCCATGGCAAACCTTTATCAATATATTTTTGATCTCGCGGTATTAAACCCTAATTTTTAATAAACTTAATTTTGAATTTCCCGCTACCAAATACATTTTGAATCACCCGCTATTTGCTTAGTGTTATTGAAAACTGTAATTTTTTGATGCCAGCGCCTTCTATATCGGCCTTCACGCAATACAAACCGCGGATAAAAATTTTGGCTTGACTGCGCCAATTGAATCTAATCTATAGTGTAGATTAATAAAGACGTTTTGTATAATAACGCTTGTAGTTATTCCTTGTTAGAGTTTGATAATTATTACCACCGTAATAATTTGATAAACATAATACATGGTGTCAGGTCGGCTGGGTCCGACCGAAAAATGGAAAACAACGTTTTCAAACCTCCAGAACCGCTAGTAGTCGATGGGAACATTGCAGAAAGTTGGTAACGTTTTTGGCAGAGATTCGAATTGTTTCTAACGGTGACTGATTTAGTTGAAAAACCAGAAGCAAATAAAATTGCAATTTTTTTAAATTTAATCGGTGATGGCTTGGAATTATATAATTCGTTTTCATTTGCTCCGGATGAAAACAAAACATTAGAAGATATTAGAACAAAGTTTGAAGGCTATTGTGTACCTAAAAAGAACATCATTTTCGAACGATTCAAATTCAATAGTATTGCACAAAAGGATGGTCAACCATTTGACGGTTTTGTCACAGAGCTTAGAAAGGCAATAAAATCAACAGAGTATGAGAAACAAAAGGATATGATCAGAGACCGGATTGTAATGGGAATCTGCGATAAATCGACCCAAGAGAGATTGCTGAGTGAGTCTTCTCTAACCTTGTCGAAAGCAATTGAATTTTGCCGGGCAATAGAAGCTAGCAAGAGTCAGTCAAAATAAATCCAAAGTGAAACAGTTGTCAATGCTGTGAAAAGTGTGCATGCAAAGACGTCAATTGAGTTTCAACAGTGCAGATAGTGTGGATACAAGCATGACAAGAAAACCAAATGTCCAGCTTTCGGGAAGACATATGCAAAGTGTCAAGGCCGAAATCATTTTGCAAGTGTATGTAAGAAAACAATGGAAAGAAAATGGAGAACAACAGAAAAGAAAATGAAGAAAAAAAAAGTACACGATGTACAGTCGCAAGATCAAGAAGAAAAGCAAAGCAGTGATAGTGAACGTGAATTTTTTATAGATTCTGTGAAGCCAGTACAGGACGAGATAAACAAGAAAGCAATAAACGAGGCTCAATGGAAGCAGGTAGTGAATGTTGAGGGTGAAGAAGTAAACTTCAAGTTAGACAGTGGAGCTGAGGTTAGTGTTTTGCCGCTTAGTATATTAGAAACTATTAAGGGTAAATTGGAGAATATGGGTGCAACTGATTTTTGACAAAAAAAATAGTGTACTTTATAGAGGAGCTCTAATTGAACAGCTTTTACTTATAAATTAATCCGCGCTCACCCACAGGAACGGAGATAATTAATAATTAATGTGCTCACCGAGTGATTTTTCCATGTTACATTTTTAGTCGTATCTGTTATACACACTGTTAAAATTATGAAGATTGTAATAAATGATGTTTATTTCACTTTACCACACAACAATTACATTTGATTTTTATGTTTTTTAATAACTTTTCTCAACAAAAACAAAACAAGAAACCTAACCTTAAACCACCTAATGGAGAAAGCCCATCCCAACTTTCATGCGGATTCGGACCATCGACTGTCATCCATAGAGTTATATACTAGATAGATGGTCGAACTTGTTTACGGCAATAATTAATAGCAATTTCTGTACCCATTCGTTGTCCGCACTCGTATTTCGGTTGATTTATACCAATTTGTTGATGTTTTGCCGCCCCTTCCCCCCACCCCCGCGCGCGCGAAATACGAGTGCGGACAACGAATGGGTACAGAAAGCAAAAACAAATATTCTTGCCGGCCCCTTATGTGAAGGGGGCGCCAACAACAGAACGGAATTTGCACCGAGGGAAGGCAGATGGTAAAAAACTTTGGGGGTGGTGAGAACTGGAATCCTGGGTGGTGGGAAAGGGGCGACAAACACGAAAAGTACAAACGCGCGGGGGTGAGGGGGAAGGGAGATGGTAAAGAAGTAAAAAAATCTATAAATTAAGGGAACAATCATTGCAATGATTGCAGTATAAATCATGTAAATGTGCAAAAAGAGAATTATGAATGTTTGAAAAAATGAAAGAAAACATAAATATTCTCACATCATTCCGTACTAATTTACAGGATATTATATAATTTTAAAAGGCATGTTAAAAAATCAATGAAATAAACTACAAATTTATAAATAATATACACTTTATAACGTCTTTTGTTACTGATTTGCATATATGTAATTTTCAAATAAATATTGAAAAATAAAAGTGGTTTGTTCGACCATCTATCTAGTATATAACTCTATGGATGACAGTCGTTGTGGCCGAATCCGCATGAAAGTTGGAATGGGCTTTCTCCATTAGGTGGTTTAAGGTTAGATTTCTTGTTTTGTTTTTGTTGAGAAAAGTTGTTAAAAAACATAAAAATCAAATGTAATTGTTGTGTGGTAAAGTGAAATAAACATCATTTATTACAATCTTCATAATTTTAACAGTGTGTATAACAGATACGACTAAAAATTTAACATGGAAAAATCACTCGGTGAGCACATTAATTATTAATTATCTCCGTTCCTGTGGGTGAGCGCGGATTAATTTATAAGTAAAAGTTGTTCAATTAGAGCTCCTCTATAAGGTACACTATTTTTTTTGTCAAAAATCAGTTGCACCCATATTCTCCAAAAACTCCCGCAACTGTAACGATATATGAATGTAGCCTATCTAAAGAAGCTACTTACTGAACGTACACACAGTAATGTAAATAATGTAATGTCAGTGATATAAATGTCAACAACTATAATAAAGTGTTTATGATAATACTTGTTGTTTTGATAATAAACATAACGCGATAACGTTACATGGTGTCAGAAGTGAAGAATAAAGGTGTGTTAAAGAATAAAAATGCCGGACATAGAAAATATAAGCGGTGTACACGGCATAAGGGCACCGAAACGCTTAGTATTCACGAGTGATAACATGGCAATCAACTGGAAGCAATGGCTACAACAGTTCGAATGGTTTGCCACTGCAACACAATTGATAAAAAAGTCAGAGGAAATTCAAGCAGCAACGTTCATGAGTCTAATTGGCCCAGAAGTGATTACGATTTTTAATAGTTTTAACCTAACCGAGGTAGAACAAACAAATCTGACAGTGATTAGGCAGAAATTCAGTAATTACTTTACACCAAAGAGAAACGTGTCTTTCGAAAGGTTAAATTTCTTTAAATTAAAACAGAAAGACGGACAGAACTTTGATGAATTCCTGCCTGAAATAAAAACTCAAACCAAAACTTGCGAATTTGAGAAACTACACGATAGTTTACTAAAATATAAAATTGTTTTTGGCACAAGTTCAACGGAAGTACAACAAAGACTGTTGACAGAAGAAGACTTGAACTTAGATAAGGCCATACAAATATGCAGAGCTAGTGAACTCGCTACTAAACAATTAAAAGAAGCAAGGATGGAAAATTCAAGTCAAATTAATGTAGTGAGAAGCAGGCATAGAAATAGTGCTGAAGAATTTGACTGTAAACGATGTGGTGAAAAACATAAGAAAAGAGAATGCCCAGCTTTTAATAAAGTATGCGAACAGTGTAACCGAAAAGGACATTTCATAAAACAGTGCTGGAAGAAAACAGCAATGAAAACAAATCAGGACAAACCCAGGAGGAAAATGTCACAAAAAGTACAGTGTATCGAAGAGGAAAGTGCAGACAGCTCAGAAACAGAAGGTGAAACCTTGTATGTGCATTGTTTTATAAATTATAAAACAGATGATGATGCCTGGCACGAATATCTAAATTACAAAGGAAAGATATTTAGGGTTCAATTGGACACAGGTGCTGAGTGCAATGTCCTGTCACTTGCAATGGTTAAAGAATTAGGAGCAACAAAGGAAATCTCATCCTCGAAAACAAAAATTTTGGTAAGCTTCACAAATAATAGTGCGAAAGTTGTCGGAGAAGTAAACTTACAGTGCATCACACGAGGTAAGAGAGTACCAATTATATTTAAAGTAGTGGATGAGAATGTTTACAGTATACTTGGCAAAAACTCATGCGAAAGCTTAGAGTTTGTCAAAAGAGTGCTAAATGTGAGGATAAACCCAAATAATGACATTTTTAAGGGGCTGGGATGCCTAAAAGACTACGAATATGACATAGATTTAATTGAAAACCCAAAATTTGACATAATACCACCTCGAAGAATACCACATTCAATAAAGAAAACTGTAAAACAGGAATTAGATACCATGGTCAGTCTAGGGGTGATAAAACAAATAAAGGAGCCAACACCAGTTGTAAGCCCAATGGTAATAGTGCGGAAAAACAAAAATATCAGAATTTGTATAGATCCAAGCGATGTCAACCGTATTATACTTAGACGACACTATCCGCTAAAAACCATTGAAGAGATTACAACCAGGGTCAGCGGTTCCAAGTATTTTACCCTATTGGATTGCAAGCGTGGTTTCTGGCAACTAAAAGTAAGTGAAGGAACTCAAAAATACTTAACATTCTCAACCCCTTGGGGACGATATTGTTGTCTCAGGCTACCATTTGGCCTGGCATCAGCTCCTGAAGTATTCCAAGAAGTAATGAGTAATCTATTACAAAAAATTGCCAATGTTGAATGCTCCATGGATGACATCCTCATCTATGCTGACAGTAAACCTAAAATACAGGAAATCACAAACCAAGTAATCCAGAGATTGAAAACAGCTGGTCTGAAATTAAATCATGAAAAGTGTGTATTTGAAGCAGAAAGTATTAAATTCTTGGGCCACGTATTATCGAAGGACGGACTGTGTATAGATACTAACAAAGTTTCAGCAATACAACAACTTCAGGAACCACAGGACAGAACTCAGTTGCAAAGACTATTAGGCATGGTTACTTATTTAAACAAATTCATAAGGAACATGTCAGACTTGACCAAACCACTTAGGAAATTATTGAAAAAGGACGTGGCCTGGTTGTGGGATTTCGAACAAAATCTAGCATTCGAAAAAATAAAGAGAGTACTGAGCAATCCCCCAGTACTCAAGTTTTATGATGTGAATAAAGATGTAAAAATTTCAGTAGATGCTAGTTCAACATCTATAGGAGCAGTGCTACTTCAAGATGACCAACCCGTTGCGTATGCAACTAAAGCTTTAACAACTGCCCAAAGAAATTACCCGCAAATAGAGAAAGAAGCATTTGGCATCAGATATGCTTGTACAAAATTCCACGAATATATTTATGGCAAGCGACTACAGATCGAAACAGATCATAAACAATTAGAAACAATATTCAAGAAACCAATACAGTGCGCTCCGCCTCGATTGTAAAGGATACTATTCGATGTCATTCAGTACTCTCCGATAGTATCATATACGAAGGGTACAAATATTCCTATCGCTGACACGCTTAGTCGTGACTGCAAACATGAAGAAACGGAGGATGCTGAACAAGAATTGGAAATACAAATTGTGCTGACAATGTCAAAGTCCGCACGAGAAGAACTCACTGAGGCAACTACACAGGATAATGATCTACAAACATTACTCTTTTACATTAAGCAGGGATTTTCTCCAAACCAAAATGAACTACCGGACGAAATCCGCAGATACTTTTTTTGCGAAGAATTATCCTACTACGAAGGATTAATATTCAAAGGAGAACGAATTGTTGTACCAAGATCCCAGATTCCTAAAATGTTAAGACAAATTCACTTGGGACATCTTGGTATCCAAAGTTGTTTGAAACGAGCACGAGAACTATTGTTCTGGAACCACATGACCAAAGACATCACGGATTATATTAAAGAGTGTGGTGTGTGTGAGAAAACTCAACGTTCGAATAACAAGGAACCGATACAAACAAAATCAATACCTACATACCCATGGCAAATCGTGGCTAGTGATTTGTTCTCCAGTAATGGCAAGGACTATATTTCTATCATAGATAGCTATTCCGGGTTTGTCGACTTCAGGCAACTTAAATCACAAACTACAAGTGAAATAATACACCATTTAAAAATGTGGTTCGCCTTGTTCGGCATCCCGCAGGTGCTCGAGAGCGATAATGGCCCGTGCTACAATTCCGCAGAATTCACAAACTTCACTAAAGAATGGTCGTTTAACCACCAGACATCTAGTCCTTATCACCCAAGAGGTAACGGCCTTGCTGAAAGGGGCGTACAGATTACCAAAAACATAATACAAAAATGTTTGCAAGACTGGTCAGACATACAAATGGCTCTTCTTAACTACACACCTAGAAATGATGTATTAGGATCCCCAGCACAAAGACTGATGAGTAGAGCGACTAAAACAACACTACCAACATCAGAGGCTGCACTACACCCTATAGTAAGGCAAGGGGTGTCATCGGAGTTGTCGAGAGTGCGCGAACAGCAGAAGAGGTATGCAGACCGTGGAAGCAAGAAACCAGAAGAACTATGTAAGGGAGATCAAGTTAGGATCCAAGCATCTCCTAGGCACTGGGTTAGCGGTAAGGTCATTGAGGAAACTATCAATCCCAGATCGGTAATTGTGAGAACACAGAATGGTACTGTGTGCAGAAGAAACTCCTCCTTACTTCACAAAACCGGGGCCACCATACGTGACGCTATAATAGCAGTGCCAACCAACGACCGAGAGAAGAAAACTCAACAGCAGGATTGCGAAACCTACCCAAATGAACAGGTGGAAGATTCAGTCGTCCCAGTCAAAGCGGGTCAGCCAAGGACCGAAGAAACGGTGACTACGCGTTCAGGCAGAACAATAAAACCTATATCAAGATTAAATTTGTAACAACTTGTACTCACTCATTTCTGGTTCTTATTTGCAATGTTTAGTTGAGATATGTTATTTTTATAAAGAAGAGGGGATGTAACGATATATGAATGTAGCCTATCTAAAGAAGCTACTTACTGAACGTACACACAGTAATGTAATGTCAGTGATATAAATGTCAACAACTATAATAAACTGTTTATAGATAATACTTGTTGTTTTGATAATAAACATAACGCGATAATGTTACAGCAACAATTTGATTAGGATTTTCACAAATAACGCGCTTTTATGTTTTGTTATGACGATTCGTATTCGGTAAACTTCGGTTATCATCTACTAGCGCTTAGTGTTTGTAATAGGAACTAAAATAAAATTCAAAATTGGCAAAACCCGTGACCAGACCCTGGTGATTTGAGAAGTGTCTTGTGTCACTTCCGATGGCTGCCGTCAGGTCAAAGAAAATATTTGCGCGCTAATTTTAAAATCTATCGGGCAATAAGATATATTGCATGAGAAAATAATTCGTGTTTTGAATATAAATTAATTACTAACGGACACAGATGCCGGTTTTATAATGAAAAGAAATTTATTCAAAATGTAAGTATTACTTATTATTACATAAATATTAAATCGCATGAAAGGTGAATGTTGCAAGGGCTCTCTGACTGAGCGGCTGTTTCACTTTTCAAATATCTCAATGTTAAAATTTCTCTAGTTTCTAATTTGTTATTAGTGCGGGTTGTGCATAGCTTGTTAATTAGAATAATTGCAGTTTACGGGTTCAGGCGATTTTTCGCTTTTTTTGAAACAAGTATTGTCCCTTATAACTGAACGACTTTTATTAAGGACATTATTGTCTAAAAGGTACAGAAAAGGAAATAATTAATAGAATATGTGCTTACCCCGTCGATTTTGCTTGTTAATTAGAATAATTGCAGTTTACGGGTTCAGGCGATTTTTCGCTTTTTTTGAAACAAGTATTGTCCCTTATAACTGAACGACTTTTATTAAGGACATTATTGTCTAAAAGGTACAGAAAAGGAAATAATTAATAGAATATGTGCTTACCCCGTCGATTTTGCAGGTTAAACACTGGCGGTGGAAGAAATGATGTTACGTTTTAAAAGCAGCGGCGAACATTAATTCACTTATCCCTGTATATTGCATGTCAAATATTTTTAGTTCCGTATTAATTCAACTTGTATTCTGCATTCCAAATAAATTACGTCTTAAAATTTTCAACATTGATATCTGCGTCGCATATATTTCATCTCGAATATTCGATTCAAAATATTCAGTTTATAAACAGTTCAATTTCAGAGACGCAATATTTACATTTTAGTTTTCTTATCTAAACAATTCCCACCGTCTCCGACTGCATGAAACTGCGTACCTTGCTTATTCTACTAGCGTCATTGAAATAAGGGGAATACCCGTGTTAAACTAACGGCGTCTTATTGTCGTCAATTTCTTCCGAAAATACCCCTCTACACGCCCGAGTCTTTAAATAGGGGCAAGCGCGTCTAAAATGATTATTCGTCTATCATTTATTATTAGTACATCATTCATTGATATATGCAACACAGTAAGTGGTGGTAAAATAGTGACAAATACCGGTCCCCTTCGTCTAATGGTTCGTTAGGCAGCGGTAACAATTTATATATCCCTGATAGATCGAGGTCTAAATATCCAGAAGTTTATGGATACGCTGTTATGCGATCTGCCTCTTTCTATAAATAAATTATTGTGGAGCACGTAGTGTCTTCTAATTTACGGAATTAATCCGGATCTGAGGGATAATTGCTCACCGCTATCCACCATCTAAAGCCCGAGATGCGGACCAAACCGACAAGTGGGGGCCATCCGTCGGAACTCTGCAGATTAGACAATTCCATCTACCAGGTACTTACATGTTGTATCTTTTGTTGTGCCGTGAAATTAGTTAAAACTGTCTAATTTCTTTGTGCATATTAACGTAAAATTTAGTCAAGTACGACAAAGCACGTCACAAAGTCTTTTTTGTGTTTATCTATATAGGTATATATCATATCTTGTGTTCAATATTTATTGTTTATATTTTTGTTTTCTTGTACACTTTATCAACTTATTTTATTCGATTATTTAATCAAGTAGTGTTTAATATATATAATAATATTTAGTTTATGAGTTTTGCTAAGTTAATTGGTGCACCAAACGTAATCAATTAGATTATTAGTTAAGTCAAAACCTATTGTTTTCTTTTAACGTACCGTCTCTAGAATTCAGTGTTTCTTTGTTTTGTAAATAACGACAATTATTAATCTCCGATCAAATAACTCTTGTAATTTCTTTCTTTTTACGACAACAAAAGTTAATAATTATTATAATCATATCTTTGCTATAATATTTTTGTGACATAAATATTTCAATTTTATAACAACATCTCTACGATACCGAATTTTATATTCCACATTTACCATTGTTATTTTAGTTAATAAATTGTTATTGTTTTAATAACTTGTGTGTTTTTTCTTGAAGATAGGCCTATATATTATTGTAGTGCAAAATTTCCCATTTTTATTTTGCTATACAGCAACAACAGTGACCTTGCCTTATTAATTAGAAAATGGGTGGCGCAAACGGGCATTAACATCTTTTAATAGTCTCAAGCTCTGAGCTAGATATATAGGGTGGGTCACAAATATCAACCGTCTACTTCAAGGGTAACAACTAGAATTGGAAACAATAATATTAATCATAAGCGATTAATAATTATCTTTAAGGTAAGTGAATGTACTGTTCTAACACACACTCCTCATGCACCCTGAATTTTAGTTTATTTATATTAGGGGTTTTTCCCTTAAGTAACATTCCTTTAAGTAACAATGAATGAAAATGTTTCCAAGTTGCCGACTGAATAATGATGAAATGAAAAGTGCTAAATCGCAAAGCTTAAGTGAAATACGTTTACTCTTTATTTGTGGTAGTGATGGGCAAACCGGAATATTGTTATAATCGAGTATACATACTCCCTACCCAGACGATCTTAATAATCCGATTAATATTAGTATACCTGCAAATGGCAGAGCCCAGATAATGATTTAGGATTATCTTTATATATAAATATAGTCGTTGGTGCTCTTAGCACACATGTAACTTCTAAACGACTTGACCGATTATGGTCATAGCTATGCTAGGATCCGATAGGTGGCACTGTAGTTAAGTTATTAACAAATTCTATATTTATGCATCAGAATGACCCATATTCACAGTATATGTTGGTTTGATGCCAAAAAAGAAAATCTCCAAATCTGAACCCGATAGATGGCGTTGTAGTCGAGTTGTTAATAAATTTTATATTTATAAACTAATAAAATAATAAACAAACAGGTTTAGTTAAAAATACATTTATTTAATTTAATAGAATATTAACAATCTTATCAATTACTACATCTAACAAACATGAAAACACAATTATTGTACAAAAATGATTTACATAAATATAAGAATAAGTTCTCTGAACGACTTTAGTAGTCTTTTTTTTGCTTCAATACACCCGCGATATCTTAAAAACATTCATTGTCGTGCAGCTTCATTCTTTGTTATTTTTATGATTAATCTCATTTCAGCAATGTGCATCAGCAATTCTTGAATATATAAACTCTTACTTTTCTTTATTTCATCAATTATTCCTAATGCATTTGAGAATATTCACTGTGTCAATTACAAAATACAAAGGACTGCTAGTATCTGCAGGGTGGTGGCTGTTTGTAATTTTTATTTCAGGCGTTTCACTAAATAAAGATATGGATGGCTTTTTTATTTACTGTGTGATTAATGATTATCTGACACCAGCCATAACACATCAAATCCTATACTGTGTGGACCTGTCACATTTTTTTTCTGAGATGAATGTAATGTCTCACTTGTTAACTTATTGATGGGTAAGATGTGCACAGCTTCTATATAAGGAGACTTTAAACTTGCAATCATAAAAGGACGAGCACTGGTAGCTAATGCTTCATTATTGCCAAATGTTCTTTTAAATGTCTCATTTGTAAGTAACAGAACAATCTTATCATCTGGAGATAACTTAAGTTTTGCTGATAAATAGGACAGTAGGTCTTCTCTGTTTTGCTCAAATTGTGGGTTACACTTATATTTACCGTTCCTTTCTGAAATGTAGACTCACTTGGCACTTTAAGCTTAATTGACGGTTTTAAAAATCCAAAAGCATATGGGGATATTGAATACAATTTGGTACACAATACTTGTAAGGCATTTCACAACGATCTTCAACAAAAATTAAGAACAAATGTTACATTTTTTTTATGTTATTAGTGTGTACACTGTGTACGGATTGCTTATTACATAGCTGGCTTATTCTAGCTATATTTGATTAATATTTATGGGGTTAGAATTTTATTATACCATTCATTGGAGTCAGTTCCTCCGCATATTTCCTTATTTGGGTAAAACAATTGTTGTGTTTCTATATTAACTACTAACTGTAGTATTGAATTTCTTTTATTTGTCGTGGGAAATCAATAATCAATATTAAAGATTCGGGGTACATTGCGACATCTATAGGTGGTTAGGCGGATGAGCTTTGCTTGAGTGTGCCGGATATTGGAAGTTCCTTATCGACCGCTGTATCGCTTGCTGACAGTCGATAGGTGACGCTATGTGTTCCGTTAATTTATTTAATTCTTATTAGGAATATCTATTTGTTTCTTTTAATTATTCTAAGCATTTGTGTAGTAGGGTTTTATAATCAATATTATTTGTAATTATTTGTCCCGCTTTGAAATTACCGTGTGTGAGCCAAGTAATGGTTTTAGTTGCTGGTTGTTTTAGTTCTCCTGTTCATTAGGTCGTTTGGCTGTTGGGCTCGTGATTTTGGAGGGGTGTATTGATAACTTTAAGTCAATTTTCCGCTGAAACGTTTTCTAATCGTTCTCTTCCAAATTTGACCTCGTGGTATTAAGTTCACTTTTAGTCGCAGTATAGTATTAATATATTCCAGTTTACTCGTGCAAGTTGGTTTTTGAGTTTGATGGTATCGTAAATGGACACTTAAATTGGAAGTGGGTTTAAATAAGTCTTGCCGAGAAATGTATTTTCCATTGACGTATTAAGGTCAATCTCTTCGAGGATTTTTCTTTTGAATTCTGGAATTAGAAAATTACTATCGTAAGTAACTTTGTAGCTGTATATCCTAGTTCTGATATTGTGTTTCTTCCGTGTTTAGACTGCGATTAAGTACCGACGACAGTTTTGGGTTAGTTTTCGACTACCGTTTTGAAGAATTTTATCAATTGCAATTGAAAGCCGAATCATAGCCATTTTGTAAAGTTTCCCTTTGGTCAGTGCGGCCATTTTGGAAAATTCCAGAACCTAGATCAATTGGTGAAGACAAATTTGTTGTGCAGCCTACATCTGCTGTTGCAGCGTTCCGTATTTACTCCGAATGATTGTTAGTAGCCATTGATGTTCAAGAAGAATTTTTCCCGTACCATAGTGTGAAACTGTATGTAGAATTTGTATATCGTAGCTGTGTGTGAGGAACTTAGGGTATTGTGACTTTGTTTATTGCTATTGTGTTTAATATCGTCAATGTATTGTAGTCAACTAGTGCAATTAGGCATAATCAGTCTGGTGTCATGCTACATTAAGATTTCGAGTACTTCCGTACTGTTTAATTTAACTTTTCGGCCTAACTGTTCATTAAGTCATCGTCATTACTGAATTTATGTTGTTGAGGCATGTGAGCCACTGAAATTTGACTTATACATTAACGTTTAGTTTTAATAGTAATTGTGGCCTTAAATTGGAGGTTACACATCAAAATCGGTCTGTTACATAGTCAATTTTTTTTTGTATTAAATTTAGTTTATCTTTTGGATGCGTGTAGCATTCCAACCTGTCTTGTGTAACTTTATCGCTTGTTATTTTGTATTTTTATTCAACGTTTTTAAATTTAATAGTGTGTAAACTGTACGATATTCAACCACATGAATTTTATTCAGAGTTATTTATTGTAAGGCAAAAGATATCTTGCGCTAATAGTTTTAGTATTAGTTACCACCAAGTAAAACAAATCTAGTGTCGACCAGTTTGGCGTTGCCCCCCCCCTCAGATACAGGGTGTTCTATTTTTATTTGGTACGTGATGCGGAGTGCGTCCCAACTGCTCGACATGGATTAGTTTTTTTGGCATTTATTGCCTATGTACTCATTGCGTTTATTTGTAAATATTAATCTTTTGAATTCAGCTAACTTGAGGTTAGACCTCGCATTAACTTAACTTATATTTGTCAAATTGTCAGATATATATTGTGGTAGTTCACCAACATGAATGGGTGATGATATGTGGGAAGTACTAGTGTTAATAAAATATACTGTATATGTTCTTGAAGTGAGTATTAAAAAAATGAAAGTTGGTATTTTTTTTATAGACCAAACTATAATTAAATAAATAGATGTGGTAATATTTGAATTATACTTAAAATAATTGTGAGAATATTAAATGGATATTTTCCTATGGTTTTTTTTGTGAATCGTGCAAAGTTGGTTGCATATCAGGGTAGGTTGAAGTTGTCTTGCATCGAGTGGTTGGTTGCCTATCAGGTTTCTTTGTTGCATTAATTTTACCCATTTCTGAAAGTAGAATTTTAAATGTTACTTGATGTATTTTTATATGTAATATTATTTGTAAAAGCTTGTTTAATTAACACTTTTGAAAAATAGAGATTATTAGTATGGATTTTGAATCATAAAGGTTAAAAAATGATGTATAGTTACGCGCTTAAATTCAAATGTAAGAAGTGTCAGATTTTGACATTTAAATAATATCGTTATAGTATTGAGTATTTGGTTTGCTGAAGTGTGTTAAAGGTTGTAAAAAATAAAGTAAAGAATTAAATTGATAAATTTTTGGAATTACAAAAAGGTATTTTGAATATTCAATTACAAATAAAACATGTTTTGGATTATCACAATGTGTGGACAAATATGATTGGATATTATAAAAATTAAGGAATTATTGCCAGGGATATGAGGGATAAATAAAGGAGATTCTAAAATAATTTTAGAAAGCAGTAGATGTGTTTTCGGGAAAACGAAGTTTTTCTCCTAAAAAACACATAATAAAGAGATTCATCATTGTATAAAAGTGTAAAAGAAGTGATTAAGATATAGTGGAAAAGAAAGCAGATATTTGTTAGGTGATTTCAACATTTTCAAGGATTGTACCATTTATCATCATACAAATATAATAAAAAAAAAAATATAAGAAGAAAGGATTTTGGTTACGAATAAAGAAATAATTGAAGAATATTTAAACTTGAGAAGAAAGCGAATAAATACATAATTACAATTTAAAAATAAACTTACTGCATTGGTAAATATCAAAGAAGATTTATCCATATACGGCGAGAGAATTATTACACAGGAGAGTTGGTGGAGTTCCAGAAGTTGTACTAGTATTTCAGTCCAGGACTTGAAGGATTCGAGAACTTCAACATAGCAGCGAACACTGGAACAACACGTAAGCGTTCGACGGTTCGAGATTCCAGTTGATAGCAGATTTGAAGGTATTACAGGATAGCAGTCAATACAGTTCACATTTCGAGCATTCCAGACAATTAAGAAAAGGAAAGGATCTACATCTTTGATTCCAGTAAATGTCATCTACAAGCTAAAAAGAAAATTGTTTGGAGTACAAGAAAGAATACTAGTTCAGTATTGGTGACAGGTCGTATAATTATTTGGAATAATTTGAATTTATCAGTTTCGAATTGAAAAAGTATATCAAAATTTAGAAAACTATTATATAATCGTACATTATAACAGTGTTGATAATCAAGAAAAGATATTTTGTAATCTCCTTTCATAACATTAATTTGTGTCATCATTTGAATAACTTTAGAAATTAAAGAATCTGATTGGCAAACTAAAACTAAATAAATTGTGTGGGAATTTGATTTACAAACAAGAACTATACAGTATTTTTAAAATAGTATCATTAATATACTTACTTGCGTATATTTCGATCCACGAAAGGTGTATTTCGTGCATATATAAATTTTCAAAAGAATTTTTCTTAAACAAGCTTGGTACTTCCATGTATGTTTTATTGGGATTTGTGTTGAGAACTACCATTTATTTTATAATTAGCCTGATTTATTAAACCAATTAGTTTTGATACATTTGTTTTTATTTGGTATGTAAAGAAGGTTTTTGAATTAAATTGATGAAACAGATATGACGCTTAGAACCTTAACCTATAAATAGAAAAATAACTGTCAGTGATTATTTGTATTATTTGAATAATATGCTAATATATACCTTGAGATTGAGTTCACAGTAAGTATTATTTGAAGATAGAGTTGAAATACACATCATAATTCACTTGAGAATGACTGTTTTGTAAACTTTGATTTATAAAGTTAAGAAATATTAAACGTAAATATCCTACGATATATACATGTATTGAAGAAGTTACATATAGGCAACTGTTTGGCTTTGATGAATCAAGTGAAGTTAGCAACATATAAAATAATTAGTTTAAATATTTTAAATAAGAACTGAGTTAGTGAGGGCATAAATAAAAAATTACCTGAGAGAATTTGAAAATAGATATAAATATTACATAGAAGATTTCAATTTTATATATATTGACGAGAATAATTACAGGTTTCAAATACATAGTAAAAATAAATATTATTAAATTTATCTGAGTGTAATCGTATCTTTATTAATTAAAGGTATTGTTACATTTTATGGCGTGCCCAACGTGGAGCGATTAAAATAAGACTCGCAACAACATATTTCAAATATTTTATTAATTATAGTAATAGCGGTAACATTAGTATACATTTTACAAAGGTAATAAAATCAGTTTAAAGTATATCAAGGTATAAGGAAGTGTGTACTATAATTATTGAAAATGAATACCAGATCTAAGAGTAATTTTGGATTAAATAGATCTGAATCATCTAGCGATAGTGAAGAGGAGGTAGGTCAGGATGTGAATGTACCAGAGGGAGGAGAACTTATATTACAAGTTCAGGAAGGTATGCAACAGACAGGAGAAACACAGGATAGAGGTGATAAGGTGGAAATAATAGGAGAGAACTCGAAAACAGAGACAATGACCACATCAATTGATATGAGGTTAATACAACAGATGTTTCAAGATTTAAGTGGTAAATTTGACAAGGCTAGTGAAGAGAATAAGAAAAATAGGGATGAGGATAAAATGGAAGCTAAGAAAAATAGAGAAGAGGATAAAAAAGAATTAGGAGAAAAATTGGATAAGTTGGAAAAGGCGAGCATTGATACTAGAGAAGAAAATAGAAGAAATCTGGAAGAATTAAAGAAAACTTTACTGAGAGATACAGAAGAAAAGGTTAAAGAAATTACTATTGAAATGGATAGCAGGGAAGTGAAAATGAGGAAAGAAGTAGACGAAAAGTTACAAATTAAGGATACGGAAGTTAAAACTATTATTACAAATAAAGTACAAGAGGTTGAAGGTAAAGTAAAGGTAATACAAGAAAATGTTAAACAAATAGATAAGAATAGTAGCGAGAAATATAAGGAGTTAGCTAAACGCATACGGGAGGAAGTTGATCAGGTAAATAAAGAAGTCTCTGATAAAACTGAAAAATTAGAAGAGAATTTCTGTAAGAGGATAGAAAATACAGAAGATAGATGTTTGAAAGAAATAAAATTATCGACTGATACTAATATTGCGCAGAAGTTAAGTATGGAAGATATTCTAAAAGAATGTGAAGAACAGAAGACGAAAATACAAGATCTTTTATTGAAGACTCAGAGTATTAAAATTCCTCATGTAACATGTCCTCCGGTTTATAATGTTTTAAATAATGGTATCAGAATTGAGAATATAACTCATTTTAGTGGGGATAAAATGTCCACTCATCCAATGGCCTATTTGACAAATATTTTAAGATATATAGAAGAGATACAGGATTTTAGGAGCCAAATGAATATTATTAGAGCGACTTTAAACAGTGGTGCAGCGGATTGGTTTCAACGGGTTGAAGACAATTGCGATGATTTAAGTAAGTTTGTGGAATTATTTAAAAATAATTTCTGGAGTGAGACGCAGCAAAGCAGAGCACATCAGAGGTTGTTAACAGGGAGATATCAACCAGGTAAATCTTCGAGGGAGGCTTACGCACAAAGATTGTTTAATTATTGTCGATACATATCTCATTTGGACGAAAAAACTATATCCCAACATTTATTACAACATTTTATTCCTGTTGACACACATGCAATTATTTGTCAAAATGTCACGGATATGAATGGGTTGATTAATATTCTTAGACGCTTAGATGATTATTCAGACGGTGTGAACAAGATGTCTTGTATAAATGAAGGAAATGATTCAAGGATTAAAGTAAATATGGCTCAAGGGAACATATTAGATACATTGCAAAATAGGGAGCGATTAAAAATAAATTGTTAAAAATTAAGGGCATGGCGGTACTGAAGGGCCAGTTACCGTTGGTAAATAGCGCTACCACCCACCAGAGCTACACTGTATATAATAAAGCCCAAAAATTAAGGGCATGGCGGTACTGAAGGGCCAGTTACCGTTGGTAAATAGCGCTACCACCCACCAGAGCTACACTGTATATAATAAAGCCCAAAATTTAGGGGCATGGCGGTTGAATTTCATAGGGCGACAACCGTTGGTAAATAGCGCTACCACCCACCAGAGCTACATCAAAATTAATAGAACAAAATTTAGGGGCATGGTTAATGTATTTTGTTTCTATAAAAGTATGTCATAAAGAAGCGGAATATAAATATGTGCATTTAATTTTTTTTTTATGATTGAGTTAATCATGTAAGAAATTTTAGCCAAGATGATCTAACAAAGGTTTATGTATTTTATTTCCTTGCTCTAAATTAATTGAATCAGGATAGAATTATTTAGACGAAGAAGAGTTGAAAATATTAGTTAGTATAAAGAAGTTAGTAATATTTAATTTTTTTCTCATTCCTTACATTATAAAATTTGTAAATATAAATAATAGAGGAGTATATAAGTAACTTTACAGTTAGTAAAAAGCATACAAGTATAAAAATGTGAAGAAATGTATAAAATAGATATATGAAAGAAGAATAAGAAGGAACCTTATAAAAAAATTTAAAGGATATTTATTGGAGTAATAAAAGCATTTAATGGTCAAGAAATATTAAAGTCATTAAGAGTTATAAAAAAAAAGTGTGATATACAAATAGAAGAAGCCTGTAAAATGAAATATGTTTAGAAAAGATAATAATGAATGCTTGCTATGTATAATAAATAATAAAAGGGAAACATAACAAAATATATGGAATAATTTATAGAGAGTATGTATGAAAGGGTAAATAAAACCCAAAATGATAATAAATATATAGAATGATGATGTATAAAAGAAATATATAGGTCACGTACGCCTTAAAAAAAAAACGAAAATATAATTTGTGTACTTTCAAAAAGGGAAAGTTTTAAAAGGTAGACGAAAATGTCTATTATAGGTATAGGGATTTTGTTCAGCTAGGAACAGTTTATATAAAATAAAATAATAAAGAATAAGTGAGCATATGTAAAGCATATTTTTTAGAGGCTATTAAATATCTAAAGAAATAACAGATACAACTTAAAAGTAATCACCAATAAATGTTAAAAGTAGTTTCGATTAAAATGTTGATAAGAATTTTTAGAAGGTTTAAAATCATGAATAGAATAATACAAAGAAGGTATAAGATAGGATAAGAAAAGGAATAAAGTTACTTATATAGAAAGCATAGAAATGTTAAAAGATACATTTTATGGCATTTTTGATGAATACAAATGGATAAAGATGTAAATTTTGAATATTATTGTATAAATTAGTATATTTATGAAAATAAGTTTAGTTAAAATGGTTTGTTGTAGATAATTGAGATTTAAAAATTAAAATAGATACAGAGAGATAAATAATTATCTTATATACCAAATATTAAGAAATATATATGGGTTTATATGAGAATATATTGTTATGCTACAGTAGTAGTACAAATTGAATTACATCATTTTAGTTCAGATTGTTGAATAAATATAAATTTATATATTCTATAGAAATTTAGATTTATTAAAAAAGGGGCATATGTGGTAGTTCACCAACATGAATGGGTGATGATATGTGGGAAGTACTAGTGTTAATAAAATATACTGTATATGTTCTTGAAGTGAGTATTAAAAAAATGAAAGTTGGTATTTTTTTTATAGACCAAACTATAATTAAATAAATAGATGTGGGAATATTTGAATTATACTTAAAATAATTGTGAGAATATTAAATGGATATTTTCCTATGGTTTTTTTTGTGAATCGTGCAAAGTTGGTTGCATATCAGGGTAGGTTGAAGTTGTCTTGCATCGAGTGGTTGGTTGCCTATCAGGTTTCTTTGTTGCATTAATTTTACCCATTTCTGAAAGTAGAATTTTAAATGTTACTTGATGTATTTTTATATGTAATATTATTTGTAAAAGCTTGTTTAATTAACACTTTTGAAAAATAGAGATTATTAGTATGGATTTTGAATCATAAAGGTTAAAAAATGATGTATAGTTACGCGCTTAAATTCAAATGTAAGAAGTGTCAGATTTTGACATTTAAATAATATCGTTATAGTATTGAGTATTTGGTTTGCTGAAGTGTGTTAAAGGTTGTAAAAAATAAAGTAAAGAATTAAATTGATAAATTTTTGGAATTACAAAAAGGTATTTTGAATATTCAATTACAAATAAAACATGTTTTGGATTATCACAATGTGTGGACAAATATGATTGGATATTATAAAAATTAAGGAATTATTGCCAGGGATATGAGGGATAAATAAAGGAGATTCTAAAATAATTTTAGAAAGCAGTAGATGTGTTTTCGGGAAAACGAAGTTTTTCTCCTAAAAAACACATAATAAAGAGATTCATCATTGTATAAAAGTGTAAAAGAAGTGATTAAGATATAGTGGAAAAGAAAGCAGATATTTGTTAGGTGATTTCAACATTTTCAAGGATTGTACCATTTATCATCATACAAATATAATAAAAAAAAAAATATAAGAAGAAAGGATTTTGGTTACGAATAAAGAAATAATTGAAGAATATTTAAACTTGAGAAGAAAGCGAATAAATACATAATTACAATTTAAAAATAAACTTACTGCATTGGTAAATATCAAAGAAGATTTATCCATATACGGCGAGAGAATTATTACACAGGAGAGTTGGTGGAGTTCCAGAAGTTGTACTAGTATTTCAGTCCAGGACTTGAAGGATTCGAGAACTTCAACATAGCAGCGAACACTGGAACAACACGTAAGCGTTCGACGGTTCGAGATTCCAGTTGATAGCAGATTTGAAGGTATTACAGGATAGCAGTCAATACAGTTCACATTTCGAGCATTCCAGACAATTAAGAAAAGGAAAGGATCTACATCTTTGATTCCAGTAAATGTCATCTACAAGCTAAAAAGAAAATTGTTTGGAGTACAAGAAAGAATACTAGTTCAGTATTGGTGACAGGTCGTATAATTATTTGGAATAATTTGAATTTATCAGTTTCGAATTGAAAAAGTATATCAAAATTTAGAAAACTATTATATAATCGTACATTATAACAGTGTTGATAATCAAGAAAAGATATTTTGTAATCTCCTTTCATAACATTAATTTGTGTCATCATTTGAATAACTTTAGAAATTAAAGAATCTGATTGGCAAACTAAAACTAAATAAATTGTGTGGGAATTTGATTTACAAACAAGAACTATACAGTATTTTTAAAATAGTATCATTAATATACTTACTTGCGTATATTTCGATCCACGAAAGGTGTATTTCGTGCATATATAAATTTTCAAAAGAATTTTTCTTAAACAAGCTTGGTACTTCCATGTATGTTTTATTGGGATTTGTGTTGAGAACTACCATTTATTTTATAATTAGCCTGATTTATTAAACCAATTAGTTTTGATACATTTGTTTTTATTTGGTATGTAAAGAAGGTTTTTGAATTAAATTGATGAAACAGATATGACGCTTAGAACCTTAACCTATAAATAGAAAAATAACTGTCAGTGATTATTTGTATTATTTGAATAATATGCTAATATATACCTTGAGATTGAGTTCACAGTAAGTATTATTTGAAGATAGAGTTGAAATACACATCATAATTCACTTGAGAATGACTGTTTTGTAAACTTTGATTTATAAAGTTAAGAAATATTAAACGTAAATATCCTACAATATATACATGTATTGAAGAAGTTACATATAGGCAACTGTTTGGCTTTGATGAATCAAGTGAAGTTAGCAACATATAAAATAATTAGTTTAAATATTTTAAATAAGAACTGAGTTAGTGAGGGCATAAATAAAAAATTACCTGAGAGAATTTGAAAATAGATATAAATATTACATAGAAGATTTCAATTTTATATATATTGACGAGAATAATTACAGGTTTCAAATACATAGTAAAAATAAATATTATTAAATTTATCTGAGTGTAATCGTATCTTTATTAATTAAAGGTATTGTTACAATATATATAGATTATTAGTAGTTTTCCAATCGGTGACACAACCTTATGGTGTCATATTTCTTGTAAAATTATATGAATCTCGCTCGTAGCTCTTGTATTTTTTTTTAATGAACGATTAATTTACGGATGCCAGACGTGCATAGTTTGTTTATTATTATTAAGTGGCAATTAACAATTTAATAAACCGTTGTTTAAATGTGGATGAGTGTGTTTGGTTTTGCTAATCATTCTACCTGGGGTTCAATAATAGATTTGTTTCGGGTCTAGTTATCAGTTGCTGGTCAGTATAAACAATCGGATCTGGCGCCCCTATTATATAACACCTTCGCTTGTTGAGTGAACGAACCTACGCTGCCCGCCTTGTTAGCGGCAGTACTGACCATCATCTTCGACATCAACCTTGGGGAGAGTGAAAGGTAAGGCTTTGTGAGAGATAAGCTGGCGATTAATTGGTTATTGGTAGACAAGCGTCACTGCTTAGTTTATTTTATCAATAGAAGGTGAGTTATCGTGGTGGCGTCATTCCTTCTGTCCTCTTGCATATTTCATATTTTTAACGTAAGAGGGTAGCAGTCTTTAGGAATTAAAACGGCAATACCGTACTATAATATAATGCAGTATGATAATTAGTCGGCGTATTTCTAGTGACGAAACGCGCGTGGATTCATCACCTGTCAGGCCTTGTTATATTGGGAATTTTTGACAAGGAATTCGCCTCTGGTGAGCAAAGTTAGAACTAGTATAAATAGCATGGTTTTGTGAATGACAGAGACATATCAAGGTGAATTTTAATTACAATATTTGAAATAAATACAGAAATGAAAACCACTGTTGTGTTTATATATTTTTTATCTTGTGTACATATGCTGTTTTCAAAATATTTTGTTTTTACGGTAAATAGCACGTTTTTGTTGTACATATAACCATAGGTTATCTCTATTGTTATCATTCCTTTATCATATGAACAATAAATAACAAGTAACAGGTTATAGGTGTCTCTGTTCTTGAGCTGACTATTGACGCTCGATATCTGTTTGAGAAATTATATGTAGTTTATCGAAACTCGATAAATAAAGCAGTGAAACAGAATATCTCAAAAAAATCAAAGTATGTGTCAACTACATATTATTACATAAAATTAAAGTAGCTGATACATATATGCTTACATTTTTTGCTTTGTATGTACCTTATTCCTTGTTCATATTATGCGACCCTTTAATAATATACGGATTGGCTTGTAAAGCACTCGTTTATAAGCACAAGCTACCTATATCAATATTATGCTCTTCTTTTTTTGTAATACCACATAAAATAATGTGAATAGTAGTGAATAGTTGTTCTCCTTCCTTAACACATGGAGAATTTATTTATTTATTTAATATATTCCAGCATTGAAAATCGTAAAGTTCCACTTTCTTTCGAGTTCAAATCTCTAAATATTATAATTAAAAGCTACTGTAAGGAAGCCTCTAAGTACACGTTTAAATTCACCTGTACAATATTTAATAGTAAATGAA
This sequence comes from Amphimallon solstitiale, assembly GCA_963170755.1. Taxonomy (NCBI): domain Eukaryota; kingdom Metazoa; phylum Arthropoda; class Insecta; order Coleoptera; family Scarabaeidae; genus Amphimallon; species Amphimallon solstitiale. The sequence goes on from OY720685.1 coordinate 21,544,122, forward strand.
GGAAAACAGCTATATTAACGGAATAAATGTTAAGAAAGAACAACGGAAACAAACGGCAAAACACATTTAATGTCACATATTCTAACTTCAAAACCCGTAACATTGGGCGCAGTAATCTTAGCAAATCTCCAATAAAGTGGTGTTGGTTTAATTACTTTATAGAAGTTTCCAGATCTGACATGAGAATATGTAAGAGTTACTTTCGGTACATGGATTGCAACACTCTCAAAACAGGATTCAGCTATTAGAGCAGCAACTCAGCAAAAGCTGCAAAATATGTGTTTTTCAATTTGAGAAAGAGATTATAAATCTAATGAAAAGGAAGCACTTACGGATTGATAATTTTCAAATGATCCATACTGGCAAAAGAAGCTCGAGAAAACTATCAATAACCGATAATGTAATACAAATCTATACAGAACATGTTAAACTGAACGAAAAAAAACTGAAGTATACGTTCCGAACATGGATTCAGATTTTGTTCTTAGCGATAAATCTAGCTGACTTTAATTTTAACATTTGGTTGTTGTTACGCTTACAGGTTTTTTTTTTGTAATAAATGCGTAGGTCTTTTTTGTTACGAATATTGGTCGGCGTTAAAATATTAAAATTTTTCTTTTTTGGTATTTATAATGCCTCACTACTACTAAAGATATGATTGGGCAAATCTAAAGTAATTTTTAAATTGAAATTTCTTCAACAAACTTGTCAAATGTGGTATATAGACTTTCTAGGCCAAGGTCTTCAATTGAGGTGTGTTCCAAATTTACATGAATCACATTTATTGTCAAATTACTTCAAATGTATTGCTTTTATATGTCTTTTTAAATCATTTTTGCGGTTTGTTCCAAGTTCGCAATAGTTACATTTGTAATCAAATTGCTTCAAATGGTTAGTTTTTATATGTATTCCTAAAAGACTTTTGAGGTTCGTTCTATATTCGCAAGAATCACATTTGTAATCAAATTGCTTCAAATGTTTACTTTTTATATGTCTTTCTAAGTGTCCTTTTTGATTTGTTCCAAATTCACAAGAGTCGCATTTATAATCAAATTGCTTTAAATGGTTAGTTTTTATATGTCTTTCTAAACGACTTTTTTGGTTTGTTCCATATTCACAAAAGTCGCATTTATAATCAAATAGCATCAAATGTTTACTTTTTATATGTCTTTCTAAATGACTTTTGAGGTTTGTTCCAAATTCACAAGAGCCACATTTATAATCAAATTGCTTCAAATGGTTAGTTTTTATATGTCTTTCTAAATGATTTTTTTGGTTTGTTCCAAATTCACAAGAGTCGCATTTATAATCAAATAGCATCAAATGGTTAGTTTTTATATGGCTTTGTAAATGTGCTTTTTGGTTTGTTTCAAATTCACAACAGTCGCATTTATAATCAAATACCAACAAATGTTTACTTTTTATATGTCTTTCTAGATTACTTTTGTTGTTTGTTCCAAATTCGCAAGAGTCGCATTTGTAATCAAATTGCTTCAAATGGTTACTTTTTATATGTCTTTCTAAATGTGTTTTCTGGTTTGTTCCAAATTGACACGAGTCGCATTTATAATCAAATACCATCAAATGTTTACTTTTAATATGTCTTTCTAAATGACTTTTGATGTTTGTTCCAAATTCGCAAGAGTCACATTTGTAATCAAATTGCTTCAAATGGTTAGTTTTTATATGTCGTTCTAAATCACTTTTTTGGTTTGTTCCAAATTCACAAGAGTCGCATTTATAATCAAATAGCATCAAATGGTTAGTTTTTATATGTATTCCTAAATGACTTTTGATGTTTGTTCTATATTCGCAAGAGTCACATTTATAATCAAATTTCTTCAAATGGTTAGTTTTTATATGTCTTTCTAAATGACTTTTTTGGTTTGTTTCAAATTCACAAGAGTCGCATTTATAATCAAATACCATCAAATGGTTAGTTTTTATATGTCTATCTAAATGTGTTTTATGGTTTGTTCTAAATTCACAAGAGTCACATTTATAGCTAAACTGCTTCAAATGTTTAGTGTTTACATGTTGTCCTAAAACTCGTTTGTATTTTGTTCGAAACACACACAGTGAACACTTAAATATTTTCATTGGATCTCGTGAGCTGGATTGTTCTACTTCTATATTTGTTATGCTATACTCAGTCTTAGAATGTTCTTGGGCGTCCTTTCCTACAACAGAAGCGTGCGAATTTTTCACGTGCAGCCTGAGGAATCCTTTCGTCTTGAAACGTCTGCTACAAATCACACATTTATGCATTTTAAATTTGTAATGCTGGTTGTTGGTGTGCTCCTTAAGATGTGCTTGGTACTTCGTCCTGAACTTGCACTGCTCACATTTATAGATTGGAGAGAAACATCTTTTGCGTCTCTTCAATGCTGTTGACGCTTGTTTGACCGATGGTGTCGGTAGAATGGACTTCCTGAAAATAAATAAATATTTCTAATTTATCAAGCTAAACATCAATTTAAGGGCGGGCATTAACTTTGCTAATGCGCTTTAATGAGGCCTTCAAAAGCCTGACAACCGTAATTTACCTATACCGCTGCCAGTGGCGTAACTTTCTGAGCTGCCCCCCCCCCCCGGCGCGTAAAGTACAGACGGGCACCGGCTTTTTCTTTGGCGTATGAGGAAACAAGGGTTTATAATATAGACCAGTGGTTCCCAAACTGTGCGCCGCGGCGCCCCGGGGCGCCGTGACCTCTTTACAGGGACGCCGCGAAATATTATAAAAGCTTCATAATTAATTCAACCAATCTAACTAAACAAAAAACAAAATAAGAAACTAATATTATCTAGATTAGCAAACCTCATTATTTTTTTGCCAAGAAGTTAAAAAAAATGAGGTGTGGCCACCACACGACTTTCTTATACGTACGAGCGTTTCAAACTATACAATTTTTAAAAAAAAATTTAAACAAAACTTATTCAAAATCCTCTTCTAAGTACTTTCATTCTCTTAATAAATCGCTATAGAATGCATACTTTGCAAGATATTCGAAAAAAAGTGCTACTCGCTAAGAGTAAAAGTGCCACTTCCGGTTCGAATTTTGAAATTTCAAGTATACAAAAAATATTGCAAATTCAACTATAAATACTTTTGTACTCTTCATAAATATATATAGAATGCATAATTTACGACATATCTGCAAAAAATCGCTATTCGGTAAAAGTAAAAGTGGTACTTCCGGTCCGAATTTTGAAATTTTTTTTACACAAAAGATGTTTAAAATTTTAATTTAAATACTTTTATACTCGTAATGTACCTGCCTAGAAAGCATGACTTGCGAGATATTCGCAAAAAACTCATTTACGATAACAGTAAAAGACCTACTTCCGGTTGGAATTTCGGAAAACTTTTTTAAGATAATTTGTCTCAAATTTAATTTTGAGTACATTTCAATTCTTTATAAATTTGTTTAAACTTAGTAATTGACGAAATATTGGCAAAATTCGAATTTATCACTGAAGTAAACTGCTACTTCCGGTCTACCGATTTTACTGAAAAACTAATCAGATCTCAAGAGGGAGATTATACACGTAAATACACAATTTGGAATTGATATCTACAGCGGTTTGACCGCTATCGTGGTCACACACACACAGAGAGAGAGAGAGAGACATACACACACAGACATTTTTTAAAAATCACTTTTTCGGTATCAGGGGACTTCCAAACCTGGACATCTGCAAAAATCTCGAGGTCGAAAATTTTCATCATCACAATACTTCCTTATACTACGTATAAGAAAGTAAAACAGAAGCAACAACAAAATACATTTTGGAAGACTGCATCTATACTAAAAACGCGTTACTAGCATCTTACAAGGTGGCTTACAGAATCGCGAAATGTAAGAAGGCTCATACTATCGCAGAAAACTTATTCTTCCGGCTGCTGTAAATATGGTGAACATCATGGTTGGTCAACCTGCTGGGAAGCTGTTTTTAAAAGTGCCTTTTTCCAATAACACAATTGATCGGAGAATACAACACATGGCGGAAGATATCAACCATCAATTGATTGAAAAAATTTAAGGAGGGGAATTGGGATTACAGCTAGACGAAGCTACGGATAATAATCAAGATGCTCATTTGATATGCCATGTACGGTTTATATATGGTAAGAACACTAAAGAAGACACTCCGTTTTGTAAAAATATCATTGCTGGAGCGGAGGCTCAGGACTCTTGATACATTTATATCTGAAAATAATTTGAATTGGCCTAAGTGCTTTGGTGTCTGATCTCCATGTCTGGCTACTATGGAGAATTACAGGCACATATTCGAAGCAAATCATCAAATGCACTGTGGGTCAATTGTATTCATAGACAAGCGCTTGCGTCAAAGCATCTGAGTCCTGCACTGAATTAGTTGTTAGAATGTGTGGTGAATGTGGTAAATTTTTTAAAATCTCGTCTATTGAAAGCACGGTTTTTCTTAAAAAGCTGTGTGAGGATATAGGAGCCAAACACTCGTCTTTGCTGTTCTATCGCAGTGCACGATGACTCTCTGGTGGTAATGTTTTATTACGTACCTTTAAATTGCGGCAAGAAATGTTTATTTTCCGTAAAGAGGAAGGATACAGAGATGCAGAAGATTTTGCTGATGACGATTTTTTTAATAAAACTAGCATATTTATGCGACTATTTTGAAAAGCTGAATTCTCTTAATCCCTCTCTGCAGGGGAAAACATGCACCTTTTGAAGTCAACGGAAAAAATATCAGCTTTTATAAAAAAAACTCAAACTATGGAGAAGAAAATCGAATGAAAATGCTGGCAAAGATTGTTTTTTAATTTTGCAGCATTTTTTAAGGTCTAATGAATTTGATCTTTCTCAAGATATAAAAAACATGTTTGAAGGGCCCTTTTCACAGCTAATTATGTGGTTTGAGAAATACTTTCAAAATGAAAATTTCGGTAGGTTTGCATGAATTCAAGATCCATTTAACACTCCGTCTGTTTTACTTCTGCGGAAGAAGAGAATTTTATGGAGTTATCTTGCGACAACAGTTTGGAAGCAAAATGTGGCAGTATGGAATTGACAGAATGTTGGATTTCAATAAAAGATGAATATACCCCTCTAGATAATAAGGCTCTGCGGATTCCATTTTCGACGTCGTATTTGTGCGAAGCTGGGTTTTCGGCGGTCGCTGTGATAAAAAGCAAGTATAGAGCAAAAATTAACTCGGAAAAAGTAAGTGTCCAGTTTAATTCCACAATTTGAGGAAATGGTGCATCCATCACATTAATTATTAGTTTAATACTAACAAAGTAAAAAGAATGTTAAACAATGAAGAGTTTTATTTATATTTATTTTTTACTTACGACCAGTCATACTTTAACTTAAGGTAGGGCGCCATGGAAAAATTTTAATTGAAAAAGGGCGCCGCGACTCGGAAAAGTTTGGGAACCACTGATATAGACAATACCTATAATAAATGTAATAATCTTTTATTCGATAATTTAGATACATAATATAAAATATACAGAACGGAAACAAATAATATAAACATATTGAAACTTAAAGAAAACGATTTGTGCGACGCACTTTCTTAGTTGCAAATTCGTCAATTAAGCAATCTAAATTTAGGCTGCTGGTTTCTTGGTGCTCTATGGTTATAATCGCTAAATTTGAAAGCCTGCTCTCACTCATTGTACTTCTTAAATAGCTTTTTTATTAACTTTAGTTTTGAAAATGAACGTTCAGCGGTTGCAACAGTAACTGGCAATGTAAGAAATAAATATACTACACACGTCTGACAAATTGTTCGCTGTGTAACTACTGCCTATCAACAAAAAATGTCCAAGATCTTTTATGGAATTTAAATTTTTAATTTCATCGTCAAAAACTTTTTGTAAGGTTAGTATTTGCGCGGGAAATTCTGCAGATAGGTCCCGGCTGTAATATATTAGTAATGTTGCTGCAGAACTATACAATTTTTCTTCGGCAAATCCGACCATATTTTTTTGAGCCAAATAACTAAATCTGCCGTAAGTTTCATTTAAACTTTGAAATCTGTTACGGTAAGTGACTGACATATACAAATGTCAATACTGCTTTTGAATACACCAACTTCAAATAGGCGTTCTGCACGGGAACTAAGTAACTTGTAACGAGCTTGGGTTGTTAAGACAGAGAAAATGCCTAATTTACGTCTAATCAATTGCAAATGTAAAATATTTTTATTAATTAGTGAGACATTTTCTCGTCCGTTACATGATTAATTCATTAATTGTTTATGTTCATTTGTTCATCCGTAAATGATACCGTTAAGTTTCTAATTCACATTATTTATGCTATTTTAGAGTCTGTATATGTATAATTTTTATGGAAAATTTCCAATCAGTACGTCACGAATGCGGACGTGACCAAATGCAGCATATCTTCAGATAGATGTTAGGGTGTGTGTAATTTTATCATGTAAATGTGCCTTTTTTAGCTGCGAAGTACTCGTCCGGGACTTATAAAAGCAGCGATATTTCGTATGAAGGAGGACTCCTATTTGAGATTCCTTTCGAGATGGTCGTTTAATTTCAGATTCAAGTGACCATACAGGACTCCTATTTGAGATTCCTTTCAAGCTGGTCGTTTAACTATAGGTTCAAACTCCCAGTGTTCTATTTCCCGTTTTGGCTTAACTACAGGTTCACGCCAATTAATCCGTTAATTAATGGCCTAACTACAGGTTCATGCCATTAATTCCGTCCGTAGCTAGCCTAACTACAGGTTATCCGTTCAACTACCGCTTAGAATCCCCGTCAATTAATTAAGTAAATTTCTAAAGTCCATAATTCCGTAATCAAAGTCAAATGCTCATATTTAATGATCAAATTGTTTGAAAGATTCCGTCATGTTAGTTTAAAAGTATATTTCTTTAACGTTAGGAACTCTAATGTATTCAATAAAATATCCGCTATCCGTTTTGTTAAATTAGAGGATTAATCGTCATTGAAATAAGAAAAGAGCACTTACTTTCTTTAGTTTATTACATTGGATTTCACGTCAACCAATTAATTGTTTACATTTACTAATGTCATTACTGTCAACTATATTACACGATTTGACTAATTCCAGGTCACAATTAAAATTATAAAATTAGGTTCTCAAGAGAACGTTTTGATAGTTTCAAGCTTTTATCTGTAGAAATAATTGTATATTTTACAATCCATAAATTTGTATGTAAATGTAATATAAAGCAGCAACCGCAATAACGACAACCACGGCAAATTCAAAAGCTAGCAATAAAGCTTATACCCCCGCACTCTCTTTGAAATTGTCGTATCGCCGGTTTATCTAATTTGTAACATAAGTAATCACCGATGTATATTTAATCAGGTGTGGAACAAAAAATTTGTCTATACTGTAAATATCTGTGTGTAAATAAATGTAAATATATGAAACAAAAAAAAACCGCACCATTGTCTCCAATTGAGCTAACTGGAGATGCACTTGATTAAACACTTCCACTATCAGGTAGCACTAATTTATTTAGACAAACGAAGTTTTAATCTTTCAAAATTATAACGTGTATGACAGCTGTTTAGTTCTTAAAAGGCCCGCACCCCACGCATTTTGTCAAGCAGTTCTCTGAATAGCCTTACAGGTGCGGTCTCGAGCCGTAGCGGTCTGCAGATGCTTCACTCATTATCGGCTCAGCTGACTATTCGCAGCGGTCGCGTCTACTAGTAAGTATTTATAATTATTCGAATGGGAGTGGAGCTAAAGGCAAGTAACTAAGTAGAGCCGCGAGAATATCAAGCAGTACAGACAGCAAACGTTATAAACTTGATAGAAATAGAGATAGAAAAGAGATAAAGAAGAAAGAAAAAGTTCTCGTGGTACTACGTAGCGGTCTTACTACGAGAGTCGGAATCATTCGGATCTATAAACTCGACTAAAACATGAAACATATACAATTAAGGAGCCCGTAATGAATATTACAAACACTTTAAAAAATAGAGGAAAGCTGATAAAAAAACCTGAGATAGAAAAGAACCCTTCGATTAATCCATTCGATCAACAGTTTAATCTTAATCCATTGTTGGAAGAGGATCCACATTCATATAACACGTTTTATGGAAATCTTAATCCTTTACCGAGAGAGTTTGTGCAGGGTCTTTTTGAGGACACAAGCAATGTATATGATTCAACGTATGGTGTAACATTTGAGCCTGAAACTGGGTGGACATACATCATATCTAGATGGTAGTGATATAATAATCAATAATAAGCGTTTTACGGGTTCTCATGGTCTTTATGAATTAATATTTAAAACTAGACCAAGTAGATATAATGAAGATGATTTATCGCAATACTATGATATTTTACAAGAAACCAATGTGCATCGCCAACTGTTCCAACCTAAAAATCACTTGAGAGGGACTAAAGTTCACAAATGGCGTGAAATAATAAAGCCTCTTATTGCTAAATATGCCAGTTCGACTTCAGAAACATGGTCTGGCGGACATATAGGCGACATGCTTGTTTCCAACACCAAGGATACATATCAATACGTCTATTGGGATGACATAAATGAGCTAACGTCGTCAACTACTAAGTTTAGGCAAATGTCTAAACAATACAAAACAGTATTCAATAAATTATAAATGAACTAAAATGTGAATTTTAGGGACTTTTCTCGAAATCTTTGCCGAAAGTAGGTCTTTCTATCTTAGCGAAAACAGTTTTTAGCAAATATTTTACAAATTACTCATTCTGTACAGATTTATCCAGAATACAAAAATATTTAGAGCCCGGATTGGAACAATTTTTGTATAAATAAAATTTCAAAATTCGGACCGGAAGTAAGACTTTACTTTTGTCGAAGAGCAGTTTTGTTTATACATTCTATATAAATGTATTATAAGTACAAAAGTATTTAGAGCTACATTTGGAAAAATTTTTGAATAAAAGAAATATTAAAATTTGGACCGGAAGTAATGCTTCTACTCACCAAATAGCAGTTTTTTGGAAAATCTCACAAATTCTGCGTTCTATTCAGATTTATTAAGGACACAAAATTGTTTAGAGCCGCATTTGGAATAATTTTTATATAAAAAAATTTCAAAATTCGGACCGGTAGTAACACTTTTACTTTTATCGAATAGCAGTTTTTTGCAAATATTTCTGAAATTATGCATTCTATAGAGATTTATTAACGTAATAAAAATATGTTTACATTTTATAAGAAAACAGAGATTGTTATAATAACAAATTGTTTTAGTCTTATTTTAATTTTCTGTTAAACGTTGTTATTACAATTAAAAAGCTTCAACATCTAAAATAAATACAAATCACTCCCAGAAATAATAGTAACAAGTCAGGCATTCACTACCGGCAACAACGCCCAGTCGTGCCGGTAGTGAAGTACGATTATAGCATTTCAGTCGGATACAGTCAATTGATGGATGTACATGTATTCATCTAAGCATCACACGCTTCGTAAATACATATTTACCAAATAAGAATTCAAAATACTTCTGCGAGTCTTATTATACTGCTTATACATCGCACTAGTAAAATAAAAGCACAATTCTAATTAAACGTTAATTCTTAGCAAATTAGTCTATAAATTTCCTAAGTAAATAAAAAATATGCAATGATTCAAATTCATTTTTTATAAAAATCTAATTCGAATGTAAATTATTATTTGAATTATAAATTACGGAGTATTTGTTTTGGTTTTCATTATACCGTTCCAGAATAGTTTTATAATCATCCATAATTGCGTTATATACGCAATATAATAAAACTCGCAGAAGTATTTTGAATTCTTATTTGGTAAATACATATGTATTTACCAAGCGTGTGATGCTTAGATAAATACATGTACATCCATCAGCTGACTGTATGCAACTGAAATATAATCGTACTTCATTACGGCCACGACCTGGGCGTTGTTGCCGGTATGCATAGTATACATATATCCTATCCAAAATATGTTTCTACACATGCTGTATATAAAAAGCAAGCCATTCAAAATATATGTGTTTCATTCGTTACTATATATATGATATTCGTGGAGGTTGTGGAGCAGAGTATTTATAAAACTTCCCAAAATATAAACCACATGTACAATCTTTTGAAATGGCCGGTCTACAGTGAAAATAGATCAGCAAGTACTCATGGTCACATTCTAATGTTAGATTTGTTTACTCCGAAGTCAAGAATGGGACAAGCAAAAAACAGGCGTCGTAAATCATATATAGCATGAATAAGCCACTGTACTTAATATCAAGTACAGTGGCTTATTCATGCTATATATGATTTACGACGCCTGTTTTTTGCTTGTCCCGTTCTTGACTTCGGAGTAAACAAATCTAACATTAGAATGTGACCATGTAGGGACTTGCGGATCGATTTTCACTGTTGACCGGCCATTTCAAAAGATTGTACATTCAATATTACATACACATATACGAGTTGTCAGGAGTTTATAAATTAACATGTATGGATTGTCCTTAAACATATATAGGCCAAACAGGGAGGTGCTTTGACAAAAAAATAAACGAACATTTTAAGAGATTCAACAGATTCAAATTATGCAATTCACTTACTAGAAAATAATCATAATTTCATCAACGAATTTGAGATACTACATTCACAATAATAATAATAATAATAATAATAATAATTTATTCAGTCCAACAGTAACAAACCAATTTACAGGACAAAGAAGTAAACGTACATTAATAAAATACAAATCAATCATATTATTATTTGTAATATAAATAATTTACAACTATACACATATATTTATCTATAGAGTTGCAGAATTATGTATTACTTGCTGAATTGGAAACAAGAAATATATCATCATAATGTAAGTTTGCAGCACGACACATGGTGACCAGTGGCGATCCCCGAAGAAGATTAGTCCTCGAAAAGGGCAACCAAAACGTGTAGGAGAAGCGAGAGGAAATCCTGGGAGTGTAAAAATTCAAGCATGATAGGAGATGTGGGCAATCAACTGTTCCATTACATAGTTTCCATATGAAGCGAGCACCATGAAACTCTCGGCGATCCCGCAGTGATTGGAGGTCATGTGCTTGCAGCAAGAGATTGTAATCGTTCCGGATAAATTCCCATATCCTTGAAAGATAAGTATTTCAGGAATCGCCGCTGCACTCTCTCAATGGCTAGTTGTAGATATATGTACTGAGGTGACCATACTTGTGATGCATATTCCAGCTTACTGACGACAAAACTGAAATACAAAGCCTTCAGAAGCAGTGGATTTTTAAAAAACTTACAACTGTGCAAAACAAAGCCCAAAGCCTTTGAAGCCGTATTGCAAATGAAATATATATGACTGGAAAGTTCAAATGTGTATCAAAGAACACGCCAAGGTCCTGTATGCTGTCCACCCGCCTAAGCCGGTTGTCCTCAATAGAATAGGTAGATGGTATATCATTATTTTTGCAAGAGTAAGACATATAACAACATTTACTTACTTTACACCAAGTCGATATACGATTCAAGTTTTCTTGAAGACGAAGTACATCGTTCCAAGTTCGTATAGAGCAGTAGATCTTTATATCATCCGCATGCGAGTACATTGCATGTTATTGATTTAAGCAAATCGTTGGTATATAGAGTAAATAACAGAGGTCCCAAGTTAGAGCCCTGTGGCACACCGGATGAGGGAGTAAACTCAAATGACCTAAATCCATTATAAGACATAATTGCGCCTATTTGTCAAATATGAATGCAGAAGTTTGAGCAGGGACGGGCTGAATCCAATTGCTGCAAGCTTTTCCAGAAGGATACCATGATCTATCGTGTCAAACGCGCGACTAAAGTCAGTGTAGATCACGTCTAATTGGCCATTAGCATTCAGTACATGAGAGACAGCCTGAGTTATAGTGAGTAGGTTCGTAACTGTAGACCGTCCACGAATGAAACCATGTTGACATTCAGAAATCAAATATTTTGTATTGAAAGCTATGCAGGAATAAATTACGTTTTCAAAAACCTTTGCAAAGTTGGGTAGAATGGATATTGGCCTGTAGTTCTCAACTCTAGTTGTCATCTTTTTTAAAGATGGGCTTTATTCTTGCTCTTTGCCAGCGCCAAGGAAAAGTAGCTGTTCTTATTGAAGTATTCATTATTATAGCCAGAGGCTCAGCTAAAGCAAGTCTGGCATTGTGAACAAATATACTTGGGATTTGGTCATCGCCAGCTGTATAATCTTGATTGAAAGATGACATTATTCGTATTAGCTCGTCTTCTGTAACACTGGATAATGTAAATGGAACTTGATTTGGTTGAGAATCATCAAATGGGAATTGAGAGCTATGCTGATATACGGATGAAAACATATTAGCAAAGGCGTTAACTATATCTCGTGGCAAGTCAATTTGTTGGTCGTTATGATATAGTATGTTCGGTATACGTGAAGTGCCACGCCTACTATGTATATACTTAAATGCTTCCTTAGGATTTTTTAAGATTGACAATTGACAAATTTTGAGTTGCATCGGCGTTCGATCACGCGAGATAGAAAGTCCATGAAGGTTACGGTTTCCCTTAAGTGTAAAGGCATTACGCAACACGGCACCAACAATGGATTCCGAGTTGAAGTAAACTCTTAAAGGACGCTTACGATCAACCGCCGTAGGATCAAATTTGCCCAATCTAGATATTTTGATGTCTGTATCGACTACCTAAGACAGGAACAGATCTCACCAACCATTTTAGTATCCAGGCTTACCTGCTCGGAGTTACTATCACATTTAAATTCAGCAGAGCCGAAGATAATTATATTGTTTTTACGACGATCACGATCAATAATTTCCTGTATTTTTTCCTCCTTATTCAAAACAGACGAGCCAGAAGGTGCAGCAGTTCCCAGAAAAGACTCCTTCAAAGTTTTGATTTCATCCTAAAGGGACACAATAATAGATTTCAAAGCATTGAGATCATCACCTAGATCTATGCAATTATTGCATGTCCACGAAAAACCCGTCCGCGAATGTATTTTGCGGGCCTCGCTTACTGAAATATTAGCATAATCAATGCGATATCCTTTCTTACAAATACAACAATTCACGCTCCTATGAGGGTCATCGACTTTTCCGCAACAAACACAAGAAGGCATGTTAAAAAAGAATAAAACAAACAATTCTATAATACAATAACAAATAATTAAATAATATAGTAAGGGGAAAAAACAGTGATACACGTTTCACGCCAGCGGTGCCCGTCGCGGCGACTTAAAAGACACAACCCAAGGAGAGTAAAGGCAACGGAGAGGATCCCGTACAAGAGACAGAGGATAGTAGTAGGAAAACTTCAATACATGTGTCTATGCGTAAATCATGAAAAATAAATATCAAAAAAACAAATACAAGATGTGCAGTCAACGCAAAAAGTGTTTTAACAGAATATAAGTTATAAGAATAACAGAACTTACTTATTTAATGCCGAGGGGTATAAGCAGCAAGCAACGATGTAAAAAGCACCATCACACAAAGAAAAATTTACTCTATTCGATGATATAAGTTTCAAATTAAAACTGCTATACTATATTCACCGAACCAATAGAGTAGCAAAAAACGCGTGATAAATGCGTGATTTTTAATACTGCCTTTCTATTGGCTCTGAGAGCTACATAGAAATCCTAAAACACACGATATAAATCATCCGCTTTCTGTGATTTTGTCACATGAATGTGACTATACCACGCAGCAAAATCACAATTTTAGAGAAGGATGAAAATACGTATTTGCTAATGTAGAACAAGTGAGCATAGAGTGATTTTGCTAACATTGTCTGTTATTTTGAAATATATGTTATATATGTATACTTTTTGCTTTTTGCCTTTGCTATATAGTATTGTGTATTAATTGTATTGTTCCTTGTATTTGCGCTGTTTGTATTTGTTTAAGTTGTTATTATTATTATTCTCAGTCTTTTTAAAGACTCTATTAATGATTAAAGGTTTATTGAAGGTAAGATCTATAAATTGTAAACAAAGCAAATGGTTTATAGGTTAATTATGTTTTAGCTTTCCAGGAGTATTGAATTTAAGTTTGTTTTTACCTGTTTATACAGTACTGTGCAAAATGCAGCCAGAACTGAAGAAACGAGTAAAGAGACATTTTACAGTGCTAGAAAAAGAGATTGTACTGAGTATATTTACCAAACGTCAACAAGAATGCCCAGCTGACTCTAAGACACGAATTGTAGACTTTACAGCCGAAACTGCAGGTATCTGCTCTGCAAGTGTTTTTAATATTTTGCGAGAACACAATGCACAAGATGTGAAACCTCCAAAGACGTATACAAGAGCACGATCTGTCCTGGATAATATTGATGATGATATGCGCAATATTATTAGACGTATATTACACTCATTTTTCTATAAAAATGAGGTGCCAACAGTGAATACGATTTTATTTAAAGTAAATGAAGATGAGAACTTGCCAAACCTCAAACGTACAACAGTGTGGAAGTTGTTGAAAGAAATGAATTTCTCTTTCAAAAAAAGAGCTCGTAATAGTTTTTTAAAAGGAAAAATGTAAAATTGTTACATGGAGACGGCGCTACCTTCGTCAAATAAAAGAATTTAGGGAACAAAATAGAAAAATTTACTACCTAGATGAAACATGGGTCAATGAAGGCTATCACAGTAGAAAAATTGAAAAAATGCCAAATACAGCCACACGGAAAGGTGATATTCAGTCTTGGTTGCAAGAAAAAAATATATCCTTTCAAAAAGATATGGTTAAAGATGAACTATTACATTTAGTTAAGGTGCACAAAGAACATTTCAATAAATATGCGATTGATGAACTTGCAAAAACGTACAATAGAACAGTACTAAGACTACCACCCTATCATTGTGAATTGAACCCGATAGAATTAATATGGGCCCAAGTTAAAGGAGAAATTGCAAGGAAAAACACTATATTTAAATTAAAGGAAGTCAAAGAGCTGTTACACACATCATTGAACAATGTTACAAAAGAGAGCTGGTTGAATGCCATCAAACATGTTAAAGAAGTAGAGAAGAATATGTGGGAGTTAGACGTAATTGTTGAAAATTTACAAGAGAGTTTCATTATTAATTTGGAAAGTTCTGAAAGTAGTGAATGTGACAGTGACATTCAGTAATAATTTTAATTGTCAACACAGAAAAATTTAAAATATATGTTTACATTCATAGTGTCTTTCGCTCTTTCTTCTATATATTTTTTAAAAATAAAGTATATTGTGTATGCATTTTATTTATATATGTTTACTATGTATGTACTCTATTTATACACGTATAAAATATCTTATAAATTCATAATAAAGTAACTACCTATGCCCTATTTAAACTTGTAATGTATATTATATACACATGTGAATAAAGTCTTTAATACATTTGCTTCATTTTTAAATACCTATATTGCTTTTGTATTATTTGTTAAAATGCCTGATATTGATTATGACAAATGCATATGCCCAGCTGACTCTAAGACAGTTGACTTCACAGCCGAAGCTGCAAGTATCTGCTCTGCAAGTCTTTTTAATATTTTGCAAGAACACAATGCAAAAGATGTGAAACCACCAAAGATGAATCCATTCATTCTTGAAATTACACAATTTAATAGATGGTATTCCACCTGTGCCAAGTACGGTTATTATTGTATATTTGGTTTTAATACATATTTATTACACTAAGGACCGAATGACAGTGTTCAAGAGTCTCACCGCTTACATTTCTTAACAACTTATTTATTTTATGTGGAAAAGTACGTTTTTGATTAGGTGAAACACTTATAAGAAGTTAATTAAAAACCAATGGATGTGTAGTGCATTATTGTGAAATGTGAATCAATACTTTTGGCTCACTCTACATGCATGGCTGATAACAGCTGAACATTGTAGTTATGTGGGTGCATTATTATCTCAGTATACGAAGAAAAACAAAGCCAGTCATGCACTGATTAAGGATTAATTATTTAAACTTGCCTTTAAACTTACAATACCTTTACAAAACAATCAGAGGTTTGTTTTACAAGATTTATTTATTAAAATAGTTTCATTTAATTATTATAGAAGCAATAGTTAATAAATAGTAATAAGAAAATAAGTTTAATCATACAGAAATATTATGTGTAAGATTATAAAAGTTTATTATAAATATTTAGCGTACAATGTATAACAGTGTAGGACTTAAGAAAATGTAAATAGATTTCAAATATATTAATAAATAAATTTAACTCATTATTAAAGTTTTGTTTTTGTCTGTAACGAAATGCCTATTTAAATTCTAAAATAATGGCCACGTACAGGAATAAATTAAGATTATATAGTGCCATAAATAATTATAAATACAAAATCATTTATGACTTACATATGTTAATTAGAACATTAAATACAATCACAATTTTATCTACACTGTTTCATTTTTGCATATTATTACACTTTTTTTAACACGATACTGGAATGAGATATTTTAAGGTGCTAACGAGTTCTTCCTTTAGTAAAAGCTGGAATAACTAAAATTCACTTGCAGAATTCCTAGTGCTTCCTTAATTAAAAATGCTCTTTCTCCTAGAACACATCCCGGGCTAAGATTGTTGCAAAAATCACTTCTTCCATTCATTTTTCAGATGTATTTCTCCTCGAGCTTCACTAATGTGGCACATACTTCCCTGAGGAGTTATTGCTATTAAAATTTCTATCGTGCTTATAAATAGAACAGTACTACTGCTGAGCAAAATATTATCTGGTTTTCCAATGAAAACTTCAAAGCAGGCAATAATTCGGCTGTTTTTTTCTTGAAACACTTCTATCAAACATACTGCAATACAGAACGTTCTGGTCACATACTTATAAGTTTTAGTCTTTGATACATATTATACTTAGATAACTAAATAATGACCTTAGCAAGTTAATTTAATAAGATAATTGTTTAATAAGAGCACTTATAGTCAAATTTTAATGATACAAATCTGTTTGTTTACCAACAACGGCCATATTGAATTTGCCCTATTTACGAATATTTTGTTGATATGGGTTATGTTTGAGATTTGCTTATTTTAGTTATCTAAAAAGACAAAACATGCATTTTTTGTAAATTTAAATCGGTTTAGTATTTTATATAAACTAATAAATTGTTGTTTTCCAAAATTTGAACATGTAATACGCTCATTTAGTGCGCGTCATCAAATTCTGTTTGCATCCAGTTTAACAGACCTATCTATTGTGACGTATTTACCATATGATCGTTGTTTGAATCCACTTCACTGACTTATCTTATCACCGTGCTTAACAATTTGGCGTTGTGACGTATTTACTAAACGAGCGTCTTCTTATAAACTTCAATGTTAATGTAAGCACTCTATTGTAAATTGGGCTGTGCACGTGTTACGGTCGTGGACAGCTCGTGATTACTCTATATGTTGGGTGAACAGAGTATACTAACTATTAGTGAAAACAATAAATATATGCGGAGAGTCAAAAACATGTACGTATACGTGTATGTCTGCGTTTTATACGAAGCAAGAACAAGAAAAAGGTTTAAAATTAAATTTACTTGAAGCCTAAGAAATAAATAAGCTTAAATACTCAGATGTACTGTTAAATGACCAGATAGATCTCAATAATTCCCCGCTTTTAAATTGGTACCGTTAAAGACGTAGGTAGTTGTTAAGAATATATTTAAAGTACATTATATAATCATTACGAGATTTATAGTAATTAAGTAAGGAACAAGTGTGTAGAAAATGTGTTGAAAAAATCATAATTTGTAGAATTTATTTAGTAGTAATGCAATACCTGAAGAAGCTACATCGTAGCGAAACATGTCGTATTTTTTTAATAAAGTGTGATTATACTGGAAATTAGTTGTAAATTATTTTACTTCAACCCTAATTAATATGGAGTTCCAGCAAGAAACGGCCGATTCAATTAATATACAAGTCTTTTACAATCTGTAATTGCCAAATTTTTCACAAAGTACTTCTTTTATAACTTACCTTGAAGAAAATAAATAAAGCACGCTACTAATTTGCACAACAAACGATCGGACTCGGACCAAACAATAGCAACATCGCATGAAGGATTCTGTTTGCAACCAACAAATACAAAAATTCCCTAATTTGCGTGCTCAAAGTCTGCCGTTCACGAAAATTCCCGAAGTATTGTATGTTTTATAAAATCAAACGCATGCTTGAGCCGAAGATACAAAAATCCCGTACTTACGCGAGTTTGAGAAATACGTGAGCTGAGCTCAATCTATAAATACCGGCCTTAGAGTCAACATTATAAAACAATTACTAAAATAGATTAATGTGTTAAAATCTGATTTTTTTCCAAATACTTTGTAATACATACAGACTGAAATTGTCATGGTAATACGTAAAAAAATAAATAATTAAGGAGTGAGTGCAAAGGGTTATGTAATCATAATAATAAATTTCATTAATTCTTGTGGCCTCATAACTTAATTTTTTACTTCATAAGTAGAAATTGAACTTTGCTCATTAATTTAATTATATACTTTTTTTACAAGAAATAATATAAATTATTTGCAAATTTTCATTTCTACTTATCTTAGTTTATCAGACATAAACATCAGGAAAATGGATTGAGAATAAAGAAATTCAACTGTTTGATAGATTCGCCTTTTACTTGATGTAAATCCATTATCAAATTAATAATAATGAAAACAGCTTGTTTTAGATTTACACTGTGTTTATTAAAAAATATATATGACAATTGTTTCGCTACCTTGTAGCTTCTTCGGATAAATGTTACAGAATGAAGTGTACAACGTAAACTTATTATATTGAAAATATTACTGACTACACTACGGTTTTCCCCGCAATAAACTTTAATTGTATTATAATGTACTTTATGTATCTATTTTAAATATACTCCGTGACAAATGAGTATCTGTACAACTACTTATAAATTATACATATTTAATAAAGGTGAAGAATTTAAATCTAATTTGTCATTCAATAATATATCTAAATTTTTTAGTCTGTTAATTTCTAGTGATTCTAAGAGATTTAGTTTTTTACTTTTATTTACTATTTTTACTTTTATTAACAATACAAACCCGATTATAATGAACGAAATATTAGATGTGTTATCAGTTTGTTTAGAACAAAATTATTTTAGTTTCAATAATAAATTATACAAAAGTAACCAAGGTCTCATTATGGGTAACCCGTTATCACCACTTTTGGCGGAAATTTTTATGGACAACTTAGAAAATAGAATTTTTAAAAATAAAGATCTGACGAATAATGTGTTTTTTTGGTATCGGTATGTTGATGATATCCTAGTAGGATACACAAGCACAGATAGACAACTAAATAAATTATTCAATTTTATTAATTCTTTAGACCCTAATATCACATTTACAATAGAAAAAGAAAATGATAATAGTATCAATTTCTTAGACTTGACGTTAAAAAAACGCGACAATAAAATTAACTTTTCTATTTATCATAAAGAATCACATACGGATACCACGATACATTATAATTCAAATCACCCATACCCACAAAAACTAGCGGCGTTTCATAGTATGACTTTTAGACTGATTAATACTCCTATGTCAAAAGAAGATTACAATAAAGAATATAATATTATAAAACAAATAGCTTTTAATAATGGCTATGACCCTAATATTATCAATAAATTAATCTCGGATAAGTTATATAAAAAATGTCTGCAAGAAGCATACCTCAATATCACAGAAAAACCAAATGAGAAATTCAATTCATTCACTTTCATTAGTAGAGAACAGAAAAAATTATCTATATTTCTTAAGAAACAAAACATAAATGTAGCATACAAAACAAACAATAACTTAGGGACATTTATTAAAAATAATAAAGATAAAACTTCAAAAGATAACAAATCGGGTGTCTATAAATTATCGTGTGGTACATGCCATAAAGCATACATAGGTCAAACTGGAAGAGCTTTTAAAAAACGTATAGAAGATCATCAAAAAGCGTTTACTAATAAAAAGGAGAACTCAACGTATGCCACTCATTTGCTTGAAAACAACCATGATTTTGATGATAATTTCGAGATATTACACATAGTAAATAAAAGTAAAAAACTAAATCTCTTAGAATCACTAGAAATTAACAGACTAAAAAATTTAGATATATTATTGAATGACAAATTAGATTTAAATTCTTCACCTTTATTAAATATGTATAATTTATAAGTAGTTGTACAGATACTCATTTGTCACGGAGTATATTTAAAATAGATACATAAAGTACATTATAATACAATTAAAGTTTATTGCGGGGAAAACCGTAGTGTAGTCAGTAATATTTTCAATATAATAAGTTTACGTTGTACACTTCATTCTGTAACATTTATCCGAAGAAGCTACAAGGTAGCGAAACAATTGTCATATATATTTTTTAATAAACACAGTGTAAATCTAAAACAAGCTGTTTTCATTATTATTAATTTAAAGAAATTCAAGTGTATCACCGTAATTTTTTGCTTATATTATTTTCTAACATATGGGCATAAATAATGCTTTAACACGTTTTTATTTAAATGAATGGGTTAACCATTTCAAGTAAGAAAGGTAAGAATAAAAAATATGAGATCATTATTCAATCACAAAATTGTAATGCTGAATAATTCCATCATTTTGTTAAAACATTCATGTTCCAATGCATATCTCGACACAGAATTAAATACAAGAAGACTACAGGAATTTAATTCGTTTTTTTTTCATTGTTGCTTGTATAACATAAATAAATAAGAATATAAGTAATAATAATGAAAGAGGTTCAATACCAGAATAACTGAGGTATTTAAATTATTCGCTTTCCTACTTTCAAAGTGTAAAATAGTAAACTGCTTGCTAAGAAAACATTTTTTCTGTGACCCTCTTTTCTTGTATAATCATATAAGGAGTTATCATACCTGGCATTCCTCTCGCAGCAGAAGGCCCTGTGATGTTCCAAATATTCCATGAGATTCAAGTGGATTTTGCAAAATGGACACTGTGCGAGTTCTGAAATTGCGTGAAAAATACACCCATTAGAATTGCCATAGAAAAATCAATATAGACAAATCCACAAACATCAGCTATTTATAATACCTTCAATAGAAATGTTTTCTGTTTTACCCTCAACACAAATTGTTTTATGTTTGGCTAAATGCGATTTCGAGCTGAATCCAAGGCAGCAAAATGTGCAGGCAAATATGTCATTAGTGGTTTCTTTCGTAGTGGTAAAAGCCAGTCCGACAATTTTATTCAGGATGTTTCCGTATTCCTCACCAAAATACACCAATAATTCTTCACCGGCTCGGATTGGACGAGTGCTTTGATAATATACATTATCTTCAGATTGAAATACACTCATGTTTTGTTCAGAAGTATTCCTGGTAGGATTAACATACTGCATCCAATTCAAATACTTCGATTTATTTTTGTCCAAAACAAATTTCTGACCTTTCATTTCCCAGGGACATTCTGTTGCAGTGAGTCCAGTGAAAGGGCCAAATTTTACACCTTCAGGAATAATTCTCAAAGCATATATTCCGATTTGTCCAAGACAATCTTGAATTTCTAGAATATCATTTGGGATATCTTTTTGTGCTCCCTTATCTGCATTATTTAAAGCATATTTGTTTAAAATATGGACAAGCATCCTACATTCAATACAATAGTCTATATAATACGCTTCACAATCTTCACAGTCTGTTGGCAAAATATATACAGATAAGAATCATAGTATTTAAATAAGTACAGAGTGATGAAACATATATTCATATTGCTCTCAAAATAATCACGTAATATACTACATAGCATGTCAAAGAAGTAATTGGCAATTGCACTAAGTTAAACCTCAGTATTTCAGACAAAAACATGCGTTAAAATCAAAATATTCAGCATGGTGTTTGTAACGGAATGAGATTATGTTTTTCGATAAACATTAAAAATACTAAATGCTCTCCAACTCTTCTGTGTTAGAGTTGAGTATTTTATATTTATGTTGCCGATGTTTCATCAGTCCTTACACACAGCACAATCAGAATCTTCTAATAGAGTTGCTTCTATTAGAAGTTGCCTTGCAATATTTACTTACAGAGTTGTCCAATATCAAAATCAATTTTAATATCATCAGAGTTGATCCCCCCTCCTATTTTAACGTTGTCATTTTGTTCTTCAGTTACTTCAAACGATGGCAATTCTATTTTAATATCGTCCAAACATGAGGACTCTTCATACTCCTTTATTTTGCGATAGCATATGGGACCTTGTAATTCAGCATTGTCTGTAGTAATAGAAGTTTCAGATATGTACACTTTATCCTCTACAGAACTGTCTTCTTGGCACTGTTCGTCCTTCACACTAAATGTATTTGTCCAAAACATTGCGTTATCCATACTAACTTGGTCAACATGATCAGCCATTACTAACATTTGTTGTAATATGAAGTTGAAGTACAGTATATAATAACACTACTAATGTTTCCTATAGTGGTTGAAGAGTGTTCGCACCACTTCCGATGGCTGCCGTCGGGTCAAAGAAAATATTTGCGCGCTAATTTTAAAATCTATTGATCACCAACTTACTCACATTAACTAAAACCTAGCTGAACCTAACTACACAAAAACACCATCACCACACTAATGTACAAAAAGGCTCAAGCCACAAACTCCAAGTTTAGTTTCTTTCTACTTTATTGCCTACCTCATAATGCACAACATCACATTTATTTAAAAATTTCCATTAAAAAAAAATATAATCAGCCCTATTCATAATGAAAATTAGTGGCTACTAAGATCCAACACGCTACTAAAAAAAGTCGTATTCATAATCGTATTTAACAGCGTACTAAGCGTAGTAGCCAACTAAATTGTTAGTAGCGTGTAGGGGTATGTTTAAAGTTACAGCTCACCGTTAAAGCTAACCTAAAAAAACAAATTGGTACGAATAAAAATAAACACATATTTGTCAGACTTCTTTTGGATCCAGGATTATAACTTTTTAATTAAATACATTGAAATGGAAACATTTACAGTTGAGAAAGATCCGCGATATGAACATACAAAATGAAATTCAATATCATGCTATGAAAATGAAATTGTTAAAAGAGAAAAAGGAAGGAATGAGTGTATAGATATTTTTATATGACTTTATTTTAAATAAAACATACTTATGATAATAGGTGCTTCTAATTAAAATGTCTCATTATATGCTAATCTAATGCTTAAAAATATTGCCAACATTATCATTAATAATCATTATCCACATCATCAATCTAATTCCATACAAAGTTAGTGAAAGTGAGGAGATATTTTTTTAATGTGAAGATTCCTCTGTTTGCAAATTTTCCTTTTATAATGTTCATAATGGATATTGCTACTATCGATGCCCTTGTTGTGTCCAGTTTAATGAAAAAAGCATCCAAATTTATTCTTCATAATTTCAAATGCTAGACATTTCTCGTTGATATATGGAATCATATTTTAACACAGGACTTATCGTTAGTGTTTGTGATGGAGTTAACAGATATCTTGAACATGCATATCCATTATCACTAATCAAAATACCTTCTATATATCCATTCTGAAATCATACTAATATCACCTAATATTGTTTACATTTTTCTTAGCATTTAATTTTAATGAAGAATTACTTCAAATCTCCTGTTTAATGAACATTTGTTCCAAATTCTCTAAGTCATCGGTACAGTCTTTTTACTTTGCAAGTGTATCACAAATCCTTGCCTTAGCATCGCATAGATTATTGTTAATGCAATATATAAGAATAAACTATATATATAATTTAATGTGTAGTACCTATAACGTCTTTCCACCTATTGATTATCATGTTTGTAACTTGTTTTATTTCATTCTACATATATTTTGTATAGAAGTTCTATTATTATTGAATTATATATTTCCAGTGGATTAAGCCATTTCTAGAACATTTTTGGATTTAGAGCCCCATTAACTTGACCTTCCTCAACTTCTTGCTATTCTGCTCTAACATGTATTTGTTCATAATCCATGAAAACTTTTTATGCTATACATACAATTTATATATAATCGTACCTTCTTATTTTGCAGATTTTAGTTAATCTGAAATTGTAAATTCTAACCTTTTAATATTTGCTTTCTATCGTGATTACCGCAAATTTAAATTTGTACATCAGTGCGCACGATCGTTCTTCATATTACCCTGTTGCCATATGCATTTTTCTATTAACATCCTACTACTTACTAGCCACTAAATAAGCGTTTATGAATAAGGTAAATTAATAGCGTCTTAGTAGGATGTTAGTAGCTACTTACTAGTAGCGTACTAACACCCTATTAGGGTGATGATTATGAATAAGGCTGAATAAAATTACTTAATTTTATTGATCCTAGCATTTTAAAACATTTGTTCAATAAGCTCTATTACTGAAGTGGCCCTTTTGTATCCTAACTTAATAAATGATAATTGCAAGCACTTTGAGCGGCGGCTATTGAGAAATATTGACGAAATTCAGTCATTTCCAGATAATGCTGTAGAATTTTGGCGAAAAGTTAAGAAACTGTAGCTGGGCGATGAGTCTAATGTTTAATGTTCTTTTACTTTTAACATACTAACTT
This sequence comes from Amphimallon solstitiale, assembly GCA_963170755.1. Classification (NCBI taxonomy): domain Eukaryota; kingdom Metazoa; phylum Arthropoda; class Insecta; order Coleoptera; family Scarabaeidae; genus Amphimallon; species Amphimallon solstitiale. The sequence goes on from OY720685.1 coordinate 21,568,730, forward strand.
TCTGACACTCCTCGGCTAATGTAGACAGAGTATTCTCTCCATAAACGTAATGAAAACCATGCAACGGAACAAATTAAACACAGAATCTATAACAGGATTGTTACAAACAAAGCAATAGGTAAATAGGAAATAATAGTTGCTACAATTTTCCTGTTGATCAAGAATTATTGACTCATATGAAGAAACAAAATTTCTATACTTCATCAAGCGAAAATTAGTTCATTTGGTGCTGATTTTTTGATTTTTCTGTAACAATGTTTGCCTGTATATTTCCAACCTATCGACTTTTTACCGTCGGTTCTACCTCTACCCCGTGCTCATTGATTATGTATACAGTGTTGTCCCAGCGACATGACAGTTTGTAATAGTTTTCTGCGCAAAAGCGTAATAGATTTATCTTGTTTCGTAATAGATGGCTCAGCTATTTTCAAGACTCAAGGCCAACTGTATCTGATATCGCTGCCCGATATAGGGCCGTCACATAATGCGAATTTTCTAGTTCTATAATCTCAAAATATTGATCCTTATGTGGCGCCATCTATCCAAAGCATAATAAAACTGCTTGGTAACTGCTGAGCATTTTTAAAATCACGTGCTGAAAATATGCAATATGATTGGATTACATCAATCCTACTGTTACTGACATTTCACTGAATTGACATTTATTCCATATTCTTTTCTACTTAAATTATTCTAGTACTACACAGTCAGTCGTTTCATTTTATGTGTGCTACATATTTACTATATTTTGGAAGTTACGTCGAGTACCAATACAAAACTCTATATCTAGTTCTTACCAAAATAGTCTGCGCTAAAAAGCAAGTAATTCGCACGGTACTTCGGAAAATGAGAATTGATTATTCGAAATGTAGTACTAGGCAAATTCTTGGTAAACAGCTATTATTTAATGCATTTTTAGGTTAATATATATCCTAATATTTGTAGATGTGTAAAATTCTAATGGAAAAATTGCTGGACTGAAGTGATGCAGCTTTGCTAGACGTTATTAGGTCACTTAACAATATGTCAAAATATGTGAACTCTAATTTTAAAAAGGATACAAGTGACTTTATTATGAACATATCAATATTGTCAATTTTTTCCTGTAATTAGTTTTTTTATCTGTTGGATAAATAAAGATGCTATAGTGATTTTTAAAGTGCTCTAATTATTATCAATAATGCACCTTGTTATCATCGCCAGACTGGCTGAATATTTTATGAGGCAGATATTGAGATGTGGAATAGTAAAACTTCATAATCTTCCAACACAGTTGAAAGCAGTGACGGCTCGGGGCGTGAGCAACCACACAGACAAGACCGACTCGCCCATTATCGGCGATGTACTCCCAGATGTCGAGCATATCACCGACAACAAACGAACCAGTCCCGTCCACGCAACTGCACCGCCAAAACGCGCTCACCAGCCGCCACTGGTTGAAAGCGTTAATTACGTTAGTAACGCAACATTTTTTAAAATCCAAACAAACACTTTACAATGTAATTGAACCCTGATTAGTGTTTTGTTTTGTATTTTCTTCGAAATGTAAGTAAAAGTGTTATTTTTGACACTACCCAACAACTTCATTTTTCGCAACACTATTTTAATTTTATTTTGTTCTATTACTTTATTTTGTAAATTATTAATATTAATTATTGTAAAGTTAATGTTTAGAGTGTTATTTTAAAGTTTATTTCCATAAAAATTCAGAAAGTATTTATTTTGGTTACTACTAGATGGCGCCACATAAGGATCAATATTTTGAGGTTATTAGAATCAAAATCAACAGTGTAAATCCAAGTTACGTGACGGCCTTATATCGCGCAGCGATATCAGAATCAGATAGAGTTGGCCTTGCAAGGCTATATAAAGTCCCTGAGGAGTAAAAAAGACCGCAACACGGCAACCATCTTCTGTCCAAAATCTAACAGCCATTACATATTGTTCTTGATGTAGGTATTAGTTGGATGTACCCAAGCGGCAAAATCACAATTTTAAAGAAAGATGAAAATACATATTTGCTAATGTAGCACAAGTGTACATATAGTGATACTGAGGATACTGTTCCAAAAATACAGGCACAACCGTAGTAGCAAAATCACTATATGCATACTTTCCTACATTAACAAATATATATTTTCATCCATCTCTAAAATTGTGATTTGCTGCATGGGAAGATTTGAATTAAAATAAAAAAATCGTTGAAAAATCCACGAAAACGTAATAGATTTATATGCTTTCGTAAGGACGTAATAAAACATAGTGAAACGTAACAGATCTGTTACAATTGTAACAGCAATCGCAACACTGTATGTATAAGAAGATATACCAAGTCCATTAACAATCAAAATAATTAGAAATGTTAGCGGAAGATGTCGCCTAACTATCCAAAATATGAAAAATTGCATTTTCGCGCGTGACTGCATTCAAGTTTAAAACCACCACCACGCTATCTACGAAGGAATAGTTCGTGTGGCTCTTTATAAACTCTTGCGTAAATAAACTAACACTTCCCATAAAAGGATACTGAAGACACAATCTTATATTTACCTTGAACGTAACATCTTTAATAATTTTTCTATAAATATACTAAGAAGCCTTTTAAAGTAATTTTACATTATGTAACAGCTTTATTTCTTATATTAATAAACAGTAATTTCAAAGTATGGCAAAAATTATAAATAATATGAACAAAAATTGTTCCTAGATTTATTTAACATGAATTTGACAAACAAAGAATATGTTTACTGTCAGGGAATGAATTAGGTAGTAATTGTAGAGGAATGATAATACCGTATTTTTTGTTATCTGGGACAAAAAATGCCGAATACAATGTGCGAATGAAATGTGCCTGGCATAGGTACTTTGACACCATTTAAAATACGGAAGTGTGTAACGTGAGTGCTTTTACTTTCTTATACGTAGTGTAAGAAAGTATTGTGATGACGAAAATTTTCGACCTCGAGATTTTTGCAGATGTCCACGTTTTGAAGTCCCCTGATACCAAAAAAGTGGTTTTTAAAAAATGTCTGTGTGTGTGTCTCTGTGTGATCACAATAACGGTCAAACCGCTGTAGTAATCAACTCCAAATTTTGTATTTACGTGTGTAATCTCCCTCTTGAGATCTGATTAGATTTTCAGTAAATTCCGCAGATCGGAAGTAGAAGTTTACTTCAGTGAAAAAATCGAATTTCGCCAATATTTCATCAACTACTAAGTTTAAACAAATTTATAAGGAATTCATATGTACTCAGACTTAAATTTGAGAAAAATTTTATTATGAAAGTTTTTTGAAATCCCTACTGGAAGTAGGTAGGTCTTTTACTCTTATCGAAAAACATATTTTTGCAAATATTTCGCAAGTCATGCTTTTGAGACGGGTATAGTACGAGTATAAAAATGAGGTGTGGCCACCACACGACTTTCTTATACGTATGAGCGTTTCAAATCATACAATTTTAAAAATTATTTTATACAAAAATTGAGATATTTGCAAAAAAATGCTACTCGCTAAGAGTAAAAGTATTACTTCCGGTCCGAATTTTGAATTTTCATTTATACAAAAAATATTCCAAATCCAACTCTAAATACTTTTTTACTGTTGACAAATATATATAGAATGCATAATTTACGAAATATTTGCAAAAATCGCTATTCAATAAGAGTAAAAGTGTTACTTCCGATTCGAATTTTGAAATTTTATTTATACAAAAAATATTTCAAATTCAACTCTAAATGCTTTTGTACTCTTGACAAATATATATAAAATGCATAATTTACGAAATATTTGCAAAAATTGCTAATCGATAAGAGTAAAAGTGTTACTTCCGGTCCGAATTTTTAAATTTTTTTTATACAAAAGGTATTGAAAATTAAGTTCAAAATTCTTTTATACTCGTAAAATACCTGTCTAAAAAGCATGACTTGCGAAATATTCGCAAAAAACTGATTTTCGATAAAAGTAAAAAACCTACTTCCGGTAGGAATTTCGAAAAACTTTTTTAATAAAATTCTTCTCAAATTTAATTTTGAGTACATTTGAGAGAGAGAGAGAGAGAGAGACATTTTTTAAAAACCACTTTTTCGGTATCAGGGGACATCAAAACGTGGACATCTGCAAAAATCTCTAGGTCGAAAATTAAAAGTAAAAATATTTGGAACTTAATTTTCAATATCTTTTGTATAAAAAAATTTAAAAACTCGGGCCGGAAGTAACACTTTTACTCTTATCGAATAGCGATTTTCTGCAAATATGTCGTAAGTTATCCATTCTATATATATATTTATCAAGAGCACAAATATATTTAGAACTACATTTGAAATATTTTTTCCATAAAAGAAATTTTAAAATTCGGACAGGAAGTAACACTTTTACTCTTAGGGAGTAGCACTCTCTTTCGAATATTTCGCCAAGTACGCATTCTATAGAGATTTATTAAGAGAATAGAAGTAGTACAATAGCATTTTGTTTATTTTTTCAGAAGATAAAAGTATTTAACTCTTAATTTAGAACAACTTTTGTATAATTTGAAACACACACACACACACACACACGTATAAGAAAGTCGTGCGGTGACCACACCTCATTTTTTTGCATAATGAAAAGCCACATTATATTTACCTCAAATATGTTCGTTCCTGTCAATATTTTTTGACGTATCTGGACAATTTTTTTGTGATAGATTATGTTAAAAATAATTTAATAGAAATTTTTATCTTTAAAGGATAATTTTTTAATTAATAATTTAATTTTTTAAACATTTATAAGTGCTCAAAATTGCATTCAGACATAAACCCAAAATGTGATAAAAGGAGAAAGGATCAATTTTGAAAATAATGTTGGTTTTATATATTACGCAGATCGATGTTACTATATACAAAAAAATATTGAGGTGTGTCCACCACACGACTTTCTTATACGTATGAGAGTTTCAAATTATAGAATTTTACGAATTCTTTTATATAATAATTATTCAAAATCCTATTATAAATACTACTATTCTCTTAATACAGTCTTTTTCTTTTGGTTTTCCCCTTTTGTCGATTGTGTTTCACAATTTGTCAAATGACTTTCCCATTTATTATAATATGGCGGCGATGTGTCAAATAATTTCCTTATTTTTGTCAAATGTGTTTCACTATATGTCAATTGACTTTCACGAAGCGTGTTAATCATTTATATTCATCTATTATGGAGAATCATCGAATTAATAGTAAAATAAATAATGATTTAAGAGCTTTAATAATTCGTTCTATGAACAACGGGCTCACGGCAAATAATATTGGAGAGCAATTTGGAATTTTACCCAATACAGTAAGAAAGATTTATTCTACATACCGGAGATCCGCTAATATTCATAAAAGAAGTGCTGGCCACCGACTAAAAAAATCATCTGTGTTACAGATAAATGAAATTTGCAATTGGATTGATGAAGATTGCAGTTTATCACTTCGTCAGTTAAAAGAAAGATGTTTGACGCAGTGGCCACTTCATCAAATATCGCTATCGACGATTAACAGAGCACTTAAAACTTTCCATTATTCGTTTAAGAGAATCTCTTTCGTTCCCGAAAGAAGAAATACACCACAAATCATACAGACTCGCTTTGAATATGCTATCCGGTACAATAGAATCATGTTCGAAAGGGAAAAGATTTTTTTTCATTGATGAATATGGAATTTAAGTTAATTCTCGAACTTCATATGGAAGATCAGTTAAAAATACTCGAGCAACGAAAATAAAAGCTCAACTAAGAGGGCGTAATTATTCTGTGGCTGCAGCAATGAATATAAATTCACTATATTTGTTCCAAATCCAAGATAGACCATTCAATACAGTTCATTTCTGTGAATTTATTACAACTCTAATTAATCATTTACATAATGATAACATACAAGGCGCCTTTTTTGTTATGGATAATGTTAGATTTCATACAAATGAAGAAGTTGTCAATCTCATTAGAAGTCATGAGCATTTTGAAGTTTTTTTATCTGCTCACAGTCCATTTTTAAATCCTATAGAGGAATTATTTAATCAATGGAAACACATAATAAAGAGAACTCAGCCGACAAATGAGGATGAATTATATGCAGCAATACACAATGCTTCTGAACAAATAACTGCAGATAATTGTCTTCATTATGTTCAGCATATGGAAACATATCTGGGTGATTGTTTAGAACAAAATGAAATATTAAATTAATTGTTTCTTCATTTATATATTTCGATAGTTTGTGCTGTGCATATTTGTGATATTTGAAAATGTTTTGCATACATGTATGTTTTTATTAATTTCTATGTACATTAAACAAGAATAAATTAGATAACTTAAAATTTCAAATGTATACTTTATTTTCAAGGGTACGTCAATAACTAAATGAAAATGATGCACAGCTTGGTAAGTAGTTATTAAGCAAAACATATAATTTACATACATGGGAAAAGTTATTGATATAAAGTGAAAGAGATTTGACAAAAAAAGAATTTAATTTGACATATATGTCAATATGACAGGAATTGGGAAAGTCATTTGACAAATTGTGAAACACAATTGACAAAAGGGGAAAACCAAAAGAAAAAGACTGTAAATCTCTATAGGATGAATACTTTGCGAGATATTCAAAAGAAAGTACTACTCGTTAAGAATAAAAGTGTTACTCCCGGTGCGAATTTTAAAATTTCATTTATACAAAAAATATTCCAAATCCAACTCTAAATACTTTTGTACTCTTGATAAATACCGGGTGGTTGGTCATACGTCTGAACATATCCCTTTTACATGGGAAATCATGTATATGCATATCCCTGCTCCCCATTTTCACCGATACAAATTGTAATGACATAAGGTGAAAGAGATTAATAAACCGTGTCTTTTGGTACTAAAATCTTCTCTTAATACCTTCTAATTACTTCTTTATAAAGCAATTAATATTACTATAAAATATGGACGGCCGGTGCTTTCTTCGACACAATTTACAATCTATCAAATTTTGACAACTGGATAATAGATACGAAATCCATTTCAACTGAAGTATTATGGTACCAATTATCCAGTTGTCAAAATCTAATAGATTGTAAATTGTGTCGAAGAAAGCACCGGCCGTCCATATTTTATAGTATTATTAATTGCTTTATAAAGAAGTAATTAGAAGGTATTAAGAGAAGATTTTAGTACCAAAAGACGCGGTTTATTATTCTCTTTCACCTTATGTCATTACAATTTGTATCGGTGAAAATGGGGAGCAGGAATATGCATATACATGATTTCCCATGTAAAAGGGATATGTTCAGACGTATGACCAACCACCCGGTATACATATATAGAATGCTCAATTTACGACATTTAGCAAAAAATCGCTATTCGATAAGAGTAAAAGTGTTAGTCCGGTCCGAATTTTGAATTTTTTTATACAAAAAGTATTGAGAATTAAGTTCTAAATACTTTTATACTCGTAACGTACCTATCTAAAACGCATGACTGATTTTCGATAACAGTAAAAGACCTACTTCCGGTAGAAATTTAGAAAAACTTTTTTACTAAAAGTGTTCTTAATTTTAATTTTAAATACATATGAATTCTTTATAAATTGTTTAAACTTAGTAGTTGACGAAATATTGGCAAACTTCGATTTTTTCACTGAAGTAAACTACTACTTCCGATCTGCCGATTTGACTGAAAATTTAGTCAGTTCTCAAGAGGGAGATTATACTAGTAAATGCAAAATTGGGAATCGATAGCTTTAGCGGTTTGACCGCTATCCTGGTCACACACAGACACACTGACACACAGCGCACACACACAGACATTTTTTAAAAACCACTTTTTCGGTATCGGGGGACTTCAAAACGTGGGCATCTGCAAAAATCTTACGGTCCAAAATTTTCATCATCACAATACTTCCTTATACTACATATAAGAAAGTAAGAAGGTTGTGTATTATTGAGAACGATTAATTTTTAAAGGAAACAAATGCAATTAATTTCAGTAGTTTTAATACGCCTATAAAAAAATATGAATTACTTTCAATAATTTATTTTAGTCTGTAAAACAAATAGATGCAAAGAGGCTTGCGGTAAAATTCAGAGATTTTACATGCATAGGTATTTAAGTAAACTTGCTTTTATATCCATAAAGGAATGAATGAATTACCTGTTCATTCAAATGCCTTGTGTACTACGATATATCACTCACACTATATGATTTATATGTCTGTTGTATTTTAAAACCCCTGTTTTCTTTCCTTGCCTGTAAAGCCTACAGTGAATCAGTTTGGCGTCATGCACTAAACAAAAAAAACATACAAATAAAAGGATTATATTCATGCCTTCTTCCTTCGGCAAAGCTGAACGTTTTTATATATACATAAGTATGTATATTCATTATGTGTATAAATGCTTTTTTCGTAGAGTGGAACGTAAATAAAATATTTTTTAATACTATTAGTATATACACATTTTATTAATGACTGGGCAGTTTATGATCATGATCATATAAGAATTAAATTAAATTTATTTACTTTATTTTACAGCGTCATCTGTTAACTGAAAAGCCAATACTAGGAATTTATTATGTTGGTTAACGGTTTAAATCTCAACTACCTTGAAAATTACCCCCACCACATGTGGACACTTTGACGACTAGCGCCCCACTGGTGGTGACATCCAAAATGTTGATTTTAGGCGCAACCTTTTTCTTATGGACTTGGACTATCTTCTTATACATAATCAATGCCCGTGCTCTACCAATACCACCTAGGTGGTGTTGGCTCTACCCATACACCGACTTTTGGATTTATAGGTTGGCAACCATAGATTAACAATACGTTTTGGACACGGCAATGCTACTGAAAGTACCATTACCACCACGCCATCTGGTGTTCTTAGTGAGCTATTAGTCTCATTTACCCGCATTATTATCCAAATGGCCCATGATTAACAAATTTTTGTAGCCCTAAAATGGTTACGAACACCAGGCTACGCCACCGTCGCCCGGTTACTACCACCAGAGGCGCTGAATATTTGATAAATTTATATAATCTGCAGTTTAGTTGTAATTTAAGAGATTGAAACCTACAATTGGTATTCTAGTTAGCGACAGATGACGCTCCTAAAAAAATATAATTTTAGGTAATTTATTTCGGTACTGAATAAGTTAGTTTACATATATTTTTTTCTGTTATTTGAAAATATTATAATTATTTTTATCCAATAATTGACAAAACCATTTTTACTAAATATAGGATTCAAAATTTCATTTAATTTCTACCCATATGATCATAAGACTTAAAGTCTATGGTTGCTTGCAATCATTTCTGCATAAAAAACTGTTACATCAACTATGCACTTATCTTGTGCCCACTTTTTTTTTCTATTTATTGACTATAAATTCCAAGAGCTCCTTCTTTGAGTAAGCTTAATGTTTGGGGGAATATTATTATAAAAATACTTCATTTTAGTGAACAAACTGGAAAATATCCTAATGTAAACACTTGAGAGATCGTAAATGCTTGACCGTGCCGCTTCATCGATATATCAACTTTAGCACGAGTTTGCCACACGTTCATTGTTGTAGTACGAATATCTAGTTTGTATCTAACTTCGCTAAAGTGGCTGTCACACCAATATTCCATGGTACAAATATATAAGGTATGTTCTAGCGCAGCTTCCTTTGACGTCATTTGAACACAGCTACGTCATTACCACTGATATTAAGAAAAGAAAGATTACTTTTGAATAGCCACAGATGTAATAGTATATAGATTGCTATATAAAGAATAATAAACAAAGTACATAGCACAGTTGTTTACGAATGTGTAACTAAAATAAAATTTCTTTACAGATTACTTGTTTAAAAACTCATAAAGCAAAATAATAAGACTGTATTAATGAAAAAGCTCCCACTGGATATTATGTGACACTTTGGTTTACGAAACCTGTTTTATGTCGTTTTAATACAATTTGTAATTACTTTACTGACAAAGTAATTTATCACAAAAATAAATTTGACTTGAAAATGTGCATTTTTTCTAGTATATTGCTTTAAGTTACTGATACCAATGAATATTGCAAAAGTTGAAAGTATAATAGTAAGAAAACTTGGTTTAATATTGGATTTTTGTTTATTAATTCTTAATTTACAGGTAATAAATAAAACAACAGATATGGTTATTTCTTTTATTGGCAATTTTTTTTTTTTTGGAATTTTCTTTTTTGTTGATAGTTATTTTTATTCATCTCTTTTATACATATGTAAGTTCGTACTCAAATATATGATTCTACAACTTCTTGTGGCAAGTCCGTCTTTATATTTTTTGCCAATCGCTTTAGTATTTTTATTGAATTTTTAAGAAGAAAATTAAAAAGTTGTTCAATGTCTTCTGCCATTTTTTTCATCATAGCACTAGGTTGACGTAGACACCCTCCAGAAATTAATGCAATCCAAGTGCTTTCTGGTGTTTCAATTTGTGTATTATCATCTAATGAATATTAACAGCTGTTTTATGAAGTATTCGGGAAGATTTTACTGGATACATATATTTCTCTTTCATCCGTCAATTATTTAAGAAGCAGTTCTCATATGCATCTCTTGCAAAATGAAGCGAACATATAAAATCTGTAAATAATATCATTAAAAGGTATACAAATACATCCAAATGCAAAACTTACGGTTTCTTGTGTTTTGTATCCTTCTACCACAGGCCTGTATCCACTGCTGAGATAGGTTTTGATATTTAGGAAAACGAAAATATCTAATATTCCTTCCTCGAGTGTTTTCTGACCTGCTTTTGCAGTTCAAGACACAGCAGATTACCATATTAGATGAGGTAAAGGTAGAGGCAAATGTATTGCTTTATAATACAATGTTTAATAAACTCATTACCTTCTATGTTGTAACCTTTTCTAAGTTCTAAATAAATCAAATTAAAAGTCTTTGGCTTAACAAAAATATTTACAAATCTTAATAACTACACTAAATACATGAAATAATAACTATAATTACACAAAATACGATATAATCGGATATAACTTCTTGGAAATATAAATATAAACAAAACACAAACTACAAGCATATGATGGATGACGCAACATTGATGACGTAGTGTGTGCAGCGCAGAAATAGACGAATTTTAGTCAAAGTTGTAGCATACCTTAGACCATAGGTTCCCAAAGTGGGCGATAACGCCCCCTTGTGGGCGCTGCAGGTCTAAAGGGGGGCGGTAAGAGACCCAGAAAAAAAATGGGGGCGTTGTGTAAAGGCTTAGGGGGCGATTTGTAATTTCATCTAGAATCTAGGAGGACTCTTAGACACCGACTGAGCTCTCGACTCTCGACTAGGGATGGGCGATAAACATCGATGTTCATTGAACATCGATATTTTAGGATCGATGTTCGATGTTTTTGCATCGATGTTTGCAATTTAGATTTATCGATAAACTATCGATGTTAGAAGAAATATAGTGAACATCGAACTTTTAAGCTTGACAAAATGTATTTGCACTAATCACAAAATAAAACAGCGTCCTCTGTTGACAAATACAAAAATGTTTCCAAATTAACAGCTCACATACAGGCTACGAGGATGTAAAATTGTCTACGAATAAAAGAAGCATTTAAATTACACAGTGCTATATCATATAAATTCGAATATTTCATTTTAGGCTCTTTTAAATATTACTCAGTATAAATATTTAAATAATATATAATTAAATACATAAATTTATAGTACTTTTAATGTGCAGAATAAAAGTTAAATTATGTATGCATGCAGAATAAGTGAAGGAGGTAAACGTATTTTCATAGAAAAAGAAGGGAGATAGACATTACCGATGTATACTTCTTCGGGAAATTCCCTAGTGCGTACAATCATACACGACGATACACGTATTAAATGCAAGATGACACATCAGAAACATAAAACCATATCCATATGTATCTCGGTATTTGCCAGCGTAGTCAAAAAAAAATGCAAGACTATAAAATCCCAAATAAAAATCGTTCTCTTAAAAAGCTTTGATACACGTAAATGTATATATTTTTTAAGTATCAGACGATTTAAGTCATGTGGTTGTTTCATGCGTAATTGCATAATATTGTTTTTTTATATAGTTTTTTTTGAGTAGTTTCTAAAGTTAACTACATATTATAAATGTATATATTTCTTTTATTATTTTTTTTGAATAGTGATATCTTTTATATCATTTTGTTAAGGACGTAAATTAATTAAGTTATAATAAAGTTTTTGTTAAACTGCCAAAAAATAAATCTATAAATATAATTATCGATGTTTAAAAACATCGATGTTTGGTAGTCGATATTTTGCAACCATCGATGTTGATCAACGATGTTAACATCGATGTTTGATATCGATGTTTACCCACCGATGTCCCATCCCTACTCAGCCTACTCTCGACTACAGCTTGTGAACATCAACTAATATTAATTAAGAGATTGCTCAAACCAACTCGGTTCGATATTTCTCTCCGAGTAGTTCATATATCTGTCCTGTTTTATTGAATAAATAAAATAAAAAACATATCAATCGGTCGCTCCGTTTCGAAACGAAAAGAGACACAAACAAACAAATAAAAAGGCAACTGTATCAATCGGCTGGTTCATAGAATACTTGTTCTTACTTGTTGAGTACGATTGAGCGTCGAATGAGATAAACGAGTTTATGCATGTTTGTCTTATTCCTGTCGGTGCGTGCTGCTTATGCAATCCTATATAAACAACGTAATATTTATTTTATTTTCATTTGCGGTTTCGCGCGTAATAGATAAGCAGTACTTAAGTTCAACACTTATACTTACGTATTTCTCAAAACAAAACAATGTCGGAAGTAAAAAAGAAGAGACGGCAATACTGTGCGGAATATATTAAATTCGGATTCATTGAAAATCCTACAAACCCATCGTCGCCTTTGTGCCTTCTATGCCTAAAAACATTTTCGAATGAAGCAATGAAGCCTTCAAGACTTCAAGATCATTTGAATAAAATGCATCCAGATAAGAAAGACAAGAATGTAGCATATTTTCAAGACCTAGAGAAGAAGCATAATACTCGGCCAAGTGTAGCAAAACTCTTTTCGGCGGCTGCTAAGCAAGATGACGACGGACTTCGAGCTTCGTACAACATCTCTTTGTTAATTGCTCAAAAAGGCAAACCACACAACATCGGAGAAGTGTTAATTTTGCCAGCAATAAAGGAAGTAATAACTACTGTGCTTCATAAACCGGCCGCAGATATTATCGGAAAAATTCCTTTGAGTAATAATTCTGTGCAAAGACGAATTGATGAAATGGCCGGAAACATAGAAGAATCATTGTGCAATCATCTGAGGACTAGTCAATTCTCAATTCAGCTCGATGAGTCCACTTTACCAACTAATGAAGCATTGTTGCTGTCTTACGTGAGGTTTATTAAAGATGAGAAAATATGTGAAGAACTATTGTTTGCTAGAAATTTAGAGACCGATACAAAAGGCGAAACCATATTCAATACATTGGAAAAGTTTTGTGATGAGAAAAAGATTCCCTTGAAAAATATTATATCAGTTGCTACGGATGGCGCTCCGGCTATGACAGGGTGCCATAAAGGCTTCATAGCGTACGTAAAAAATAAAATTCCAGATGTCCTTGCTGTACATTGCGTTATTCATAGACAACATTTGGTTGCTAGAAATTTAAGTGAACGACTATTTCAATCACTGCAATATGTCATCAAAGCAGTCAATAAAATCCGTAACTGCTCTTTGAATGATAGATTATTTCATCAGCTTTGTGTTACTAATGACGAAGATTTCAACGGTTTGTTGTTTCATACCGAAGTTCGTTGGCTATCAAGAGGCAATTGTCTGACTCGATTTTACAACCTGTTTGACTCTGTGATAGAGTTTTTGGAAACTAAAGATACAGAATTGCGCAACAAGCTCATTACATCAAAAAATGATATAGCTTACATGACAGACCTGTATAAATTGTTCAACAACATGAATCTCCAACTGCAAGGCGATGAACTAAATTTAATTAAAACAAAAAATGTCGTTGCTGCTTTCGCAGCCAAACTGCTTCTACACAAAAAGAATATGGGCAGACGTGAGTTTCATAATTTTCCGAATTTATCAGTATCCTGCAGTAACGACGACTTGTTTGCCTACTGCCAACATTTGGAAAAGCTCCACATTGACTTCACCGAACGATACCAGGATATTTTGAACTTGGAAATACCAGACTGGGTGTTGGATCCGTTTTCAAATGTCAACACAGCAATATCACCACATCTGGAAGAAGAACTTATAGAATTGACAACGAACGAGGAAATAAAAATCAAGTTCAAAAATGGCTACCAAGAATTTTGGCTACAAAAACCGATCCCGCAATTGTACCCTGGATTGTGGTCAATCATTCAACGATTCTTGATAGCATTCCCATCGTCATATTTGTGTGAACGTGGATTTAGTGCTGTAGCAACGCTGCTTACTAAAAAGAGAAATCGTTTGCATGTTACCGAACGTGGTGACTTGCGGCTGTTCTTGAGTAAATTGGAACCTGATATCAACAAACTTATTAAACAGCATCAGATTCATCCTTCACATTAGTTTTTATATTAGAATCGATTATGTTTGTTTTATTTTGAATTTTGAATAAAAGATACTTTGTCTGAATACTATAAAGTTGCGTTTCAATAATCATTCTCATTGGCAGGTGTAGCCCGTAAAAGTTAACTTGAGACCTGAGCGCCGTTGTGTACTACCTACTACGCTCAGGTCTCAAGTTAACTCATTCATTCTAAACGAGACTTTTACTATAACCCATAGTAAAAGTCTCGTTTAGAATGAATGTTTAATCTCCGCTAATATAGCTCACAATAATTAATTTAATTTGAAGTTATAGTGGTTTTTGAGTAGGTGAAAAAATGGGGGCGCTAAAAAATAATTTATTCTCAAAGTGGGCAGTAGGCAAAATAAGTTTGGGAACCACTGCCTTAGACGATATAGTAAAATAGACACAGCATGCGCCGATAAACACAATGCAGTAGGGTGAAGCCAACATAAGCGGAAGGTGGGGCGAGAGTGTTTAGGAAACAACGTCAGTGGCGTACGGCAAGAATCAAATCAGGTGAAATATAAAAAAAATAATCACAATAATGCCCGGTTCTTCCAGTATTGGTTCGTTCAGGTTTAAGTTCAAGGTTCAAAGTGTATTTCAGTCAACTTAAACGTAAACTAAAATTTGAGTTGAACTTGAACCCAGTAAATTATTCAGTTCAAGCCCTGTTTTTGGTTTACAGTATTAGCATAACCTGTTGTGTATCATAGATGGCTCTGTCATGCAGTACACGGAGTTAGTAATAAGTTAATAATGGCTGTAACATGATGTCAAAAAGATATACTAACGTTTAATAAAGATATATATTTAAACAACCAGTCTTATATTAATATAGACAAATATAAAACATGGCGCTGCGATAATAAGTGTGATAATAACTGCGATAATAAGTGTGAGAATATAAGTGTAAGAATAAAAACAAAAAAGTAATAAAAGGGCTAATAAGAAGTGCCACACCCATATTAACCTGGAAGGTCTAACATAATATAATATTAATAAAGTAAAATGGAGTCATCATATAGAATCCCGAAACCATTAGAAATTAATGAAAATTTATGCACAAATTGGAAAAAATTTCAACAGCAGTATAATATATATTTAACGGCATCTGGTCATGATGATTCAGAAAAAAAGACGAAGGCGGCCATTTTACTTAATTTTCTAGGAGAAGAAGGATTGGAACTGTTTAATACGTTTAATTTATCGTTGACGGATCAACAAGACCCAGTAAAAATAGTAGATGCGTTTGATAAATATATTTCACCCAGGAAAAATATAATATACGATCGTTATTTATTCTACAGCCGTAATCAAGCAGAGGGAGAAAACTTCGATAATTTTTTAACAGATATTAAAAAATTATTAGTATCATGTGAATTTAAAGAAGAAAAAGATGATATGCTAAGAGATCGTATCGTTTTAGGTATAAAAAGCTCTGAAATAAAAGAGAGATTATTAAGAACACATGATTTATCATTGTCAACTGCTATTAATATATGCAGATCATCAGAAATTAGTCGGAGTCAAGTTCAAAGTCTACAAAGTGAGAAAACAATTGAAGTAGTTAAAAAGAAAATACAAAGGAGTAACCAAAGTAATAATGACAATGGAATTTATTTATGTAAAAACTGCAACACAAAACATGAACCAAGAAAATGTCCAGCATATGGAAAGGTATGCCGAAACTGCAATAAACCGAATCATTATGCTGTGGGATGTAAACTAAAAACAAATAAAAGAAAATATGTTCGTGAAGTCAATGTGCCTAGTACAGAAAATATAGAAAATACAGATGTCCAAGTAGAAAGCCTGTTTGTGAATATAAATGAAATAAACTCTGAAGCAAGGGACACATGGAAAGAAGAATTAATATTAGAAAATAAATTTAAAATTAAATTTAAGTTAGATACAGGGTCTCAGGTAAATTTAATACCTTTACATATATATAATAAATGTAAATTTGATAAATATGTTCAGAATACTAATGTTAAATTGCATGCATTTGGTGGGTTCCCAATAGAACCATTATTTGCAGTAAATTTGGTAACAAAAGTAGGTAATAATCTGGATAATGTAGAATATATTATAGTGAATTTGGATAATACAGAACCAATTTTAGGGTTAAGTAGCTGTATTAAACTAAATTTAATTAATAAGAGAGCCAGTATTAATGAATTAAGTATTAATGATAGTAAAATTAATTTTATTAATAATAATAAAATAATATTTGAAGGGTTAGGCGTATTTCCAGATAAATATAAAATTAAAATTAATGAAAATGTTGAAGGTGTTATAAGACAACCTAGAAGGTTACCACAAACTTTAATGAATAAATTAAAATGTGAATTAGAAAATTTAAGTAAGAGTAATGTTATAGAAAAAGTAGATACACCTAAAAAGTGGTCGAGTAATTTAGTATTAGTAGAAAAGCCCAATAATAGTTTACGTTTGTGCCTAGATCCTATAGATCTAAATAAAGCTATAAGTAGAGATTATTATTTAATACCGAAAATAGATGATATCAGAACAAAATTATTAAATAAAAAGTATTTCACAGTACTTGATATCAAGCAGGGATTTTGGCATATTAAATTAGATGAGGAATCTACTGATTTGTGTACATTCACAACACCATTTGGGTATTATAAATTCAATAGACTTCCGTTTGGCTTGTCTTGTGCCCCTGAGGCATTTATAAAGTTAAACCAAAAATATTTTGAAGACATAGATAGTAAAGATGTAGTAATTTACTTTGATGACATCTTAATAGCAACTAAAACAGAAGAAAAGCATGATTTATTATTAAAAAAGTTAGTTGAAAGGGCAAAAAAATATAATGTGAGATTTAATAAAGATAAATTGCAATACAAAGTCAAAGAAGTAAAATTTTTAGGTCATGTATTTAGTGAATCTGGGATGAAATTAGATGCTGATCAGGTAAAGTCACTATTAGAATTAAAAGAACCCCAGAATGTGAAAGAATTACAACGAATCTTAGGAATGATAAACTTTTTAAGAGATTTTATTCCTAATATGTCTAGCATTACTAGTCCGTTAAGAGAGTTATTAAAAAATAATGTAATTTGGTCATGGGAAAAAAGACATTCAGAAGCTTTAACTAAATTAAAACAATTAATAGCAAACTCTCCTATTTTATATCAATTTGATCCTAATAAACAAATATTAATACAATGTGATGCATCGAAAGATGGATTAGGATGTGTTCTTTTACAGGAGGGTAAACCGATTTCATTTGCTTCAAGATCTTTAAATAATAATGAGGTTGGTTATGCTCAAATTGAGAAAGAACTTTTAAGTTTAGTTTTTGCTTGTAAAAAATTTCACTATTATATTTATGGACATAAAATTATGGCTCAAACAGATCATAAGCCATTAATTAGTATAATGAACAAGGAGATTAATAAAATTCCTAATAACAGATTACAAAAAATGAGATTAAAATTACTTAATTATAATATAGACCTATCATACTTACCTGGTAGGAGGATGATCGTAGCAGACCTATTGTCTAGAAATTATTTAAATACTACCTGTTACGATGATCTAGACTTAACTAGTATAGTACATTGCATTAACAGATATGACGCATCATACAATAAATTGTACGATATTAAAAAACATACTGAATTAGACCCTATTTTAAAACAAGTTTGTGAGTATTATTACACAAACTGGCCAAAAAATAAGAAACTTATTAATTCAGAATTGCGTTATTACTATAATATTAGAAATGAAATTATTGTTGAAGATGGTATTGTGTATTATGGTCACAGAATAATAATTCCAAAGTCTTTACAATTACAAATTTTGGGACTGCTACACGAAAGCCATATAGGCGTAGTAAAAAGTAAATTAAGAGCCAAAAATTTATTCTATTGGCCTGGTTTTTGTAATGATATAGAATGTTATATCGGCAGGTGTGGAATTTGTGAACAGTTTAATAGTAATAACAAAAAAGAACCTTTATTACCACATGAAATACCAAATTACCATATAATAAAATTGGTGCAGATGTTTTAACATTTGCCAATGATGATTATTTAGTAGTAATAGACTATTACTCAAGATGGATTGACGTTAAAAAACTAAAGTCTAAAACTAGTTGTGAATTAATTAATGAATTCAGAAAAATCTTTAGTATACATGGCATTCCTAAAATAATTATTGCGGACAATATGCCATTTAATTCATTTGAATTTAATCAATTTGCCAATAATTGGAATTTTAAAATTATCACATCAAGTCCAAGATACCCCCGAAGTAATGGCCTTGCCGAAAAAGCAGTTCATATAGTAAAACAAATGTTACGTAAAAATACATTGGAAGGTAAAGATATAACTGTATCTCTATTAGAATATCGTACTACAGAAATACCAGAATTAAAGGCATCACCATCTCAATTATTAATGAGTCGGGTATTACGCTCAAAATTACCTGTTAGTGACTTTCATTTAAAACCCAAAATTGAAAACGATGTCAAAAACAGACTTTTAAGAAATCAAGCCAAATACAAAACTTATCATGATAAAACAGCAAAGAGAAATATCAAATTCAATGTTAATGATAGTGTGATGATAAGATACAATAATACATGGATCAGAGGTAAAATTATAGGACTACATAGTTCGCCAAGGTCTTATATTGTAAAAGATCAGAATAATAGAATATTACGTAGGAATAGTTACCACTTAAGAAAAACTTTTAATGAACCTGTAAATCGTTATGATTATGATTATAGTAATGATTATGATTATAATGTTGATGATAATATAACTAATAATCAAATGTCTGCAGCGACTGAATCATCCGTGCGCACAAAGTCAGGTAGAATCATTAAGAGACCATCACGATTTGATAATTAAAATAAAAATAAGCATTGTAAAAAGGGGAGATGTTGTGTATCATAGATGGCTCTGTCATGCAGTACACGGAGTTAGTAATAAGTTAATAATGGCTGTAACATGATGTCAAAAAGATATACTAACGTTTAATAAAGATATATATTTAAACAACCAGTCTTATATTAATATAGACAAATATAAAACATAACCTATACATTGAAAGATATATTGTATAATTATTGTTCTTTGCGATATTTCAATTTATTGTTCTTTATCGGTGTCATTTTTTTGAGTAAGTACATGTCATTTGGATATTCTGAATTTGATTCTTCTGACGATAAAGAAATTATGGATTCATTGCGCATCTAGGGCGCAATAGAAGACTTAAATTAATACGAGAACGACCCAATAATTTTCAATTGTGGGATGATCACGACTTTTTTGATAGGTATCGTCAAAATAAAGATTCTGTTAGGCTTATTTTGGATGAAATCTATGAAAGAATAGCCCAACCTACCGACTGGTAAGCAAAAACTAGTAATAATAACAGAATGTATAAGGTTTACTAATAATTCAAATACTTTCCCGACTAGTGTGTTAACACTCAAGAAATAGTTTTTCTGACATTTCATTTTTATGGCACTGCAAGTTTTTTTAAATACTGTTGAGGACTTAATAGGTGAACATAAATCAACTGCCAGCAAAGTTGTTAAAAAAGTTTCTTATGCAATAGCTGCTTTGAGAAATCTGTACATTTCTTTTGCCACAACAGATGAGGAAATCCTCTCAAACAACGAGGGTTTTTACAATCTAGTCAGATCTTCTCAAGTAATAGGTGCATTCGATTATACTCATGTGAAAATTCAATCACCAGGTAAAACTAGATATAGTATATTTAATTGCTTATTTACTTATACGTATTTAACTAGGTGGGGAAAATGCAGAAATATTTCGAAATAGGAAAGGGTACTTTTCCCTTAACATTCAGACCGTGTGTGACCACAAGTTGAAGATTCGTGACATTGTTTCTCGATGGCATGGATCAGCATACAATTCTCATATCTTTAACAATTCCTATATTCGTCGAAGATTTGAGAGGGGTGAATTTGGACCGAACAATGAATCTCATATCCAAACACGTAATTCTGTTAAGAGAATGTATGGGGTTTGGAAAAGAAGATATCCTATACTAGCAAATGGTGTGCTTAAAAATTTCCACAGTACAGACTATTGTGGTTGCCACAGCAGTGTTGCATAGCATTGCATGTGATGCCCATGAGGATGTACCACCAGTGCAGCAAGATATGCAAGCTGCAGCAGAATTTGAGGGCACTATCTAACCACACCTTGAATAACACAATGGCAATAACTACAGAAGAAATAATCTAATAATTGTTTTCAAAATTTATTGTAATATAATAAAGCAATCTGGATTTTTTCTTTAAAATTGGTAATTTTAATTGTGTTACGATATTATCAACTTAATTTAATTATTGACCAATATGTAAATGACACAAAACATTCAACATACATCACTAATAATCTTTTGGTGAGTGACATAGTGTGGTCATACAGAATTGCTTTGCAAATACAAAGTTATAAACTTAGTGAGTACTTAAATATTAAAAGACAATATTTTTGGAATCTTTATTTGTATATTTACACAGTTTTTCTCAATTCCGTCCCCTTAACTTCTAATTCTAATTTTAAAATTGAATTTTTCAGTTGTTGCTCCTCTATTTGTAGCTGTAGCAGTTGTGTCTTTAATAAATGCTCGTTATTTAAATTTTCTTGCTGTTGCAATAGAAACTTGTTTTAATTATCTGCAAGTTTCGGCAATATCTCATTGGTGGTGCTTCCTGTGATTTTTTGTTTCTTGGGGGTATTCTCCATCAATTCTTCATTTCTGGAAGCCAATCTCTTCTTTGAAGAGGAAGCCTGCGACACATCTCATGGAGTAATATTATCATTGGCAAGCATCCTCACCTGGTTGAGCGTCATCTCCATCTTCCACACTGACAACCCCTAGTTGAATTATAATGGTTTCTGCGCCATCTCCATGGGAAATATCCTGTGCAATAAATAGAACACTGTATTAATCATTTTTATTTTGACAATATTTATGTTTCTAAGAAATAAAATATGTCCTGATTATTAATTACCTCTTATCAGGCACAAGGCAATCCATTTAAGCAAACACCTAGCATTCTTTTATTTCCTCATCTATTGAGGTAAATACAATGTTGGTGGGTGGTCCTCCACCAGTGGAAAATACTTCACACTTATTGTCTACGTACTTTTTCTTAGTGCCCTTCTTTAAATTTTCATATTTGTTTCGCAAAACTGCTGCTGTTCTATAATACTGTCCACTCCACATGTTAAATTGTGTTGCAATTTTCTCCCACGTCGGATCCTTTTTCTGCCATAACACGCAATCTGTTTTTTTACATTAGATACATTTTTTGTAACTTTTAATAATAGTTATAAGCAAATCTACTTCTTGGGAAAAATTAGATGATCTTCAATTGCCATATTTTAATAATATGTAAATGAACGCTTTCATCATTTTACCTGAAGTTTATAGGGGTTTCGCTAATAGTCATAGATGAATACCAGATGTTTGAATTTGAGAAATTAAGTTTGCCACAATCTTCACAAAACTGCAAACCCCTATTTTTAACGTTACCAACCACAACATCTTTTATTAGTTTTTATGTTCAACTGAACTAGTTAATGGACTGAAACCATTTGGTTATTGTGGTAGGATGTGGCAATGATTTATTAAAAGTGTCCCTCACATATTTGTATGCCTTCGCACTGTAGAAACTTAGTGTAAGAGCAAATGCTCTCAATTCAGGAGTATATTTCTGCCGAATGGATCCTTTTATTAATCGTTTCATTAATTCTGATACAGTTCCAGGTACAAAAGCCTATAAAAAGCATTTATTGAATGACATACTGTCAAAAATATTCAATTTAATTACCTTTAAAGTCATTTCGGCATTTTCAGTGATCATCTGGCGCTCTTTCAGGTGATTCAAAAGAGAATTCAAATTAATTATTCTAGCTCTTAACCACCTATTAGCCTGCTAAAGAGTTTTAATTTTTTTGCCTTGACTAATAATAGCAAGTTTTCTTGGCTCGTCTTGGACTTTCCATGTCGGATGTACTATAATCGCCAACATAACTTCGTCTAAATCTAACCCTGAAATATAGAAAACATTAAATGAGGTACATCATTCACAATCACACACACGTTTTTATCGCTGATTTCACAGTTTTATCAACATTTTCGACATCTGGAGTTGTTATATCTTTTACATGCAATAGTCCAGCTTCATGTATTTCAGAACCACTTAATGTAGATGATGAAGAAAATGATCCGAATTCGGATGCAGTTAATGTTGATGAAGAATGCTTTAATGCTGATGCAGTCTCAGAAGAAGGATAAATTAACCTAAAATGAAGAAAGTATAAAACCCATACTCATCATCATGTAACTATTAAAATTTACTTTCGTTTAACTCCTGCCTTTAATCTGGGACTACTTTGTGTCTCTTCAACAGAGGTGGATGGTAAAGGCACACTAAAAATAACAATAAAAATCAATCTGTGTACATCATTTGTTATACCAATATACTCTACCTTGTGGGTAATTGAAGAATTTCAAAATCCCTGCATTCTGCAGATGCAGAAGTGACGTCTGCTTCCGCATGTGATGTCCTAATAGAGAGATAATATTGTTATATTATAATAAATTATTATACCCTAAAAACTTACCTTCCTTCTTTATGGATTATATCTGGTTCGGCTTTTATAACTCCAGAAACGGGCATAGCTCCTTGTCCCAGATATCTAATACCACTTGGTTTTATTATAAAATCTGATTCATCAAAATGTTCTGAACAGACATAGGCAGAACCATGCACATTTTCAACAATGTTAGCCCATTCCGGACGAAATCTAAGAAGTACTGTCATTAATATTAACACGTCACTAATAGCTATTATAATATATATTACAAATAAATAAAACATGTATGTACATTATGGACTCTTTAGAACGGTGATCAAAAAGTTTTCAGATTAGAGTTGGCTGTGGATTTATTTTTCTTGTCTTAGCTTCAAATTCAGTCAATAATTTCAGCATTTAATTTCGATTTTAACAATTTCGACAAGTTTGAATTTGTCAGAATTTTTAACTACCACAAGCGAAATATTTCCATAGCATGCCCTAATCTGAAAACTTTTTGATCAGTCTTTATAATCAGACCACGAAATTAGACATACCTACGATGTTTTTATAGTCTTGTACGGTCTTGTTTAATTTTACATAAACATCGTTAAGTTTAACTACGCCTATGGAATTCGTTTACAAACACCTGTGGAATGATATAGAAGCACTCGTTTTTGAATAAAGTTTTTGACAAATTATACAGCGATTCACCATCTTACACTAACGACACGTTTTACAATCTTTCAAGCACACTTTGAACAAAAGATTTGCTTATATTATGTAGAAAGACACACAATAGGACGATGTAAACAAACGGTAGCCATTAAGGTCACCATCGAATCTTGTGCTGCAAATTGCCGCGAAATTTAAAAACACCAATTACAAGCTGTGTCTTGGTAAATACTTTCCGCTTGCCCCGCAAAGGTGTTGGCTACAAACAATTTGCCCTCATTATGTGTCTATTTTACTATATCGTCTAAGTAGCATACCTTATACACGTTGGACAACCCAGGTTCTCGGCATGATCTAAATATGGTATAGGAAATAGTCGTGCGGTGTTGCCATCGCAGTTTTGATATTCACTCGTCCCGTGTTTAATATTTCTAATGTTTCAGTACGGATCGAGACGCTGTGGAGTGTGTTGTTACCGATTAAGTAAATATTACGTAAATGCTAATAAATAATAATGCATGAAGCGATATTTCTCATATTAATAAAATATTGGTGTAGATATTTACAATATGTAATACTGACAAAGTGTTTTCATATTTTAAAAATTAAAGAGCGTTTTGTCATATAATAAAATGTATTCTAAAGAAAATAAATACAAGTTAAATTCTAAACAGTAAACAAAAGAAATGGATTCTAAATAATGTAAAAAATTAATAAAAAATTCTAATATTATTTAATGAGGCGCTCAAAAATCCCTCCATTTTCCGCTTCACAGTAACCTAGCCTATCATAAAATTCTCGACGTACATTATTTAGAGTTTGAGCTGGAATGCTGTTGCATATTTGTGTAATTCGCATTCGTAACTCTGGTAATGTTTTAGACCTTTCGTGTTGATGTCCGTAGATCATTTGTTTTAAAAATCCCCACAGAAAAAAATCGTTGGGTGTTAAGTCAGGAGATCTAGGTGGCCAGCGTATATTGCCCCTGGTGCAAATGAGGCGTTGAGGAAAATTTAAATTAAGAAATTCTAATACTATTCTGGCGTTATGGGCCGGACACTCATCTTGTTGGAACCAAATTTCCTCAAGATTACCAGTCACATTGCGTTTAGCAGGTATAATATCATGATGGAGTAATTGCAAGTATGTCTGGGCGTTTAAAGTGCGATTTATGAAAAATGATCCTATAATATGGTTACCCAGAATTCCTGCCCAGACATTTAGCTACTGTGGGTACTGCGCTTTTGCTGTTAAATTGATATGTTTATTTTCCCGAGACCAATATCGGACGATGGACGGATTGTGGCGACCATAAATCGAAAAAGAGGATTCATCCGTGAACAATATATTTTAGACAAAATTATCATCCTCGTCGCATTTTTCCCTCATAGCCTCACAAAAGTCAAGGCGATTAACTTGATCATGTTGGAAAATTTCCTGACTCTTTTGTGTTTTGAAGCACTTATATTTATGTCGCTTCAAAATATTCCTAACTGTAGTTCTTGGAATGTTCACATTTTCGGATATTTGACGGCTCGAACACGGTTCATTTGCTTCAACAAATGCACATATTTGCACCTCCCGATCCATTCTTTCGTCAGAAAAAGGACGTTCCTGCCGATCGCTATTGTTGCATTTAGAACAGTCAGTAATACAACCGGACTTTTCGAAACGATGCACGATATTTAAAATTGTTTGACGGTTTGGAACTGGTCGATCGGGATACGAAAACACAAAACGCCCAACGACTGCTTCTGCACTTGGAGAAGAATAATACCATTTAATGATACTTATTCGCTCCTCTGTTGTATAAGTAGGCATCACAAAGAAATGTGAAACTCAATATTTTAAATTGTTACGTGCGTAATAGCCCGTCTGACACGATCATTTTTAATGTACATTTATCTGTCAATTATTGAAGTAATGACAAATTGATAGAAAAATGTACATAAACACTTTGTCAGTATTACACATTCTAAATATCTACACCAATATTTTATTAATATGAGAAATATCGCTTCATGCATTATTATTGATTAGCATTTACGTAATATTTACTTAATCGGCAACAACATACTCCACAGCGTCTCGATCCGTACTGAAATATTAGTAATATCACAGACTACTCCAGACCGGTAACTAGGTTTACGAATTTATCCGGTAATATTCTGGTCTTGTCTAATACACAATAAAAGATACTCTTCTCATCCTCGTCACATTTTGATAAGGCAGCGAGATAGAGGCGCTGCTGTAGACAAGTACACGCATGCGTTCACTTAAATTTTTCGCCATTTTTGTTGTGTTGACAATTTCCATTTTGGTTATTGTTGTGGTTACACCTGTTGATAAGGAATTTCTGTTTTTCTAAAATTGTAAAGTGCATAAATGCATTGTTTGCGGTTATGGAGAAGATGAAGTTGTTAAGCTGCATTGCTTCCCCAGAAATTTAGTAAAGTAGGTTTTTTACGCGATTATTAAAATATGTCTTATCGATATTTTTGTTAGTATCAATAAGTAAACCGGAATATAATGAGTTGTATAATAATTAAAAAAAAGTGTACAATTTACTTGATTGAACTGGATCTTTCCTGTCACTATTAGGTCTAAAATTTGGCAAGAAGCAATGGGAATGTTTTTTTCTGGAGAAACTCTTCAAAATCATAGAATTTACAGTCGGCATTTCAGTGCAGTTTCATATAAAGAGCATACGTTTATTTTAAAACTTGATGCAGTGCCAACGTTACACCCAGCAACATCATTTTGTCCAACCATCACATTCACATCACCTGTAGCAAGTACTAGTGCTGCTATCGAACAAAAAGCATCCTTGATATCAGATTGTTCAAGTACTGGATACCAACAGTCTGGAGATGTTGTGAAATATGATGAGGAAGTCTTTATATCAGAGCAAGTACCTTCTGCATTGGGAAGCACAATAATAGAAAAGTCACCACTAATAAGGTAAAGTATAGTGATTATTTAAATATCAATAAACATCAATATTCTTCAAATATTGTGAAAATCAAAATAGTGAAAATATTAATTATTGACTATTTTAATCATATCAATCAATTTTGATTGCATCTTATCAACAACACTTACAAGTTCTTTTAAATTATTGAAAAATATTAAGTGAATATTATCTGTAGTTATGCAGATTGGCAAATAATACTGCAATAGATATGGGGATGGTTAAAGTTCATAGTCTTATTTATATTGTATTTTAAAAAAATGCTATTTTCTTTTTTAGTACTCCAGCACATTCAAGGAAGCGGCGTCCAAGAGGACCAAATTAGAAAAATAAAAAGAGAATGCAAGCGAAGAGCTAAAAGTATCAAAGATCTATGTAATATGGATTGTTAAAAAACTCTTTGATGATATTTCATCTCGTGCCACACATTTTTTAATATCGCAACTTCGTTGTGCCAAGCATAGTATTAAAGATCGCAATAGTTAAAGCGATATGCCAGATTGGTATCCCATGGTATTGCAAACGAGAAAATGAACAACAGAAACAATTTCAAATAAATTGACGTAGTATCCAGCGCAAACTTAAAATACTAAGGCATGAATAAAGGATAAAATAATATAATTCAAAGGGGAGGTATATAACGTATTTTAATAATAGCAGTATAAAAGCATTTAGAACATAATTTACAAGTTTTGTATAGCATCATTTTCAAAATTCCGACTCGAAGTAACTCTTATTAGAAAGCAGTTTTTTTGCAAATATCTTATTATTAAGAGGGTAATTGTATTTAAAACTTAATGTAGAACAACTTTTGTATTTGTATTGGTGGATTTATATAATAACATTGTTATAGTTGGGGTTTTTAAGATATAAAAATTGATATTTTATTACATATTTTAAATATTTATGAACTGCTTTATTGCCCATACTTTATATTATTAGTATATATGTTATATTGAAATGTTACCCAATCTGTACTATGCATGTATATGGTCGAACGGATGAATAAAATAGTATTATTATTACTTTAATATACTAAACTACCACTTATTGTGTTGTAAAATTATTATCTTATTATTATGTAAATGACATAGGTAAGTTTGCCTTGTTTAGCTACCAATTTGAAGTATGACTAGTTAAATAAAGGTAAATATTATTTATAACACGCCTTTTAAGACACACCAATTGCATATATGCTAAATCTAAAATGTGTATTATTTTGTTATAAATAAATGTCTACTTGTTTATTCCCAAACAATTTTGCTTCACTTCCCTCTTTTACAAACTTCTTTATTTGTGAAAATAATCATAACTTCAAAATGTATGTTATTATTACTCAAGTATGTTTGAACACGTGAGATATTCTTTAAATTAATAAAAACCAGTTTTTTCAAATAGATGCTAGAAATTATTCATATTTTTAAGAATTCACTTAAATTAGCATTCTTTTGTAATACAGCTTATTAGAATAAAATTGCAATAACTACACAAAACGTTAATGAAAAATATACTTATAATAATTATAAATTTGATATTAAATGTTGTCGAGCAACTTAAATTGATGGTAACATTTATGCCCATATAAAATTCTATGGTTATATTACAGAAAAATAAATGGTGAGATATAATATTTCACCATTTATTTTTCTTGTAATATAAATCTTAGTATCCTAAATACTTCTTAATATTCGAATATATAATTTTACCGCCTAAATTTACTTGTGCTGCCATCTACGCTGCCTTATCAAAATATGTAAAGATAAGAGATATATCTATCCTTGTCATTATTTATGGATAAATTTTTGCCAAAGAGTTGCCTGTCTGGAGTAGTCTGTGGTAATATTAAACACGGGACGGGTGAATTAAGAACTGCGACGGCAACACCGCACGACTAGTTCCTATCAGGGTTGCGATATTTAGGGAAATTTCCCTAGATCTACGGAATTTTATGTTCGTTTAGGGAAAAAGGGAATTTTAATATAAATAGGTCAAAATCTAGGGAAAATTTAATACAACCGTCTGTATTTAAGCTACCTATATTGTATCACAATTCATTTTAAAAAGTTTTAAACTTAAACCACAGATAAGGGAGATTACAGATAGCCGGTGTAATGGCTATTATTGGCAACACATTTTGGAGACGACCGCTAGAACCTAGCGGTCGTCTCTAAAATGTGTTGCCAATAATAGCCATTACATCGGCTATCTGTAATCTCCCTTATCTGTGCTTAAACCACTGATTACATATTTTTTTAAATAGTAGTCCGCCATCTTATGGCTAGTAGGAAATTCAAAGGTTAATAACGCGATAACATCTATACACATTCCGAACCGGTGCTCTACCGATTTTAAATTTTAAGCACGTTTGCAAATCGATCAAATTACTACAATATAATAAAATAAGGTAAATCCCTTGGAAAAAGTCCCTGCTCTGAAGTATAACTATAACAGCTTGTGCTGTTTTTTATTTTTCACATTTTAATTCAAGCTTTCGAGAAGTAAATGTGAATGAATTTTTTAATTCACTAATAAGTTTAGTTTTATCTGTACAGCTTAGTTATATCTATTTAATGTAAGTATATGTAGATACAAAATTACTTTTGTTTTATTAACGAGGTTTAGTTTATCTGATTCTTACTTAAAGTGTTCGGTTGTTTCTCATTTATTAATGAATTTTTTTGAATGAAAAATAGATAACGAGATTCGAAATGAATTTTGTAATCCTTCAATACTAAAAAAATATTTTGTATTTTTCTCAATGTAGTGGGTGTCATTGAAACGAAGATGTAAAATATTAAAAATAGGCTATAAACGCACATCGAAAATATAGTGTTCGCAAGTTCATACAGACAGTTTGAAAAAAAAAACAGGTAATTCTTGACTAAGTAGTTAATATAATTCGTAATCACCTTTGTTGGAAGTTTCGAAATGCACTAAACTTTATTTTTATTGATCAGTGATACACACAAGCTTACTCATATTATTAAATATTTTTGTGACCGTGATGACTTAATTTTTTTTCTACCGTCTGCATGAACATAACAGCATTATTTTAAAAACATGCATGCGGTTGCAAAACTTAAGGCCGAGTTTTAATTTAGGAGATGCCTACTTTCAGTTTTCTTTTTGATTTAATGTTTTTGAATAAAAAAATAGATTGCGAGAATCGAATTAAGTTTTGTAATAGTTTAATACTGAAGAATATCAACTTCAATTTATATATTTTTAAAATAATATCTCGTACCATGTCATTTACCGACAGTGGGTATTTGAGTTATTGCATTATATTATTCTAAAAAGATATAAATTCGAGATGGAATTCATAAATATTATACTATAGCAAAACTTAATGTGACTGCCGTGATTTATTATTTTTATTTCAAAGTCGTTAACTATTAAATAAAAAAAAGCAGAAAACTGAAAGTAGGAAACTGCTAAATTAAACCACGGCCTTAATTCGAATTTCGTGATGTATTTGTTATTCAAAAACAGACAAAAACTAAAAGCACGAATCTGCTGAACTCAAACTCTGTCTTAAACGATTTAAATTTTACCATTGCCCTTCTATTTCTCTTTACAATAGAAAATTTCAAAATGTCATCTCCACGACCTTCAACGTCCAAGGACCATTCAGATTCACCATCTTCATCAGCAGAAGGTCAAGTTTCTAAAAAGAGGAAAAAGAGAGACAACAAAAGGTACGCTCAAAAATATAATATCCAATGGGAGGAAGATCTCCAATTTAAAGGTTGGCTGCAAAGAAGCAAAAAGGGAACCAACTTCGCCAATTGTAAAGTTTGCAATAAAGACATTGTTTGCGGTAAATCTGAGATCATCAAACATTCTCAAGGAAAATTGCATAATAAATTAGTTAAGTCAGTTCATACCCAACAATCCTTAACGGATATGTCTTCGTTTACACAAAAAATAGTTTTAGAAAAGAAAATTAAAAATGCTGAAATCAGAATAGCTGCATTTGCTGTAGAACATAATATTGCTTTCAATACTTTGGATCATTTATCAGAAGTCATTAGAGTATCATTCACAGATTCTGAAATAGCACAAAAAATTACGTGTAGTCGAAAGAAAGCCACATCTATTGTAAATAATGTTATAGGATCCTACAGTTTTCAAAAAACAATAGAATTATTAAACTGTAAAAAGTTTTCTTTAATTGCAGATGAGTCGACCGATAAAGGAACCATAAAGCATTTAGCTTTAGTAGCTAGAGTATTTGATGGATATAAAGTAAATGATATATTCTTGGGTTTATTGCAAATGCCAAGCGGTACTGCTGATGCCCTTTATAATACAATTATTGAATACTTTTTACAACATAACATTAATTACAAAACTAATTTAATAGGTTTTGCTTCTGATGGGGCAAGTGCCATGATGGGGATTCATAATTCTCTATCAACAAAATTAATAAATGATATTCCTGATTTATTTATTATGAAATGTGTATGTCATTCATTTAACCTATGTGCAAATTATGCTTGCGAAAAGTTACCCCAGATGATTGAAGATCTTATCAGGGAAGTACATACATTTTTGCAGTCTAGTTTCAAAAGGCAATCAGAATTTCAGGAATTTTTGAACATCAAACCTCATAAAATTCTGTATCTGTCGCAAACGAGGTGGCTTTCGTTGTTGTCTGTCACAAAACGATTTTTGGAACAATACAATGCTTTAGTTTTATACTTTACCAATGCTCATTTAGTAGAAAAAAATTTGCAGGGTGAAAATATTTTGAATAGACTTCGAAATCCTTGTGTTAAATTATATTTACATTTTTTGGATTTCGTGTTACCTTTTTTCAATAATTTAAACCTTGAAATGCAGTCTGAAGATATCAAAATTCACACGTTATACAATAAAGTAACATCTGTTCTAAGAACCATTTTAGACTGCTATATCAAAAAAGAATATTTAGATACAACACAATTAGAAAATGTAGAATATAGAAATCCCTATTATTTTGTTGAAATTGAGAAAATTTATTTAGGTGCATTTGTCATGGGAACTATTAGTAATAAATCGCATGGGTTAAACGAACAGGAGCTACTAGATTTCAGGAGAAGATGTTTATATTTTTTCATCGAAGGTTGCGCACAAATATATAAAAGATTTGACAACAAAAATAAAACAACAATGATTCTGAAAGAGTTATCTGTTATTTCACCATTGCAAGTTATTTCTGGGAATCACTTATCTATAGGACCTTTAGCCCTTAATTTTCCCTCTCTTATAACGCACAATCAATTAAATGAAGTCGACAGAGAATGGCGAATCCTCAGAAATGTCGATCTTTCAGAATTTAAGGACTTAAACATTGTAGTATTTTGGGTCAAAGTGTCTCTTCTAAAATTTGGTGACAATTCTCCAATGTGTTCCAATTTATGTAATTTTGTTTTTAATTTGTTGAGTTTGCCCCATTCTAGTGCAACAGTAGAACGCATTTTTTCGCAAATCAATTTAAACAAAACAAAAATTAGAAACAAACTGTCAACAACCACTTTAAGTGGTATCCTACATTCCAAAAATTTAATGAAAGCAAGCAATTGCCACAACTTTGAGATACACTCCGACATGTTGAAGCGGTTTGATGGAAACATCTATAATACAAAAACACGATAATAATTAATCTAATACAAACTATTCGATGTAAATAAAATATGTACTTAATTAGTATTAGGTAACTTCAAAGAGAAATTATTTTTTAATTTACCTAACACATTATATTACCTACTTTGATGAACTTTTCTCATGTACTTGTTTTTGTATTTTGTATGCTGTTTCAAAATAAAATTTTACCTTTACTTAGGTGTGTTTTTATGTATTCTTTTCTCAGCAAAGATATGAGTTTGCTTGCGTGGAACATTGTTAAATAACACGGGTATTTCCCTATATCACCATATACTTCAAAATTACAGCTTTATTGTTTTTTTTTTATAAGTTATACAAATATTTCCTCTCTGGTTTAAATGTTATAAAGCCACTTAAGTGTGCTGTTAGAGCCATTGCTACTAGCTTGGATGTAGAAGACATTATTCTGGTATTTAAAAAACATAATTATACCTATCTAAAATTTTGTATTTGTGGAAGGCGACGACAATGATCCACTTCAAATAAGACAAGTACTACTATTTTCAATCAACGATACTTCAAATTCATACACGTTATCGGTTTCATAATCCTTCAGCAAAATACCTACGTGTATTTTCCATTTTTAGCAAATAAGATGTATTTGTTTCATATAACTGATAACTTTCATCGATTAGGTAGGCACTATTCACTTGAATCAACATCGTTTGAATAATATTTCGAGTTCTCTGTCATATCTTTATCAAAACGTCATTGTGATAAACGACTTGTCACTTTACTTTTAACGCTAGTGTTAAAAGTTAATTACTTTTAACACTTGTTAAGATATTTCATTTTTAATTGAAGTATGATGTGTTAAAAATTGAGTTTTTAATAGTGTTTGTAGAAACAAAAAAACAATATTATACACTTCGGGGAAATCTAGGGACATTTTGACTAGAAATCTAGGGAAATAAAAAAAAATCCGATCGCAACCCTGGTTCCTATACCATTTCATATACGATAAATATAGCATGCCGAGAACCTGGGTTGTCCAACGTGTATATTTGTACCATGCAATATTCTGTCATTTTATACATATTTGTCAGTAATGTAAGCTTGTTGTCGTTTCTTTTTCCCTTGGTTTACTGCGTTTAATTGAATATTAGAAATTGTCTTTCTCAAGCCAATAAAAGGTACATTTCGTTGCCACCGTAAGTTATTTCTTTTTGTGTTTATACGAGTATCATTATCATTTTTGTTTAATTTTAAAGTTGCGTTGAAATCACAATGCCATTTACGAAAAAACAAGATAAGTTTATTGTGGAGGCTTATTTTCGTAGCGGAGAACTGTTACCGAATGCAGAGTGGAAATTATGTACTGATTCACGTAGACAACAGTTTCACACTGGATTCCCAGAAATGGAATTCCAACATGATATTTTTGCAAGATATGTCAACCGTCTTATTAGCCGTTTTCGAGAAACTGGCAGTATATCTATGAAACACTCTTCTGGTAGACCTACTTTACTAACAAGAGAGGTACTAGAAGATATTGAATAAAGCTAACAAATCATTAGGGCACCTATCAGCGCAGATAGGTAAAATATTACTTTGTTTGATATACAGAAAATTTATTAATTCTGATTTTATGTTCATATAGGACTATCTTATGGAACATGCCATAAAGCCACTAAAAAACTACACTTACATTCATATAAAGTATCTGTTGTACAGTAATTGTTTCCAACAGACTTTGAGAAACGCATACAATTTTGTACTTGGTTTAATAATAATCTTGCGGATGATAATTTGTTGGACATCACATTTTTGTCAGACGAGGCCTGATTTCATCTAAGTGGATATGTCAATTCCCAAAATTATCGACACTGGTCATCCGTAAACCCACATGTTTTTATTGAAACTCACATGCATCCTATTAAAATAGGTGTTCGGTGTGCAATATCACGAAGAAAAAGAATAGGGCAATTTTATGTTATAATATTTCTAAATATGTGATGCGTAAATATGCAATATCGATCTTTGTATTAAATTATATTTAATAAAGATATTTTCAATTATTTAATGTATTTCTTGAGTTATTAAAACGAGTAAATTTAACAAAAATTCTTAAAAATAGTTCATACGTAAAATAATAGATGTCGCACGAACAAAATACATACAATACAGAATATGATATGTGCGGCAATTACACCATGACTATGAAGCGGCACGGTCAAGCATTTACGATCTCTCTGTATATAGCACAAATAATATACAGGGCGGCGCATCACACTTTCGTCGGTTTATATACCGGGGTCGACATATCTTAATTTCTGATAGGAAAGTAGTAAAAGGGAAAGAGCGCGACGAATTAAACTAAAGATAGATATAAGCGAGGCTGCCACACTCGACATTTGTAAGGCGTGGGGGTCCCCCGCCACTCCGTTGCTCTCCCTCCACTGTTAGCAAGCAGGCATCGCTGCATATGATAAGATCATCTTCTGCATACGATAGAAGTGCAAACCGAAATTAAAATTTGACGCTTACGGTATATGAAAAGTGGCAAAATGTTTTAACAATTTGCCACATTACGGGTACGTTTTAAAATTATTTTGAAATATACAGAGTGATTCAATAAAATGTTGCGTACCAAAGTTATGGAAATTTAAATGGAACACTTGTATATTATGGCATATTTTGATATTATAGGCTAAGTGAAGGCTACTTACTGTTATACTCCCTATACATAACTTAACAGAGACATTTA
Source organism: Amphimallon solstitiale (assembly GCA_963170755.1). NCBI lineage: Eukaryota > Metazoa > Arthropoda > Insecta > Coleoptera > Scarabaeidae > Amphimallon > Amphimallon solstitiale. The sequence continues at coordinate 21,603,934 of OY720685.1, forward strand.
ACTATTTCTGTCTTACATATTTGAGCGAATTATTTTAAATTGTATCTATTGTTTACTCCAAGCATCAGACTTTAAGATAAGTTAAAGTTGAAATCTAAAAATTATACAGAGTGTTTAAAAACAATATTATTATTATTACTTCAAACAGATACATTATTTACTATTATTACTAAAAACTATATTAGTAATTTAGGATTTTCAATTTCAAACATTAGTTTCTTGCAATTCATTTTTTAAATGGCTAATATTTATTAACCTAACGGTTTGATTGGTTTTGTTTCACAATAAGTAAAAAGCATCATAACTAGGTAAACAACAAATACCTACTGTATTAAACAAATAACAAACTTAAGTAGTAAAAGAAAACTAATGTTTTAATAAGTGCTCAAAATGATGTCCTTATTTTTCAATACATAAACGAATTTTCTCTAGAAAGGACTGTTTAACTCTTGTTAAAATACTTGGTGTTAAAGAACGAAACGCTATTCTTATTCTCTCTCTCATATCGTCTGGTGTGGTTGGTGGTGTATCATAGACAATATTTTTTAAATATTCCCATAAGAAAAATCAGAAGTCGTTAGGTCTGGAGAATTTGCTGGCCAATTGAGAGGACTGTCGCGTCCTGTCCACCTATTGGATTATTGCCTATCCAATTCATTTCTAACATTTACTTGAAAATGCGCTGGTGCACCCTCTAGTTGTAACCACATTCTTTGTTAGTTACCATCGAAAAGAACGTATCACTAGCGCTCCAATTATTCCACCCTACACATTGACACAACATCTGTCTTGCCTTCCAGAGTTCTAAGAAAATGGGAATTTTCGTCACTGTAGTAGTGAAAATTATGTCTATTAACTAATCCGTTATTGTGGAATGATGACTCGTCCGTAAAAAGTACAAAATCCAAAAAATTTTCATCTTTATTAAACTTCTCTAGAACCCATAAACAAAATACGAGTTGACGATCGTAATCTACTTCCAAAAATGCTTGGTGTAATTGAATACAATACGGGAAAAAGTTGAGCCTTTTTATAATTTTTCCGACGCTCCGCCTGCTTAATTATTCCACTGGCTTCATTTATTTTTCGTTGACTTGTATGCGGCTTTTCTACAAGAGATTCGATAACAACAAAATCATTTTTTTCATTTCCCATAACTGGTCTTTGCCTTTCTGGTTTCTGATAACATTTGCAATAAACTTTCTAATGACCGCCTGTCAGGGCGATGACGCGTGGTAGGATATTTTTGAGCATAAACTCTTGATGCTAGCAAGCAATTTTCGTCAAACTCTTCATTTACTAAAATCATATCCACCTTTGCGCTTTGAGAGTCGGTTCTAATTTTAAATAATTGAAATTATTGAAGCGACGTTGAACAGCGATAACGTCTTAACTAATATGTACTGTAACTGTCAAATAATTTATCTGGCTGAAGTAATAATAATTCCGCCTACTTTTGAGAAATAAATTGCAAGGAATTAGTGTTTGGAATTGAAAATCCTAAATTACTCAAGAACTGAAAACTCTTATAGCTGCGACCATCATCTGACTAAAAGTTTGAACAGCGAATTTTACACTCACTTTTTGAAAGGAACTGGGTGGTATATGCGCATTTGTTATTTTTGTTAGTGCTCTGCTCTTCTTGTTTTTCTGATCAATACTATAGGTCTCCTTTATGTCACTGAAAGAAATAATTTTATTATCCAAGATATAACCGCCATTTAGTAAATTTTTCGAAAACTCTTAAATAAATGAGGTGCAAATCATCCACCGGCACTTCGACACACTCTTTGAGGGCAGTCATTTGGACACTTGATGTAAAACCTCGACTCGATCATCAGTAAAAGGGATATTGCCTCATTTTCATATAACAAAAATTCTGCGATGTGCATGTCTAATAAAGCTACTAAGTTGATGTAAACATTTTTTGTTAAATAATCTGCTAAATAGGTAACCGAATAACATTATTATGTTTCAGTGAAAGGACAATAATTAGAGATTGAGAATAATCTAAGAAATTATGATTATGATCGACGGACTTCAGTGAAATCATTCCGGGCTCTTTTTATGCTTCATTCAAAGCGAGATGTGGATGGTGACACCATTAAGCAATTTATAGGGCAACGTATGAAAATGATATTCTAATACTGGGATTTATTTTATATTCAATTTCTTTATGGCATGTAAATGTTTTATTGTAAACTGATTCAGCGTTAAACGTAAAATGACGATCCTCATAAGTACTCATAACTAAGACCTGGAATAAACATACGCATACCACTGCTTTTTTGTACATAGGGCAAAATTGATTTAAAATTTAAAGAGTGCTAAATTAAAAAGTCAAGTCATTACTACAGTCATATAGAGTGTAAATTAATTAAACAAATTTTAACAACAAAAAAATGATTTATCCGTGCCTGAGGTGAACATAAAATATAACAGCGTGCCAAAACAAATGTACCCATGCAATTAAAATTGTTATCGGATTTATGTCAACTACTTTTCTAAGCTTTTCTTATTGGGAAGTGTTTACAACTACGATCATGATGATTCATCGGTACACAGACATACTCTATTTAGTTTATTTTCTAATATAAAATCTCACTCCGAAAACCGAAAATAATGTTCGAATTTAGATAACTTGAAATTGAAGAATTCCTAATTTATATTTCATAAGTATGGTAAGTGTTTACATATATGCTTTTTTTGTCGTTGAATAACAAAAAGTAAATTGGCTTTTTGTCGTCAACTCAAGGCTAAATGTGTTTGGGATGAGATGAATAAGGAGATTGTATTCTTGTTAAATATTAAAAATAGAAAATAGATCTTAATTCAAGTTCCCCAATATCGTCATCTGGTGTCGGTTAGTTAAACTTAAAAGATAACTTATAGCAAATCATAATTTCATTTTTCCGGCAAACATGTGGTTCAAATATAAAATAATGGTAAATACTAAATCGTAGTGGTCATAGTGTGCTGTATTTTCCTTAAATGAACTAAAACTCATGGGCTACAATAAAGCCTATCTCATGGGCTCTCTGTTGTTTCTCTGTGCCGCATTTCATAAAATCGTTTAAAAGTATATATGTATTTTATTTGTAACATTAAAAATGCTAAATACAATATAAATAATTGCATAAATATAATGTATAAAATACAATAAAAAAACACAAGAAATTAACATAATAATTTATTGTATGTATGTACCCACACAACCAGTTATATTTCAGAAATATGTCCCAGACATAACACTGTAACATGGGAAATATTTCTGAAATCTTGCGAAATGTTTTTGAAATATATATGAAATATTTATAAATGTTGATATGTCCGCTAATGTTGCAAAAACTGACATATACCAGCAATATATAAGTAACGTAAACTGCAATATTGTAATATTTTAACAATGCTTCTGACATATATATATATATATATTTAGATTTGTTTTCTTTCTTGGGTATGTGGTTTTTATTTGAATTAAATGTAACACATTTTTCTTAACGTTTCGTTATATTTAATAACTTTTTCAAAAGACATATAACATATAACTGTAAAAAACAATTACAAAAATATCAGATTCTTCGTTACAAACATGACTTACAAAAACAATAATATATTATATAATAATGTGTGGCAACGGGCAACTTACCTTAAAATTTCATTTCGTCAATTCTTATTAATTCTGAAAACATTTTGTTTTCAATTACGTTTTACACGTATCTCTATTGGTTTTCTTTTTTTTCCCCTCTTTTTTTTTGTGTTTGTGTCATTTGCTTGTCTATTAATTATTAGTTTGAAAAATGAGGAATTATAAATGTATATACTCAAAGGATTGTTTTATTTTATATACGTATAGTGTAAAAATTCAGTTATACTTTTGCCTACAAGCTTCACCTTGATATGTCTTTGCCAGATGTACCTGTTATTGCTTTTTATTTGTAAAATATATGTTTCTTTTATTTTTAATAGTTTATAGTATACATGGTTTGAAATATAAGATTTAATCCGTATAGAATTTACTTTGTCAACATATTTTTGTTAATTTTATATTATTGAGTGGTACAAATTTGATAAGTTCGTTATGTCTGCTCGGTCGTTTATTGAGAGCTTTTCTTTTTTAATGTGGATCATTTCTAATATATCTCTAGCCTTTTGGTTGCGTTCTTTATCTAAAATTTTCACGTTATTGAAGTCAAATTCATGGCCTGTGTTAGTACTATGTTTTTTTAGTGCAGTGCTGTTTTTGCAGTATTTGTGTCCGTTCATTCGGCTTTTTAAATATTGCTTTGTTTGACCGATGTGAACGCTTTTGCATTCCTTGCAAGGTATTTGATATACAAGGTTTGTTTGTTGATCTTTTGGTGTTTCTGCTTTTACTTTAGACCAGAGATATTGTAAATTATTATTGTTTTTATTTGCAATTGTAATACTATATGGTTTAAGAATGTTTTGAAGATTTTCGGATAAATGTTGTACATATGGAATGGCTATGTAATTTTTTTTATCATTATTATTATTATTGTGTTGTTTGTGTTGATTATATGCTGTGTATGTTCTCCTTCTAATAATTTTATTTATTAATTTTATTGGATAATTATTGTTAATTAGTGTTTGTTTTACTTTATTTAATGTTTCGGTTCTGTATACAGGGGAAGTTAGTTTTATTGCTCTATCTACCAAATTTATTATGACACTTTTTTTATGTGCAAATGTTGTGGTTGAGTTAAAGTTAAGATATCTGCCTGACCAAGTTTTCTTAGTATGCCATTTTGTAAGCAGTTTATTTGTGTTATGATCTCTGATAAGTGTTGTGTCTAAAAAATCTATTGAATTTTTTGTTTCTAATTCTATGGTAAATTGAATTTTTTTATGAAAGCTGTTAAAGTGTTTTAAGACTTGGTCGATTTCTTGTTCTGGCATTGCCGTTATACAGTCGTCTACGTATCTCTTAAAAAAAGGTAGTTTTGTGTTGAGATTTGGTATAATTGTTTCTTCCAGGTTTTCTAATGTAAGTTGGGCAATGGCTGCAGATATCGGTGAGCCCATAGCACAACCATATGTTTGTTTATAAAATTTATTTTCAAATTGAAAATATGTTGAGGTTAGTGTCAATTCCAAGGCTTTAAGGAATTCTGTTAAAGTTAAAATAGTATGTTCTTTTATTTTTTCCCATTTTTTTGTGACGATAGTTTTGGCCAAATCTATCGGTATATTTGTATATAGGGATACTATATCTAATGACACTAGTTTGTAATTATTCGGTATTGTTATTGTATCAATATATTGTTTGAATTGCCAGGAGTCTTTAATATAATATTCGTTTTTTCCCGTTACTTGTTTAATAGATTCTGATAAAAATTTTGCTAAGTTATAGAAAGGAGATTGTATACAGGATATTATGGGTCTAAGCGGGATATTGTTTTTATGTAGCTTGGGTAAACCATATATTTTTGGTGAAAGAGAATTGTTGATTTTTAGTTTATTTGCTAGGCTTTTTGGAATCAGATTTTTTTTCTCCCATGACTTTATTAAATCATTGTTTAGATTTTGATAACTTTGAGTGGGGTCGTTTTTTAGTTCGATGTAGGTGCTTTTATCCTGCAATAAATCCATCATTTTTTTGTCATAGTCGGCTCTATCCATTATTACCGTCTTATTGCTTTTATCCGGTTTTAAGATTATTATTTGCGGGTTGTTTTTTATAAAAATTTTAGTTTGGTTTAACTCTTTTTGGAAAAGTTTATCGTTATTATTATTTCTGCATTTTACTTTTGAATTTTGTTTAAAATTAGTGATTACATTACAAATCTTTGATCTTATTTCAACTTTTTTGTCTTCCGTAAAAGAGGTTATTCCGCTCTCAATATTAGCAATTATATTTTTTGTTGGTATTTTTTGTGGGTCATTGTGTTTGATAGCATATGTTGGCCCGAGTTTTAAAATGTTTTTTATGTTTTCTGGTATTACGGTATTTGAAATATTGTTTAACCACTCGTCATTCTGATTTTTCTTATTTTTATTGTTATCAGTTGTTTTAAGTTGTAGATTATCAATTTTTTTGATATGCCTTTTTTTGATTTTTAGAAAATGTTGCTCTGACTTTTCTTGTAATGTTTGCATAAATTGATGGTATAAATTCAAGTTTAAATTTTTTAGGTGTTGCTTGTACATGTCAATTTTTTTTTCCAATTGATTAATTTGTTTTGTTGTATCTGTTATTATTAAATTTAAGCTAGAAAATTTAAAGTTACTTACTAAATTCTGAAATTTTAATTTCAGTTGGCCGTTGCCAGGCTCTAAATGTTTGTACTTTAAATTTAAAAATGTGGGCATCAATCCGTTATGTTTACAGGACAACAGGAAAATTCTTCTATTTTTGGCCTTATTTAAATTCCATTGTTCCTTTATTAGGTGTTTACATGCTGTGTACGTCCCTCCGCCGTTTTCTCTCTTGATTTTATTTAATGTTAAATCCATTATTCTCCCAGGATATATAATACATTTATTTGGTTCTTTACCACAATATTCTATTTAGATTTGTTTTCTTTCTTGGGTATGTGGTTTTTATTTGAATTAAAAAAAACACATTTTTCTTAACGTTTCGTTATATTTAATAACTTTTTCAAAAGACATATAACATATAACTGTAAAAAACAATTACAAAAATATCAGATTCTTCGTTACAAACATGACTTACAAAAACAATAATATATTATATAATAATGTGTGGCGTAATTGAAAACAAAATGTTTTCAGAATTAATAAGAATTGACGAAATGAAATTTTAAGGTAAGTTGCCCGTTGCCACACATTATTATATAATATATTATTGTTTTTGTAAGTCATGTTTGTAACGAAGAATCTGATATTTTTGTAATTGTTTTTTACAGTTATATGTTATATGTCTTTTGAAAAAGTTATTAAATATAACGAAACGTTAAGAAAAATGTGTTACATTTAATTCAAATAAAAACCACATACCCAAGAAAGAAAACAAATCTAAATAGAATATTGTGGTAAAGAACCAAATAAATGTATATATATATATATATGTATGTATGTACTAGTATGGTTGATATTTCGGGAAATCCAGAAACACGTAAATGTCGAGTTTCGCACATTGTATAAGTGTGTGCTTCACCAGACAAAAAAAATAGTGTAAACACCTTAGGGCCCGAAATCACACTTGTACAATATGCGAAATATTAGTCGAAAAAGTAGAGATCTTATATTACGATAGCATTTATTTGTTATTATGACCTAAGGAGGCATTTATCATTGCTGGATTCACGGTATAAACTTTTCTAATGCTTCTATGGCAGACTCCTTATCTCTAAATATACATATATATGTGTATTCTCTACTTACCTTTTTGGTTCTATTTTACTTTAAAATAAATTTTCAGCAGTCTTAGGAAATTATTGATAGAACTTTGTTATGTTATTTAGGCTTGTTTAGTCTTTTAAATTCTCTGTATAAGCAAATTAAAAACAGCAAAACTATTTTTTTAAATATATAAATATATTAGAAATAGTTACTCCTTTTACGTCTGGAGTGAGTATCGTTATGAAGTAAATTAATAGACAAATCTAAACAAATATAAAATAATGCTAAATATCGAATATTGCTTTTATTTTCGGCATATTTTAGTACAAAATATATATGTTTAGTTAAATATATATACATATATAACAAATAATAAACATAAATAAGTGAAAAGTATTCTAAAAAAAAAAATGCCTACTATTAAAGGTAATCTTAACAATGAATGGACATATAACTTACAAATTTACATCTAAATTATTTTCTTTCGTTTTCTTTTTCCTGCAAAAACAATTTTATAAGATGAAATTGAATTTACAATTACACTCTCAAAAAAAAAAACTATTAAGTACTCACATTTCGTCCCTGCTTTATCGAAGTGTAGCTTGTGTTAACCAAGTTGCAATGATTCCGCCAATTTCATTCTCAGATGCCAGGGGCTGGAGTTCCCTTACTGTTTGCACCACTAAAGTATAACAAAGTAAATCGCGAAAGCATTTTTTCTTTTCTTTCCAAGTAAACTGTATTGTGCAGTTACATTGTTTGTATAAAAAAAGTCGGATCGTTTTCGCAACCGACATGGCAAAACTACGAACTAAAGACGGTGATTCAATACCACTACAAATTCCAGTCAACCGAAACATTTTTAGAACAATAAAATTCAAATAATTAATTAGTATTTTAGGATAAATAGCTACGTATAGTAAAATACTATCACATGAAATTCAGATAGAAATTAAATATTATACATAAAATTATTAAATATTACTTTTCTATATCAATATTTTATTTAATACATGGCTATTCTGAGCATTGTTGTCAGATTTTTATTTTCACGGAGCGGATGACACTTGACAAGCGTAGCGAATATTAATGTGAATGACATTGTGGTCATATTTATTATCACAATTTTAAGTCCCCTTAGAAAATTTCAAGTATTAAATCCTACACCGTACGAGAACGAGTAATTTGTGATGGTAACCAGATGGCGATGCGAGTGTGTCGTTAAGTTGAAGCAGTCAAGTGATCCAAACTATCGCAAGATTATTTCATAGATTATTTGTAACCTGTGTTTGCAAACGATCTGCAAAGAGCAAGATTATGTACATGAAACTGAACAAAGAACTTTTATTACACATAATTACATGACCTGTTTGAGATTTTACTAGTACATTGCATATTAGTACGTTTTGCAGGTTGGATTTTATAACCTAATATATGACAAAAGAATACAAGCTAAATATTGTCTGAACGTGTTTTCCAATTTACTTATAAAAGGCATAAGAAACGCTGATTATTTTTATTCTGAAGCAAATCTTTCTTAAACAACCTCATTAAAAACTAATCAGCACACTTTCCTGTTCAGAAATAAATTGAATATATTGATCTCAAATTATATAAGACAAGGTAAGCTTTATTCAACAGAAATGTTTGGTTTTATTTGTAATTACTTTGTTATCTAGCATAATCAACTGATAAAACGAATGTTGCATATAAAGAATTGGATATGGATTAAATTCAGTATCTATATCAAAGATCAAAGACAGATTTCGAACTTACATTGATCTGTTGAAGAAAAATTCTATCTAATCGAAGAAGTAGGTGACTCTCACTAAGATTCTAAATGTTTGAAGATTATATACTGTTTAGAAAATTTTCAACTTTAAGAAGGTATAATTGTGTTGACTAATAGAAGAATTGTAGATGATTGATGTCAGCACCTGTCTTTCAAACATAGACGGAAAGCATAGAGAAACATTAGGAAAAGTTAGGCATGACACATTGTACGAGACATGTGTTCCTATTAAGAAATTTAACTGTTGTGGAATAGAGTGCGCCGGTTCTAAAATTAAATAACTGAAATTAGTGTTTCTCAAAGAAATTGATCCAGAATAAAATAATGATCGAGTTTATTAATGTGACAACAATATAAGCATTTGCATAGGGGAATGCAGTTAAAACATATTTCTGTTATATTATTTTTATAGTTTTTTGAAAATAACTTCTGTATATTTTCTGTACGCTTTTAATTTTGTAATTATTTATTGTTATGAATGGAATTAAGATTATATAATTTAAAAAATATGTGATGGTATTGTAATAATATTAATGTAGTAGATTATAAATTGGGATAGTAAAAATACTTGTTCATTATTGTATTATGATTTAAAGTTGCTTGGTAAGTTGAATTCTGATCAGTAACAAAGATTCAGCTTATGAATACTCAACATTTGAAATACTTTAAGATGTTGAATTGTTTAATTCAGCATTAAATATAATATTTAACTACAAGAAATGTATACTAGTTTAAAGCATGTTCACAGAACAGTGGTACCGTAATAAGACAGAAAGCTATCTAATCGAAGAAGCAGGTGATTGTCACATAATAATAAATGTTTGAAGATCAATGTGATATTATTTAGGAAATTTTCAAGTTTAAGAAGGGTTAAACACGTTGACTGTAATAGAAGAATGGATAGAATTTATGCTAGTTTAAAGCTTAAATAAATAATAATGATGAGTTTAGCTTAATCAAAAATGTTTGATTAGCATGCAAAAACTATGTTGGAATCAATGATATACCTGCGTGAAATGTTTCAAACAAGTTGCTTTTAGTATGTCAGTGAGTATGGTAATAATCATAGTGAACAGTAAGAATCTGGCAAAAAAAAGTTTTTATAATTGGTGTAATACTTTTCTGACCTTGTTGTTGCATGTAAAATTACTTTAATGTTAATGCATTTAATGGATATATCTTTATTGTCTATAGTAAAACTAACTGGAACATATTTACTTAATACATTTCTAAATTTAAATGAACCCCAAAAGTTCAATTCTGTCTGAAAATCTTACCTTTATTGTACTTATATTTAATTATTAACAGCAGACAAATTCATACAAATATAAAATAATCATTATATTCGGTTTCTAATAGTACTTAAGCCAAATTATTATCAAATTAATAGTTACATATTAGAATTATTGTCGGTAGTGCTAAAATCACAAGTCTAATTGATTATTTAGGGTTATAGTGTCAAAATTAATATTACTTGACAGATCAAATTTTGCAACGTCTCAAATTTGACGCCATTTTAATTTTGGTGGCGCATGTCGGTTGCGAGAGCGATTCTAGTATAACAACCTTTTCATAATATTAACCGTCACTGAATGTTTGTCAGTTCCGCCAATAGTTTTAAGAGTATTGACCTAAAAACAGTACTGTTCATTATTTTTACAATATATGAAAGAAGAAAATATTAGAATATATAACATATCTCAATAAAATTCATCGCAGAGGATGCTTTAAATATATAATTTCATATATCTTACCCTAGTTTTGAAAAACCCATTTTCTTTCATTAATCTCTGTTCAAAAGCCTCTAAGTTTTTTTCATTTGTGATCGGTAGTAAATTTCGATTTTCCTCTAAACTTAATGAATTATTCTGTGTATTTGTTGTAGTGCTTATTGGCAAAACTTTTTCTTCTAAAGACTCCACTTTGTGTATTAACATATTTAGCTTTTTTAAAATCTCTTCTCTGAAATCTAAAAGATGTAATTTTTTAATATGAAACTAAACTTTAATTCTAAAAAGAAATATATCAAAATATTTACCCAATTCTAAGGCTTGCTGTGATGAATAATCAGAGGTCCATCGGTTTGTTGGTGTTGATTCCTTTGATAATGTGCTATTATTAATAGGTGATGGCGAAGCAATAGGTTCCTCATTATCTGCGTTATGAATTTGTGGGAATACAGATTCGAAACTCATTTTTGGCGGTGGTGGAATATCATCGTCTTCTTCAGAATCCATAGGAAAGATGTTTCGTTTATGCCTTACATGCCGAGTTCTTTTATGTTCAACATCGGTATCAATATCGGATATTGTTTCGGCTAGTTTAACTTTCTCCATTCCTGTTTCATAACTGCCTGAAAAGAAAGCATAATATTAGCAAAAGTATAAATCGTATATGCCATTATTATATTCACCTGCATGACAAAATATTCTGAAAATTTTATGTTTTGTCCACTCTTCGACGTTCGGTTGCATTTGTAATTGCACTGCCTTATTAATTTTCATCTGGTTGGTCAGTGGTGGTCAATAACACATCTTGTCGTCATGACAGAGCCACTTATCTGGTATAAGCTGCACTCCATCATAAAACTCAACCACAACATAATCAAGCTGAGACGACTAAAATTAAGTTTAAATATACCATGACTTATTTACAAGAACATTATTTAGACAGTAACAATTCTTTTATGTTAGTTTGCAGCATAGTTATCAAATTATCATTATTGTGCTTGTTTCGTATTACTGAGATTATACAAGTTTGCTTCTTTAATTACATCTGGGCTATTAACACCAGCATGTACTACTTCGGTTTGAATTGTTGTACATAATGCATCATTCGTATTTCTTTCACATGTATAAGATGCTGCTAATACGCTTACTTCACTAGTTGATAAGCAACATTTTAGAGTTCTTTCTTAGTAAATATTTTGTAAATCTAATAATGTTTCTCTTGCTATTACACGGCGTTCATGTCGAGCAGAGAAACTACTGTATTTTCTTTTACTAGCCATAATAAAATGGTGAACATAATTATTGCTGTAATACACAACACTAGACAACCTTAAACAAGACTACAAATACTAGCCAGTATAGCACAATCCATGGGTATCCGACTCCCCTTTCCCGCCAATTTTTTTTTTTTAGTTCTACTAAGGTCGCAAAGTCTCTGCTATTCAATAATTCAAATTACCCGGGCAAAATTAAAGATACGCTTTGTCGCTGACCGACATTTTGCGTAGCAGATTCGGAAGTGTTTGTGTTGTGTTTTTTTGTTTATTTTTGTGTATTGTTATTGAACTTTCTTTAAATTGTATTATTTATAGACAATAAATTATAGACATTATTAACCATCTATAGATACTTAATTAGTTTTATTTGGTAAGTGCAACAATTATTTAAAAAAGAAATTTAGGGGAGTAATAAATTGTGATTATTTAGGTTCCTCATTTTCAAACATTCAGTTCAGTTTTGGAAGTGAATTTGAACTCTAAGCTTTAGGTAAGTTATATTCTATGTAATCATTTTTAAAACATTTTCATTAATTACCAAACAAATTAGTTACGATGAATTATGCAGCATATTATATTTAAATAATACAGATTAGTAAAAGAATCATAAATTTATAATTTAATTGAATTTCGTTTGTATTTGTTTTTATTCTATTATTTTTTTAAATAGGTATTTTCCTGTTTTTAGAGTAGTTGTCCGAGTTGCACAACATAGTAATAATGGTTTTCGTTTGTTGTGTTTCTGGGTGTAGAAACACTAATAAAGAAGAAAGAATGTATTCGTTTCCTAAAGATATTGAGGTATGTTGTTATTTAATAACTATGTTTCTGTTCTCTATATTATTGTGATTAAATGTTCTATTAGATTGCGAAGAAATGGATGGACGTTATTGGTCGACAAGATTTGCTACAGAGAGATTTTGAACGTGTTCGAAGTTCCTATAAAGTATGTGGTTCCAATTTTGATAATACTTGTACATTTTTGGAATATCATAACCGAACAAATTTAAAATATGATGCATTTCCAACATTACATTTACCAGGTAAAATGATAATCGATATTATATTAATATGCAACATACATAATGAATACTCTAAATTTTATAACTATTTTCTTTACATGAAAAATATTTATTTTTAACTATCTTTATATGGTGGGTAATTTGTATAAAGTTCTAAATATTGAATTATTGTCGTCACATGTGACCCATGGTAAATCAGTGAAAGAAGTTATGTTAAATATGCATTGGAACAAACTATACAAAGTTATATTGTTTATATACCTAAAGTAACACATTTCACATTAGATATTTTAAAAAATGTTGTTTTGCAGATTATGATATACCAGTTGTAGAAGCACCTCTAATTCCTGAAGAAGATGTTAGTTCTACACATGCAGGTACTCGTTTTTTTTTACTTGATAGTTGTTCATTACACACACATATAATTTTAGGTTCTGAAATGCTTGAAATACCACCAGGAAAAAGGAGGAAAATATCACCGAAATTGCATATTACACGTGCAGGTTATTACTAACTACTGTTTTTCATTTTGTCATATTTAAAGTTTGACATTTTTTAGGCATCAAAACAAGGGGAAACTTGTTGGGATATATGGGTGTGAAACACAGAAGACAGTTAACACCACAATCGTTAAAGGCTTATAAATTAGCGAAGGAGTTTCAAAATATTGCCAGAAAATTGGATGTTAAGCTCGTTGACAATGAAAAACGTTTACAAGAAGCACTTAAGTTTGCAGAATCTGAAAAATTTTTACGTGCTAATGTAAACGAAGTTTCCCTCAAATTTATAATATCTCAAATAAAAATGCAACCTAAGAAAAGTAGAGGAAGAAGGTTTAGTATTGATGATAAAATATTGTCTTTGTCTCTTCTGAAACAGAGTCCTAAAGGATACAAGCTCCTTAGAAAAATTTTTGCTTTACCGTCCAGGAAAACTCTTGTAGAGTTATTGTATAAACTTCCGTTTTCTTCTGGACTTAATCAATCGATTATAGACAGTTTAAAAACCAGTGTTGCTAAAATGGATGTGCAAGATAGGTACTGCTGCTTATTTTTCGATGAGATTATGTTAGAAGCTGGTTTATATTATAATAAAAAAGATGATTTCATTGAAGGTTTTGAAAATGCTGGTGTAGAAAGAAAAAAAAAGTTAGCTGATCATGCTATGGTATTTATGGCAAGAGGTGTAAGAAGCAAATGGAAGCAGCCAATTGCTTTTTATTTTGTCGAGTCATCAATGAATGCTGTAGATATGGCAGGAAATTTAAAAACCATCATTATTGCCCTTAATGATATTGGCTTGCACGTTCTGGCAACAATATGTGACCAACACTCAACAAATGCAAAAGCTATTAGATATTTGAAAGAGAATTATGAGAGGGAATCCTGTTTAGAGGGAAAAGAAAGTAGGTTACTTGGATTTAGTATAGGCGGTAAAGAGGTCATACCTTTGTATGATCCTCCGCATTTACTAAAGGGTATTCGGAATAATATGCTAAATTCCAATGTGCAATTTAAATGGAAGTCGCAAGAACAAGTAGCTAAGTGGGATGATGTAATAAAACTATATGAGCTTGACACAGGAGATTATGATACCAAAATGTGCAACAGGTTAACTGAAGCCCATGTATATCCTACTAAAATCAAGAAAATGAAGGTGAAGATAGCAGCACAGGTATTTTCGCAACGATTTTAATCTGTCATGAGAGGATTAGCAAAATTTGGTAAGCTTTTCAACACAAAATATTTCTTAGTTGATTTCCAAATAATGTTTTTATAAATCCATTTTTACTCCAATTATTTTAAGCATATTTATATTGTGATTTTCATTATACAAAATTTCACGTTACAAGAAACAACTTACCATAAACATTATCAACACAAATCTATTTTTTGTTTGTTTTTTACTAGGTGGTGATTGTCTTCCGAAAAGTGCAGCTGACTGACACAGCAGATTTTTTGCTTTTTGCTGACAAGCTATTTGACAGTGTCAATGGCTCGGCAGTTTGTGCGCAAGAAGGAAAAACCTTGCGATGTGCGGTTTCTGCATCTTCACCTCATATGGACTTCTGGAAAGAAGCTATACATGTGTTGAAATCTATAAAATTTTGTAGTAAAGAAGGAAGGAAATTTGTACCACCAACAATCATAAACTGGATAACAACATTGCAGGGTTTTATTTATATATGGAATATGTTAAAGGATGTAGGGTTTGACTATCTCTGTCCAAGAAATTTCAACCAAGACCCATTGGAAAACTTCTTCGGTTGTATGAGAAGTCACGGAGTAAGAAATACAAATCCCACTTGTACTAGTTTCACTTACTCTTATAAAAGTCTGTTGATTAATAATTTTATGGCTGTGCATTCTCCATCGTCCAATTGTGAAATAGATGATTGCGAGGGTGCTTTAAACACATTGAAAGGGTTTATTACGAGCATTGAGATTATTGAGAATGTACCAAATGAAGATTCTGGAATTGCTGAAGTTGTTGAAGAAGTTTCTCCTTTCACATTTACAAACTATGATAAAATTGTAATCAGCAGCCACAGCTACATAGCTGGTTATATGGCAAAGACCATATTGAAAACAGTTAAGTCCTGTCAGATATGTAAAGGAGAATTAATATCAGACTATGATCAAGAAGAACACAATTTAATAAATGCAAGAGCATATTCTCCACGAGCTCTTCTACGTCCACATACAAATTTCATAAAATTATTTGGGAAATGCAATGATATTATACAAGAAAAACAATTATTTTCATGAAGCATGGCAAAGAAACAGTTTGAAGAAGTAAAGTAGAAATTATGATTGATGATGGGCAAACATAGAAAACATGTGTCTGAACTTAAGCCACATATTATATAGATGACAGTCAATGTTACTGTCTAGATAAATTTCAAAGTCCTTAAGTTATAATACTTGCATTAAGTTCAGACATATGTTTTCTATTTTAAGTCGATCTTCGTCCTAGAAACTTTATGATATCACGGTATATAATATATATATATAGGAGATATAAAAAATATACCTACAAAATTGTAAAAATTACATTTGCTAATTAGTTACACCAAACATTTTTATACATTCCTTAATTTAGAAAATTTTATAATTGTTTGCTTCACATAAAATTGAAAACATACTTTGATGTAGTAAGGTTGTCCTTACATTGAAAGCGTAGCTTTTTCTTAAATTTAGAAGCTAGTGCCCATATAAGGAGAAAGAATAATAATGTTAAGACTAAATTTTATATTCGGTGTATATTATTTTAGAAATAATAATTTTAAGTGTAGGTACTTGACTCTAATAGTTGACTAAGAAAATGAATTAAGATTTGCTGTTCCTTTTCATTTTAAGTAATTACTGTTAACCAAGAAACTGAACATGCTGTATAATTGTTTTTTCTTTGATACACTTTCAAAAAATCTTTTTTATTTCAGCATTCTCACATATTTTTTACAAATAATGAAATTTTTTTTTTTCCACTCACTGATTCACTTTATATGTTTGATAATAACAAAGTAAAATTTTCAAATGAAACCCAAATAAAATACTGAATGTAATTTTATAAATTAAAGGAATATGCTGATTTACTTTTTCTATTAGGAATTATTATGTTTGGTATTAGGTATACTATTGAATATTTCATTGTTATGTGCACGTTGATGCAAGAATTATTTGTTTTATCAACTTACTTTGTATATGAAATGTTATTTTGTTAACAGTATAATAATCTAATAATAAAGTCTATCTATATTTTCATACTTTTTACTTATTCTATTTTTATTTAATATAAATCATATTTAGACATGAATGATGTTTTATTTTACTACCTATTAAATAGTAAAGTACTTTTCTGATGTTACTTACTTGTATTTGTATAAATAAATACTTTTAGTTTCATTTACTTTAACCAACTATATTTATATTTGGTTAAAGTAAAATGAAACTAATTATAAATATATCATATAAATCTAAATTTAAAACCCGCCAAAATACTTCAACGACACTGCGACCTTAGTGGTAACTAAAAATTTAATCGTGAGATATTTGGGGAGTTGCCTATCTATAAAGAGTATGTAATCTGTGGCACAATCGAACAAGACATAATCGGCGGGAAGATTTATGTACATAGAAAACATACGAAAAGTTAGAAACAAACACTTAATCATATCTAATTACTCTACATGGCAATGGTTAACAATTGGGGCGCCAGCAATGACCTTGATGCACAGTTGTATGTATCTTGAGGTTGACAGCGTTGTCAAATGCTAAATATAATTAGCGATCGTGACCAAAGATTTAAATAGGCATAACAGATAAACTTGCTCATTATTCGTTAGATTTTACAAAAAAATATTGATGTTTGTTTTATTTTAGAATATTTATACCTATTTGTTTTTCTTAAAATAAAATACAACGACGTATTATTTACATCCGTTTGCACCGGTTGTAATTAACTCATAGTTAAAGTTTAATCTTAGTTAACTTTTAATTTGCATTGCACGGGTACGTTAACTAACGCTTAATGCCTTTAACTCATAATTAAGTTAATCTCAACTAAAAGTGCGGATTAAAGCATTACGCATGCGTTTTCATGCACTTATTTGGCGGGTAAGGTGAGGTTAATTCATCCATTTGAACACGTGAATGTCGTTTTTCTAATTTACTCTTGAATTATGGATATTGATAATTTAAACATTCTTAATAATATTGAAGAACCAGACCCTGACGACTTAGGTATATTAGAGTTCTTAGAATTCGGTATTCCAAGACAAATATATGAAAGAGCTAATTATTTTCAAGCTATTGGTTGGTAGCACATTCCGAAAGAGATTTCGATTATCAAAAGAAACAGTTCGTAATATCCTATAGTTTTAATAATTGGTGCATTAATAAGAATATTTGTGCATTAGCAACCAATGTATATCACCTGTAAACCAGCTGCTGACATGTTTACGTTTGTATTCAACTGGAGGACATCTGGATGCAGTGGCAGATTTTGCTGGAATGCACACTTCTACGGTGTCACGAATAGTTGTTAGAGTGTCTGAAGCAATAGCTCGTTTAGGAAGAAATTATATTGTACTTCCAAATAACCAGGATGAAGTGCGAAGGACACAACAAAGGTTCTTTGATATTGCAGCCTTCCCTAGAGTCATCGGAGCGATAGATTGTTCGCACTTTAAAATACTGTCACCTGGTAGAGATTTACCATATATGCAATAAATATTATTATATAATTTATATTTTAGGTGGAAATGATCCTGAAGTTTTTAGGAATAGGAAAGGTTATTTTTCTATTAATGGGCAATTTGTGTGTGATGCAGATTTGAAGATATTAAATGTTGTAGCTAGGTGGCCGGGTAGTACTCACGATTCGACTATATTCAATTCTTAAAAGAAATTTTCAAAATAATGTACATAGAGGCTCTTTACTCATAGGTAAATTCTGACTTGAAATAACCACATTACAGTATAAATTAATAAATACATATATATATATACATTTTTAGGTGATAATGGTTATGCAAATAATACCTATTTAATGACTCCATTATTAAATGCTCATACTCCAGCAGAACAATTATATAATGAGAGTCATATAAGAACAAGAAATACAATTGAACGGTTGTTTGGGGTAATAAAGAGACGTTTTCCAATATTGGCATATGGTTGTCGTCTCAAAATACATACCTTCTTGACCATAATAGTAGCCACATCAGTGTTACACAATATTGCACTCCGCATGGGTGATCATTTACCACCACCTCTGCCAGAAGAATAGGATGAGCATATATTAAATCAGATGATAATAAATGGTCAAATTCCAAATGTGAACAATGATGCACAAGAAGATATTGCTGCAGCATCAAGGGCACAATTAATTAATGATTATTTTATGCAGCGATTGTAGAATTAAGCATAAAGTGTTTACATACATGTATATATATATTATTGTTAATATCGCTGTAAAGCATGTTTGGAAACTTGTATCTTAAATATATTTACATTATTAAAATGTTTTGTTTCACATGGTAAACTATTGTACTTTCTTAAGCCATTAACACAAACATTTGTTGTAAACAATCTATTAACTTTGCATGTATAAAAAAATTTCAATATTTCTTGTATTATACCCATGTGTGTCATGTATGTAAATTAATTTTTCACAAATATATGTTGGCATTACACCGTGCTTACTTTTGTAAGTTAATTGTCTTTATTACTAAATTAAAACATAAAATTTTTAGATCTAACCGATTTTTATTACATATATTTTATATAATTTTTTTAACGCCTTTAATTGCTCCTCTTTAATTAAGATGTCCAATTCTAAAGCCCTTTTTCTTAATAAAGACTCTTCTTCATTCTGTTTGAGCTTTAGTATATGTTCTTCCTCGTTTCTTTTTTCGTCTTGTAGCACAGAATATTTCTGTGCATTCAGAAGTTCTAACGCAAGTTGGAGAACATCTTTTTTCATATCCGCAACTTGTTCATATTTTAAGGCTCCATTTTCCGTTTTTGAAATTTGTGGCCTACATCTACTAGACCAATCTTTTGAACCTTGTGGCTGGATCTTTTCTTTTAATTTTTCATGTACTTGTGTTTTTAACATACTTGATGTGTGGTTGTCCCAAGAGAGTACATTATCCTTATCCTACAAGTAATATTATAAGCTTTACTTTTATACAGTTATAAAATACATACATAATTATTTTCAGCAACTTCTGAAGCAACTTGAATAAATATAGTCTCTTCTTGCGGATCCTGGAAGTAATAGAAGTTAAATAATGTTTGATAAACTATTATATATATAACTTACATTGTCAATACTAGTACCATTACAAGTATCTGCTTCTTCGATACTGTCATTATAATTTGGACACCCTGAATTTTCTATTTCTGCAGTGGCCTAAAATATGTTAATTATTCATTACCTATAGATAACACTTTCATATAATCTTCTCTTTACCTCCATATCACAATCAAACTTATTTTGTAAACCAAACACAGTTTTCTTATTGATGATGTCCAGCGTCAGATCATACATAGGATCATTCACTGGCATGGTGTCCATTGGCCCGCCCCCAGTTTCATTTTGATTACACCTTATACGGGCAGCAATTTTTCTAGTCTCCTTTTTTTTATTGTTATAAAATATTTTTAAAACATCTGCACTTCTAAATACTGTCATAGACTGTGCATTAAATTCTTTTTCAATAACTTTCCATATATTTTCTTTCTGCTTCCAAGATGTCACACCGGTCTCCTTGCATTCAATAATGTGTTTGTATTTTTTTATCACATTTAAACAATGGAGTTTTTCCTCGTTGGAGAAATTTGCAGAGCGAGCCCTTTTGTCGTTCATACTACAAGTAAAGATATGTAGTTTTAAATGATATTACAAGTATAATACACGTTTTTATATATACATACCTCATGATAACACACTATCGTTCAATATATACTAATTCTTTCAAAAAGGAAAATGTTAAGGTAACTGGAGATAAACCACGCTTTGCAATATCCCGCCAATATACTTGTAATTACCTCTAAATTCCAGGCATAAAAAATTAAAAATCCTCCAACTATTCAGGTCTACCACTATTACAAACTCTGGATTTGTTAATTAAGAATTAGAAGTTGACCCGTGCAAAGCTTTAGGCATTTAATTATGGATTAAAGTTAATCATTAGTTAGTTAAACTAAAAGTTAATTACGGCCGGTGCAAACGGCTGTTATACACATACGGGCTTTATCTTTGGGCTTTATAAACTAAGGAATAATGAACAAATTTAACTATTATATCTATTTAATGTTTGTTCACGATCCCGAATTATACATTTAGCATTTGACAACACTGCGAACTTCAAGATACATACAACTCTGCATACGAGGTCATTGCTGGCGCCCCAATTGTTAACCATTGCCCTCTACATTATTATATTTTATACAAATTTACCCAAATTTCTACATACATTCTGTTTATACACGTTGTACTTACCATTAATCCTTTTTTTAAATTGTTAATAAAGCAACACACACAATAAACATAACCTGGAACCTAATCATCAATCATAACTACGGAGGACTATATACTAGGAGGCGACACGACGTATCAACAAAGCGTACCCGTAATAGAATTTAAATTAAAGTTCCGAGCGCGTCGCTGGGTGGCGCAGTTGTTCCATTCTCGGCTACATTTCAAAGGAAGCAAATGGTCAGGACATTGTTTTTAATTTATTAAAAGAAAAACAACAAAATACAAAATCAATAAATAAACAAATATTATAATTTAGACTATTTTCTTTATTCTCGGTTACATTTTAAAGGAAGCAAAAGGTCAGGACATTGTCTTTAAAAAACATGAAAATACATCATCAATAAATAAACAAATATTATAATTTAGACTCTTTTCTTAATTTTCTAGTCTTCTCTGTCTTAAATCTACTAGCTTCATTAAGGGTTCTACATAAAAAAATCTTATTATTGACAATAGGTGATTATGATTATAACTGCTACCTTATTTTTCAGTCGAGTGTTTTTTCGCTTAATGCACATTAAAACTCCCTGAAGTCTTTCATATTTTTTTAATATGTTTGGCAAATGTTCTTTTTTTAGGTGTCTTCGACAAGTTTGCTGACAATTGAAACAGTTGTTTGCTAAAATTCCTTAAATCAAAAGAATGCTGCAAATGAGTCTTTGTCCATTTCGATGTAGGTAAAAGAAATTGGTCGAAATTGTCCATCGTACTTTGAAACCAGCTTTTTCATAGATTTTCCCAGACATTATTTTCGGTTTCATTGTCTCTAATCTCCACACTTTCCTCAATACCAGCAACTGCATTATCTTTATTTTGTTTTTGTTCCATTTTTTCAGCGATTTTTCTTATAGTTGGAGCTTTTCGTTCTGCTTTAGGGTTGGACAAGTAATGAGGCAAGTTAGGAAATATGCAGGGAATTGCATCGCAATTTAGTTTGGGTCGTCCTCTTTCAATTTTATTAATTTCCCTATCACTTATTTTCTTTTCAAAGCATTTTGAAATGTCTGATTGCAAAAAGTGCACTTCACAAACAACATCATTTTCAGCTAATTCTTTATCCTTGGAATAGCTCTGTTCCATTTATTAAAAATAGTCTTATCCTTAAATTTCAGAGAGGTATTCATAATAATAATTACGTAATAGCGATTAAAAAGTAACTTACCTTTGGCGCCTTAAATAAGCTTGTATTTTTTATCCCATGCAGTTTATTATATTTCCGTGTCGATGAATAACCGGCTTTACACCCCGGCACAAAACAACTGTTTTTACTTTTCATTTTCTACAGCTTTATCCACCAGTTCTTTTCAAAACAATCGTTTAAATTACGAGGAGCCCCATTAAAACACGTGCAAAATGTAGGTGAACGTAGCCGCACTACCCATCGTTGCGACACTTGTGGCAGTTCGTTCAACTAAAGTAAGGTGGGTACCAACGAACTATATTAGTAAACCATAGAACGGCAGTTGCTTGTTGAATCAGCGCTTCCAACGGTGAATGTAGGAACTAAAGACCGCCATGACAGTTGAGGTCAACTTCGAATTTTGTATTGTGTGTTTCGTCCGATTTTTGAATTTGTTATAAATTTATAAGTACAATGCCTGCTGCCTGTTCAGCTATTAACTGTACCAACAGAAGGAAAGTAGGTACAAACATTTCGTTTTACAAGTAAGCATAAATTTATTTGGTTTTTGACAGTAATAAATTAATGTATCTATTTAATACTTTTAGATTTCCCTTGAGGAATAAATAATTATTAAAGAAATGGACTATTGCTATGAAAAGGGATCATTGGAAACCATCAGCTTTCAGTTACATTTGTTCTACTCATTTTGAAGAAACATGTTTTCGTTATAACAATAATAATAATAGACGCAGTTTGCAACCCAATAGCTTGCCTACAATTTTTACTTTCACGCAATTGAAAACATGTAAAAAAGTATCAAGACCTCCCCCAAAGAAGAGGACTATTGACATTCGTGAAGAAGAATTTGTAATAAATAAAAACAGTGCGAATACAGGTAGGCTTATAATTGAGTTATATTTTACAGCACCATCTATATATTACCTTTTTTACAGTACAGGAAATCAATAGAAATGTCAACGATATCAATTTTGTCATCACAGCTGACCATAATTATTGTATCACAACAAGCCCTCGAAAATTAAAGAAAAAACTCGATGAGGCAGTAGATAAGTTGAAAATTCAAGATCGTCAGTTGCGATCTCTGAAACAGAAAGTACAGAGGAAAACTGCTAAAATTAATAATTTGAAGAAGGTAATAAGTGGTTTAGAAAAACGTCTGTGTGAAAATGGTAATCTGGTTATTAGTAATTGTTTCGAAGGTGTGTTATAAGATTTGCTTTTAAACCATAAGAATGGTTACAAAAATAATGAATATCCGGAAGTAGTAAAAAAATTTGCTATCACTTTACATTTTTATTCATCACAAGCATATAGATATATTAGAAAGTTCATTAAATTACCACATCCACGTACTATTAGAAACTGGGCACAGAATGTGGATGGTAGTCCAGGTTTCACAGAAGAATCTTTTAATAAAATCAAATCACTTGTTGATTCAAATAATAAGCCTCTACTAGGAACTTTAATGTTAGATGAAATGGCTATTCGGAAAAAATTAGATTTTGATGGCAAAAAACTTGTTGGACACTGTGATTTGGGTCATGGAGAAATAGACTCAGACAATCAAGAACTAGCAGGAAATGTATTAGTTTTCATGTTTGTTGCTTTAAATCAAAAATGGAAAATTCCTATCGGATATAGCCTAATTAATAGTGTTAGTGCTGATGTGAAAGCAAATTTGGTAAAAGTTTTTAGTAAAAGAATTATTGAAACTGGTGCCTCCCTTGTTGCATTAATATGTGATGGTGCAGCCTCAAATAGAGGCATGTTTAAGAAGTTGGGTGCGAATATAGATTTTAAATTAGACACTATAGCAACATGGTATATGTATGAAGGAAAACGAATATATATTCTTCTTGATGCTGCTCATATGTTAAAATTATGCAGAAATTTATTAGCAGAGAAAGGGGAACTAATTGATGCTGAAGGTGGAAGAATTAAGTGGTCACACTTTGTTGCTTTAAATGAATTGCAAAGTAATGGAAATTTACATGCTGCTAACAAGCTTAGGAAGAGACACATAGAATGGCAAAATCAAAAGATGAAAGTGTCATTAGCAGCACAAACATTAAGCAATTCTGTTGCCAAAGCATTTAAATATTGTGCAACTTTAGGGATACAAGAATTTGACGATTGCGCTGCTACTGTAAAATTTTGTGAAAATGTTAATTTAGCATTTGATATTTTAAATTCATGTCATCCACAAGCAAGAGGAACAAAATCAGCAGTATCTTTAAAAAACAAGGCTTTAATCATAAAGCAAGTAGAATATTTAATACAGTACCTGAAAAAATTAACGTTACTTGATGGGCAACTGATTATTTACTCACAAAGACAAGTCCCAATTTTAGGCTTGATTATTGATTTAATGTCTATTACTCAAATTGCAAATGATTTAGTATGGAGTGCAAATCCCCCATTGCAATTTTTGTTGACAAGACGTTTAAGTCAGGATCACTTGGAATTATTTTTTGCTACCATTAGAAATGTACATAGAAATAATAATAATCCAAGTGCTTTGCAGTTTAGATCAGCATATAGAAAGTGCTTGCTAGCTCAAATCGAACCCTCAAGAAATGCGAATGTTTCTTCAGAAGATACAAATATATCTTTAGAAGTAGGTTTTGAAAGACAACACTGAAAAAACAGTAAGAACTTTGTCTTTGTTCTGCGAAGGAATTGTAGAGTATATTGCTGGGAATGTTATTCGGGAAGTTGTAAAAAAACTAAAATGTCTTGAATGCATCATTTTACTATTAGGAACAGAAAAAAACAAATATCCTCTAATTGCAATTAAAGATGTAAACCATTCACTAATTATTCCATCTAGTAACACTGTGAAAATGCTAAAAATTGCTGAGGCAGTCATTGTAAGTTATAAAACTGACATATTAAATTGTAAGAGAAATATATGTTTATTATTAGAAACTGAAATATTTAAAAAAGTATGTTATTCAAAAATATTTTTTTGAACATGATCATTTATTTACTGAATTATATGATGATGATGTAATCCGTTATATACACTTAATAAAACTGTTATTCAAAAATATATCCAAATACGTTTACATCATATGTGTAAAATGTATAGTATGGCAGCCGTTGGCACTTCCCTACGGCAAAAATTAACAAAAACTATAATTTTTAAAGGCCACTAAAAGTAAGGCACTGTTGTAATAGTATTGTATTTAAGATTTAAATATATAAGAAAAAAATTGTTTTAACTTTGATTTTACCTCATTATAAAAAATCTTTGTCCTTTTTTTCCTTTCGTATAACGAAGTTAATGAACAGAAGAATAAGCAATTAATGATTTAATGAAAAATTCTATAAAATCTCAAGAATTATTTATACCCAATAAGTAGATTTAAAAGGAAAGAACCTCTTATTTATGTCAATCAACTCTCTCACTGTTATTAGCGGGAATTAATTAACATCTATCCAATGCACAAATACAGAATGTGTACTTTTAATATGAATATAATAATTTCATTAATTATAATACGGATTCATCTATTTGAATTTTGACCTCAACTGTCATGGCGGATAGCCACGCCCACTGTCACAAATTTAGTGCACCAAATAGCCTTTCTATGGTTTACTAATATAGTTCGTTGGTGGGTACACAAAATTCAGATATTTGCATAAGCGTTTCGCCTCCTAGTATTATAGTCCTCCGTAATCATAACCTAATTAACTGTAATGCGTGCTACTGCTAATACCACAGTATAGTAACTATACAGTACCGTGACTCTACCGCGGTCCCTTTGATGTTCGTGTTCGAGTTTTATTTTTTTAGGACGACTGCGCAGTGAACTACGCGCATAGGGGAAGTGAATATACAGGGGTCGGCGAAAAAGTTATAAATATACAATCATAATGAAATAATAAATAATTTGATTAGTTATATGAATAATAAGTATTAGATATTCTGAACACTATATTAGATAACAAAAAATATATGGTAGCTAGTTTTTAATATTTCACATTCTAAAAATTACATAACACTCCTATAAAAATATAAAATAATACAATTATACTACTTTTAGTGATTCTATTGATAAAATTGGTTAACTGTAAGCGGGGTCATAAACAATGATTTAAAAAATCTGTGCCATACAAATATAATGTGAAAGACATCAACGGTGTTTTCTGTTGTATTGTCTAGAATTTTCAAATCAACCATCATTCCAAGTGGAAATGAACTTGCCGTTTATCAACAAAATTCAAGAGAATAATGTGTGTGTGTGTGTATAATGTGTTTACTGAAAATGTAGTTATTTATTGTATTTTTTAAAGTTTGCTTTACTTATTACCACTTTGTAGGTGGCAAATAAACAAATGCTCTATCTCACTTTCAAGGTCCTTTTTTTAATCAAGAAACATAAGCAAAGGAAAAAAATCTATCATAATAAATGATTATTTTATTAGTTCATGGGTTAATGTACACATATACAAGGTTACAGGTAATAAAACACGATATTAGTAGAAATAATTATTTATTGATAATAATATAATTTAATAATTAAAAACATAAACATAATAACAACAGCATGATTGGCAATATCTGTTGAACGACTATTAAAAACATCATGGAACCCAACAATTTCATCAATGCTGATATTATAAAACAAATGTGATTTCAAAGACAGTTCATCTATGCAAAGGATACATTCTCGATTCTTTTCATCTAACGTATTCACTTTCAATTTTATAGCTGAAAATAAGAATTCATCAAATCCGCTGCTTATTTCCCAATTATGCGTAATAGACCTTAGAGTTGATACTGATGGTAGTCGAATTATATTTGATAGATATATCTTGATTTTTTACTGAACTTGAAGAAAATCACTTATTGAAATGTATAAGTAAGTGTTTTTAACAAAATTCAATAAATGCCACTAAGTCACAGTAATGCTAATATAATAACTTAGTATGTGTAATTGGGTTATATATCTCAGTGATCTGTTAATTACATTTCAGGCTTGCGACAATATTTAGTGTTTAATTCTAACCTTTTCACAATATTTACTGTGGAACTGCATATCCCAATGACACATTCACACTATATTGTGTAAATTCATATGTACTACATCTTTGTACTAATTAAATATGATGAAGTGTTAAATTTAATAGAAAATGATACCTGTAAAAATCTCATCTTGAGACACATCAAAACTTGTGGAAGGTACTTTACCAATACAAACGACACTGGACATATCTCCTCGATTGTCTAGAGAAGACTCGCAAAAAGACAGACTCTCCTGATGTCTTGCAGTACTTCTTATTTCTTGAATTTTATATTCTGAAATAGTATTTCAATATTTTCAACACTTAATATCAATTAAAATATATTAACATACGATGGTTGAATAATGTTGGTATGACACCCTTCCTTAGTTTATTCTTTCAAGTAGTGTAGAAACAATCATCTTCAAAATTCTTATTACATAATCTCAAATAATCATGACATTTTTTCGATGAGAAATTTCCATATTTGTGGTTTTCATTAAAACGAACCCTATTCATCCATTCAAAACATCTAAAAAATACATTACATAACTAAAATAAATTATAAAATATACCTATTTAGTATTATTACCGAGATTCATCAAGTGGAAATCGAAAAAAGGATATTCCTGGATCACCTATAATACTTCCACAACCATTAGCAACACATTTCTGAACCATATTGTAAATGATTACAAAATGTAAACCTAGATAAATTCTAAATAAAGTACCTAAACACTTAAAAAACAGTAATAGAATCAATTAGTTATTAAAAAATGCTATTTATATAACATGTACACAAATCAAAAAGTAAAACAAACAGAATGTAATAAAATCACTTCTTTTTAAATATATTTCAAATTTAGGGTTATATAAATGTAAACAAACACTCGTTACCGAAGAAGTATACTGTGCTACAGAGTGGTGAACTATGCGCATCTATTTTATGGAGGGGATCGAAACAGGATTTTTAAGGGAGACGTTTTACTGTATTGGTACTATACTGTGCTACTACTACACATGCGTCAAGCTGACAATTTGTCGGTAAACAATAAATGATGAGAAAAATCCAAAAAACCTCTATAAAGGAAAATGAACTTCATTTCTTGAAATAAAAGCAACTTTCACCTTAATATCTCTTTCTAGG
Source organism: Amphimallon solstitiale (assembly GCA_963170755.1). Classification (NCBI taxonomy): domain Eukaryota; kingdom Metazoa; phylum Arthropoda; class Insecta; order Coleoptera; family Scarabaeidae; genus Amphimallon; species Amphimallon solstitiale. The sequence goes on from OY720685.1 coordinate 21,632,431, forward strand.
GTATTTCAAAATACAACTAATATTCTTTATATAGATGGTGCTGTATTTAAAAGCAAATGTATATGCAATGTTCCTGTAATGTGTGCTGTAATGTAACTTAAACATTTCATATATATTTTGATGGAAGCCAAATAATCAAACATTTGTAATATAAATGAAATATCTATGAAATATAAATTTTGAAATGAAAGATATATGACAAGTTGCAATGCAAATGAAACATTTCTGAAATATAACTGGTTGTGTGGGTATGTATGTATAATTTTACATGAACTTACAAGCGATAGATATTCTTAACAAAAATATAGCCAATCATATTGTTAGGAAATTGTATTTTAGAAATGTATTTAGGTTGGTAGTAGCAAAGAATATACGGTAAAGATGCGACATTGTGATATCATTTTCAAAACGCTCCAATGCCCATGTATATTCTCAAAATGGCCGTTAACTGTTGTTAGACGTCAGCTGTTTGTTTTGTGCGGATAAACAAATTATAGTAGCGTTTTTTGAAGTAAATTGAAAATTTGTTGACTTGTTAATGTATTGATCATTGGTTAGTTGTGGTGCAAAATCTTGAAAATGTAATCTTTTTTTACTTTCCGGGAGATATAAACAGGTAAACATTAATATCTTTATTGTAATATTCTTTTGGAAATTATGGAATTAGTTTTTTCGTACAAAGAATTGCACTAATGTACATACCTACTTAAAGTTTATTACAATATTTTTCTTTTTATCAGGCGTTTTGAATGGATTCAAGCCTGCAGTCGTCCAGATTTAATAGGGAAAGACGTAAAGTTTTTAAAACAAACAGGAGTATGCACGAAACATTTTCAAGCACATATGTTTCTGAATGATTTGAACAATCGACTACAATGCCATGCAAAACCAACACAGTACTTACCAGCAGATGAAAATGTACGCCCATTCTAAGTTTAAAATGAAGACTCACTATTCATGTAATTGCATTTTTTTTGTTAATAGACTAACAGAGGAAGCAAATCCTGAGATCTATGAACCATCTTGCTCATTCTGGTCTAGTTCACCGTAAGTTTAAGATCAAACTTATCCTTCATACAATAATTGTATCCTTTTTTGTTTATAGAGTAACTACGAGAGGAAGTCCTGTGGCTACTCAAACACATAAAAAGTTGTCTTTCAGTACACCCCGAAAAAGAAAGTTAAGGTTTGAACTGAAAATTAAATTATGTTTGCGGATATTTTATGAAAAAGTGTTTGGATAAACAAACATGTAATAAATGTTCACAATATGGTAGGTACATTAAGGAATTAAGTGCAAGCACAATTATGTGCCATTTAAATGCCTAGGAAACCAAAGAAAAATCAACATTTTGCAATTTATGTATACCTACCTTGGATTTTGTAGAGTATATCAGAGAAATTGTGTTTGGTGCAACATTTTGAAACCTTTGCAATTACAGATAATGTTGGATTAAATTTCATTAAAGTGCTTGAACAAATTCCTTTTTGAATGCCATGTGAAGACTTCCCCAGGTTGTACTTAATGAAATTATTTTGTAAATTAAAAATTTTTTATACTCTCAAAAGAGCTAATGCAGATTTTAAAAGAACACCTGGGAAGTAGAAATAATTAATTATTATTTCTACTTTGTAGTTGTAGTTATTTTTATATCAAACTATTTTATTGTTATATATAATTGGTGTTAAATATATATGTTTGTTTATGAATTATATTATTAAAGAATTCTGTTTATTACTTGTAAATTTTGTCTCTTAATTGTCCTGTTCAAAACATTCTAAACAAAATATTTACAAAAGTATTATTTGGATATCCACGTATAATAATTGCCGAATAACTACTGTTCAAATATGATAATAATTTATTTTGGCAATATTCGGCAGTTCTACGCCAATGGACTGAAAGGCGCGCCACTGAATTAGTAGTTTCAAAATGGCCGAAGGTCATTGCTTTCATTCAGCAGACACAACAGTTGCGCAACTGTTCAGTGATCATGTCCAGTAGACAAGCGCTCACTCCGAACATGTTCAGGAGCGGTCGCCATTTTTGTGAGCGGAAAAATTCTATGCTCACTTGGTGAGCGTATTCTGTACGCATGCGCCATTGATTAATTCCAAGACCAACCTAATACATACTTCTGAAGAAAGTTACTAGAAAAGTGCGATACAGCAAATTAAAGGTATTGTGCAGTAATAAATGTATTATAATATTGGAGTTCACTCAGTATTTTATTCGGGGTTGGAAAAACCAGCTCTTCCACTAAAAACTACGTCAAACCTTAATGCAGAAAAACAATTTATTATTATTGTTTATTCGGTTTAATCTCTATAATTTTAACATATGGCAGCAATGAAAAGTATTAGATGACAGTCGATGACATAAAGGTGAGCGGTCCTGTCCAGCGAACACTCAACTGTTGTGAAGTGAACGGTTGGAGCGGGATCAGTTCCCGATCCGCCTGCTGAATGAAAGCATTGAAATGTAAGTTGGGTTTTCTTATGGAGTGTCGCTTCTTCACCGTAAGGGTAATATTTAGAGTAGAGAGAGAGAGAGAGTATTCCGAAGTTACGTAGAGTGTGTTGTGAGCAATTATTTTATTATTATTATATCCTTAAATCTAACGTGTGTGTTTCATTTCTGGAAAAGAGAAGAAGGAGAGTTAACATCAGAAGTGGGATAAGATAAGAATCGGATGTAGATGGAACGCGAAGATACGTAAGAAAGAATTGAATGAACAGAAATTGATAAGCAAGAATTGGAGGGAAAAGAGTTACCTTAACCTATAAACAAGTTTGAATTGGTTGTAGCAAAAGGAAGTTAAGTGCGCAACGGTTGGCAGTACGTTTTTAGTGTTTTGTTGTTGAGAGTTGTCAAAACAAAAAGAAAACAATGGATAAATTTGAGAAATTTCAATCACAATTAACTGAAACTCAGCAGAATAATGGAATTAATCCTCAGACAGAGAACGAGATAGACGAAAATGGAGATACGACGAGGAATACTACAAGAGAAACTTCAGATTTAAATATTTTAGTACAGAATTTTCTAGATGAGTCAAGACGGAAAGATACTTTAATAGAGAAATTAATTGAAAAATGTACAAGTACGGAGAAGAATTCTTTACCAAACAATACTAACATGAGCATTATGCCTGATATCTTGAGAAATGTGGAAGTATTCAATGGAGATATTACTAAAGCTAAATCGTGGTTGAATAAACTTCATAGTGCACAGACCCTGCATGAGATTCCTGATAAGTATATGCTAGAAACAGCGCGAACAAGGCTGATAGATGGTGCAAGTTTCTGGTACACCACAAAATGCGATGAAATAAAGACTTGGAATGACTTTGTTGTAGTCTTCAGTAATACATTTGTGCACAAGGAAAATTTAAGTGTCCGTTGGGAAAGAATGGTGAGTAAACTACAGAAAAAGGGAGAAAGTATTGACAGTTACTATCATGAGAAGGTAAAATTGTGTAATGACTTATCTCTTAACTTTAAAGAAATGAAAGAACAGGTACTTGTAGGACTATATTCCAAGAGTGTGTGTGATATTATGTTTGCTAGGCAGCATGCGAATACCGACCAATTATTTCTTGATTTGACAGAGTACATTACAATAGAAAATAAAAGATTAGAAAGAATTAATTATAATAAGGTACCAGTTGTGAAAAATGAATGGAAACAAACTGATAACCAAAGAGAGCAGGTACATATTAAAACTGAAAATAAACCTAATTTCACAGAAATAGCAGCTAGAGGAAATACAAGATCAGATGTAAGACATGGTAGAGCAGGTGAGTTCAAATGTTATAATTGTAGTAGAATGGGTCACACAGCTCGTGATTGCCCAGGTCCAATAATGACATTTAAATGCTATAAATGGTCAACTGAACGACATATTGCACGAAATTCTCCACAAGTAAAGCTAATTGTAGATCGGCCTAGTACCAAACCATTTCAGAAATATATTAAAGATGTTAATATAAATGATAGACCATTCAAAGCACTTATTGACTGTGGTAGTTCTGTTTGTACAATAAAGGCTTCATTAGCTATAGAATATTTTGACATAATTAAAGAAAGCACAGAACTTCAAGCGTTTGGACCCAATACGTATAAAGTAAAATCACCAGGTGTAGTGTGTGTTCAAATTAGAATAGATGGTGTAGAGGTAAATGATAATAGAATGAAAGTAGTGCCGGATGATGCACAAGCAATAGATGTGATTATCGGAAGAGATTTCATGGACCTGGATTATATTGTTTATTATAAAATAGATGATACTTTTGAATTTAAATACAAAAATGAATTTTTGATGCCATTATGTGAAAGAGATGATCCATTTAAAACAGAATCAGTAAAAATATTGGATGAATGCTCCATGTCGCCGAATAGTATACACTTTCTAGATGTTGTAGTTGCCAATGAAAATATGTGTTTACCTATTGCAAATTTAAGTCTGACTGGACAAACCATGGACAAGAACGAGATTTTGGATGGAGAGATATGTATCACTAATGTAGAGTCGCAGGAATTGTCATTGTTGAGTGATCCATCAGAACTGATTACATTACAGGAATTAAATACCGACGAGGATGTAACCGAAGAACAAAAGGAAGAATTGCTAATCTTAATAAACCAATACAGAGATTGTGTAGCAAATAATATACATGAATTAGGCTGTACAAATGCTGTTAAGATGAGAATTGAAGAGGAACACGGAAGTGAACCTGTTAATTGCAGACCCTACAAGGTTAACATGGAAGATCGACAAACCATAAAAGATATTGTTACTGAATGGAAGCAAACAGGAATTGTGAAAGAAACATCATCTTCATATGCGAGCCCTGTGCTCTTGGTGAAGAAGAAGACTGGAGAATCGAGACTGGTAGTGGATTATAGGAAACTGAATAAACAAACGAGAAGGATTAACTTCCCTCTCCCAAGTTTCGATGAGCAGCTGGAAGTGCTGGCGGGTAGTGAGATATATGCTGTTTTGGACTTGGCTCATGGATATTTGCAAATGCCATTGGATGAGGCGTCTCAATCGAAAACTGCCTTTATTACTCCGGACGAGACAGGAGAATTTACAAGAGCCGTATTTGGGCTAATGAACGCGCCCTTTTATTTCTGTAAATTAAAGCAAACTGTTTTAGAGCGCCTTATGAATAAAATTGTGATATTTTATTTGGATGACATGCTGATACCGGCTAAAGATTGGACAGAGTTGTTGGACCATGATGAAAGAGATTGGGATAAATTACTAAGTAAGATTGAACGTGACCTCAACATCTTTGAAAATAAAAGCACCGGTAAAAGTCCATTTGAGTTATTATATGGATATATACCCAGATTCGAAGAAGGAAAATTGAGGGAATTAACGGAAGACTGTGAGACATATAGATTACCCAACGAACTGCGTGAAGAAGTACGTGAAGTCATAGTGCATGAGCAAGCAAGATACAGACAATATTATGATAAACATAGATACCAAGGAGTTACGTATAATGTGGAAGATATTGTCTATATGAAATCCCCTACAATACAAACCGGTGAATCTACAAAATTACAACCGCGATATAAAGGACCATTGACCGTTATCGAAGTACTCCCGAGCGACACCTATCGAGTATCAAAACTGTTAGAAGAAAATGGTAAATCACAAACTACAGCCCATGTAAGTCAGTTGAAACCCTGGAAAAACTATACCCTAGATGAAGATGAAGAATGTGACGTGGAAGGTGTGGAAGAAACTGAGGAGGTTATGGAAAATGAACAAGCAGCAACAAGGACGAAGAGAAATGGACGAGAAAATTCAAAATGTGTAGATTCAACAAACCCTGTTACAGAAAAGAGACTTGTTGTAAAACCGACATATTTAAGAGACTATGTTTAATGAATGTTATGTCTTAAGTTCTTTTATAATGCTGTATTAGTTAAGTTTAGTTAAGTTCATATAAGTACATATTATATAAATATACATGCAGGATAGGCCGAGTGTTAGGAAACTGTATTTTAGAAATGTATTTAGGTAGGTAGTAGAGTAGAGTAGAGAGAGAGAGAGTATTGCGAAGTTACGTAGAGTGTGTTGTGAGCAATTATTTTATTATTATTATATCCTTAAATCTAACGTGTGTGTTTCATTTCTGGAAAAGAGAAGAAGGAGAGTTAACAATATTATTACAAAAATTGTACATTGATTATTAAAATATTAATAGTTCTTGAGTAATTTTTTACATACTCTTAGACAATTGATTTTTAACATTTGCACATCATAGATTTTTTTGCAGTAACAGGTGTTTGGAACAATGTCTCTGTTTATATTTAATTGTTTGTGTAACTCTTTACAAACTATATCACCTACTTGTGGCAGCTGTTGATATAGTAGCTGAATTCATTTCTGATGATACTAAACCATCTACCTGTGTATCTGCAAAAATTTGGTAATTTTGATATATGTTAGAACAATAAGGCTGTATTACACTTATCAATTTCTTGACCAAGAACTTGTTGAATTAGAACATGTTCTATTTTTCTTCTCAACTTGATCAAGTTTTTAGTGATTTCTAGTAAAATTCATGTTATAAAGTAATATTCTAAATTCCATTTTAGAATATTGTTAAAAATGACATGTTAATTTGATATTTCTTGAAAGAATTGTGTGCATAAATTATTTATTTTCTTTTGCATCTCTTGTGCAGTTATTTTTACATTCAATATCAAACAGAAATCTTCAGAAAATTTTTAATTTTTTTATTTCGTACTGTTGCATTATTGGTACTACTAATTCACCTAAAAACTTGGTCAAGAAATTGATAAGTGTAAAACAGGAAAGGTCAACAATAACTTGACGACAATTCCTTGATCAATAACTTGGTCAAGAAATTAATAAGTGTAATACAGCCTACAGACTGGTGATTAAAATGTTATCATATTTTTATTCTTACTTTCACATTCTACTGTAGTGACAGCTGAAGTATGTGCACACTCTTCATATTGTTTCTGCGGTACATCTAAAGTAATAACAACATTCACTCTTGCAAATCATATGATTTTGTACATTCTGCAAACCAACCTTTGATTTCACAAGATAAATGTAAAGCAGGTACACTTTCCCCTTTTATGTTTGCACTATGTCGACCAATTACTCTATCTCACAAACTCTACGGTTTCTTCTACTTTAACTGGATCTTCAGACATAAGTTTAGGATTATTAACTCTTTCCAGCCATATTTTGTACAACTACAATCGAAAGCAAAAAAATGAGGTGTGGCCACCACACGACTTTCTTATACGTATGAGCGTTTCAAACTATACAATTTTAAGAATTTTTTTATACAAAACTTATTCAAAATCGTATTCTAGGTACTTTCATTTGCTTAATAAATCGCTATAGAATGCATACTTTGCAAGATATTATCAAAAAAGTGCTCCTCGCTAAGAGTAAAAGTGCTAATTCCGGCCCGAATTTTGAAATTTCATATATACAAAAAATATTGCAAATCCAGTTCTAAATACTTTTGTACTCTTGATAAATATATATAGAATGCATAACTTATGACATATTTGCAAAAAATCGCTATTCGATAAGAGTAAAAGTGGTACTTCCGGTCTGAATTTTGAAATTTTTTTTATACAAAAGATATTGAAAATTATGTTTTAAATACTTTTATACCCGTAACGTACTTGTCTAAAAAGCATGACTTGCGAAATATTCGCAAAAAACTGATGTTCGATAAGAGTAAAAGACCTACTTCCGGTAGGAATTTCGAAAAACTTTTTAAATAAAATTATTCTCAATTTTAATTTTAAGTATATATGAATTCTTTATAAATTTGTTTAAACTTAGTAGTTGACGAAATATTCGCAAAATTCGATTTTTTCGCTGAAGTAAACTGCTAATTCCGGTCTACCGATTTTACTGAAAAACTAATCAGATCTCAAGAGGGAGATTATACACGTAAATACAAAATTTGGAATTGATATCTACAGCGGTTTGGCCGCTATCGTGGTCACACACACAGACATTTTTTAAAAACTACTTTTTCGGTATCAGGGGACTTCAAAACGTGGACATCTGCAAAAATCTCGAGGTCGAAAATTTTCATCATCACAATACTTCCTTATACTACGTATAAGAAAGTAAAAAGTAGACAAGAAATATCTTACTTTGTAAACCTGGCTTTATTTACTTGTCATTAGCATATATAGTATATTATTTCCTTTCCACAATTTCACGTATTTTGAAACTGTTACTCAAATCTGCAATAACACTGACTTTATTATTATCATTTATGGAAGGCATTTTGTTGATAATAGTTTAATATCAACTGTAAGGTTGTCAATTTTGATAGATAACCAAATTTTGACAAGTAACTTTGAAGTCGCTATCACACTAATCATTTTGAGAAAGTCTATAACAAAAACCTGTACTTTTGTCTACTTTTTTTTGCTTTCGACTGTAAGTGAATGCAAAATATTTTAGTATTTGTAATTTATACAAAATATTATACTCACTTATTTGTATTATGGCACTGAGGAACACCAATAATATACTTTACTGATATGTAATGAATAATCTTTATCCATATTTTAGATATTTTAAAAAGGTTGAAAATTAATCGCAAAACAAAAGAAACAAAACAAAGCAATATGAAACACAAAAACAAAAAAACTATTACGTTTGCTGGTTTGCTGATATATATTGATTCTTCCTTATCGATATTCAAAATTTTTTGATTATGAAGCGACCTCTCGTGTTCTTAGTGGGCAATTTCATTTAAATTCCCGCTAAAAATAATTGTCCAATTCTTCACCATTTACGTGTCCAACACGTGTTGGATGCGTGTTGGCAACGCTGCCTCAAATCACACAAAATGGCTCATCGTGTTGACCAATTGTATGACGCTATGTTTTCGGCAAATACATTTAGTGTAAAGCACACATAAGAACAAGTAGCACGTTTTTATAAGAAGTACATGTACGTCATAATGCGCTATGAACGAAAGCGCGTTCGGACGAGTCGCTTGCAAATTTGTGGGTAAGAACTAATGCGTCATAGTACACCGTTCGGTACGGTTCCGAACGATTCGATGCCTTTAGCCAACACCACCTAGATAACACGGATGAGTCATCCATAGTAGGCCGACCGCAACTCGCCTTAATAGTCGCCTGTCACCGCGATATTCGAGAAAATGGTTATGATAGAATCTTTTATGGATTACAAATTCATCGACGTATGAAATTGAATATTCTAATTATTGATATTCAAATTGATTGATTTTTAACTAATAAGATAAGTGATGAATAGAAGAAGTCACATAATAAATAATAACGAATACTTTTACATATTTTTTATTAGTCAAATGGTTGCATTCAGCAGAAGCACATGCTCCGCTCCATCGGTAGCGTACGCTACATCGACAACAGTTGAGTGAAATTCAAAATTTAATGTTATGTTGTTGGATGTGCTACTTGCTAACACACTTGACAGAAGTCAGCTGATCAGTTCTTGTTTATTTGAAAAATTAAGAGAAAAGTCATAAATGAAATTGGAAATAAGTAGTTTCTGAACCGAAATTAAGAAATCCGAAAATAATAATTACTGGTGTTGAAGATGTTATTGATCAAAACAATGAAAAAGTGTACGGGACTATTATACAAAATGATTAACATATGTAGACAAGGATTTCTCAGCTAAACTTAAAATAGAAAAAAATATTCAGACAAGAAAAAGAATAAACTCAACAAACAATATTAGTAAAATAAAAAATTGGTTTACTAATATAGTTCGTTGGAAGAACTATGGAAATATTACATTATTTAGTCAACTAGAGATGTATTCCAACATCATAGACAGGGCACAAATGAATGTAGGATGAAAAAGATATAAGGTGTATGAAGACCTACAAATAGATGTTATAAATGTGCAGGGTAGATCATTTTGCTAAAGAATGTAAAAATGGAGAAACGTGGTAATTGTGCTGCAAGTGTGGTCTTTGTGCTGGTAGTCATTTAACAAACAAATGTAATAGCTTAATTATACTTGTATATAAGTGTATAAATATGTATGAACAAATGATAAATTTAAAGTGGATATTGACACTAATCACAGTGCTTGATAGAAATTGTATAAACTACAAACGAATAATAGGTAAACAAGAATGGAAATTTAAATATATGTAGCAATTAGATAGTAAGTAGGGTTGATTCACTTAGTAGTGATTAAATTGTAGTTTTTTAAGTGTTAAGAACATTAGAATATTGAAGAACTAGTCCGTAAGTATATTATAGAAAAAGTTTTAGTTTGTAAGTAATATATTTGTATACATATTTTAATAGCAACTGCGAAATAAAGGTTATTTTATTATTATTATTATTTGTTTTGATTAGTCTTGGCTGTTGACTGTTGTCAGTTGTTGTCACCATTGGTGATACACTACATTCAAAAGAACATTTACGTTGTATGTAATGCGCAAAATATTCTTCATCTGTAAAAGCTAGTAGTAATTAAGTTTTACATAAAATTACCTTCGATAAAACAACTACCCGACGCTAATCTAATGTGAATCTCATCCACATCTGTAATTTCATACAATTAATTTTTAAATTCATATAGTTAGCGCCATCTTACTCAACGTGTTACCGATACGTAGCGGTAATAGAATGCGCTACAAAAGATGGCCGTCCGCTCCGTAAAGTAGTCGATGTAATCGTGACGTAATTCGATGTAGCGCAAATCTAGCGTATGCATCCAGCAGACGTTTCCTCAACAGTTCCACAACAGTTGCGTCTGCTGAATGGGACCAATGAATGAAAAGTATAATACATTGTCTAACCAGATAAAATAATTGTAATATATCAATAGATTACACAAGAATAAAAATAACTATTTGTTATATTATTTATTAACAGTTTAATACATTTTTTCCGTGTTTAAATCGTTTACATTGTGGCATATTTTTTATTTTCACAATATCATTTTGCATTTTAGTATAATTGTTTAATAAAATATTTGAGAGGGTTCTCAAAACTTTTTTAATAATCAAACTGGATGGGTGTTTTGAACAATTGTGACTGGAAAAAATTAGATAATCGGAGTCGTCTAACGACTGCAAACTTAAAGTTGTAACTAACTGCAGCTGATTTGTTTGTCTCAAAAAAATTTCTTCATTCTCAGGCAAAAGTAGTTTTTGTATAACTACATATTGCTGTAACATAAATAAATGTTTATTTATGCTGTAACAACATACTTTTGTGTGTATTACCACACGTAGGGTATAGTCTTTTGTACACATTATACTCTTTAAATTATTCTTTACACATCAAGAACTTATAATTGGTTTTGTGTTTTATCTTATATTGTTGTGTCATGTACCTTATAACTATTGTGGGTCCTGGCAATGTTTGTGGTTCCTTCTTATTTGCTGATGATTTTTCTCTTGCTCATTATAGGGAAAAAGGTAATAGTTTTGTTCAAAGAAAAAAACTGTATGTCTATTCAACATAATCATGTATTTTTTTTTTTTTTATTTTGTAATTTATGGATTCAAAAATATAGTTTCCTTTATATGCACACCTTTATGCTCTAAACAAGATACATAATTGAAAAATGCTCATATCATTTATACCTAATGCCGGTTGTAATGTATGTAAATCTTTTGTTTATTTATTTATTCTACCAAACAAAATAAATATTTATCCTGCAAATAAACAAATGTAAACTTTTATTGTACGTTTATGAATATACTTATCGACGTTATAATATTTATGTATAGGCTTCAATTAATTGCTTTAGACAACCATTTGCACGTGTTGTGTCGAGCTCTTAATCTATGCCTTGTGAAATTCTAATTTATTATTCGCTTAATTTGAAAGAAATTAATGATGTCTAGACAATACGATGAAGAAAATGCTCATTTTCACGTAACATCTCTCCAACTGACCAACACCATTAATCCTATTTGGTTGTAATTCCAACTATATAAATTTAAAATAAACCTTACAGGATAAATTATTTACTTGTCTATTTTTTGTCCAACAATACATTGATTAATCATTCGCACGTAAAAATCAATGTCTGTCCAACAACTCGTATAACTTAATTTTCGAAAGAAATAATAAACTTACTTGTTATCAATAAATCTATTTTGAATGTCCATCATGAACGCTTCAAATGAATTCAAATGCATTAAATAAAATAAATTACTGTTACTATATGTGTTGAAGAAATAATGAAAAACTACAATATAACAATTAAAAAAAAAACTTATTCTTTAAGAGATCTTCCTTTTGTAAGTGTTCTGAGAAGTTCACCTCTCGGAGGTGTTATCAGAAAGTCTGTCTTGTCGAATCTTGTCTTCGTATTTATAGCGGCAAAAATAAACTATGTTGACCATTGCGCCCTCTAGTCCATGTTTAGGTTGGTACTGGAATACACTTTTCCCGTGAAATCGCTGCCCATATGTTGCCGCCTTGATTCACGCACACATACACATTTTGTTCTGACAGTTCACAATTCACTTAAACGTCAACATAACCTTCCAATTCAAAGGTCCCCTCTGCTTTGCACATGATTCCCAACGGTAGGTTTATTCTTGTTACTAATACCATCCTTCCTTGTGCTCGTCAATGAACCTATTACCTTGTTCATTGTTCGACACATACTTTTTCTTTCCATTTATTAATGTTAGTTTTACTTTTCTTTTAGCCGGAGTTCGCCTTGGCAAAATGGGAAACACGTCGAAGATAACCATTATTTTTCTTCCCTCACTGCCTGTCCCTGTAGAACACGTCTGTTTCTCCACCGCCTCTCTATCTTCTAACCAAGATCTTTCTGTTGGTGATATGTCGATCTGCAATAGACTTTACACAAGTTTTATATATTTTGTTGTTTTTTGTAGGTCATTCAACCGTACACATCTGTTTTCAGTACCTGAAGCATTGTTTTACGAACAAATCATGAACACAGATACCTTTTTATTTATTTATAATGTCAGCTTTTAAATACAAAAATATGTCACTGCTGATTGCTTCCATGAAGCACATTTTTATATCCTTTTTTATTTGTCTAGTAGTAAGCTAAGGTAAATTTTATTCTTTAATACTATTTATTTCATAAACATTCATAAGATTTTTACTGCTTTATGCATGTCGTATTTCATTTCTTTTCATGATTTATAAACCATACTTTTTGTGTATCTTTTCTACAAAAGAAATATATTACTTATATTTATTTTGTCTTTATTTCATATATTTCTTTATTTAATAAATTTTTATTCTACATCTTTTGTTTATATATTTATTTAATAAACTTTACTTTGCATATTTCATTATTTACTGTTATAATAAAAATTTGACTATAAGTATGCAACTTTGTATACCTTCATGTAGTTCTTGTTGCATAATTTTACTCAATAATATCTAAACAGGACTTTTTCTTATTTTTACTTTTATTTCTAAGCTTAAACTAATTCTTAAATCAATCTCTAAAACTATTCTTATTTTACAAGTTTGCGAGGTCACAGCATATCCCTTGGTTATTATATTTTGTCGTGAATCGTCAACAATGATTATTAGAGCATGAACGACACATATAATAACCATTGTGAAAACTCGCACAAATGATTAATAATTTTCTACGTCTATATAATCATAAAGCATAGATACGTGATTAACGATACTTAATGCTAAATTTCTTATAGCTATTGCATTATTTGATGCGTCGCATCTTAAAACAAATTCTTCATTGAAATCGGGTAAATTTACTATTAATGCTTTGCAAAAATTCTCTTTCACTTCTTCAAATATTTTGAGAGTTTCAGGAGTCCATTTAAATTTTACTCCCTTCTTTATTATTGCAATTAATGTAAGCATGAAGGCAAAATATTTCCTTTCATCCTTTTGTACTTTGCTTCTTTCATGAGTCTTTTTAAACTTGACTCCTTTCTTTCTAATTATAAATAACATTACTAAAAATGAACAATCATTTATTGATTATGATTATTGATTATTTATCACACAGGATGTGCACACTTATTGTCTAATAAACTACTATCCATTTTATTTGTGAGATTTTGTTCAGCATTATTTATATATAAATTATTAATTAATATCTCATCTTCCTGTGTTTCCTTACACCAGGAGATTATTGAATTTTTAATATGAAATGTTTTGTTTTCCATATTTATTTTTGTACCATATTGACTTAAAAAGTCTATCCCCAAAATACAATTGCTGTTCAAATTAGGCACTATTATGAATTCTGTTAATAAATTTAAACTACCTATTCTAACATTTATACAAAAAACTTTATCTACAGTAATGATGCGTTTCTTATTTGCATTTATTAAATTTACTTTTCTTATAGGCATACAATATCCTAATTTTTCTATGTCTTTACTTATAATACTACTATCTAATAAAGATAATTGCGCTCCTGTGTCTAATAATGCTTCTATCTCTTCGTTCCCTATTTTTACTGTTATGTGTGGTAATTCCGTCGTGATTTTCTTTAGATCGTCAAAGTTATATACGTTTTGTACCTTCCTTTTCTTCTTGACTGGCCTTTCTAAAAATCCAACGAAGTCGCATTTGAGTAGGTAGAATTTACCCATTCTTTATTTGTCGGTAGTTGTCTTGAATCCTTGGGTATTGCACCTTTTGATTCTGTTTTTTTCTTCGTACTTATTTCTTCTTCCTCTTCACTTATTTGAACATTGTTCACTCTTTTTTCCCTCTCAGGGTTTCTTTCTTTCTTCTCATAATTCTGTTCTTTCTCCCTCTCATTTTCATAGTTTCTTGTTTTATTGTATGAATATGGATTGTTCCCATAGCTTGGCTTATTATATGTATAAGGGTTGTTTCCATAATTCTTTTTACCCTGATTTTGATTGTACCCATTATTATTGTACTGTTTATCTTGATTGTAACGAGGTGTCTTGTTAATATGTGGATTATTTCCATTGTTGTAGTTATTATTATCATTTCTGGTTGGATCGTTTGTATATTTGATGTTTCCATAACTCTTGCTGTTTCCCTTCTCATCCACATCGTCTAATCTCTTGACCAGTTCCAGGAGTGCTTCAATGTTATCTATTCCTTGAAGTGCCACCGCCTGTGTAACGTTGTGGTCAAAGTGTGCTGCTAGCTGTGAAACAATATCACTTTCTTCAATGGTTGGTTGGATGTATTTAAGAAAAGAATATTTTCTTATGATGTAGTTTTCTCTAGAAGATCCAGCTCTGTATTTGCCAAACACTAAATCGTGTCTAATCTTCCTCTGCTGAGTCTGTCCCCAGTACTGTCTCACAAAACGAATCTCAAATTCTTTGAAATCCACTACTTCATCTATTATCATATCGTACCACTGAAGTGCATAATCCTTCAAACAACCTCTTATGAAATGTAGTTTTGACATCTCATCAAATATTCCCCTCATGTATGTTTTTATCGTTCTCATAAACGCCATTGGATTATCTTTGTAAAATCCTGAGAATTTTGGTATATTCTCTGCGCTACCAGGTATTTGTGTCAAAGATACACTAGGTATACTAACCCCATGTACTTTGTTCTCTAACCCTTTTATAGTGTTTTCGAAGTTTAAAGTTTTGTTTTGTAGGGTCAACATTGTGTCCGTACAAACACCATATTTTATTTTACAATCTTCCACTTGGTATGAAAGTTCTTGTATTTGCTCTTGATATTGCGCATTATTCCCTTTTACTTTATTTTCAAGAGAATTTATTTTCTCATCTACCTTATCAAAACTAGCTTGTGTTTTGGCAGATCTTTCGTTGATTTCTTTTATTAAAAATGTGCCTTTACCTTCACATTTCTTTTCATTAATGTTTATTTGTTTATTTAAAGTTGACACTGACTGTTCTAACTTTAATTCCACTTTTGCATTTAGCTCTAAAGTTTCTTTTCTTAATTCCATAAGAACCTTGTCTAATCTTGAGTTTATTTCTATTTTATTTTGTTCTAATCTTTGATTGCTTTCTTCAAATTTCCTGTTCATACTCAAATTATTTTCTTCTAGTTTTTGATTTATACTTAAATTATTTTCTACTAATCTTTGATTTAAATTCTTATCACTTTCTTCTATTCTGCTGAATAGTTTATTAAAAAGATTCTCAATTTTTTGTTCACCAGTTATGCTACTGATGCTTTCTGTTTGTACGTTGCTATCAAGTGTTTGATCCTCTGATTCAGGTTTTTCTGAATCTGAATCAGAATATACCGGACGATTGTCCCTGTATTTAGTGAACTGTGAACCTTCACCATCATTTTTATCCTTCTCTGCCATTTTTATTCTATTTCTAACTTATAAATTAATAACTAAACTTATCTAATTAAATACTATTCCTCTTTCTTTATCCCTTTCTAAATAAGAGAAATTCACCAGTAAATGAAAATTAAGGTAATCTGTCTCTAACTTGGACACTGAATAATTATTCTATTTACTAATAAATAAAAAAAATGAAACAAACTTTGTACCCATTATTTGTACAAAATAAATTATTATTTTTTTGTTTAAACATTAAAAAAAACAAAAATTGCATTGCTTCACAACGTTAAATGTTATGTAAATAATTATTGACAAATGAGAAAATGAATACAATGCTCCACTATGTTAAGCAACATTAATTATATATATATATATTTTTTCTTTTAAACAATTATAAAAATTAATGCATTGCTTCTCTATTTTGGGCGTTAAATAAATACATGATTAATAAACAACAAGAAAAAGGAATACATTGCCCCACTACGTTGAGCGCCATTTAAATTAATGCTGTAACATAAATAAATGTTTATTTATGCTGTAGCATATAAATATGTTTATTCACATTTATTATAAATAATGTTATTGCCACACGTTGGGCATCGCCAATTTAAATTAATGCTGTGACATAAATAAATGTTTATTTATGCTGTAACAACATACTTTTGTGTGTATTACCACACGTAGGGTATAGTCTTTTGTACACATTATGCTCTTTAAATTATTCTTTACACATCAAGAACTTATAATTGGTTTTGTGTTTTATCTTATATTGTTGTGTCATGTACCTTATAACTATTGTGGGTCCTGGCAATGTTTGTGGTTCCTTCTTATTTGCTGATGATTTTTCTCTTGCTCATTATAGGGAAAAAGGTAATAGTTTTGTTCAAAGAAAAAAACTGTATGTCTATTCAACATAATCATGTATTTTTTTTTTTTTTTATTTTGTAATTTATGGATTCAAAAATATAGTTTCCTTTATATGCACACCTTTATGCTCTAAACAAGATACATAATTGAAAAATGCTCATATCATTTATACCTAATGCCGGTTGTAATGTATGTAAATCTTTTGTTTATTTATTTATTCTACCAAACAAAATAAATATTTATCCTGCAAATAAACAAATGTAAACTTTTATTGTACGTTTATGAATATACTTATCGACGTTATAATATTTATGTATAGGCTTCAATTAATTGCTTTAGACAACCATTTGCACGTGTTGTGTCGAGCTCTTAATCTATGCCTTGTGAAATTCTAATTTATTATTCGCTTAATTTGAAAGAAATTAATGATGTCTAGACAATACGATGAAGAAAATGCTCATTTTCACGTAACATCTCTCCAACTGACCAACACCATTAATCCTATTTGGTTGTAATTCCAACTATATAAATTTAAAATAAACCTTACAGGATAAATTATTTACTTGTCTATTTTTTGTCCAACAATACATTGATTAATCATTCGCACGTAAAAATCAATGTCTGTCCAACAACTCGTATAACTTAATTTTCGAAAGAAATAATAAACTTACTTGTTATCAATAAATCTATTTTGAATGTCCATCATGAACGCTTCAAATGAATTCAAATGCATTAAATAAAATAAATTACTGTTACTATATGTGTTGAAGAAATAATGAAAAACTACAATATAACAATTAAAAAAAAAACTTATTCTTTAAGAGATCTTCCTTTTGTAAGTGTTCTGAGAAGTTCACCTCTCGGAGGTGTTATCAGAAAGTCTGTCTTGTCGAATCTTGTCTTCGTATTTATAGCGGCAAAAATAAACTATGTTGACCATTGCGCCCTCTAGTCCATGTTTAGGTTGGTACTGGAATACACTTTTCCCGTGAAATCGCTGCCCATATGTTGCCGCCTTGATTCACGCACACATACACATTTTGTTCTGACAGTTCACAATTCACTTAAACGTCAACATAACCTTCCAATTCAAAGGTCCCCTCTGCTTTGCACATGATTCCCAACGGTAGGTTTATTCTTGTTACTAATACCATCCTTCCTTGTGCTCGTCAATGAACCTATTACCTTGTTCATTGTTCGACACATACTTTTTCTTTCCATTTATTAATGTTAGTTTTACTTTTCTTTTAGCCGGAGTTCGCCTTGGCAAAATGGGAAACACGTCGAAGATAACCATTATTTTTCTTCCCTCACTGCCTGTCCCTGTAGAACACGTCTGTTTCTCCACCGCCTCTCTATCTTCTAACCAAGATCTTTCTGTTGGTGATATGTCGATCTGCAATAGACTTTACACAAGTTTTATATATTTTGTTGTTTTTTGTAGGTCATTCAACCGTACACATCTGTTTTCAGTCCCTGAAGCATTGTTTTACGAACAAATCATGAACACAGATACCTTTTTATTTATTTATAATGTCAGCTTTTAAATACAAAAATATGTCACTGCTGATTGCTTCCATGTTTTACACATTTTTATATCCTTTTTTATTTGTCTAGTAGTAAGCTAAGGTAAATTTTATTCTTTAATACTATTTATTTCATAAACATTCATAAGATTTTTACTGCTTTATGCATGTCGTATTTCATTTCTTTTCATGATTTATAAACCATACTTTTTGTGTATCTTTTCTACAAAAGAAATATATTACTTATATTTATTTTGTCTTTATTTCATATATTTCTTTATTTAATAAATTTTTATTCTACATCTTTTGTTTATATATTTATTTAATAAACTTTACTTTGCATATTTCATTATTTACTGTTATAATAAAAATTTGACTATAAGTATGCAACTTTGTATACCTTCATGTAGTTCTTGTTGCATAATTTTACTCAATAATATCTAAATAGGACTTTTTCTTATTTTTACTTTTATTTCTAAGCTTAAACTAATTCTTAAATCAATCTCTAAAACTATTCTTATTTTACAAGTTTGCGAGGTCACAGCAATATGTATGTCCTGCACATGTAATAACATCCTCACTAGGAGTACATAAATTTCCTCTACTGTTACTGGTAATAATTTCGGAATGCTCAATAACTAGTTCGCTTGCGGCTGTTAAGTACATCTTGCAATAGTCACATTTAAATTTCTTTATAGCAGAATATGATGCATATCCTGCAATATAAACAAGAAGTGGTCAAATGTCATCCTGAATGTCATCAATATCGTCCCTATGTACAGTACAACTCTGTAAAGTGCTTTGTATATTTTCAAAATTTATGAAATTTACTTCTTTTTCAGATTTTTAGTATTTTAGTATTTAGTATTTTAGTATTTATTTCAATAGTATTTATAAAGTTTACAATAATTATTGTTACAATACCAAATATTCATTTAATATAATAGACTTAATTGTGTTACAGCACCTGGATAACTTAATATCTGTATGTGCTGAAAATAAACATATTTTCATATTTGAATATCTATTTGTTTACACTAATATTGCCCTAAACATCATGTTTATTCCAAAAAACCGGAATATAAACAACGAAACGAATGCAACACAGTCCAAACAGCAAAAAAAAATATAACAGTAAAAATAGCAAAAATAGCAAAACGCACAAAACATCACTCAGACCAGACCGAAAACCATTCCAAGTTTGTTACCAAAATCAGAAATCAGTAACCATCGAGGTAACCATTATGGGAATTATACAACAGTAACATTAGTATAGAACTTTTTGAAACATATAACCATTTTTAAATATAAAGTCCCAACACTTATTTTTAAATACTTTCATGCTGCTTGATTCCTTCAAGTCCACAGGCAAAAGATTGAAAAACCTTGAGGCAGTGAATGGTAGTGATTTTAGGCCTAATGTTTTATAACCTCTCGGCATGCTTACATTATGATTGGCTCTGCTTCGTGTATTATGTAGGTGGTTTATAAGAATTTCTGATTTTTCTTGTTTGTACATGTAAGTACATGCTGATAAAATGTATATCTGCTGAATATTCATTATTTTTTCATTATACAGATCTCTCGAGGGACATAATTTGTTCTTTTTTGAAATTACTTTAAGAATGTAGTTCTGTACAGTTTGCAGTGGTCTTAGGTTTGTCCTATATGTACCCCCCCAGGCTGTAATGCCATATCGAAGCAAAGACTCCACCAACGCTTTGTAGATTAATGTTATTAGCCTGTTATTCAGTACTTCTCGAAGGATGTAAAACTTGTATATTAATTTTCTTATTTTTGTTACAATATATTCAACGTGGTGAGTCCATTTTAGATGTTGATCGATTATCACCCCCAGGTATTTGACTTTTTCACATGCACAGATCGACTCCAGTTCATTAAGGCAAATTCTGTCAAAATTTGGTCTATTTACATTTGTTGGGGAAAATGCTATATAATGAGTCTTCTGTAGATTAAGTGATAGTTTGAAACTTTCTAACCAATGTTTAATGATTCTAAAACCTTTTATTGCTTTTTCTTTTGTTTCATCCCATGTGTTGCCATGAAATACTAAGACAGTATCGTCGGCATATGATGAGACTTGACCCCCAATCTGGAGACTTAGGAGAGAGTTTATGTATGTAATAAATAAAATTGGCCCCAGTATGGTCCCTTGGGGTACACCTGTTTTTATTAATTCTGGAGAGCTGATTGTGTTATTTATTCTTGTGTGTTGATATCGAGGAGAGAGGTAGCTCCGAAAAACACTCAACACGGTACCCCTGACTCCATAGTGCTCTAAGACACTAAGAAGGTGTTCATGAGGGACCGTGTCAAATGCCCTGGCTAGGTCAAGAAACATGGCTATTGTTTTGTGACTCATATCAAGGTTCCTTGTGATTTCTGACGTTAGATATTGTATTGCATCGGCTGTACTGACTTTATTGACGAAACCGAACTGTTAGGAGGACAAAACCCCATTTAGCCCAAAGAACCCGGTAAGCCTTTCCTTTATTGCTTTTTCAAATATCTTGCCCAAGTTGTTAATGAGGCTGATAGGGCGGAAATTTTGTATTTTTTCCATTGAATTTCCCTTATGTACAGGAGTAATAATGGAGACCTTAAAATGAGATGGACCTATGCCCGTCTGAAATATCAAATTTATAATATGCTTTAGTGGAATTAAAATTTCCATATGAATAATTTTTATTAGTTTACTGGATATTCCATCTTTACCAGGGGCACAATTTGATTTGAGAGTCGATATATATTTTATTATTTCATTGTCTGTTATTGGTCTTAAATACATTGATGCAATCAATGCGTTATTAGGGTTCAGTCGAAAGGGTTGTGCTGGAATTCTAATATTTCTCCCGAGCTCCACACCAACATTTGTAAAGTACTTGTTACAATAGTTTGACATTTCAATATCATTAATAAAATCATCATTATTATCATTAAGAATCCTTAATTTAGAATTCTTTCTACCTTCACCACCCGTTACACTATTTACTATTTGATATATTCTCCCAATGTTGTTTTGGTTTTCAGCTATTTGTTTTTTGTAATAATCATATTTAACTTTTTTAATTAGTTTAGAAAGATAATTTCTATAGTTTTTATAGTAATTGTTTAGATCAGGATCATTTCTTTTTTGCAGCATCTTTTTCATTTTATCCCTATATTTAATTGCGTTTATGATAGGTACCATACGTTATCCATTCTTTTGATTTTTTGAGTCTATTTATTTTATTTGTGGGAGCCATCCTTGATATTTCAATATTATCATAAAGTTTATTTGTAAATTTGTTAGTGGCATCTTCAGGGTTTTTTAATTCTAAAATATCGCTCCAGTCACAGGATTGTAAATTTTGTCTCAATAAATCGTAGTTAATTTGGGGTCTTGCTGCTTTCGTTATATTTTCATTCGTGACCTTTACATTATGTTTTTGACTCGAAGCAATGTTCAGCATAATTGGATAGTGATCCGTTACAAATGTATGTAAAACAAATGACGTTAATTCATAATTTTTATTTTTAGTTTTTAGGAAAATGTGATCTATGCAAGTATTTGAGTCGTACCTGGTAGTGTCTTTAATGTAAGGAAGGAAACCGAAATTCGCCATTAGGCATAGGTATTCATTTACCGTACTGTCATTTGAAGCCTTTAAGTTTATATTGATATCCCCTGTAAATATTTCTATACTTTTTTGTGAGTTATTTAAAAATAATGTGTGTAAGTCTTCTATCAGTAAGTTTGAATTTGCATTAGGTGATTTATACAAGGCAGTTATTCCATATGTGTGACCAAGAAGCGTAAAAGTTATTCTAGTTGTTATTAGTTGTGTTTTTCTAATCTTAGATGTTTCACTGATGGATTCAAAACAGTTCTAATTAAGATAAGAATACCATCATTTTTATTAAAATCACCCTTATTGTAATAAGTGTTGTATCCCTTAATATTAAATTGATCCTCGGAAGTTAAATGAAAGCATTCGGTCAGAACAAAAACATCACAGTATGACAGTTTACCCTGCTCAAAGAAAAGTAAAAACTTATCGAAGTTTTCGTTTGCACTTCGTATATTTAATTGCAGAATATTAAAAATTTTATTATTGAGATTAACCTTACTTTCTAATACATCTAATTCCATCAGTTGACCCTCTTCCCCCTCGACAGCATTCTCAAGGTCATTGAGAACCGTTTCTTCCTCAGTTCGTACCATAGTCTATTTTGTTTCTTTGAATTGTCAGAAAGTACTGATATGATGGGCATTTTGGATCACTAGCTTCATGTTGAACTGCATGGCTAAGTTTGTATTTGGCATTTGCCTTGACACAGTTATTACATTTCCTTTCCACTTTTGGACAGTCCTTTAAGTGGTGCTCTTCAGAACAGCACTCACACACGATCCTGTTTGGACAGCCACTAATTTTGTGAAAATACTCCTGACATTGAAAACATATCTGGATGGGGATATCCTCATACACTGCACATCTCTCCCAGCCTATGTAGACTTTTTTGACTGACATCAATTTATGAAAAAGGCCTGGTGAGCATTCGCCAAACAAGGTAGATGTTTGTTTGTTTTTCACTTCTTTAATGTATGTTATTTTACATATATCATTTTCCTCAATAAACTTGTTTTGCTCTCTAATGTGCTGGTCTATATTTTCTCTGTCTATCTTTCCTTCAAAGCCTATGATTTTGAAGCGGGGATTTTTCAATTTTGTTAGTTCAACCTCATAATTTTGTAACGTATTCTTCATTTCTGTTCTAAGATTTCGACATCTTCCTTATTATCACATCTGATTATCATACATCCATTCTTTGTAGTTCGTTTGCTTTTAACACCTATTCGAAGTTCGTCAAGATTAATTTCCTGGACGTCGGACTTAGTTTTCTCTATCGTTTGTTGGGCCTTAGGCTTGATTATAAGGCTAGGTATATTTCTTGTGGGGTAGGTTGTTTTAGGCACTGGAGTAGGGAAATTTGCGGCCCGTACTACTTCACTAAAAGATCTGAGGGAATGCTGCGTGTCCAACCTTTCCAATTCTTTAATTTTCTGTTTTAATATGTCAATTATCTCATCTTTACTCTTGATTAGATTATTTTTATCTTCAATGGTATCTAGGAGCATTTTGTGCGTCTCAAATTGTCTGCATTGACTACATATAAATTTCATTATTCTCTCCTTTAGTTGCATAACCTTCACTTCAGAGGCAGTTAATCTGGAACAATTTTTACAGCATTTTGTCTTACATCCACCACAGGGAAAAATATTATCCCTTGTTCCTGGCAAGTTACAAACATCGCATTCCATTTTGAGGTTAGGATGCTGTGTAAATAAATCTCCGTTCTTCAAGTTTAAAATGCAGCAATATCACTAAGATTCCTATTTAACTTAACTCATCTCACAGAAAACCACCGATTATTATATATTTACTATTATATATAGGGAAATATACTTTATTGTTTATTAGTTGTAATGCATAAACACACGCATCACACACCAGTAATCCCCTCCATTGTCGCAATTTAATCTTGATATTTTCGTAGAAAACTTAGCTGTCACTAAAGCTTCATATTCCTGAAAACATTTTAATACTTCACTCTTTTGCTCTATTAAATATACCATACCAAAATGAGTGTAATCATTAAAGTTAAGAAGTATCTTTTACCATTCCACGTTATGAGGGTTATTGGTCCACATACATCACTATGTATTAGTTCCAAAGGACGTCTTGTATTTTTAACTTTACGATTTTCAAATGCTAACCTAGTCTGCTTTCCTTGAATACAAGTTTCACAATATTTTTCAAAATTGTTTTGCACATCTTTTGTCGCTATGTCTATTCCTTCGATCATGTCATTCGAAACTAATTTTTTTAAGCTTTCTTTCCCCAGATGGCCAAGCCTTTTATGCCATAATTGTACACGATCCTCAAGTACAATATTTGCCAGTTCCTCAGTCGGTCTATCTAACTGAAATATTAGCTCATATAATTTTCCACTTCTAGTTCCTTTAGCAAGTAGGCTGTCTTTATTATAAATTTTAACTTCCTTGTCATAAAATACTATTTTCATTCCCTTTTCTTCAATTCAATGAATTGAAAATAGGTTATACAGCAAATCTGGAACATATAACACATTTCGAATAGGTATTTTTATATGTTTACCATTTACTTCAGATAAAATATCCATGTCACCAATACTGTGAGCTTCCAACGTCTGTCCTTGTTTAGCTACTGCAATCTTTCGTGGTTCTTCTAATTCTTTTAAAACTTAAAAAAAACTTGCATCATTTACCATATGATCGGTGGCACCTGAATCTAGGAACCATTTTATGCCACAGTTTGCGTGTTTATTACCAACCATAAAAGCAATATCTTCCTCAACTGTGAGATTTGCATTCCTGTTGTTATTAAAAGAATTTATTTTGTAATTGTTTGAGTGTTCAGTTTTTCTTTTTGTAATGTAGCAATCAGCACGTTTATGTCCCATTTTTCCACATAAGTGACATTTATATTTAAACTTTGTGTGACCTGTGAAAGCAGTACTTGTTACTTTTTCATTTATTCTGTCATTTGTCTTCCTTTTCAGCTGATGATCAAGTAATTTTCCTTTTACAAAATTAAGTGTTATTTTATCATCTGCCATAGTATCAATAGCTGTTACTATTGTATCAAAACTTTTTGGTAGGGTCAGTAACAAATGACATATTATATCTGCCTCATCTAAAGTTGCTCCACAATTTCGTAATTCCCGAATACTTTTATCAAATTCCAGAAAGTGTTTCTCTAAATTTCCGCCATCACTGAATTTCATGGCCAACAGCTTGCGTCGTAAAAACAACTGACCTATTATTCCTTTCCGTTCAAAAGTTTTTGCCAATGTATCCCATACGTTCTGTGCAGTTTTGCTATCCTTCACATACTCCAAATGACTATCGGCTATTCTTTGAATGATCATTGATTTGCACTTACGATCCTTTTTCTTATTTTCTTCTTCCTCTCCAATATCCTTGTTGACGTGATCCAATAAATCATGTTCCTCTAACAGAACTTCCATTTTAAATTTCCAATTATTAAAATTGCTTCCATCGAACAAAGGAATCTTGTATCTATCGTCCTCCATTTTGTGTATATAATTATGTTTGAAAAAAAAAGTTTCAAACAAAATAACTTTGGATGAAAAGAAATCAAACCACAGCACTAAGCACGTCTTGGGCCGATAACCTGTTAGTTGTTGTATTGAAATAAAGCCAGCCAGTGGAGTAAAAATATAGTTTACTTTCTATTTAAGATATTACAAAATAACATTTGTCATTAGCGAACAACTTGCTTACGGCTACTACTTAGTGTAACTACTTTCACGCAGTTTTACATATATATACAAGTACCCGGCAAATTCAAATAAGTTTGATTGTCCATCAACATAATAAACATATTAATTTGTAATATACATGATGAGCGGTGCATGTCAATAACCTTCTCAAAAAATTATGTGTTATACATGTTAAATGTGATCGGAAAATAAAGAAATATATATTTGAAATATGTACATTTAAAAAGGTAGGCAATGAAATGCTGAGATAATGAATAATTTATTATACAAAAAAATATTAACATACTATAACAATATAATAATAAATTTATTGTATCACCAACAAGATTTACATCTATCTTATATTTTCTTTTCTTGTTGCGTGCATTCTAAGTTGACCTTTCTGCAAGTCATCTATAAAATCAAAAGTTTCTTTGATTTCACGAAGTTTATTATTTATAAAGTAGATATCTGGTTCCTCTTACTGATTTGGTTTTAGTCCTATACGCTTCTACAAATAATTTAATGAAGATAGGTGGAAATAAATAAATTTGCAGGACACATATTTGTAAGTATAGGCTGTTTCATTTCTAGCATGTCTCAATACCTGTGTAAAAAGTCTCGATATCTATAAATTCATTAATATACTTAATTTCCTATTCATACTTAGTGAATTTTTAAACTCATTATGTGAAAATTTCATAAGGTAAAACAGGCTAAATATATGGTATGGTATGGTAATATCAGAAATAACTTTGATCTTTTTGTGACCTGTATTTTCCATTTCACTCCCCTTTCTCTTAACTTAATAGCATATCTTGAACATGATGGAATTGGTTCAGCTATAAAAGAATTTGTTACTTAAGTGTTTATTGTTTATTGCATAATTCTTACATATTGCTTCTAAAGTGCACTCTCTATGAAAAATCATTTGGCACAGCTAATGGTAACAGATGCTTCCTTTCAACGTTCATTAACATATCTGCTACAAAATGTTTTCTGCATATCCGATACTTTGTATACAATTCTAAGGGATCTTTGTCGATAAATCATATCTTCCACATGCTTGCACCTATTTTTTACAACTCCAATATGAATTAATATTATTATTACTGAAAGGCAAAAAAATAGGAAGATTCTTGATAACTTGTTGTTTACTTACATATGATCTTTAGGAAATCTAAAGAAATGTAATTTTTCATCCTTAGATATACAAAAATAATTTTTACAGTATTTATATGCACACATTTGTCCAATTTGTATTGGTATCATACACATAATTACGAAATACGACTAATTCAAATGCAATAATATTTAAAATAAACAAACTAAACAGTATAAAGCAAATTGCGTCCGCCGGCTAGGTTATGTGTACATGTTTTGTTTATGTTCAGTCCATTTAAATTGGAATGTTTTCTATCCCACTCTACAAATGTAGTTCCTTTTTCGAGCGTCGCATCTTTAGTATTCTCTAATCTTTGCTACTAACGTTTGTTGGTATTTGAGGAAGAGGAGTGACTGGCCACTTCCGATGGCTGCCGTCAGGTCAAAGAAAATATTTGCGCGCTAATTTTAAAATCTACTGTATGAAAAAATAATTCGTGTTTTGAATATAAATTAAATACTGATGGAAACAGATGTATCATTTCGTTTAGGATAAAAAGAAACATATTTTGTAATGACAGTAAATATATTCAAAATGTAAATATTATTATTACATAGATATTATATATCATGAATGGTGAATGTTGCAAAGATTCCCTGATTGATCCGCTGTTTCACTTTTCAAATATGTTAACGTTACAGTTTCTCTAGTTTCTAATTTGTTATTTGTGCGTAGTTTCTGAATTAGAATAATTGCAGTTTAAGGGTGAGCTATAACCGAACAACATTCATTAAGGACATTATTTTCTAAGAATATGTACAGTCATCTCAACAAAAAGGTTGCCAATCTGCATGAGCGGAGCGCATTTATGACGGACTTTAACTTGAACGCCCAGGCATCATAATCATTCATAAATTCATAACTCAAAGACACACTGATATTAATACATTATGTGTTAGAGTGTATATATCTACTAAAAACGTTAAATATATTTTGGTTTATGATAAAATAATTCTTTATTATTGTATCCCTATTAGTGTCTTGATCATAATTAGGGCGCGGACACGAACGGTTGATGACTCATCGCCCATGGGCGCACTATAATAAAAACAATCAGCCATCTGTACCCCTCATATTCCTAACACTAAGTACACGCTAATTATAAATGCACCCATGCAAAAACATGCACATCTAATTATGTATGTATAGCTTTAATTGAGACAAGCAGAAGCAATTAAACACATTGCGTGGAATGTGTTAGTCACACTGTCATAGATCACGCATATTTGTTTTAAAATGTGTAAAAATTACATTCAATTAAACGCTGCATGTGCCTGTGAAGATATGTGTCGTCATCCACCGTTTAATAAACATATTAATTTGTAATATACATGATGAGCGGTGTATGTCAATAACCTTCTCAAATCGGGCGAAATTTGCAAAAATAACATTCCGTATCTTTTTAGTTCAATAACACGATATAGGTACCTTTTGTTTATGAGTAGTCGTTAGACAAGTTTCGCCGTCCAGTCGAATAAGTTAAACATAAAATAAAGTCAGAATTTGCATGCACACAATTACATTTATTTCTGTTGAACAAAACAAGTTCTCTAACTATTATTAAATTTATTTATTTAAGATTTGAAAAATGATGTCCCGTGTCTAAAACATGGTTAGCTACACTCGAACTTATTCATATGGTGAACTGCAACATCTGTTTTGACGCGAAAACAACAACAAAAATGAGGTGTGGCCACCACACGACTTTCTTATACGTATGAGCGTTTCAAACTATACAATTTTAAGAATTTTTTTATACAAAACTTATTCAAAATCCTATTCTAGGTACTTTCATTCGCTTAATAAATCGCTATAGAATGCATACTTTGCAAGATATTATCAAAAAAGTGCTCCTCGCTAAGAGTAAAAGTGCTACTTCCGGTCCGAATTTTGAAATTTCATATATACAAAAAATATTGCAAATCCAGTTCTTAATACTTTTGTACTCTTGATAAATATATATAGAATGCATAACTTACGACATATTTGCAAAAAATCGCTATTCGATAAGAGTAAAAGTGGTACTTCCGGTCTGAATTTTGAAATTTTTTTTATACAAAAGATATTGAAAATTATGTTTTAAATACTTTTATACCCGTAACGTACTTGTCTAAAAAGCATGACTTGCGAAATATTCGCAAAAAACTGATTTTCGATAAGAGTAAAAGACCTACTTCCGGTAGGAATTTCGAAAAACTTTTTAAATAAAATTATTCTCAATTTTAATTTTAAGTATATATGCATTCTTTATAAATTTGTTTAAACTTAGTAGTTGACGAAATATTCGCAAAATTCGATTTTTTCGCTGAAGTAAACTGCTACTTCCGGTCTACCGATTTTACTGAAAACCTAATCAGATCTCAAGAGGGAGATTATACACGTAAATACAAAATTTGGAATTGATATCTACAGCGGTTTGGCCGCTATCGTGGTCACACACACAGACACACAGACATTTTTTAAAAACCACTTTTTCGGTATCAGGGGACTTCAAAACGTGGACATCTGCAAAAATCTCGAGGTCGAAAATTTTCATCATCACAATACTTCCTTATACTACGTATAAGAAAGTAAAAGTCCACTAAATCCTCCTGTGATCCTCCTAAATTTCTTTCTTCATCGGCGTAGGTGGAAGTGTGACGAGTTTGTAAAATTTATTATATTAAGTAACTGCGTGTTGTTTACATTATATCTTTGCTCCGTTGTAACTCCGTCGTAATTTAAACCTGGGACGTCCGCTCAGTAGCTTAATACTTGCTTATAATTTACTTTCATTATAGAACCTGTTTTTTATCCTAAACGAAATGATACTTCTGCTTCCGTTAGTATTTAATTTATATTCAAAACACGAATTATTTTTTCATGCAATATATCTTATTGCCTAATAGATTTTAAAATTAGCGCGCAAATATTTTCTTTGACCTGACGGCAGCCATCGGAAGTGGCCAGAGTCTCCCAGGACCCAGAGATAACAAACTTTAGTAATGGCTGATCATGTTGACTAAGTTGATATGTATGACGCTACGTTTTCGGCAAATACAGTTAGTGTGAACGAGGAACAGTGCCAAGAAGACAGTATTATAGAGGATAAAGTGTACATCTCTGAAACTGCTATTACTACAGACTATGCTGAATTACATGGCCCCATATGCTATGGCAAAATAAAGCAGTATGACGAGTCCACATGTTTGGACAATATTAAAATAGAATTGCCATCATTTGAAGTAACTGAAGTACAAAATGACAACGTTAAGAGAGAAAGAGGGATCAGTGCTGACGATATTAAAATTGACTTTGATAATGGACTACTTTGTAAGTAAATATTGTAAGGCAACTTCTAATACACGGTGGCCAGAAAAATGCGGACAAACGCCAGGTAGAACGATTCTTTGTTCAATTCTGAGGCGATAATCTTAATCCAAAAAAGTTATACGGTCCTTCCTTACGGCATACGAGACCATCAAACATTAAGTTGTACGGCTAAAATTTAGCAAAATTCGTCAAATTTATCTATGTAAAATCATTGTGGTGAAATTTAGAAATGGAATTATCTCAAATGCATTGATGTAACTAATCGATTAATACCAATGGTTTACAAAAGAAAAAAAAAAAAAAAAAAGCACTGTACTACTTTTTTCAATTAAGATTGTCAACTCAGAATTAAACAAAGATTTGGCCTGCGTGGCGTTTGTCCGCATTTTTCTGGCCACCGTGTATAAGCAACTCTATTAGAAATTTCTGACTGTGTTGTTTGTTATGAACGATGAAACATCTGCAGCATAAATATAAAATACACAACTCTAACACAGAAGAGTTGGAGAGCATTTAGTATTTATACTGCTTATCGAAAAACAGCATCTCATTCCATTACAAACACCAAGCTGTAATAGTTAGATTTTCAAATCTGTTTTTGTCTCAGATACTGAGGTTCAACTTAGAACAATTGCCAATTCAATCTCCTTATGTAGCATATTACTTGGTTATTTTGAGAGCAGTATAAATATATGCTTCATCCCTCTGTATTTATTTAAAAAATCACCAGGTAGTAGTAAATACTATGATTCTTAATCTGTATATATTTGGCCAACAGACTGTAAAGATTGTGAAGCATATTACATAGACTATTGCATTGAATGTAGAATGCTAGTCCATATTTTAAACAAACATGCTTTGAATAATGCAGATAAGGTAGCACGAAAAGATATCCCAAATGATATTCTAGAAATACAAGATTGCTTGGGACAAATCGGAATATATGCCTTAAGAATTATTCCTGAAGGTGTAAAATTTGGTCCTTTCACTGGACTCACCACAACAGAATGTCCCTGGGAAATGAAAGGTGAGGAATTTGTTTTGGATAAAAGTGAATCGAAGCATTCGAATTGGATGCAGTATGTTAATTGTACTTGAAATAATTCTGAATGAAAATTGAGAGTTCTTCATTGTGAAGATAATATATATTATAAAAGCAGTCGTTCAATCCAAGCCGGTGAAGAATTATTGGTGTACTTTGGTGAGGAATACGGAAGCAACCTGAATAAAATTGACAGACTGAATTTTGATACCACTACGAAGCAAACCACTAAGGATATATTTGCCTGCACATTTTGCTGCCTTGGATTCAGCTCGAAATCGCATTTAGCCAAACATAAAACCATTTGTGTTGAGGGTAGAACTGGAATCTTCTCAATTGAAGGTATTGTAAATATTGCATTTTGATGTTCGTGGATTTGTCTATATTGATTTTTTTTTATTGTAATTCTAATGGGTGTGTTTTTCACGCAATTCCAGAACTCACACAGTGCCAGGTTTGCAAAATCCACTTGGGTCTGAACTTACTTCTGACGACTGCTAAAATATTTTATTACCTTAACTTTATACATTGTTCATATTAAAAAGCTTACTTGAAATTATTTTTACAAAGTAAAATGCAAATCAATATTTTATAAATAATTTTTAGTTTGTCTAGGAATAGTACTAAATATCGTAAGTTACATAATAAAACAGATTCTATTTGTAAATGCTGTTTATAGATTGTGTATTATACTAATAAATGTAATGTATGCAACAACACGTATTTTTTATTATCAATTAACTCCAACGAGATTGAATAAGTAAACTATAAAGAGGCAAACCAGCCGCCATATTTGTTACGAATTGAATTAGAAGGCGCCATGACAGAAATGGGCAAGTTTTGGAGAAGGGGTAAATAAAATTAGGTGCAACCTAAAGCGGTATTAAAAACTAATACATATTTTGTTTAGTAAACGTGAAAATAATAATTTATTGTACAAATAAAACAAAAATATATAAAATTACATTATTGTCCTATGAATAAAATCAATTTTGTATACATTTGTCTGACTTGCAGTCCTCGTAATTTGGTGGATTCCTGGCGACACTCGTACGAATTGTGAAATACTGTTTCAATAATAATTTCACTAACTGAGAATAGTGACCCTTCTCTGAAGGATGTGTAGCAATAAATAAATGTGTATTTGTAAATAAAATTGTGGGTAGTACCCTCATTGTTTGACATTTTTTTAAAAGAAAGGATCTGAGAATGGAAACCTAGAAGTTTAGGATACAATATTAAATTTCATAATTATTATTACTACTTACTTAAAAAATGAGGTGTGGGCACCACACGACTTTCTTATACATATGTGCCTTTCAAATTATGCAAAGTTATTCTAAATTAAGCTTTAAATACTTTTACCTTCTTAAAAAAGTACGCCTGTGAGTAATTGTGTTAGTTCAGGTCGGAATTTCAAAATTCTTTTATACAAAAATTATTCAAAATCCTATTCTAAATACTTCTATTCTCTTAATAAATCTCTATCGAATGCATACTTTGCTAGATATTTGAAAAAAGTGCTACTCCCTAAGAGTAGAAGTGTTACTTTCGGTCTGAATTTTGAAATATCATTTATACAAAACATATTCCAAATCCAGTTTTAAATACTTTTGTACTCTTCATAAATATATATAGAATGCATAATTTACGACATATTTGCACAAAATCGCTATTCGATAAGAATAAAAGTGTTATACTTGCAGTCCGAATTTTGAATTTTTTTTTTATACAAAAGTTATTGAAAAGTAAGTTCTAAATACTGTTATACTTTTAACGTACCTGTCTAAAAAGCCTGACTTGCGAAATATTCGCAAAAAACTGATTTTCGATCAGAGTAAACGAATTATTTCCGGTAGGTATTTCGAAAAACTTTTTAAACAAAATTCTTCTCAATTTTAATTTTGAGTATATATTAATTCTCTGTAAATTTGATTAAAACTAGTAGTTGGCGAAATATTGGCAAAATTCGATTTTTTCACTGAAGTAAACTACTACTTCCGGTCTGTCTCGAGGTTGAAAATGTTCATCATCACACTACTTCATTATAGGTAGGGGAGAGTGAGGCAAAATGGTCCCATTAAGAAAAAGTGGTTCTAAATCCCTAAAAAAATATAAAAGGACATAAACTCATTACACTTTATTTTGCCCAAGGTGTCAGCTATACAATATATAATCGGAAAAAAGGTAACTTTATTGGATAACTTAAAAAAATATATTTTCTTAAGAACCTAATAAATAGTCATTTTATCCTACGCATAGGGTACAATGGTCTCCCTTGAGGGGTAAAATGACTCCTGCATATTTTAGTAATAATAACAACCAAAAATGTACCTAATAAACTATAAATATAATACAAGTATAAATGTTTTTACTTTTAAATGTAATTCAGGCACATAAATCACAGATATATGCTTTCTTTGATGCAGACACTCCAGCACATAGTGCATGTGCCCACTTATGGCAAGAGTTACATCTAATCCAGTACTCCTTAGCTGCAGATGTACTGTATAATTCGCAACAAAAGATGCAAGGCACATCACCATCATTCTCTTTATCTGTACTTTCCTGACTTTTATTGTTCACGTTAGACTTCAAAGAAAGTGATTTTTAACACGATCCTTCGCCTTCAGAGAAGTCTTTGGTTTAGAATAGAACACTTTTCCTTGGTTTCATTATAATTTGGTGTAGACGTAATTACTGTAGCTCCTTTAGAACGTCTTGAGCTTCTAGTCTGAATAGGAGCCAAAGGCAGAGGCCTAATTTCGAATGGCGTTACAAATTTATTTTCAGAGAACTGTTTTGTAAGTGAGGTTTGAGCCTTAACTATTGGGGATTTCTCATTGGTTTCTGTGTCGTTTTCCAAGGATTTTATGTCATCAGATGATCGTCCACTAGATTCCCATTCTTCCAGGTCTTCAGATTCAGAAGATGAATCATATTTTGCAGTTCGGTTCTTCTTACGTGTAGCCGTTTGACTGCCAAATCTCAATTCATTGGGTTGAGGCGAAGGTGTTCTTTCCCTCTCGGGGATTACATTTTCGTTTACTTGTGCTAGCATGGGTCGGTCAGTTGTTAGGGAAGGTTTAAAGCGCCAATCGGCAAAAACAGTTGGATTAAATGGTTGAATTCCAGTTTTTTCGAAGCCACTTAAACCATTGTCAAGTGTCGCAGCTTGCGTATAAGCTTTTCCAAACAGGTCTCCCACATTGTACAGAGTAACAATTTTTCCAGGATTAGCCTTAAGCCACAAATTTAATTGTTGATTATAATAAGCTTGTAAAGGCGCAAATACTGCCACGTCCAACGGTTGCATTTCGTGAGTGCAATGAGGCGGCAAAGACAATAGAATAATGCCATTAGCTCTGCAGAATTCGATAGCTGCTAGCGTTTTATGTGACGAATGTCCGTCAAGTATTAGCAGAACTTTCTTGACTACTGTACTTTGGGTATGCTTTTGGAAATGTTGAAGAAACTCCACAAAGGTGTCAGATTTCATGTAACCTGCTTCATTATTTAAACACAGCGTTCCATAAGGAACGCCTCGATATAACAATTCATTTTTACGAATGCGAGGAAATATTATCGCTGGAGGAATAAATTGTCCTGTAGCATTTACACACGCAACAACAGTGACCCTTTGTCCTCTTTCTGCGCTAGTTAGGTAACCTACTTATTTACGGCCTTTATGGGCAACAATTTTTGGTAATTTGCTAGGCACCGTTTGTATCCCGGCTTCGTCCATGTTATAAATTTAAGCAGGATCTGTAATACTGCATTTCGTTTTAATTTCGTCTAAATGTTTAAAAAAATTTTGAACTGCTTCCTTATTAAAACCACGTGCACGAGCAGCGGAAGTAGCTTCAGGAGTTCTGAACGACAGCTTGCCATTTTACACAGGTCCTTTTTGGTCAGTCCGAAGAGACGATCTTCCATTTCTAGCGCGTACTCTCTAAGGGATGTCTCTATTGCTATAGGAAGTGTTGTGTATCTCCCTAGATGTTTTGAGCAGCCTGTGGCCTAAAATTTGATGTAAGGTGGTAAACATGCAACCACAACAATTAAACAGACTTACCAGTTTATTTTCACCCTTAGCCCTCCGTTTCAGGGTGGTTAATGGCAGTCCAAATATTTTCGCAGCTCTTTTAAATGGCATTCCTGCATGTATTTCCTGTATTGCTGTCTTCATCACGTTTTCGTCCCATTTCTGTCTATCGGTTTTTCGAATATAATTTCGAACCATGATCTACGTATATAAAAATAATTATATTGTTTAATTGCCTATCTTAGTAAAATATAATCATTAAAATATCAAAATATGTAATTTTCAATGCCAGAGGTAAAACGGTTCCCGAATCCATTTTGCCTCACTTCAGAGGGACCATTTTACCCTCAAGAACAAAAAGTAAATAAATCGAGTTGTAAAACAGATATTGCATAGTTATTACTCAATACTTCCAATAAGGATGTAAAAGAGTGCTTTCTTTGACACAATAAAATTGTTTCACTTACCTTTAGGAGTATATGCAATAATTGCTATATTCGATGAGCACAATGTTACATCAACTAACATTATATTTCAGGTTATGTTGTTGTGGCGCGAATTCTTGACCGATTGTCATGTATAGTGGGCGCTGGCATTATACTCGGCGGTTTTCGATGAGCAAAACAAGCGCTGAATTCAAATTTCGTGAAAATTTTAAGAGGTCCATTTAACCCGAAAGGACCGTTTTACCCGACATTCCCCTACATCCTGTTTATTATCTATTTGCGTCCTTTAAATATAATGCCGAAAACTTTCTGTAAACAGTCGAAGTTTTTTACAAACCTTTCTATAATCATCTGATTAACGAGAATAGCGTAAGTATTGGTTGTTTTAAATTTTATTATGCACATGTTATGAAAGAAAACTTTTTCGACAATCGAAATCAATATAATAAACAAGAAGAATGAGTGTGCTTAAAACCACACGGCAGAAGTGTAAACTTCATCAAGGCGAGGTTAATAATACCGTAGATAATATGAAATACACGCGTATAATATTCAGTAACGTATTAAATAAAACATATTCGCACATTTATTACATTTACGCGAGCGTTCGTTTTGTTTGGTCAGTTCGGACGTATGTGTACGTATAAATAGACGATATATATATATTTGCTTACTGTCCCGGTCTTGGTCTAATGGTAAGGTATTGGCTTCATAACCCTGCGGTCTAGGGATCGAACCTGTTCTGGGACATGAATTTATTTATTCATTTAAATTTCAATTTAATTGAAATTAAATAATAATAAAATTGTTCCCTTAGTCGACTCGAGCCGACATTACCCGAACGAGCGTTACATATCCAAGCATTTCATATTCGAGCGTGACGGGTCAGTCTTGTTCACTGCCTACAATCAGGGCAACGCGCCTAAAGAAGTTTTTACACTTCAATAAGTTGAGCAAGACTGAAGTCTTAGATGAGCATTTCAATTACTAAATATATTACATTATACTTATTGTATTGTGAATAATTTTTTTCTTTGGTTATATCAAATGTCACTGACAGAAACAAAAATAGATCCGACAACATATACAAGACGAGTCGTCATGGATCTAGTATAACGTGCAATTGAATGTAACGCGTTTCCACCATACTTGTAGCTGTTTACATTGGCTATTACAAAATTGATATAATGCGTGTGAATAAAAACAACTAAAAAAAAAATTAAAAATAAGTTTGATGAACCAAATCACACCAATACTCTAATAATATCACAAACTAAAATAAAATACAAAAACAAATATGTACTTCAACGACAACTTAAAACCAACCTACAACAACTCCAAACTCTAAAGTTCAATGTAATTACGATAAAATAAACCTAACCAGAAAAATGCGAAAGCTGATATGAATGGCATTTACGCATGCTCCGGATTTATCAGAATTTCAAATACTAGCCCACCATCCAGAACTGTTAGAACCGTTCCCAACGGTTCTTGAATTACGCATTCTGAAATACCGAACACTGAACTACTAGTTTGTTACCAACAGCCTCTTCCGATGGAAACAAATAAGACGTTTTCCCACAGAACAAGTCCAGGCCCAATATAAGTGTACATGTTTTATTCCTATCTTATCCCGTTCTTCCAGAATAAATTAAAATCCCAAAACATTCGTAAAAGTACAAATTTCGCGTAATAACCTTTTAAGACAATTTTGATACGAATCATAGGCTCCGCCCACAACCCAATCAGAATATTCGTGAAGTTAGAGAAATTTCGCGTAATAACTTTTTGAGACAATTTTGATACGAATCATAGGCTCCGCCCACACCAATCAGAATATTCGTGAAGTTAGAGAAATTTCGCGTAATAACTTTTTGAGACAATTTTGATACGAATCACAGGCTCCGCCTACGGCCAATTAAAAACGCTTAAATTTCTAATACACGTAGAAGACGTAACCCTGTTTAGGCCCCAAGGGAAATTACCGTGAAATGAATACTTCTTTGTTCGCCACCTGCGCCACTGGGGTTCCCAAATTAAAACGTAAACACATTTGGAAACCTATATAAGCTGAGGCAAATGCCTACATGATATCGAGTCCCATCTCGGTCACCAGCCTGCCAGCACCAACCTCCTGGACCAGCAGATAACAGGCCACCGATACCGAGCGGACTTTCCAGAAAGCCATCCAGCGGAATTGTATTTACTGCTTACGTAATACAAGGGACCAAAAAGGCACTTCCAGGTCATTTGGAAGTACACGGCGAAACGTGTACAGGTGACCACACGGACCAAGAATCCACGAAGAATTCTTGAGGAATTCTTTATTTCGGACGCCTTCTTCGTCGGAATCCAAGTTCGCCGACGTCTGAGAGTATCTCCACGTGGTGGAATACAGCCGACGTATCGCCTAGTATCGACCGAAGAAGTTATAGGAGGATCCTACTACTGTGTACGTAGTAGCGGCCGTTTAGTTATTTATAGTGCGCTTATTTCGCGTAAAGATACCAAACTTACGGTCCCTCTTTAGTGTTCGCCCATAGTATTAACTTCAGTGCACCAGGACAAGCTACAGCTGCTTACGCTGTAGCAATTAACCGTAAGTGCAGTGAAAAACCTATTAAGCCCGCGTTTTTATTTAACATTGTTGGTTGAATGCCAGCACCTCCACCAAAACATTTAAATTCAGTGTGCGCCTTTGTTAATGAATTATCATATTAACTTCACGTGGATTCATTAACAACATTGTTATTGCTAAAGTGTTAATATTAAATTCCACGCGTTAGTGAAACATAACCTTCAAATATCCAACCGATATCTACCCGTATACATTATATTTGTTTATAACAATATTATTATCCAAGTTCGTTATTACTGGTACCCATATGCAGCGTTTGTTTAACTTTTATTCCAGTAACAATCATTTTTATTTAACATTGTTGGTTGAATTCCAGCACCTCCACCAAATTATTTAAACTCAGTGCGCGCCGTTATTAATGTATAATATTAATAAATTCACGGTGGATCATTAACTATATTGTTGTATTCGGAGACTTAACCTTAAATTCACTCGCTAGTGAAACCCTAACCTCCAAATACCTAACCTATATTTATCCCTATGTACATTATTTGTTTATAACATTATTAATATTCAAACGTATCGTTATTAGTATCTATATTCAGTGTGTGTTTGACTTTTTAACGGATAACTTTTATTTTATTATTGGTTAATGCCAACTCCTCCATCATTATTAAGCAGTGTGTGTATTGTTGCTATTTCATAATATTTGGTTGTTTCAAAGTGTACAACAACTATTACTCAGTGTGCCCGTTTGTATTTAAACCTCGACTGTTAACATTTATTCGCGACACGACTTGTTTTGGTTATAGTGTCGTTTATTAACACAGGTCGTTATTAACATCGGGTATAATTACGTATCATTAAGCTTTGAATTATTAAAATATTATAACGTTGTGGAAAATTATTGTTTTAATTAATAACATAACCCTACTTTACCCTAAATTCAATTAATACCTCCTGGAGGAGTCTTTTGCCGCGGCCCCTTTGTTTGTTTGTTTGTTTTACAAATTCCCAGGATTAAGGGGAGGTATTAAGTTCTCAGAATTTGTACTTCCAGAACAGCATGGTCCGAACAGTCTTTTTCTTAAATGACATGCGCGCTAGTTCTAGAACCGTTCCGAACTGGGGGTTTGAACAAACCTTTTATTACTTTGTGTGAAAATATGTTGAACAACTTTAGATATCTTTTTATCTATACATGTACATATTTAAAAATGAACCCATTATTCTTTTCTTGGAACCTCTTACATTTTTTATATAATTTGGACTTCATACTAATTATGTTAAGTACCGTATTATTTTTGAATAAATATTTTGTTTGCAAAATTTAATTACCGCTGTAGTTACTTAGAAATTATATATAAAAGTGAGTTTTTTCAGATGTTTAGTATGGGGTTCCCAGAAACAGATACAAGTTCGATC
Source organism: Amphimallon solstitiale (assembly GCA_963170755.1). NCBI lineage: Eukaryota > Metazoa > Arthropoda > Insecta > Coleoptera > Scarabaeidae > Amphimallon > Amphimallon solstitiale. The sequence goes on from OY720685.1 coordinate 21,672,457, forward strand.
AAAGTGGAAAAGAATTGCAGTTTTAATAGCTCTATTTAATTAGCGTTTTATTTTTCGGAAGAAGTGCATAGCCTAGCTAGATACTTTGCGGAAATGTTTTTTTTTGTTATTTCGTTCGATTTAGAAGAAATGTGTAAAGGAAGAAGTTTAATCTATTTTTTAAAATAAGAAAATGACCATTGTTTATTTATTTATCAAAATAATTATAGGTATCAAGTATGTGAATCGTTGAGAAAACACCTTTTACTTTCTTATACGTAGTATAAGGAAGAATTGTGATGACGAACATTTTCGACCTCGAGATTTTTGCAGATGTCCACGTTTTAAAGTCTTCCTCTTGAGAACTGATTAGATTTTCAGTAAAATCGGCAGACCGGAAGTAGTAGTTTACTATAGTGAAAAAATCGAATTTTGCCAATATTTCGTCAATTACTAAGTTTAAACAAATTTATAAAGAATTCATATGTACTTAAAATTGAAATTACAAACAATTTTATCAAAAAAGTTTTTCGAAATTCCTACCGGAAGTAGGCCTTTTACTCTTATCGAAAATCAGTTTTTTGCAAATATTTTGCAAGTCATGCTTTTTAGACAGGTACGTTACGAGTATAAAAGTATTTAGAACTTAATTTTCAATACCTTTTGTATAAAAAAAAAATAAAAATTCGGACCGGAACTAACACTTTTACTCTTACCGAATAACGATTTTTTGAAAATATGTTGTAAATTATGCATTCTATATACATATATTTATCAAGAGTACAAAAGTATTTAGAGTTGGATTTGGAATATTTTTTGTATAAGTGAAATTTCAAAATTCGGACCGGAAGTAACATTTTTACTCTTAGCGAGTAGTGCTTTCTTTTGAATATCTCGCAAAGTATGCATTCTATAGAGATTTATTAAGAGAATAAAAGTATTTATAATAGGATTTTGAATAATTTTTATATAAAAAAATTCTAAAAATTCTATAATTTGAAACTTTCATACGTATAAGAAAGTCGTGTGGTGGCCACACCTCCCTTTTTTAAAAAGTCACGGCCTACTATGGTTTCCATTAGAAAAAAACACAAGTGTGAGTCATAACTCAAAATATAAAGCTAGAATAAAGAAATAGGTATTATTTACCATATAATTTCCTACAACTTTTTCCTTTACACATTTCTTCTAAATACATTATCTAAATAACAAAAAAAAATTTTTTTGGAAAATATTTAGTAAGCCACTTTTTCCAACAAACAAAACTCTATTTAAATAGAGCTATTGAAACAGCAATTCTTTTCCAATGTTACCAAATCTCTATCTGTTGTAGTTTCCGAGATCGTGGACCAAACATCGGAAAAAAACTGACTCTGTATACATATACAGGGTGCCCCACCGAAAACGAAACAGATTGAATATCTCGAAGGAGAAAACTTTTTTTAAAAAAACGCAAAATCAGGTCGATTTTTGATCCAAGGGGGACACGCTTCCATCATATCTTCAACTGTGATACGTCATTCCCCTCCACTCCATCACCCTAACCATTACAATTTAAATAGGGAAAGTACTAAATACGACACATCATTGAAAAGGTAATTGTACGGAGAATTCAGCAATGTGATTGTTGGTTGCGCTATTTTTGATTTTAGCGCCCTCTAGCGTGAACAAAATGGTTACGTATTTCACAATGTGACATCATTTCAAAGCTAATTTTATTAGCAATTTAATGCACAATTGAAAAAAAATTAAATAATCGAAAAACCTTGCAGAGCTCTAATATTAGAAACTACGAACTTATTAGTTTACAAAAGACGCTGACAGTCTGTACTTGAGAATGATGACAAATAAATGTCAAAAATATTACGTATTTAGTTGCTAATAAAATTAGCTTTGAAATGATGTGTTACATTGTGGAATACGTAACCGTTTTTTCCCGCTAGAGGGCGCTAAAATCAAAAATAGCGCAACCAACAATCACTTTGCTGAATTCTCCGTACAATTACCTTTTCAATGATGTATCGTATATACTACTCTCCCTATTTAAATACGCTCATTTAGTAAATACGTCACAACGCCAAATTGTTAAGCACGGTGATAAGATAAGTCAGTGAAGTGGATGCAAACAACCCTCATTTAATAAATACGTCACAATAGATAGGTCTGTTGAACTGGATGCAAACAGAATTTAATGACGCGCACTAAATGAGCGTATTGTAATGGTTAGAGTGATGGGATGCGTTCAGAAATAGCAACCCGAGCGCGCTCTAGAGTAAAATGCGCTCCACAGGCGTTCAGAATATGTAAAATAATGACGTCGTCATTCAAAATATAACGTTCAAGAAAGTCGTTAGAGCGCACTCGGAGTGCACTCCTTTCACCCCAGTATTTAGTGGGATGAAAAACGTCTCGCATGCGTAGAAAGAATCAACAATCGCGGTTTGGTTAGTTCGGCTTAGGTTATATTCAATTTATAGGTTATATCAGCGTAATAACATAATAAGAATAAATATGGACGAAATTTGTATCTACATTACAAATAGTTCACACGATATTCCAATCGAAGACGGAAAATATATATTCAACTCTAACAATGAAATAAAATTAATAAGTCGCATAGGTAAGTTTTGAAAATTTGTTGATTAATTGCTATAATCAAGTATCTTTTAGATGGTTCCGTGGTTTTTATTCCTATTAATAATATGTTCAAAACAGTTTTTGGGTATCAAAAATATGAAGATGCGATAAAACAACTAGTACAAGATGAAAGAAAATACGAAAAAAAATGGTCTCGAAATGCAATATTACAGTTAATACATTTATATAAAGAATTTGAAAGAGATTTTATAGGTAGCACGCAGAAAAATGAAAAAGTATGGGTTTTATTGGCAAATGAAATGGCGAAAAATAAGTTTTTGTATGACGCAACTCAATGTAAAAACAAATTCAAATATTTAAAACAAAAATACCTTAAAAAAAGAGATAATATGAGCTCGAAAGCAAGTGGAGCTGCACCAATTTTTTTTGAATTTTTTGAAGAATTCAATGAAATATTTGATAAGCGACCTATCGTAAATCCTGTTGTTAGAAGTAATTTACAGCCAGTAGAAGGTAAAAGATAGTGTACATTCTATTTACTTGGTAGATTATTTTATTTATATTTCTAGAAATGAATGCAGTAACAAATGTACTAGAAGAGGATGAAGGTACATCTGAGGATGATCTAACTGCGAATAAAAAACGAAAAATAGGAAGCGGTCTAGATAAATTAGTGTCATTTCTAAAAGATGATTCACATATAAGAGAACAAAACCGACAAAAGAAGACACGAAGAAGTGATGCAACTTAAAAAAGAAGCCTTGCTTTTATTATCATCAAAATTAGATGAAATTATTAATAAATAATATAATATTAGCTTAATATAATAATATTATTTTTAAAGAATTTATATTTATTTATTTTGTTTTTAATGTTAATAAATAATGTTTTAAAATTTGTTATATAATAAATATATTTTGGAAAAAGCATGTGTATTTTATAACAGTAGTAATAAGAAGGAAAAGTAAGTTATATACACAAATTAGATAAACAAGATTACAGTTGTCCATGGTAATTATCTATTATGATTACTATGCACATTATCATAAAAGTTCAATATTTTTAGAAATGCATAATCCAATGTGGGAAAGTAACCAACATAATACCAGTCAATTTTGAAGAACAGTAAAATAAGTAACTAATATATAAAATTTATTAAATTCATTTAGACATTTTGTGAATATTATGTCCTAGTTTCAAATAAATTTCTGCATAGTTCATTACGGAGTGCTTTACCATCAGAAATATTTTGATGTGCATGTACATCATTTTGACATATATCTTCATCCGGACGTTCTATAAATGGTCTTCCCTCGTTAATGTAATTTTCTAATTCGCTATCATATTCTCTTAAACATAAATTGTGTAGCACACAAGCAGCAAGAACAGTGTCAGGTATTAAATCTACACGATTCATGTCAATATATTTTAAGCGGCGAAACCTTCCAAACAAGAGTGCAAATGCCCGCTCAATACTTGATCTCAATTTTGAATGTTGCTTATTAAAGTAAATTTGTTGCGGTTGCAAATTTCCTCTGTCAATATATGGCGTGATACACCAAGATAACAAAGGGTACGCTTTATCTCCCAGTGTAAATTGTCGTCCAGAAAAGTATTGCTCTTTGTGTTCTGACACTTTCTGGTAAATATGTGAGTTTCTAAAAACACGAGCATCGCTCACAGAACCAGGATATCCTACAAAGGCATCGATAAACTTTAGGTTTGTATTACATATTGATTGTAGTGTAATGGAATAGTTACATTTTCTTGTAAGGTAACTATGAGCATTTTGCTTGGGAGCTTTGATCGGTATAAACGTTCCATCTACAAAACCTATCACTCCTGGAATTTTATAATTTCTATTTACTGCATCACTATGCAAGGTTTTTTCATTTTCATCTGGCCACTTTATAAATTGCGGTGCTATTTTGTTCAATACATTAATCACCCTAACAAACGATATATTTAAAGATGACTTTGCCATATCAAATCGTTCTCCTACTGATCTATAATAGAATAAATGAACTGTTATTTACACGTAATTATTAATATATATATTTCCTATTACCTGTAAGAGTCTGGTGTGGCTAAAAGCCATAAAGTTGATAATATCTGTTTCTCATAATTTATGCGAGGCCTTCCAAAATGATTTTCCTTAGCTAACAACGGCATTACTATTTGCAAAAGAAATTCATATATATGTCGAGTTAAACGAAAATGCGATTGAAATTCAAGTCCAGTGTAGTTAGAAATAACACGTTCAATATAATGTTTGATGCGTGATGCTTCTTGTTTATCATAATTTTGCAATTTTTGTGTGCAGAAGAGAAAATTCAATGGTATGTTGTCATCATCTGACTCCTCACTCTCACTACATAAAATATTTGTCAATTCCGAATATAAAGTGATAACGTTGGCTTTATTAATCCTATGCATGGTAGGTCCGCATGAAAAAATACAATATGAAGAAGACTAATGATCTTTTAGGTTATCTAAAAGTAATATTGTGAAAAGTTAATTATCAACTGTCAAAAATGAAACACCACACGGTTCAGAAAGCACAAACTTCTATACTCAACCCTTGACGTAGTTCGCGCACTCTGATATATGACGTCAGAGTGTGAAATAAATTTCGCTCCGAGATTTCTGAACAGACTCATGGAGGGGAGGGAATGACGTATCACAGTTGAAGATATGATGGAAGGGTGTCCCCCTTGAATCAAAAATCGACCTGTTTTTGCGTTTTTTCAAAAAAGTTTTCTTCGAGATATTCAATCTGTTTCGTTTTCGGTGAGGCAACCTGTATAAAAATTAATACTGGAAGCCATTACTTTGTGAGATTCCCTACTACAAAGAAATAAAACAACTTTTATACTTTTTATACCACTATAATTCGATGAGTGTTTTATTCCAACCCAGCATTTAAAGAGGAATTTATATATACACACAAAATTCTATATCCTAATTTTTTTACATTTACATTTTTGGTATTGGAGCACACAGATTGTTTGTTCTTTATGTATTTGGTAGGAGTTTAACAAGCGGGTTATTGTGTGCGTTTGTAGCCTGCGTTACATGTGTATTTCGTGATATCGTTTGAGTTATCAATTTATGAATGATGCGTTCAAGTTAAAGTCCGTCCTAAATGCGATCGGCTCGTGTATATTGGCAACCTTTTTGTTGAGAGAACTGTACATATTCTATTATTTCCTTTTTTGTACCTTTTAGACGATAATGTCCTTAATAAAAGTTGTTTAGTTATATCTCATTTATAAGGCACATACTACTTAAAAAAAAGAGGTGTGACCACCACACGACTTTCTTATACGTATGAAAGTATTACTTCCGGTCCGAATTTTGAAATTTCATTTATACAAAAGATATTCCATATCCAACTCTAAATACTTTTGTATTCTTCATAAATATATATAGAATGCATAATTTACGACATATTTCCAAAAAATCGTTATTCGGTAAGAGTAAAAGTGTTACTAAATACTTTTATACTCGTAATGTACCTGCCTAGAAAGCATGACTTGCGAGATATTCGCAAAAACTGATTTTCGATAAGAGTAAAAGACCTACTTCCGGTAGGAATTTCGAAAAACTTTATCAACACAATTTTTCTCAAATTTAATTTTGAGTACATTCGAATTCTTTATAAATTTGTTTAATCTTAGTAATAATATTTGCAAATTTCGATTTTTTAACCGAAGTAAACTACTACTTCCGGTCTGCCGATTTTGCTCAAAATCTAATCATTTCTCAAGAGGGATATTATATTCGTAAATACTAAATTTGGAATTGATATCTGTAGCGGTTTGACCGCTATCGTGGTCACAGACAGACAGACACACAGACATTTTTAAAAATCACTTTTATGGTATCAGGGGACCTCAAAACGTGGATATCTGCAAAAATCTCGAGGTCGAAAATTTTCATCATCACAATACTTCCTTATACTACGTATAAGAAAGTAAAAATCGAAAAATCGCCTGAACCCGTAAACTGTAATTATTCTAATTAACAAACTATGCACAACACACACAAATAGCAAATTAGAAACTAGAGAAATTTTGGCATTAACATATTTGAAAAGTCAAGCAGCTGTTCAGTCAGCGAACCCTTGCAACAATCACCATTCATGCTATAAGGGCTATAAGTAATAACCTAATAATAATAATATTCACATTTTCAATAAGTTTTTTTTTAATTATAAAACCTGTTTTTTTTATCCTGTTTCCGTTAGTTATTTAATTATTTAATTTATATTCAAAACACGAATTATTTTGTCATGCAATATATCTTATTGCCAAATAGATTTTAAAATTAGCGCGCAAATATTTTCTGTGACCTGACGGCAGCCATCGGAAGTGACCAGCCTCTCCTCCTCAAATCACAAAAAATGGCTGATCATGTTGACCAAGTTGGTATGTATGACGCTATGTTATCGGCAAATACATTTAGTGTAAAGGAAGAACAGTGCCAAGAAGACAGTTTTGTAGACGATAAAATGTGTATCTCTGAAACTGCTATTACTACAGACAGTGCTGAATTACAAGGCCCCATATGCTATGGCAAAATAAAGCAGTATGACAAGTCTACATGTTCGGACAATATCAAAAAAGAATTGCCATCATTTGAAGTAACTGAAGAACAAAATGACAACGTTAAAATAGAAAGAGGGATCAACACTGATGATATTAAAATTGACTTTGATAATGGACTACTTTGTAAGTAAATATTGCAAGGCAACTTCTAATAGAAGCAACTCTATTAGAAGTTTCTGACTGTGTATGAGTGATGAAACATCTGCAGCATAAATATAAAATACACAACTCTAACACAGAAGAGTTGAAGAGCATTTATTATTTTTACTGTTTATCGAAAAACATAATATCATTCCATTACAAACACCAAGTGTAATATTTTGATTTTGATACATATTTTTGTCTGAAAGGTTTAACTTGGTGCAATTGCCAATTAATTCGTTGCCATCCTATGTTGTATATTATGGTTATTTTGAGACCAGTATAAATATATGTTTCATTACTGTTTATATGAAAAATCACCAGGTGGTAGTAAATGCTACGATTGTTAATCTGTATATATTTTGCCAACAGACTGTGAAGATTGTGAAGCGTATTATATAGACTATTGCATTGAATGTAGAATGCTTGTCCACATTTTAAACAAACATGCTTTAAATAATGCAGATAAGGAAGCACGAAAAGATATCCCAAATGATATTCTAGAAATACAAGATTGTCTTGAACAAATCGGAATATATGCTTTGAGAATTATTCCTGCAGGTGTAATATTTGGTCCTTTCACTGGACTCACCGCAACAGACCGTCCCTGGGAAATGAAAGGTGGGAAATTTGTTTTGGACAAAAATAAATCGAAGCATTTGAATTGGATGCAATATGTTAATACTGCCAGTAATACTTCTGAACAAAACTTGAGTGTCTTTCAATCTGAAGACAACATATATTATCAAAGCACTCGTCCAATCCAAGCCGGTCAAGAGTTATTGGTGTATTTTGGTGAAGAATACAAAAACAATGTAAATAAAATTGACAGACTGGATTTTGATACCACTACAAAGCAAACCACTAAGGACATATTTGCCTGCACATTTTGCTGCCTTGGATTCAGCTCAAAATCGCATTTAGCCAAACATAAAACCATTTGTGTTGAGGGTAGAACTGGAATCTTCTCAATTGAAGGTATTGTAATTATCGCATTTTGATGTTTGTGGATTTGTCTATATTAGTTTTTCTATTGTAATTCTAATGGTTGTGTTTTTTATGCAATTCCAGAACTTGCACAGTGCCCATTTTGCAAAATCCACTTTGATCTCATGGAATATATGGAACATCACATGGCCTTCTGCTGCGAGAGAAATACCAGGTACGATTGCTCCTTATATGATTATACATGAGAAGAGTGTCACAGAAACGACGTTTTCTTACCAAGTAGTTTACTATTTTACACTTTGAACTGAAATAAGTAGGTGGCCGAATATTTAAGTACCTCAGTCATTCTGGTAGTGAAGCTCTTGCATTATTATTGGTTATATTTTTTGCAATATTCAATGAGTTCAAGCACAGACAAGGGAGATTGGAGATAGCCGATGTAATGATAATTATTGGCAACATATTTTGGAAACGACCGTTCGGCGTTAGTTTGGAAACAAGGCAACAAGATGGAGGGCGCTACTATAAGTTTTGTTACAATATTCGGGGCGCTCTCTCAAGGGTTGTAGTTGAATGTAACAAAATCTAGGTTGCTATTTTAATTTCTACTTCAAATAAAACGACGATATACTTCTTATATACCTGACTGTCGGACATACAGAAGAATAGTCTTTCAAATAAAAAATATACATGTGGACAAAAAACGTGAAATAGAACTGATGCGCCTTTGTTGTGTTTTGTACATACAAGCGCATTTACAAGCAAGAAGTTTTAACAGACACATTTTATTTTATATTATTTGTACGCCAAGGTTATATTTATACGTCTTTACTGAATTTAAAATATCTTTCATCTTCTAAATTCTGATTATGGTTATTTAATATTTATATACAATAGATAATAATTAAACCCTATTTACTGATGTTTTTAATGTTGAATGTTAATATAATAAAAAGAGTAACGATGCGCCCGGTAATACATGTGATTCCTGGTGTTCTTGCTTTAAGTGGTGTTTTGAGAGGTTTATTGGCGTGTGAACTAGGTAAACTTATTATTAAATTATAGCCTACTCTTTTCTCCATTTATTGGTATATTTTGTATCTGGTTATTCAATATTTCTTATTTTATCTGCAATTTTTCTTTATATGTATGTATATGAACTCGTATACATATATGTATTTACTCATAATCTTTTTCAACATATGTTTTCTTTTTTTCTTTCTCTTCTTTCAGTCAGTTATAAAAATATAATATAATATATATACTGGGGTGTCTCTAAAAGGTGCGGAAAAAACGCTACCACACATTTCTGAGGGCAAAATATGACGATCTAACCCAACTTACCTCAGTCCAAAAGTGGATGCTTTCGGAGATACAGAGTGTCAAAAGTTCAATTTGGTTTTAGTTTTTTATAAATAATTTCTGTAATAATTGGTATATTGTCACAATATTTGGGTAGGGGGGGTTTCGTGGGGTAAAAAATTTAAATCTGCTCTCATTTTCATTGCAAAATGTAGAGGGCGCCACCTGCGGCATATTGTATCCATTTAAAACGTAATACCTTTTTTGAGACACACTGTATTTAACTTTTAAATAAAAATTCTTATTCTCCAATGTTTTTTACTTAGAAAAGGTATACCTGGTAGGAGTTGATTGGAGCAGCCGTTTATGAGTAATCTGGATATAAAAAATTCATTCCGTATATGGACACATATGCTTCTGTAATTTGGGTGTTATTCTTGTGGCAATTCAATGCAATGGTGCATCCACTTTTGGACTGAGGTAAGTTGGGTTAGATCGCCCTCAGAAATGTGTGGTAGCGTTTTTTCCGCACCTTTTAGAGACAGCCTGTATATCAATCTTAGTCGGTGTACAACGTTTGCTATTAATAATGACTCAATGTATTTTAAAATACATTACCTAAAATTAAAAACATTCTTCATGATATTTTAAATAAATATTTGAAATCAAAAAATTTTTCGTAATGGTGTTAGAAGGTTGATGATGTCCAGAAGAACTGAAACGTCTTATAAAAATTTCGATTACGCCATTAGCTCGGAGGCTAAAAGAGTCCCCAAGGATGAACTTTGTGGTACTTCCCTACAAAGCCAAATTAAAATGGCAATGTTAACAGAAAGAATCAGCATTTTCCTGTTGGAAAGTCATTTATCACTGATCCGTTTTCTCACCAGGTTCATAACAGACACATAATGTATCAAATTGGCCGAATTTAAACCTACCGTCTATTCTCAACACGAGAAATCCCTCTGATGAGCGTCGGCATTGAATCAGCCTGTATTCATTTTTCAGAAATGCAATAATAATTAAAAATACCTATTTATAGGTTTTGTCTAAATCAAATAAGGAATGATACATTTACAGAGTTACAAACATTATATAATTTAATAGTAGTTTATAAAACACGATTTCTGTTCCTTTAATATACGTATTTGCCTTTTTACAATTTAGGAAAATTAAGATAAGGTCTTCTTGATGAAATGATTAAAAATAGACATATTTTCTTAAATGTGGAGAATCCTAAAATACTTTTACGAAGTCAGCATTTCCGTTTTATAATATAAACACTTAAATAAAAGCGAATATCTCGTATTCACGAACTACAACAAAAACTCGTTCGGTTCTGCCATAAAAAAAGGCGCCGCGCCGTCTAAATTCTGAATAATTTAATTGTAATCTAAGATAAGACATACGTTAAGCCTATAGTAGTGCCATCTTTTATCCAATAAATTAAGTAAATACCTTTGAGAAATAACACGAAAATACAATAATTCGACATTCATACACCATCTTTTGGATTGAATTATAGTTATTTTTTGTGTTGCCAATCTCTCCATAAACACCGGCTATCTGTAATCTCCCATATTTGTGGTTCAAACTATAAATGCTCAGGACTTACCACTTTTAAATTTCTGCAATAGTTAAAATTAACATATTTTAAAAATTACTGTATCTAATGTCAGTTCACAGGTTTTAAATATGATCCAGTGATATAAGTTATATTTTAAAGCCATTGTGCTCCCAAATGTGGTGAAATTATGATACGAAATTTTATGATTATTATTAAAAAAATAAGTGAACTTGTTTTCCTTGGAAATAGCGAACCGAGTTGCTGTGTTTTTTGCTTTATGACATGTCGCATTTCCTTACATCTAACATCTACAAATGTTTTATCTACGAATAGCAGAATATATCTTGTTCCTAGTTTCAACAGTTTCCCCCAACCCAACTGCTTACTAAAAATGCAGGTGATGTAATCAGTAAAACTATTATCATTTTTTTACATGGCCAAATGGATGCCCAGGCCGTTAACCTCAAAATATAGTCTCTAATGTAACGCCATCTAATAGTAGAATAATGAACCCAAAAAGAATGGTTTGTTGTACAGTATACTCAAATATTACAATAATAGTATATTAAGGTGGCCATCTCGCCCATCTCAATTACATTGCAAACATGCTGCTAACATATCGCACCAGAATCCGTTAATAAGAAACAAAATGATATTAAAAAATGCTGGTATAATCTGCAAACTTATCCCTAGGGGACTGGGTAGTTTTAATAACTGAAATTTGTTCGATTAATGTGGAAAAAATTGTTAAAGAACAGGGGGTTTTTGTATCAAAAATCTGCTACTTTATTTCGTAATTACTTCGAATATATAAATAATTGCAAGATATTAGATAGCTTAGCCCCTGGAGAAATAAATTCTCTTTCTTTTGATGCTTGATACAAAGCAATTAAGCGTATTTTATAGCTGTCTTGTGCATTTAATTGTTTTCACCCAGCATTCCGATTAAACAAGCCATATTTTAATCAGAAAAGTAGATTCCATATATCATAATCAAGGTGGTGGGTGCAGTAATTCTTAAACAGAAAGCGCTGCCAAAAATAATATTTGTTTTTAAGAATATTCGGGACGCTCTCTAGTTGAATGTAGCAAAACTTTAATGTCTGCTGCAAATATTTGATTAATATTAAGGGGCTCCGCAGAGGGATTAAAGTCGCTTCTGGAAAAAATCAACTTTTTCGCTTTTTCTTCTGTAGAATTAAAGTGCAACTTATTATACATAAATGGATAGGATTTGAAATTCAAAGTAAAAAAGTACATACCTTGATTTTTTCTAGGATAGCAATAGTTAATGAGTAAAATGTTTAACAAATTCGCAGTCTTAGGTTTAGCTGCGGCTCAGTAGTTGTGCTAACAGTCGATTTGTATGCGTCCGGAAATTCTTTTCGGTATTGACTAACTACTTGTAGGATATATTGCTGTTGTAATTCATCTTTCGACAAAGCATTAGTAGTCGGTAATCAACTTTATGCCACGTTCGGCTACGTCATTTACTGCACGTAAATTTTGCAGCAGACCAAAATGTAGATTCAACTCTTAAGAAATCGCAACTCTTGAAGGTATTGAAAAAGTTTAAGGCACATTTTTACTTCATTCATCTTTACAGTAACACGTTTTACAGGAGTATCCTTTGCATCATAATCCTAGTCTTCCTCGTCTATAAACATGAGTACTTTTTCACTCATCTTCGTTTTAATTGAAATGGGAACTGCCGGGCCGAAAAACGAAAATTCATCTAGTTCAGGCGATGAATACCAAAGGTGATCGAAAAACTTGTTTACGGCTGCCTCGCTAATTTTTACATCAATGCTTTTGTAATCAGACAACGATTTCAAAAATAAAAAGTCTTGATATGGTGATTAAATTGCCAGTGGATCCTCAAACCACGCTTTTACATACACTCGCACTAAGAACAGTGTCGGAGGTGTAATATTGATTTTTTATTATTTTTTTCTTAGCATTTCCTTAATAAAAATTGTAAAAATTGGAAATTGTTTGATTACCGTTTCCTATAGAATTAATTAAACTGAATTAGAAGAAATAGTGGGATCACACGAGTTATTTTTATAGTATTATAATCGTCGGACACTAGCGGCCTCTGAATTATCCAGGTCGTGAGAGACGGAATCTGGTTTTCTGCTTAAAACATGCCTTGTTAAATCGGAATCCTGGGTGGAGACAATTAAATGCAAAAGGCAGCTAAGCAAATACGCTTAATTGCTTTGGATCAAGCACCAAAAAGAAGAGCACTTTTTCTCCATAAGCTAAGCTACCTAATATCTTAGAATTATTTATATATTCGAAGTAATTACGAGATAAGGCAGCACATTTTTGGTACAAAAACTTCCTGTCGTTTAACAATTTTTTTCATATTCGGACAAACTGCAGTTGTTATCACCACACAGTCCCCTGGAGATAAGTTTGCAGATTATGTCGGAATTTTTTTGGTATCGCTTTGTTGCTTACTAACGGATTCTGGTGCCATATGTTAGCAGCATGTTTGCAATGTAATTGAGATTGGCCAGGTAGCCACCTTAATATGACAAAATATATTCTTTTAGTTTTTATATGAAAAGTAGCATACTATTTCATTTTTGTGAAATTCTAATAAAATTGAAATGAATAAATAATAGAACTATCTATATATTAATACGTGACGAAAAAACTTTGCACCCCTTTTTAAGCATATTGCGCGCAAGGATTAGTGTGAGAGGCATAGTTATAGTTCATATGGAGAAGGGGTGCAGAAACATTAAATGTATGTATAATATGTGTTACAAATACCTTAATTAATTAACTCGAAAATTAATGCATAACGACGTATTTCTACAGGCTCGCAGCTGACGTAATAGACAATTCAAAAGAATTATATGCTATGGTTATAGAAGTATATTCTTTGAAAAAATAACCTCAATAACTCGAACTTAAAAATTTAATGAATTAAGATCGAATTTCGGCACATTATCGGCCTTGTGTTTCTCACACTGACAGGTTCACTACTTACGGGTTTTCTTGAACAAAGAGTTCTGTTCTTTTTATTATTAATGGTCAAAAAACGAATTTGAATAAATACTTCCATAACAGTATGTATAAGAATAAAAATGTACTGCCTCTGTGAAATTAGATTTTTTTATGCAAAAGTTGTTCCAAACTTACTTCTGAATACTTTTGTATTCATTATACGTTTTGAAAAACTAACCATTGACAAGATACTCGGTAACTATGTTTATCGCGCTCAAGTGTTACTTCTCATCTACCAATCTAATTCTTCCAACTAAGACATGGTACATGCTCAAGTTACATAACAAAACACAAAATTTACCAACTTTGCCAAACTCAAACCTACTCTCTATTCCAAATAATAAGCGAAATACTCATGGTGACCGTCAAAATTGAATCAGCCCTTTTTCAGAAATTCAATAATCACTAAAAAATACCTGTTTTTATCTAAATCAAATAGGTAAAGGACATAGATCTACATAGGTATTTACAAAACAAACATTATATGTAACAGTATGTTCCTATTATTCTTGTAAGGACGTTATTTGCATTTTTACAATTTAGAGTAAATATCAATGATTTCAAAATAGACACATATTCTATTATATCGTGTATGTATGAGACAAAAACTCTGTTTTTTGTCTCATGCACAAAAAAAACGGTCTAGTCTGTCAGTCTGTATAATTTGTTTCAATCTAAGACATACGTTGCGTTAGTAGTACCATCTTTTATCCAATAAATTTGCTTTACAAATTATATGGCTGCTACTTGCAACCAGATGGCTAATAAAAATACAGTCACGTATGAAACACATAATACACGCCTAATGGTTGGAAAAGGACAGAGCAATGTGACGATTCTCTTTCTATCAGATGGCCACCTTAAAGAACAAGTGTCATAAGACACGACTTATTGCACGAGCCCAAGTTTAGGACACGACGAGTGCAGCGAGATTTCTTGTGGTCAGATTTCAAATTTACGATAATAGCAAGGTTTCATTATTGGTAATAATTACAGCATTTTGATTATAATTGTGTCGTCTTTATTTATCCAGTAGGTGCAGTCTAACTATTTACATAACTAAAATTAATAGTGTAGAAATATTCATAATAAACCCACTTCCTAGTAAATATGTAGCATATATTAAATGAAACGGCTAAATGGTAGTAGTATCAGAAGAATTTAAGTAGAAAACAAGTAAAATATACAAAGGAAATGTCAAATCATATGGCATATATATACGATGCGATTTTAAAGATTATTACCAAATAAGTTATTATGGAATTTTTCGTTTAACAGAATCAGCAAAACCTCATTACGTTACGGTCGATTCTAGTTTTTTTTTGTCCTCGATCGTTAAAATATTTGGTAATGAATCTTGTGGATATTTTATTGCTGAGTGTGGCTGAATACCTTGAACCCCTGGTTATCTTCCTCTCAGGTAAGAGCATCCTCAGGAGGCATATTAATCTATGTACACTCTGGTAAGTCACACCTCGCAAATTTAGTTATATTTTTCATAACGGTGCCTATTCTACGTCATACACACGTCACATTTCGCGCAAGTTTCTGTGACGTCGAGTACAAATCTCTATCTGAACGCAGTCTACTTTATAAATAATAAACTTCGTGAAATCAAAGAAACTTTTGATTTTATAGATGACTTGCAGAAAGTTCAACTTAGAATGCAGGCAACAAAAAAAGAAACTGATAAATATGATGTAAATCTTGTTGGTGATATAATAAATTTATTATTATTATTATATTGTTATAGTATGTAAATAATTTTTTTAAATAATAAATTATTCATTGTCTCAGCATTTCATTGCCTATTTTTTTATATGTACATGTTTCAAATATATATATTTTTATTTTCCAATCACATTTAACATGTACATTAACACATATGCACTTAATATTCTCTAAACACTTATTTTCTTGTAACAATATTTTATATTCTTATAATATGTAATTATTCCACATATAATTTGTATTTCTATTTTACAATATTGCAGATCCATACATTTATTTCTATTACGATAGAAGAATTTTAAAATCTGTTCTATTTAAAATTCCCGCGCTTCTAAATCCCAATTTTAATGTCCAAGGTCACTGAAAATTTGAGTAAGGGCCGGTCTTTTCATCTGCTATTAAACCTCCTAATAACTTTATTTAGCAAATAATTTAGTTTACCGTCTTTCCACTTCCTAATAAATACTATCTACCTAATAACGAGGCTTATTTGGCAAATAACTTATAAGCTACTTGAACCTGCTATTTTAATTTATTAGGTACTTATTACACCCGCGTGGACATCTCCTAGTGATCAGCTCACAGGTAATATATATTTTCTGCCATTTTTGTTGGTTATTATTCCCTAAGATTATTCCAACACATTTATAGGTTATAATAAACAGAAAGGCCTCTCGCACACGCAACGATTTTTACCGTACGGCAAAATATCGTCCGATGAAATTCCTTTAGTGGAATAAAGAAGTGAATAGGAGCACGCACACGCTTCGAACTCTACACGATACGGCACGATGCCGTGTTGGTGCCGTGAATTGCCACTACGACAAGACTGACACTCAACTTTCAAAACAAAATAATCACGTTCTATCATTCATCACTCTCTTACTTATTGGAGGTATGCAGCAGTTTATCTTGTCTATCAAAATCCATTTGAAGTTGTTTTGGGCTACTTTACCAAGTTTCTGATACCAACATGAGAAATATGTTTGCATTATGCCACCCTTAAATTGTTGTTCAGCCTGATAGATTAGAAATATTTATTTATTTTCAGAAAGTGCATTCTACCGACACCACCGATCCACCAAGCCACAACAGCATTGAAGGGACGGAAGAGATGCCTACGTAAAATCTATAAATGTGAGCAGTGCAAGTACAGAACGAAGTATCAAGCAGATCTCAAGGAGCACACCAACAACCAGCATTACAAATTTAAAATGTATAAATGTGGGATTTGTAACAGACGTTTTAAGACTAAAGGATTCTTCAGGCTGCACGTGAAAAATACGCCCGCTTGTTATGTAGGAAAGGACGACCAAACACAGTCTAAGACTGATTATAGCATAACAAATATAGAAGTAGAACAATCCAGCTCACGAGATCAGACGAAAGTATTTAAATGTTCCTTGCGTGTATATCGAGGAAACCACAAATCAAATTTTAGAAGACATATAAAAAGGAAACATTTGAAGCGATTGGATTATCAATGTGACTCTTGTGAATATGGAACAAATCGCAAAAGTTATTTAGAAACACATATAAAGACTAATCATTTGAAGCAATTTGATTATACATGTGACTCTTGTGAATTAAGAACAAATAACAAAAGTTATTTAGAAATGCATATAAAGACTAATCATTTGAAGCAATTTGATTATAAGTGTGACTCTTGTGAATTTGGAACAAGTAACAAATGTTATTTAGAAAGACATATACAAACTAAACATTTGAAGCAATTCGATTATAAATGTGACTCTTGTGAATATAGAACTAATAACAAAACTCATTTAGAAATACATATAAAAACTAATCATTTGAAGCAATTTGACTATAAATGTGATTCTTGTGAATTTGGAACAAATTACAAATGTCATTTAGAAAGACATATAAAAAGTAAGCATTTGAAGGAATTTGATAATAAATGTGACTCTTGTGAATATAGAACAAATAACAAAACTGATTTAGAAATACATATAAAGACTATTCATTTGAAGCAATTTGATTATAAATGTGACTCTTGTGAATTTGGAACAAACCACAAAAGTCATTTAGAAATACATATAAAAACTAAACATTTGAAGCAATTTGATTATAAATGTGACTCTTGTGAATATAGAACAAATAACAAAACTCATTTAGAAATACATATAAAGACTAATCATTTGAAGCAATTTGATTATAAGTGTGACTCTTGTGAATATGGAACAAACATCAAAAGTTGTTTAGAAAGACATATAAAGACTAATCATTTGAAGCAATTTGATTATAAATGTGACTCTTGTGAATTTGGAACAAGTAACAAATATTATTTAGAAAGACATATAAAAACTAAACATTTGAAGCAATTCGATTATAAATGTGACTCTTGTGAATTTGGAACAAATAACAAACGTAATTTAGAAAGACATATAAAAACTAAACATTTGAAGATATTTGATTATAAATGTGACTCTTGTGAATTTGAAACAAACATCAAATGTAATTTAGAAATACATATAAAGACTAATCATTTGAAGCAATTTGATTATAAATGTGATTCTTGTGAATTTGGAACAAATAAGAAATGTCATTTAGAAATACATATAAAAAGTAAGCATTTGAAGGAATTTGATAATAAATGTGACTCTTGTGAATTTAGAACAAATAAGAAAAGTTATTTAGAAATACATATAAAGACTAATCATTTGAAGCAATTTGATTATAAATGTGACTCTTGTGAATTTGGAACAAATAACAAACGTAATTTAGAAAGACATATAAAAACTAAACATTTGAAGATATTTGATTATAAATGTGACTCTTGTGAATTTGAAACAAACATCAAATGTCATTTAGAAAGACATATAAAAACTAAACATTTGAAGTAATTTGATTATCAGTGTGACTCATGTAAATTTGGAACACACCTCAATAGAAGACCTTGGCGTAGAAAACCTGTATGTCACACCTGATAATCAAAAATTGCTTTCATTTTGCCAAATGAAACCTTAGTAGTAGCAAAGATTAGAGAATACTAAAGATGTGACACTCGAAAAATGAAGTACGTTTGTAGAGTAGGATAGAAAAGATCCAATTTAAATGGACTGAACATAAACAAAACATGTACACATAACCTAGCCAGCAGACGCCATGTGCTTTATACTGTTTAGTCTTCATTGTAATTATTATTGTATTTGAATTAGTCGTATTTCGTAATTATGAGTATGATACCAAAACAAATTGGACAAATGTGTGCATATAAAGACTGTAAAAATTATATCTAAGGATGAAAAATTACATTTCTTTAGATTTCCTAAAGATCATGATATGTAGTAAACAACAAGTTATGAAGATTCTTATTTAATTTTCTATTTTTTCGCATATCAGTATTAATAATAGTAGTTGTAAGAAATGTGTGCAAGCATGTGGATGATTTATCAACAAAAAATCCCTTTGAATTATATACAAAAGGTTTGTTCGAACCTGCAGTTCTGAACGGTTCTAGAACTAGTGCGCATGTCATTTAAGAAAAAGACTGTTCGGACCATGCAGTTCTGGAACTGCAAATTCTGAGAACTGATAGTTCGGTGTTCGGTCTTTCAGAATTAGTAATTCAAGAACCGTTCGGAACGGTTCTAAATTCTAACAGTTCTCGATGATGGGCTAGTATTTGAAATTCTGATAAATCCGGAGCATGCGTAATTGTCATTCGTATCAGCTTTCGCATTTTTCTGGTTATGTTTATCGTATTTATGTTGAACTTTAGAGTTTGGAGTTGTTGTAGGTTAGTTTTTAAGTTATCGTTCAAGTACATACCTATTTGTTTTTTATTTTATTTTGTGATATTATTAGAGTATTGGTGTGATTCGGTTCATCAAACCTATTTTTAATTTTTTTTTACAGTTTTTATTCACACCTATTATATCAATTTTGTAATAGCCAAAGTAAACAGCTATAAGTATGTGACTAAACATTAATTTCTTCAAATGGTGGTTTATTGTTTTAGAAATTACTTCATTGACTACCATGTTCTTGAGTCTAGCAAGTGATTCTTGTGTGTGTGCATTTGTATAATAACAGCTTGTATTAAAAATCCTTGTTTTATTTACCCGGTTTATCAGAAATATCCATTACAAAATTTTGAAAAATGTACTTCTGAACAACTTCTTCATTATTTTTTAAATCCTGTCGTAATTTTGAGATGTAACATTTAAATGTTCATTACGATTGAGATTTGTCCACCAGTTTGGTGTTTTTTTAAAAAATGCAGAAATATCCATAACAAAATTTAGAAAAATGTATTTCTTATAAACAACTTTTTCACTACTTTTTAAATGCTGTCGCAATTTTGGTGGTTAGATTCAGATGCAGTAACGTTTAAATGTTCATTACGATTGATATTTGTCCACCAGTTTGGTGTTTTGTAATATATAAATATATTGCTTATGTAAAAAATGCAGAATTATGCATTACAAAATTTAGAAAAACGTATTTCATATAAACAACTTTTACATTACTTTTTAAATCCTGTCCCAATTTTGGTAGTTAGATGCATTAGCTATTTAACGTTCATTACGATTGATATTTCTTCCAATAAGTTTGGTGTTTTGTTAATATTACTATTACTAATGTTGGTAGTATAAGTTTCCCTAAAATTCCAATTTTAAAACTGTTCGAACCTTCAGGATTTCGAACCGTTCTAAAACCAGTATTTGGCCGGACATGCGCATTATTATCAGAACTACTAATTCTAGAACGGTTCCGGAACTGTTCAGAACTGGAGGTTCGAACAAACCTAAAGTATCGAATATGCAGAAAACAACAGTATGTAAGAAGTATGCAATTAACAATAAACATTTAAGTAACAATTTAACATTTTTTTTATAGCCGAATCAATTCCAACATGTTCAGGATATGCTATTAAGAGAAGGGGGAATAAAACGGAAAATACAGGTCACAAAAAGATCAAAATTATTTCTGATATTACCATACCATATATTTAGCCTGTTTTTTACCTTCTGAAATTTTCTAATAACGAGTTTAAAAATACACTAAGTATGAATAGGAAATTAAGTATATTAATGAATATATAGATATCGAAACATGTCACAGAGATATCGAGACTTTTTACACAGGTGTTGAGACATGGCAGAAATGAAACGACCTATATTTACAAATATGTGTGCTGCAAATTCATTTATTTCCACCTATCTTCATGACATTCTTTGTAAAAGCATTTCCGACTAAAACCAAATCTGTAAGAGGGACCAGATACTTTATAAATAATAAACTTCGTGAAATCAAAGAAACTTGATTTTATAGATGACTTGCAAAAGTTCAACTTAGAATGCATGCAACAAGAAAAGAAACCGATAAATATGATGTAAATCTTGTTGGTGATAAAATAAATTTATTATTATTATTATATTGTTATAGTATGTAAATAATTTTTTTTAATAATAAATTATTCATTGTCTCAGGCATTTCATTGCCTACCTTTTTATATGTACGTGTTTCAAATATATATATATTTATTTTTCAATGACATTTAACATGTACATATAACACATATGCACTTAATATTCTCTAAACACTTATTTTCTTATAACATTATTTTATATTCTTATAATATGTACCTAATTATTCCACATATAATTTGTATTTATATTTTACAATATTGCAGATCCATACATTTATTTCTATTACGATAGAAGAATTTTAAAATCTGTTCTATTTAAATTTCCCGCGCTTCTAAAGTCCAATGTCACTGAAAATTTGAGTAAGAGTGCATTCCGAAATCTATCGTCAGTACTACCAGCACACATTTTGCGTACCCAAATTGATTTCAGTGTGCTGAACAAATTAATACGACTTAATGAAATACTATTCGTATCGCCATTTATACTTAGACCATTTATAGATATAGACACGCCGTTTTCCGCCCCGCCTTGAATACGACTGAAGCAAACATCGCCCACCTGTGACGTCACATTCACGGGTGGGCTTGTTTCTGCTGTTGTGTGTCTAACGTATATTTATCAAGATTATAATGTTTTTAAACAAATATTCTTCAAATAAGATGGGGATTTTATTAAACTGAAATGAAGAATTTTTTATACTTTTGTAGTACAAAGTCTATAGGTATGAAGTTGCATCGTGCCCACCCGTGACGTCATCCCCGTAGATTATGTTTGCTTCACTGCTAGATAGTTAAGGCGTGTCTATATGTTTAAATGGTCTAAGCATTTATAACTGAAATTGCTATCATAATGAAGGTGGTGTGTATTTGTAGTTGAGTAAATTTAATTTAAATCACCCGCCTTTTTATACTGATTCTATTATATAAGTCCTATCAACTGATAAGTATGTAAATGTAACTAGTAGTGAAGGAAATAACGGTTACTCATCTGAAACGTTCCATATCGTTCCGTTCCAGAAAAAATAACAGTTCCAAAATAACGTTACTTTGGAACGACGGTATTTATAATTGGCGCGTACTCGTCTATCGCACATAATTGGGGAACCAATCGGTAACGTAGCGGCATGTGAGAAACAAACACGGAAATGGCGGTACTGGGATCAGCAAGCAAAGTCTCAAGTCCTAAGACACACAAATAAATTCTGGATGACAAGGTAATCTAAATCCTAAGGTAAATCTCACGTTTTAATTTTCCCAAAAAAAAGTAAGAAAAAGAAATATAGACAGTCAAAATTAGATTAGGTGAGGGGGTAGACGGAAATACAAAAAAAACTGAACGGTAAGGGAGGCTTAACGTCCACCTACTCACCTAAATCGAGAAACGGGCTTAAACCGAGAAAATTCAAAATTTGTTCCTGAAGATGGTCAGGACCGAAACGTTGATTCGAAACAAGCAGCTTCGCCAAAGTATAGCGCCGCTGTGCGGTACGACGAAATGTTAGTGGCAGAAATACTTGAAGATAAGGAAAATATTCCGGAAGATGGAGAAAACTTGTCCGAAACGTTGAGCAACGACACGTTGTCACGTTAAAGCAACCAATAACAAGGAAAATTGAAAAAGGCGAGAAATTTTCCTGAAAATGGTGAAAACTTGGTCGAAACGTCGGTTGTCAAATTTGTTCCGGAAGGTAGCGAAAACTAGGTCGAAACGTTAGGTGTCAACTTGTTAGTTGATGGATGACACACAAAAGAAAAAGAAAATTTGAGGGTGGCGAAAACTTAGCCGAAACGTTGGGTGCAAATTGTTGTTCGTCAGGCCCACAACGATGGCATCAAATTGTTATGACGGCAGCGAAAACTTCGTTGGAACGTTAGGTAACAAAGGAAAAATTTTATTCCGGAAGATGGCGAAAAGATGGCAGAAACGTTGGCCAACAATTTGTTATTATAATCTCCAAAAGAAAGACCCAAAGCGTTAGTGCGCCAATTTTATTGCTATTGACTCGGAAAGAAAGGTCCAACGTTTAGGGCCTTGGTGTGTCAATTTGCTACGGAAGGGGAGAAAACTTGTCTAAATGTCAGGAGACAGAAAAAGAAATTCTGAAAATGGCGGAAAATTGGACGAAACTTGGTTGACACAAAAATAAATAAAAGACTTGAAGATGGCGGAAAGTTGGCCGAAACGTTGGTACCAAAATTTGTTCCCTTATTACCAAAAAGAAAGCCCAGGGGCCCGATTCTCGAACTTAAGAGAAGTGAACGTTCTATTGAGAGAAGTGATAGATCACACTCCCATCCCTCGTTCTCCTAACTTCAAGAATAGCTGTTTTTAGGTAGGGATGTGTGTCGATCGTGTAGGAAATAGCAGTGCAATGTTGCCAGGTTGCAAATGAAGGCGGATTAGGACAATTGTTGTATAGAACAGTGTATATTAGGTAATATGTAATACGAAAACTATTTCTTTTAAATAGCATGTGTAATGTTGAAAGGTTTTATGGGTTATATCAGTTGGATTTCCGGAAAGTGTTAGGCTAAACATCGAAATGTGAATATTGTTTTCTACGTATCATACATGTAGAAATAATGTAACATATATTAAAGTAATAAAAATAATAAAATAAAATAAAACACCTTTTTCACAAAATTAGTTTAATAACTATTTAAACATATTAGACATTTTATAATAAGTAAAATACATGTTATACAGACAAATTTTAAAAGTAGGGTGAAAAAACGATTAATGCAAAATTACAACGAATATTAACAGTATAAAATTCTGAGAATTAGTTCAATGGGAAATACAAAATATTAATGAGAAAGAACGGGTAAAACTAACGCTGACAGGATTACGAATTATAATTCTAAATAAGATATTAATGAAAAGTTTAATATATAATTATGTATTTAAACCTATTATCTACGAGACATTTTATAATAAAAATACATGTTATACAGAACAATTTTAAAGGTAGCTGAAAAACGATTAAAGCAAAATTACAACGAATATTAACAATATATCATTCTGTGAATTAGTTCAATGGGAAATACAAAATATTTCTGAGAAAGACAACGGGTTAATTTAACAGTGACAGGATTATGGATTAACAATTCTAAATAAGATATTACTCAAAAGTTTAATACATATTTCAAGAGTGTCTTAAGTGTTATCCGATGTCGGTATACAAGATAACAAACCAGAAGAAACGTTCAAATATGATATAAAGAACACATGGCTCATGTCAAATTACACAATGTAGAAAAATCCGCATTAGCTCTACATAATATTGATACAAGTCACAACTTCAGCCTAGAAAATGTTAGTTTAGTTAAACAAAGCAACAATAAAAACTTAGATATGTGGGAAGTCATATACATGAAAAAACATAAAAATTATCTGCTGAATAATGATATTTCTCCCCTTAATAACAAGCATTGATCGGTCATATGTACAAAATTTAAGTCGATATGCGCATGCTTCTCTTAACTTTTAATATGTTCGCTTGACTTGAACCGATAGATGTAAATTCTCCCAACTCTTGAGGGAAGGGATCTATCTCTCAAGTTCAAGAATACGATTTTTAACATTTCAAGAGAATCCCCTCCATTATTCTCTCGAAATCTCTGTTCTCTCGACTCGAGAATCAGGCCCCAGACGTTAGGGCGCCAAATTTGTTATGTCCGATAAGGTAAACGGGATGTTGAGGTAATAATAAGGAAAAAAAAAAGAAATTACGATGTGAAGAAAGGTGCTATATTAATAAAATTGTTCTTCTTTTTTTTTGAAAATAATTAAAATGTTGTCAGATATAATGTAGAATTAATATATTGTGATGGTTTGCCGTTTACTATTACTAGACAACAATATGGTATATAAATAAATTAGGGGAATTTAATTTAAAGTGTTTTTTTTTTTATTATAAAGCAGAATTTTTATATTGTTTAAATATCTAAAGTATACCAAAAGTATAAAGATGTTAATGTTATCAAATGTGTAGTTTATTCTGTTTTCTTCATGCATGTGCATAGATAGATGTGGCAGGATACTATGCTGCATTGTTTTCTTCAGTCTGAAAGTAAAGATTTAAATATTACTTGATTTGTTTGTATGTGTAATATAATGTTTGTGAAAACTTGTTTAATTAACAAAGTATATGAGAATAGTAATTAGTAATGAAATTTGAAATATAAATGCAATAAAATAATGAATAGCTAACGCGCCTAAATTCAAATTCTGGAACTGTCAGATTTTGACATTTATAAATACTACTAGAAATGGGTATTAATATGTAGAAGTGTAGCAAATGAATTCAAATATTAAATTGAGATTTTAAATAGTAAGATATCGAAATTTTATATAAGTATTTAATACATTCAAAAATAATGTGGAATCTTTGTTGGATAAATATAATGTGTGGAATAATATTATTGGATAAAGAAAATTAATTACTGATCGTCAAGGAAATGTGAAATGAAAAAATAACAATTCTAAAATTTTGGAGAAGATCGCGGACGTTTTTCTCAAGAAGAGAAAGATTTTCCTCGATAAATACAGTTATTGTTCTCGATTTTCGCTCCAAAGTGATATGGAAGTGCTTAATTTTAACGGAGAAGATAGTGATATTTTATTTTAGGAAATTATTTAATAATTTGAAATTTTCCATTGAGATTATCTGGTGTATTACTATAAAGAAGGAAGAAAGGATTATAATTACGAACACCTAGTATAGAGAAGAAAGATTTATTCAAACTTACCTTATTATCGAATATTCACGAAGTATTATCCAATTCAGCTACAACCATTTCGTAAGAATCGTTATTGAGTTCCTGCATTTGTATCATTGAACCAGTTAAATTGAGAAGAATTTAAATACGAGCAATAATTTATGGTGCACAAGTTTGCTAATCCAGGCGTGTGATATTCCGAGGCATATAAAATTATAAACCGTCCCAGTTCAAGCATTCCAGGACCACAGAAATCCGGAGTACATCAGGATAGTGTGTGTTTATTCCAGGTGTACGAGAGTGCAGAGTATTCATCCAGGTACTTCAGGATAACAGATCGAGGTCCGAGGGTTCCAGTTGTTATACTAACATCATCACTAGAGTGAGAAGAAAGTACGTTAGAAGAAAAGACATATTGAAGAATAAGAAAGAAAATACTATTATAATTATATCAGGTTGTATAAACATTTGAATTAATTTCTGAGTTAAAGTAATGTTTATTGTATAATTTCTGTTGAGAAATTATAAATCATTGTTATGATCGTGTGAATTACTGTATATTATCTTTATTAACAGTAAATCTAAATCTTTACTTAACGATATAAAATCATAATCTCAATTTAGGAACTGTTTGAAAAGTAAGGTGCTTTTAAAAAAACTACATAGTTGAATGACAAAATTTAGCATTACACGAAATATAAAAGTTCTGCTTAATAATACTTTATAAAAATTCTGTGAATGACAGATACAAACAGGTTTCAGTTATCGAATTAAACAATAATAAAATTTAGTACTTACGTTATTGCATTTATATCCATTTTAGTCAATTGACAATCTTGAATTAAATTCTTCTCATATTGTTGATTAGACGTGTTGTGTAAATTTTCATGTATTCTTTTGATTGATGTTTAAAGTTTCCATAATCACTTTTATATAAATTTTCAACGAATTAAACAAATCTGTACTGATATTTTCTTTTATTTGGCATAGTAATAAAGAATTTTTTAGAGTTGAGTAGGAAAATAAACAGAGACGCTTATAACAATAACCTAAAAGGAGAAAATATATGTCAGTAAATGTAAATGGTATAAATAGTTATTGAAATACATACCTTGTTAGAGAATTGCTTAAAATAGATATAATCAGATCGAATAGTTTCTAGGACAATTCCATATTTTTACAGTATTATTTTATTGATATAATTTATTAATTTTAAAGATCGGTAAAGAGGCTAACATATAAGTTTACATTATTTGATACTGAACATATTAAGATATAGGTATCTGCATGATTTATACAAGTAACCAAGTAACTGAAAGTCAGCAACCCATTTAGCACAAATAGTATATGCTAATGCTTACAAGTAACTGAAAGTCAGCAACCCATTTAGTACAAATAATATATGCTTATTATTTTTAAAATTATTGAAAATTATAATTTCTGAGCTAGTTTTGGGATAAAATTATATAAAAGATTTTAAAGTTAAACTTTTTACCTGAATGTCATAATACTCTTTATAAATCAGGAGTATTGTCACAATATATAAATATTTTGTATAATTAAAATGTTGACAGTTAAGATTGTAAAATTGTATGAATTAATATATATATTTTTAACAAAGTAATGAAAAATTTTAGGAGATAATTAAAAAACAATAGAACCTCTGCGCCTCGGCAGGAGGATGGTCGGCGTAGAAACGTTTCCTTGCCTTACAGGCCAATATACATATGTTGTTAATAAACGCCACCAACGGCGAAGTTCTAAATTAATTAGTTACAAGAAAATAAAATTGATTAAAGTTAGCGCATAAGACTTAAAGTAATTTAGTTAATTAAGTGAAAGGTAAAACATGAAATTACAAGATCAAAATTTTGAAATAATCCAAATAAACTGTTTACATTTATTATTCAATTAAATGACGCTATTAAAAGTTACAATGGAAAATCCAGAATTAGCACAAAAGAATCTGCTGAGCTTCGGTATTCAATTTTACAATGAACTAAATAATTTCAATAGCTCAGAAATTAATAAAACGTACATGAAAGTCAAATTTCTAAATTACGGTAATGAATTTACTAGATTTATTATAACATTAAATATTCTACACATCAAAGAGAAACCTTTTTTTTTTTACGGTAATGAAAATACCAGAATTGTTATTAAATTAAAGATATAACACTTCAAAGAGATAAAGTACTACGGTAATGAATTTACTGGAATTATTAATGAATCAAATATTCAACACAACAATGAGAGCCCTTATCAAATCTTCTTAGGGCCACTCTGTATACAGCAATACCAGTTTGCATAAAAATAACAAAAAAAATAACGGTAATTTAAGTAGGATTAATACGTGACCTTGCAGTTAACCAAGCGATGCATTAGTTATTTTAGCCACTCAGATATTCTTAGGTCAAATATAGGTAAGATAAAGTCCAGCACTCTGGCATAAAGTCGTCGATAATCAGTCGAAAATTATGGTGAAAATTACAACATTAGTTGCACTTATCTGTTAAGATGGACGCAGGATGGCCGCTTACGGAAACCAAGATGACGGAGGCCCCCTCGATGAAAATTTCACTTCAACAGACAGGATGGACGTATAGGTGCAACCACTGTAGCAACGATGGGAACCACCTCGTTCTTCAACCGTAATGTGGGGTGACAATACCAGGAAATGGCTACTGTGGGCTTTTTGTGCCCGTCAATAAAAATCCTATTAAATTAGAAGAGAAAAGAAACAAAGATATAATCCCGAAAATTAACACAAAGTTTCAATCACTTACCCCAAAATGACAATGGAGATTCCGCGATAACGACTACACAAGTCAGTCAAAGGTGCAAAATTTAGATTCAAAAAAAAACCAGCACGTGGCAATACGTAAATTTCAGGTAACGATATTTCGATAAAAATCCACGATAAATAACCAAAACTACGGTATCGATATTTGCTGCCTATTCCATTAGAGCCGCTTACGCGAAAAATCTACATAGATAAAGTAACAAAGTTACTAAAAAAAGGAAAATAGGCAGTTTGCACAATGTTCTCACACGAGAATAGACTATCAAGTGCCATCGAAAACGGAAACCTTCTTCCATATCTAATGCGCGTCAGCTACACGCATCCTTTCAGAAGTAACAAGCACGGAAATATCTCTGAATGAAAGGCGGGAAAATTCAAATAAACATAGTAGGCACAAATCTAAATTTGACAATAAAGGGAGTCAACACCATGACATATAATTAAACACAAACATGAACACAACTTAGATGAAGATAAAATAACAGTAACAACCCTTCGATGTACGTAGAATTAATAAAGTCGGCAGTTCGAGAGGAACATACATGCTCAACAGTTGGTAATGCGTGAAACGAACGTTACACCTTAACGAAGTAACCAACGTTTGACAGATAGAAAACAAAACAAACCTCAGAAGTAGACACAATTTAATACGGAAGAAAAGGGATTCTGCAGGTAACTATTGAGATTTCCAAACTCTTAAATCACGCTACAAACGGCGGTTAAAAAAAACCGACCTCCTAATGTTTTGCAGTTAAATCCGCGAGGCCATAACCCCCCAAGGAAAGATATTGATAAAAGCGCAACAAGGCAGTCAGGGAAGATGAATGCTTGCTATGAACAAATCAGTCCACGGCAACAATTTAACGTATGCCCGTTAATACACAAGATTTCCCTATTTAACACTCCTTACATTTTTAGTGACATAACTACGAAGGCAGAATATAAATCAGACGGACAAGAGAGTCTATGTCTAGGGATACACATAAACACGTGAGGCAGTAAATACGACGAGCCTAACTGTCGTCTCGAAGAATTTAAAAACACAAATAAATGCACTTCGCAGAGTTCGGAAGTAATAAATAAGCAGATATTGATAAAACTGAAACAAGGCGTAAAAAGTAACTGCAAATGCAGATAATTCGCATCTACAGGTAGGATAAAATAAGCTAGAGATAAGATAGTTAGAATTAGTTACATAAGATACAGAGTTTTTTACACATAAAGAGTGTATTTGCTCGATATTACACATTACATATCTGTCAATCTCACGGTGCGTGACTTAGGGCTCCGAGAGCACAATAGTAGGTTTAGCACACGCACAGATATACAGCAAACGAACTTTTCCACACGGTGAACCAAACGATATACAAGGTGCGCAAAAAAAAAGTCTCGCGCTCATACATATTCTACGTACTTAAACAAAGACACATAATCTTACGAGAACTATATACAAAAGTGAATTTTACAGCATAACAAATAGTATAAAAGCATTTAGAACATAATTTACAAGTTTTGTATAGCATCATTTTCAAAATTCCGACTCGAAGTAACTCTTATTAGAAAGCAGTTTTTTTTTGCAAATATCATATTATTAAGAGGGTAATTGTATTTAAAACTTAATGTAGAACAACTTTTGTATTTCATTGGTGGATTTCTATAATAACATTGTTATAGTTGGGGTTTTTAAGATATAAAAATTGATATTTTATTACATATTTTAAATATTTATGAACTGCTTTATTGCCCATACTTTATATTATTAGTATATATGTTATATTGAAATGTTACCCAATCTGTACTATGCATGTATATAGTCGAATGGATGAATAAAATAGTATTATTATTACTTTAATATACTAAACTACCACTTATTGTGTTGTAAAATTATTATCTTATTATTATGTAAATGACATAGGTAAGTTTGCCTTGTTTAGCTACCAATTTGAAGGATGACCACTTAAATAAAGGTAAATATTATTTATAACACGCCTTTTAAGACACACCAATTGCATATTTGCTAAATCTAAAATATGTATTATTTTGTTATAAATAAATGTCTACTTGTTTATTCCCAAACAATTTTGCTTTACTTCCCTCTTTTACAAACTTCTTTATTTGTGAATATAATCATAACTTCAAAATGTATGTTATTATTACTCAAGTATGTTTGAACACGTGAGATATTCTTTAAATTAATAAAAACCAGTTTTTTCAAATAGATGCTAGAAATTATTCATATTTTTAAGAATTCACTTAAATTAGCACTCTTTTGTAATACAGCTTATTAGAATAAAATTGCAATAACTACACAAAACATTAATGAAAAATATACTTATAATAATTATAAATTTGATATTTTGTCAAGCAATTTACATTGATGGTAACATTTATGTCCATATAAAATTCTATGGTTATATTACAGAAAAATAAATGGTGGGATATAATATTTCACCATTTATTTTTCTTGTAATATATAATCTTAGTATCCTAAATACTTCTTAATATTCGAATATATAATTTTACCGCCTAAACTTACTTGTGCTGCCATCTACGCTGCCTTATCAAAATGTGTAAAGATATATCTATCCTTGTCTTTATTTATGGATAAATTTTTTCCAAAGAGTTGCCTGTCTGGAGTAGTCTGTGACCAGGTTCTGCATGCTGGCCCTATTTATACTTTTACGCTGTGAATCCCAGAAATGTTAACTGGTGAACTACTTACCCCTTTCAGTCATCTCTTCCTTAGCCAATGATGTGCCGTTTCGAGTCCGTACCTCCCATAATTCTAAAGTTTCGCGATCAGAAAAAATAGTAAATTTCTCGTATGTGTAATTAGGGACTCCACTCCCCAAACTGATGACTTTTAAGTCGCCAATGAGTTTTAGAAGAAATATTATAACATTATAGAAAAGATATTTGTCATTTCATAAAACTAGTTATGTTACGAATATAAAACATTTATTTCAGTGGGCCAAAATGGTTCTTTCAAATTTTCTGTGTAAAATATGTAGGAAATAACTTGTGTAATCTTCAGTTCATTTTTTATATAGATATTATTATTATTATTATAACCAATATTATAAATAAACGTTATAGATAGAAATATGTTTAAACTATAACCTTGTACCGTTGATTGAAGGAATACATAAAGATGCGCCACCACATAGCACTGAGCGTACCCAAACTGGTTTCGACATCTAGAGCGGCAGCACTAGTCATTTGGTTTCGAGATTTTTAGTTTTGCGTTGACCGTTGAGTGATACGCGTTGCGTTTACAATATCGAATATCGAGCTCTCGCATATACCCACAGGTCTAGCGTCTAACAGTCATACCACGTTATACGTTTAAGCTGTGGTTTAAGTTCATTGTGGTTAGATTGTCGACTTGTTACGTATTTAAGTCAAAATGAATAACAGGACTAGTCATAACTGTGTTTATAAATACTGTTTAAAAAATAACAGAAAAGATAAAATTAGTTTTTTTAAGTTTCCTGTGAAAGACATTAAAAGAGTAGAGGAATGGAAAAAAATTGTGGCAATATTGATATCGTACTTATGGATATCGATAATTTACACAATAAATTAATTTGTGAGGAACATTTTTTGCCGACACATGTTATTGCAAATAATCAACGAAAGTTGTTAACGAAAAATGCAATTCCTGTGAAGTATAACGAAATAGCTAAGAAACATTTTTTACTCATGTAGGTACATACACTAATTTGTTTTTAGTATTAGAACTTAAATCTATTTACTGGGTGGGTGATCAGAGAAGGGATTCGCATAAGAGAGAATTTGTGAGTAAAAGTAAAAAAGCAATAACTTTTTACAGAACATGCTGCCATAGAGGAATCAAGTATATATCACATATTCAAGAAAACGGACAACATCTTCATCGACTTCGTGTGAAGAAGATGAACTGACAGTGATGTTTATTCGAAATGATCTGCCAAGGACGTCAAGCTTTTGTAGTAGTGGAAGTTCCTATTCTGTGTTGAGCGATCGTATCCTTGAAATGCCATCAACAACAAAGAGGAAATGTAAAAGTTGGTCGATTAAAATTAAGGATTTAAATAGAAAAATCAAAAAAAAAGACATCGCAGGTGTACAGACTTAAAAAGAAAAATTCTCTTTCAGTTATAATAGCAGTCCAAAATTTGTTAAAATTTAAAAGTGGGCCACTAAAAACATTTATTAATATGCAATTATTTCATAAGACTGTAAGAGTGTACATTGGACAGGTGCAATAGTTTGGAAGTATGTTCAAATGTTTATGTTGCTGGTTACTTAGCACATAGTGTTGAAAAAAAATTTAATTGCAGTAATTGTTCATCTAAATTCATGAAAGGTGACAATGAATTAATATTAAATGAAAATGAGCTTTTTCTATTTTATAAAGACTATTCTCGGGAAAGTAATATCCAGTTTTTAAAGAGACCGTCAGTGGATTTTGCAAATCTTACATCTCAACTTTTGGAACAGTTTTACATATCATTTGAAAAATATAAATGCGGTGCTAATGTTACAAAGTGACCTGAAAAAAAGCTGCATTATTCATATTGGTACCAAGAAAATGAACATGCATCATGTACCAAAAGTAAGAATTTTAACATAACAATTTATGACATCTTTTCTTATTTCACTGTTTACAAAAGATTAGAATGTGTTGTGCACGTGCGGATGTCTATAGGTATTGTAATAAAAAACATTGTGTCAATAAAAATTAATTCTGAATTAAATAAACATTCTTCATACATAAAAAATACCACAATTATTTTTTATTTTCCTAAACAACTACAAATCAAGCAATTAGTTCTTTATTTTTGTTTTTTTTGTTCTTGTATATGTATTTGTGGCGATTCTTATTATATTATTAATATATATATATATAAAAAAAAATTATTACTTTTACTTCATTGTATGCCACTACTACCAAGAATCTTTTGAATTTTTCAATACATATATATATATATATATATATATATACCAATTATTCAAACATTTATGGTACACAATTAAGCAACATAATGACATAATACATGTGTGTGGTGAGTTTTCGGGAAGTGTTTTGGAGTGAAATTTTTTGTAAGTAATTGTGTTTTTTTTTTTACAGTATTAAAACAAAATGAATTTTAATATGAATAACATCGCTTTTTCGTCAATTTCTAGCAGTTATAGGTATGGTCGTTTGGTGTCGCCACAAGACAGCGACTGTGTTTCAGGGCAAGGGGTGTGCGGGGGTATTTAGCGGTAAGACACGCTCTTTTGCTATAGCGTTGCGCATCTTTATGTATTCCTTCAATCAACGCTTGTACAGTATTCGTTAAAGTAATTGTGTACGTTTTACGGTTTTTTTTTTAGAATTAAAATAAATTTCATTATTGGACACACTATGTGTTTATGCATTACAACTATAGTAATAGTGCAGTTGGATTCAAATAAATTGGTAAATTATAAAAAAAATTAGTAAATATATCAAAAAGGTATTTGCAGTTGAAAAATTAATACTACTTAGAGCCGTATGACAATTTAAGAATGGATCTCCTTGGTCTGTGAAACTGAATCTATTAAACAACCCTCTAACACCAAGTACTTGGTTTTATTATTAATTTGAGATAATTTAAGTATATGAGAATCTAGATATCTGTTTCTTTGCTGTTACGTTTCCTCGTTTCAACTTTCAAATTTTGATCCCACCGGCAATATAGGTTTCTATAGATCATTGAACATCGATGTTTTGGACCAACATCGATTTATATGGAACTACCACGGATTATCGGATGGTTCACTTAAATGAGGGGTTTTGCCGCCTAATCTACCTAATGCAGGCGCACCTAGACGGCGCCACGGTGTTAGAAACAAGAGACCTAGAAGTAAATTTGAATCATGACTTTAACCGAATAATTGAGATGTCGCTACTCGCTACTACTGCGCTGTCACTTTATGCAAGCGCCTACAGGCCGTTAACCAACAAATTTTGTGTGTGTTGCTAAACATTATTTTTCTTATTACTACTTAGTTAGTGGTGTTATAATCGTACCGTAAGTTTTGTAAAGAGTAATATGATAATTTTATTAAGTTGACATAATGCATTTTTAGACTTAAAATATGGATAGAAGCTGGTGCATTGTATGTGCGGCGTACAAGCAAGAAGCAAGAGCGATGCATATTTTCCGAGAATGCGAACAAGTAACTAATGGCACTAATAGTTGACATATAACCCGAAGGTGAGCCGGAGATTTTTTGTTTGTAGTTCTGTTTCTAAGTGCAACAAGGACCATCTGGTTGTAGCAAGGATTTTGTTGGTTTCCGATTACACCAATTAAAGTTTGCAATTAAGGAGTATAATATAAGTGGGAATAATTGTAGTTGAGATGTCAGACGATTTTTGACAAAATGATTAGTATACATTATAAAGGACCTCTAATTGAACAACTTTTTCTTACAAAATTATCAATGCAAATGTAGGGAAATGGAGATAAAAAATAAATTAGGTACTCACCGAGTTAATCTTACAGGTTACAGCCCATGTGAGATATCCCATATAGAGCATTGATATAATGAAAATTGCAATAAATGATGTTTATTTAAGCTCACAACACAACAATTACCTTTGATTTCCACGTTCTTTGATTGAATTTTAGCAAAATTGTAAATACGAGATCACATGATATCAGCTGTTTTCGTTGACATTTGATGGTGTTTTTAAAATCGCAGAAGTCATAAGAAAACATACAAATTGACCTAAATTGTGTGTGATTATGTGAAATAAACATCAATTATAGTGATTTTCATGATTTCAATGATCTATATGGGATACCTTACATGAGATGTAACCTGCAAAATTGACTTGGTCAGTACCTAATTTATTTTTTATCTCCATTTCTCTATGTTTGCATTGATAATTTTATAAGAAAAAGGTGTTCAATTAGAGGTTCTCTATAAGGTACACTAGTCGCCCGACACCTCAACTGCAGTTTAACCCTATGGGTGTATAAGAAAGCCTTTAAACTACACGAAAAACTTACTACTTGTTTTTAAGTTTCTATATTATGTTTTTACTTTCTTATACGTAGTATAAGGAAGTATTGTGATGATGAAAATTTTCGACCTCGAGATTTTTGCAGATGTCCACGTTTTGAGGTCCCCTGATACCAAAAAAGTGGTTTTTAAAAAATGTCTGTGTGTGTGTCTGTCTCTCTGTGTGTGTGACCACGATAGCGGTCAAACCGCTGTAGATATCAATTCCAAATTTTGTATTTACGTGTGTAATCTGCCTCTTGAGAACTGATTAGATTTTGAGCAAAATCGGCAGACCGGAAGTAGTAGTTTACTTCAGTGAAAAAATCGAAATTTGCAAATATTTCGTCAATTACTAAGTTTAAACAAATTTATAAAGAATTCATATGTACTTAGAATTAAGATTGAAACAAATTGTCTTTAAAAAGTTTTTCGAAATTCCTACCGGAAGTCATGCTTTTAAAACAAGTACGTTGTAACGAAGCTCCTTCATTAAATGAATAAAATATCATTTATTCACGTTTCATATCTACTTTGAATTGCAATTTTCAAATTATATTTGTTTGATATTTTATTCAGCCGGTCATTAATCATTGTTTATCATGTTGTAAATATTTTTGTAATTAATATGCTATTTCATCTGTTCATTTCTTTGTCGTTCGCGCTCTTAAGTTATCCGAAGACGTCACGATTATTTTCCGCGCGTTGCTACGTCACGTCTACGTATGAGAATCCCACTCTGCATACTTGTTTTTCATGGCGAAGCGACCATATAAAAGAGTCGTCAACGGCCAAGAAAATGGAGAGTCTTCCTTCCGACCTGTTCCCGACCAGAACACTTAGACCTATTTGTCGTGAGTGCTCTGATATCCGTCTTTCCTAATTGAATCAGACCCATTGTCGTGTTTAAATTAGGACCCGTCTAAAAACCGTATCGCTTTTAGTTAGAGCATTGAAATAATGAAAATCGCAATAAATCATGTTTATTTAAGCTCACAACACAACAATTACCTTTGATTTCCACGTTCTTTGATTGAATTTTAGCAAAATTGTAAATACAAGATCACATGATATCAGCTGTTTTTGTTGACATTTGATGGTGCTTTTAAAATCGCAGAAAAGTCATAAGAAAACATACAAATTGACCTAAATTGTGTGTGATTATGTGAAATAAACATCAATTATAGTGATTTTCATGATTTCAACGATCTATATGGGATACCTTACATGAGATGTCACCTGCAAAATTGACTTGGTCAGTACCTAATTTATTTTTTATCTCCATTTCTCTATGTTTGCATTGATAATTTTATAACAAAAAGGTGTTCAATTAGAGGTTCTCTATAAGGTACACTAGTCGCTCGACACCTCAACTGCAGTTTAACCCTATGGGTGTATAAGAAAGCCTTTAAACTACAAGAAAAACTTACTACTTGTTTTTAAGTTTCTACATTATGTTTTTTCACAAGCAATCAATCCATGTTTAGCAGTGTTAATAAAAACTTCAGATTTCTTGGTACAGAAGCATTTATGGTTTTTCCTAATGATTTTCCTGTGCAGTTTCCTATAATGAAAATGTGCCTTTATACTATCGTTGATATTTGTTAGTATACAGTTGTAATTATTATATTTTATTATTCAGGAGCGAAACTTGGCAACAGCAAATGGGCATGAAACCTGTGCTAGATGCCAGTACAACATGTAATAAGAAACTTTGCGGCCTACATTTTGACACAACATGCTATGCACACCCTCATTCAGTACGACTCAACAGAAATGCAGTGCCGACACTCCATCCCATGAGGCCACCCACGGAGCTTAAGGCAGCCATATCATTGGAAGTCTCATTTGTTTTACGACAACAATAAATTAACCAATTTGGTGTTAGTTATTGCAGGTTCAATTTTTTTGTTTTCTTCTATAGCCATGTAATTAATATTATTTAGTTTTTAAGCCCTAATTGTCACTCTTTTAATTATATATTGATGAAAAGACGTCTACTAAATTTATTAAGTATCTTATGTATCCATATTTTTATTTATGTCACCTTATTTTATGTTCATCATTTATGTAATACAAGATTTTGTAAATGGTGGTAGTAAACATGGGCTTAAGTCATTGTGTATCTATCGGGTTTAATTACCTACTTTGTAGTATTTTGAGTAGGTACTTGTACTTTTCAACAGCAATTCTATCTTATTGTTAAAACTATCTTTGTAGTAATATATGTTGAATACTTGTGAAATATAGAAATAGTAATACAATAAAACACCTTTTTCACAAAATATAGTTTAATAACTAGATGTCACATTTCGTGTGCACTGCACACATCGTCAGTAGTAACTGTTATTACTGACGATGTGTGCAGTGCACACAAAATGTGACATCTAGTTATTAAACTATTTTTTGTGAAAAAGGTGTTTTATTCTATTAATAAAAATATGTTTGTTAGTCGAATATTCTATTTTTGGTAGATTATGCTATTGTTCGTTAGTTTATTTTTGTACTGGTAATTTAACTAAAACACATGTTGGATGTTAGTTATAATTTTGCAATAGTAATCATAAATGTATACCTTTTCTACTTTGTAGTATTTTGAGTAGGTACTTGTGCTTTTTCAACAGAAATTCTATCTTAATGTTAAAAATATGTTTGTTAGTCGAATATTCTACTTTTGGTAGATTATGCTATTCTTCGTTACTTTATTTTTGTACTGGTAATTTAACTAAAACATACGTGTTATATGTTAGTTATTAATATTCATAAATGTACTTTGTACCTTTTCTACGTAGCAATATTAAAGTGTAATTATTTAAGTAATTCTTTTCTTTAAAACGTTATTGTGTGGTTACAGCATTGTAATTGAATATCGTACTGCATACTGTTTTCCTTAGCAATGATTCCTCATTACTACGGGAACTAGTAAATAGTATGCAATTTGATGACAGTGTTGTGATCATGTACCGCGAGATCAAAAATTATATTGAAAAAGGTTTGCTATGGAATGTACAAGTCTCTCTTAAGTTATCTCATTAAGTGTCACACTGTCATTAATATTTGTCATTATATTTTCTCTTAAAATGACAAATATTAATGACAGTATGACACTTAATGATATAACTTAAGACAGATTTTTACATTCCATGGCAAACCTTTATCAATATATTTTTGATCTCTCGGTATTAAACCCTAATTTGTAATAAACTTAATTTTGAATTTCCCGCTACCATATACATTTTGAATCGCCCGCTATTTGCTTAGTGTTATTGAAAACTGTAATTTTTTGACGTCAGCGCCATCTATATCGGCCTTCACGCAATACAAACCGCGGATAAAAATTTTGGCTTGACTGCGCCATCTTATCCTAATCTGTGACCTTGAGTCATTTCATTTGAGCGCGTGTCGATGCAATATTGCAATGGCGTCTCGCGACTTTCGTGTTAAAAGTGTGAAAGTGCTATTTACAGCTTTTCATGCGTCCATTTTTTTGCTGCACAGGTAATAACAACATAAACTAACTATGAAATGTTTGTGGTTTGTGTACATTTATTAGGTGATTTTATAAAATGGCTTATATTGGAATACCTAGAATTTGAAGACGAAGGTGGACTGGGTATCATCCTTTCGACATGGTTGACACCTCGTAAAAAAGAAGTATTTTGGCCTCCATTCCGAAAGCAACACCAATTTGATAAAGCGTTACTAAAACATGAGCAACCTGAAGAGGAATGGAAAAGTTCGCGTCTTTTTCTGAAACAGGTACGTATGTTACATTTTTGTTATTGTTATAAATTAATAATGCATCACTAACTGTAGATGATTATGGGTGGGCAAAGAAGAAATTAACATTAGCAGAAATTACATCGGACGTGCAAAGTAAATGCGAGGACATAATACAAACTAAACATAAGAGAATATGTAGACCATCACGAAAATTTCTGTCTAGTGATGAAGAAAGCGATGATTCATCAGCAACGTTGTAGTGGTTTACGATAATTAAAATTTTGAAACTTTAAAATCAGTGTTTTATTTTTATTATTATTGGACTTTTTTACTAATAAACATTGACATAATCTTGTTTTTATTTTAGGCTGCCCAAGTAGGAGCAGCAGTTACATACACTATAGTCTTTTTAAGAAACTTTGTAACTTTTTTCAGGTTTATAAAATAAATTTTATGTGTGTATCCTATACTTTTAATTAACCTTATCTTTTACATTAATATAACGTCTATTTACGTAATAGTAAGGTCATATATACGTAACAATATTTCGTAGTTTTGACGTAAAAATATGACGTCCGTGGGCTGTGACATTTTCCCGTCTTTACGACGTGATTGTTATGTTAAAACTTAGACATTTATCACGTAATAAGTCGCCAGTTATGTACATAAAAATCACGTCACTCTGCTACCTGGGGAAGATGATGTCATTAAGTTACTTAAGCCTCATTCACGAGAATTAAGATAATAGTTTCCATATCTAACGTGGCAATATGTAAGAAATCCATGGATTGCAACACTCTCGAAACAGAATTCAGCTATAAAACCAGAAACTCAGCAAAAGCTGCAAAATATGTGTTTTTCGATTTGAGAAAGAAATGATAAATCTAAAGAAAAGAAACCACTTACGGATTGATAATTTTAATATGATCATATTGGCACAAAAGAAGTTTGAGAAAGTTATAATTAACCGATAATTTAATACAAAAATATACAGAACCTGTTAACTGAACGAAAAAAATTGAAGAATTTGTTTCTATTACATACCAGAAATAAATAACAGTTTTTACAACACAATACGTGCTAAAGAAATTGATCCCAACATGACACATTTTGTTCTTGGCGATGAATTCAGTTGACTCTAATTTTAAATACTTTGATTATTATTCGTTTTTTGTTAAACTTAGATTTTTAATTTTTTTTCTGATTGTGACATCCGTTCATTAAGGGCTTTCCAGTTAGAGGTTAAAATGAACTAGGTCAATATTACCGAGATCAAAATGAACCTACCCTCGCCGGAACAAGTAACAACAACATTGAACATCACTTCGTCTTTAGACGCTACGCGCTAGTACTGACTATATGACACGCGGATCGAATTCAATTACAATCTTGATTTTTTTTATATAAATGTTATAATCCGTGTTAATATAG
Source organism: Amphimallon solstitiale (assembly GCA_963170755.1). Classification (NCBI taxonomy): domain Eukaryota; kingdom Metazoa; phylum Arthropoda; class Insecta; order Coleoptera; family Scarabaeidae; genus Amphimallon; species Amphimallon solstitiale. The sequence continues at coordinate 21,713,448 of OY720685.1, forward strand.
TAATAAATATGACGTATAGTTATTTCAATGTTAATATTTCTGCCAAAAATAATCTAATTAACCTGCAAATATAAAACATTCGCCGGCAATTTGAATGTGTATTTGCCACCGCATAACAAAAAAATGCCGTAGCTTTGACAGGTATAATATTATCTCAGTACTACATAAGTAACTATATAAAATCAATTAATTACTTAATAGTAGTTCATTATTTTCAGGTTTTTACTTTTTACAAAGAAGAGAAATTATGACGTAAGACGCACAACAAAACAGACAATAACCAAATTACATTTGATATAAAATACAACTGAGCATGCGTGGGTCTTTCTGAACCAATTTCAAAGCTGGTACTTGAGGAGGCGGGGGTAAGTAACACCGGCGCCAAAAAGATCAAAATGACACTAACAAAAGGAACACTCGGAGGGTAGTAGAACTGGGGAACAAGATGACACTGTACTTACTCTGACCCTAACGGGAGAGCGCTTATTGTTAGAGGGTTGGACCCTTAGTAAAACACATACGGATGTTGGTGATGCGCTTTTATTTCGTATGGACAACTACATTTACATTACTATACACTATGTACATAACTAATTACTTAAAACTGAATGTTTTTAAGACTTCTCTTTTATGTTAACTATATTATCTTAACCTATTTCAGTAAAGGAGTTTTTATACATACAATAAGTAGTTTTCTTTGATTGTGTTTATGTAAGTAGGCCTTGTCTATTTAACGAGACCCTTCTACTACTTGTGCAATATTTCGTCTTCGACATAAGTTACACTCTAAGAAAAGTGCAAACCACATATTTTTGCACATATACTCTCTGCGCCATGGTCTTCAATTGAGGTGCGACCCAAATTCACATTAGACACATTGATAATCAAATTACTTCATATGTTAAAATTTATGTCTTTTTTAATCAGTTTTGATGTCTGTTCCAAATTCACAGGAATCACATTTGTAATCAAATTCCTTCAGATGTTTAGTTTTTATATGTATTTATAAATCCCGTTTAATCTTTGTTCCAAATTCACAAGAGTCGCATTTATAATCAAATTCCTTGAGATGTTTTGTTTTTATATGCGTTACTAAATCACTTTTGTTGTTAGTTCCATATTTACAAGAGTCACATTTATAATCAAATTGCTTTGTAATGTCTATGTGTACGTCAGTCATTTTGTAACGGTTACTCCTACAAGTTCTACCCAGGTAATTTCCTCTTACGTCGCACCACTCGTGGATTTACTAATATTCACCATTAGACGTGAGCGCTGCGAATAATTGGCTGAACGCATCTATATTTAGCGCAACATCGACGGTTCGCTATCACTCGATGACTCACCTGGGAATTTCACAGGGACACTGAACGAGATGCGTGCGTCGCGGTATTTGCGAGAACTAAGCAACAGCTGACATTACATTTAAATTATTAAAACTTCGTTTGTCTAATTAAATTAGTGAAACGTGATAACAATGGTGTTTTAATCTAGTGCAAAACCGGAGCTCATTCGGAGACAATTTCGATGGATCCACTTAACAGGTAATTATACGCTTTTGATTAATTTACCGTGATAAAATAAACCATCTGCGAAGTTTTTGTTTCGAGAATATACATTTTATTTACACACACAGATATTTACAGTATAGACAGGTCAATATCAAATTTATTATTCCACGCTAGTTTAATATATATACATTGGAGTATTGCAGACAATTAAAATGTATTATTAATATGACTATTTCAAGGGAAACGTGTAGCTTTGACTTTTATTGGACCTTGAAATTAGCCGAGTACATTGATAAAATGATTACGGATACGTTTCACATTACAATATATACAAATTTGAGGTCGATGACAATAAATTTACATCCTAGAACAAAAGCATGAAAATTCCGTAATCTGATAACAGGTTTTGTTTGACAACAAACTAAAATTTCGGATAGTTCTAATTGCAACCCTCACATAGACAATAAGTACGTTTTCCGGCCGGTAATCTAGTTCGACGGCATTAACCTTACAGATGTAAACAACGAATTGATTGACATATGATGCCGGGCAATAAAATAATGAAACTAAATGGTCTTTCTTTATTTTGGTCCCAATCAACCCTCTATTTTATTGCAACGAATAATGAATATATTTCTTATATTGAATAAGTTATGGTTCCGTGTGACAAAGGAAATAACAAGAGAAATTTTTGCTTTAAACGGAATCTTTGAAACAATCAGTTCGTTCGACGCGAATATTTGAACGTTAATTATGGAATCAGTAATTTGCTCTGTTAACAGACGGTATTTGAACGGATGAGATCCCTGAACCGATATAGATTTAGGATAACTCTTAACGAAATTAATGACGGGTAATTACTTTACGGATTAATTAGTGTGGACCTGTAGTCAAACTAATTACGGGAATTATAAGACTGGACATTTGAATCTGAAATTAAATGTACCAGCTTAATTACTTTACGGATTAATTAGTGTGGACCTGTAGTCAAACTAATTACGGGAATTATAAGACTGGACATTTGAATCTGAAATTAAATGTACCAGCCTAATTACTTTACGGATTAATTAGTGTGGACCTGTAGTCAAACTGATTACGGGAATTATAAGACTGGACATTTGAATCTGAAATTAAATGTACCAGCCTAATTACTTTACGGATTAATTAGTGTGGACCTGTAGTCAAACTAATTACGGGAATCATAAGACTGGACATTTGAATCTGAAATTAAATGTACCAGCTCGGAAAGGACCTCAAATAGGAGTCTCGGTACTAGTCATTTGAATCTGAAATTAAACGACCAGCCCGAGCGGAATCTCAAATAGGAGTCTCCCCCTCTTGCAAAATGTCTCTGCTTTTATAACCCCCAGGTGGGTACGTCACATCGAAAAAAGGCATATTTTACGCGACAAAATTACCCACACTCTAATATTTATCTGAAGACGCGCTGCATTTTGTCACGTCCGCATTTGTGACGTATCCAACTGAAAATTTTCCATAAAAATTATACCCATACAGATTCTTTTGAAAACTATTATGAATAAAATTAATTAGCAAATTACTGGTACCATTTACCAATGAATACATGAATATGAATACACAATGATTTAATCACGTAACGGACGAGAAAATGCCTCACTAAATTACAAGAATATTTTATATTCGTAATTAATTAATGTACAATGAGCATTTTCTCTGTCCTAACGACTCAAGTTCGTTACAGCTTCAGGTGTTTACTTTTTATATGTATTTCTAAATCCCTTTTAATGTTTGTTCCAAATTCACAAGAATCACATTTAAAATCAAATTCCTTCAGATGTTTAGTTTTTATATGCGTTACTAAATTACCTTTGTTGTTTGTTCCATATTTACAAGAGTCACATTTATAATCAAATTGCTTCAGGTGTTTTGTTTTTATATGCGTTACTAAATCACTTTTGTTGTTAGTTCCAAATTTACAAGAGTCACATTTATAATCAAATTGCTTCAGGTGTTTTGTTTTTATATGCGTTACTAAATCACTTTTGTAGTTAGTTCCATATTTACAAGAGTCACATTTATAATCAAATTCCTTGAGATGTTTTGTTTTTATATGCGTTACTAAATCGCTTTTGTTGTTAGTTCCATATTTACAAGAGTCACATTTATAATCAAATTGCTTCAGGTGTTTACTTTTTATATGTATTTCTAAATCCCTTTTAATGTTTGTTCCAAATTTACAAGAATCACATTTAAAATCAAATTCCTTCAGATGTTTAGTTTTTATATGCCTTTCTAAATCCCTTTTAATGTTTGTTCCAAATTTACAAGAATCACATTTAAAATCAAATTCCTTCAGATGTTTAGTTTTTATATGCCTTACTAAATCCCTTTTAATGTTTGTTCCAAATTCACAAGAATCACATTTATAATCAAATTGCTTCAGGTGTTTTGTTTTTATATGCGTTACTAAATCACTTTTGTTGTTAGTTCCAAATTTACAAGAGTCACATTTATAATCAAATTGCTTCAGGTGTTTTGTTTTTATATGCGTTACTAAATCACTTTTGTAGTTAGTTCCATATTTACAAGAGTCACATTTATAATCAAATTCCTTGAGATGTTTTGTTTTTATATGCGTTACTAAATCACTTTTGTTGTTAGTTCCATATTTACAAGAGTCACATTTATAATCAAATTGCTTCAGGTGTTTACTTTTTATATGTGTTTCTAAATTACTTTTGTTGTTCGCTCCAAATTCACAAGAATCACATTTAAAATCAAATTCCTTCAGATGTTTAGTTTTTATATGCGTTACTAAATTACCTTTGTTGTTTGTTCCATATTTACATGAGTCACATTTATAATCAAATTGCTTCAGGTGTTTGGTTTTTATATGTGTTTCTAAACAACTTTTGCGCCTTGTTCTATATTCACAAGAATCACATTTATGATCAAATTGCTTCAAATGTTTAGTTTTAATATGCCTGCTTATACATGGTTGATGTTTTGTTCGAAACAGACACAGCGAGCACTTAAATATTTTCATTGGATCTCGTGAGCTGGATTGTTCTACTTCTATATTTGTTATGCTATGATCACTCTTAGAATGTTCTTGGTCGTCCTTTCCATTAACATAAGCGTGCGTGTTTTTCACGTGCAGCCTGAGGAATTCTTTAGTCTTGAAACGTCTGTTACAAATCCTACATTTATACATTTCAAATTTGTAATGCTGGTTGTTGGTGTGCTTCTTGAGATCTGCTTGGTACTTCGTCCTGTATTTGCACTGCTCACATTTATAGATTTTACGGAGGCATCTCTGGCGTCCCTTCAATGCTGTTGACGCTTGTTTGACAGGTGGTGTCGGTAAAATGCACTTTCTGAAAATAAATAAATATTTCTAATCTCATGCTAAATAACAATTGAAGGGTGGCATTAATTTGGCTAATGCGCTTTATTGAGGTAGATAAAGTCCCCGCCAGAAGTAAGGGTTCACATAAATACGAAAGGTATTCTCACCACTTTCTTTGATACCAATACTTTACTTGAACCCTTACCACTGTACACTACGTCAAGTGTGGCTCGACATCATACTTTTTTCAATGTCGAGCTGGAGTCAACATTATAAAAACAATTACGAAAATAGCTTAAATTTTGTTTGTTTTTAAAAATTTGTAATACGTAAAAAATAAATATTTAAGATGTGAGTGCAAATAATAACAAATTTCAGTAATTCTTGTGGCCACCTAACTGGCAGAGAAAATGTGAATGTAATAGAAATGTAAATATAGCAAAACTTTCATTAAGATTCTGCAGTCTGGCCCACCCATCATTTTCATTCACGATGTTGCTCATATCCATTAATTTGGTTACTTCTACAAGAAAACCAAACTAAAATGTAAATATTTTGTTACTCCCTCGCCATAAGGAGGGACAACTATGGCAAGTTATTCACTAAAACGTCGATCGAAAATGGCAGCGCCTCCTATTAGATACTTGATGAGCCTCCTGAGGGTGCTCTTACCTGACAGGAAGAAAAGGAAGGTTCAAGGTATTCAGCCACACCCAGCAATAAAATATACACAAGATTCATTAACAAATATTTTAACGAACGAGAAAAAAAAACAAGAGATTTTGCTGATTCTGTTAAACGATAAACTCCATCATATCTTATTTGGTAATAATCTTTAAAATCACATTGTATAAATATGCATGAAAATGAAACGGCTGGATGTTGTGGTCATTTAGTTCTTACCATTCAGAATTCTCAGCAAATTCTTGATAAATAGCCATTCTTTTGCGTTTTAATATTTGTAAATCTGCAAACAGGATTTTTTTTAAATCTAATTAAAAAAACTTCCGGGCTGAAGTGAAGCAGCATTGGTACACTTTATCTGGTCGCTAGTATTAACAATAAGTTGTAAAGGTGAACTGTAAGATACTTGACGGCTGTTTTAATACAATTTTAACAAGGATATCAGAAAGGAAGTGGGTTTATTGTGAATATTTCTACACTATCAATTTTACTTATGTAATTAGTCTCCACCTATTTGATAAATAAAGACGCTATAATTATAATTAAAATGCTGTAATTATTACCAATAATGCACCTGGCTATCTATCATCGTAAAGCTGAAATGTGCCAACAAGAAAGTGATGGAAGATATTCAACAGATTTGGCACAGCCAACACCAAAGCGTGTCACTGGGAGTGACAAAATTAGCAAATTATAATAGTGCCAAAGTGAAGTACATCAAACATGTACATAAATACGAAGATTGAATGAGTTAAGAGAATATTAAATTTTCAAACCAGTGTTGTTTGGAAATATTCTATATTTCTTTTAATAAATGTATGTATATGTAATGTATAAATATCAGTTTATTGTAATATTTGATTATACTGTACAACAAACCATTCTTTTTGGGTTCATTATTGTACTACTAGATGGCGTTACATCAGGGACGATATTTTGAGGTTAGCAGAATCAATTTCAGCAATGTAAATCGAAGTTACGTCACTGGCTTAGTATCCACTTGGCCATGTAAAAGAAATAATAATAGTTACTTAGATAGCTAAGGTGAAACTAAAACTACAAATTAACACTCCAAATTTAAATAAACATACCGGTTGTGTCAAATACCATTAGCCATAGATAATATATTGATATGGTGTATAACAGCGTATTGCCCTTAAAACACTTGCATACGATACGGTAAGTACCGTTTAGAATGTCTTGTTAATTATTTTATAAATTGAATTTTTATTTCAAATATTTAATTGCCTCGGGCTAGCTATGTTGGCTGCCTAACTATAAGGTGGGTAACGTATTTTATTTAAAATAGCATGGACTCTGTTATTTATCTATGTGCTAGTTTATTGTTAATGAAATTAAACTGGTGTTTTAATTTATTTGACTGCTCCCTGTATATTAGAACTAATCTTTGAATTACTTATTGAGCGACTGAATTTGTAACAGTTCAAATTCAGTCCCTCAGTTGGTGCACCTGGGTCACACCCACGTGGATGCAGAGAAATTCACAAATGTACGCGCTCTATGATAGCTAGGTTATGTGAACCTTAAAAAAAACAGTTTGTTGTTGGCTTTCACGTTCTGAATTTGAACGTTAAATATAATTAAATCTCATTAATGGGTCGTTAAAAAGGCTTCGAATGAGGAGGTACACGACTTATTTTTGGTATGGCGTATGGTAACCTACTTATATCAACGGAAAAACCGGCCCAATTCTTGACGGTCTGGAAGATCTATTAATAGAACAAATGTACGACCGAGCATGTTTTTTTTTAAAACAGCTGTTCGGTCAAGGTTGATGGATAGTATAACTGGGTCAAATGCAAACACAGGTGTTTATTAGATTATGGTTTTTTATTATTAATGAATTGAGTGTAGCTTTATATTTACAGTTTAAAACATCCTTATCAAGAATGGCTCTAGGCATAATCTTTACTTGGAATATCATGAACAAACTGCTCTACGCAAGTCATATTAGGCATACACATAACAATATTTAATCTGTCTACTTTACTAATGGTAAACAATCGGATTCATCCTTGGATTTTTAAATATGATTATCTGACTCTTCGTCTCCCAAAAAAAACTAATGTGCAACGTAAGTATTAAACTTAGAATGTAGTCTAATCAAAATGCATGAACGGTAATTGAATTATAGGTTAAATATTTAAATATATCCGGCTATTATGTACTATTTAAACCCGGCTACGTGAGAAATGAACGTTAGTCTTGGTAAAAAAACTCGGATTACACTTAAGTCTGACTTGACTGTTAGTCATTTACAAGTTTATCTTGTTTCCTTCTAATGAACGTGAAATTATACAATTGTCACTTTACATACTGTTCTAGTTTGTTTAACTTTAAGTTGGCTGGCTGGAAAGAATGCAGGTGCTGCTGTCGTTCTTGAAGGGGGCTCCACAGATGCTCGTAGTTGATGGAACGTCTTGACCCTCCGAGTTGATTCTCTTGATAGGCACCCCTGGTGTATCTTCTTGGCGGCACCTTGTTCAGATGTGTTGACTCGTTGTAGATGACTGGACACAGGTTCGTATTCTTTTTTCAAATATATTTGAAATGTTGTTTGGTTAACTCCCTGTTAGTTGAAGTTAATATCCTTGTTGATTATTTCTTTCTTTCCAGTACGTTATTTGCATCCTTGGTTTTTCCAATATCGAAAACACAGGATTGACTCCAATGTGTGTAGTTGCACTAGCTCGCACTTTGTTTCACAGAAGTGGGATGCTCACGAATATTTAGAACAACCTTACTTGGTTGGTTTTTGCAGGCGAATGTATTTAAACACAACCTTACTGCTTGGTTGTTGCAGAAGAATCCCTTTCTCATGTGAGTACTCCCTTTTATATGAATCCAATGTTTGTATGGTGGTTGTCAAGACAACCAACAAAATTCAATCAAGTCACCAACCATTCGTTCATTTCAAAAGGCAAACCCCATTGTTTCGCGATTTTATTGCCTTCTTAAAGTCTTTTGAAATTTATTTCTACTATATACAATCTTAGAATTCTAGTTTTTGACAATTAAACGCGTGTTGAAAACTTTAATAGTAGCGCGTTTGATTTTCTTAGTACAGTTCTGGTCATAAAAATATCATTTTTTATAATTTTTGATTTGCCTAACAACATACTCAATATGTGTATCTCTAATGCAACGGCGTTTACAATGGTTCTCTTAACATTTAATTACATCGTTTCTTTTTTTTCATTTCCGTTTCTTTTTACCAGACAAAAATTCATTTATATAAAAAAATAAAATTATTTAAGGGTGACTTTTGACAACCTATATTCAAACATATGGTGAAATCTTAATAATGCTCATGCCCTGTTTGTACAGTACTTGAATATGTAAAGGGCTTTTGGTTCAATATGTGTGTACCCAAAAGTTTGTTTCTTTACTGAATTAAAGTTATATTTGACCTGATAAAGACATTTATTGCCAACGTCCATTCGTTCCATTTCAGGATGCTAACAAAATTTACACTGTTTTAACCTTCCAATTGTTTACAAAAACCTATGATACATCAAGTACTGATATTGACATATCCCTATTCATTTGCAAATTTAACAATTTTAGTCGATTTTTATTATAAATCATACTTTTGCAATGGCCATATTTGTCGACCCAAAGTAAACATTTTTATAACTAAACCAATGAGCAGGCTACTAATGTTTCATATCTTTGTTATGTGTGATGCGAGTCTGCGCACATGGTATGCGCATTTGACCTTAATTATATGCCCAATTCAACAATAATTATTTTAACTACAATGTACAAGGGTTCGTCCAAAAGTGAATCTTTTAAAACATGAACGAAAATCTAAATATTCATATTTTACAGATTTGACTGGTCGTGGCTAAGATACAAGACCAGTTCATCTGCCCCTTAACGAAGGTAGATTTTTATTCTTAAAAATATGCTTTCGTTACAAACGTCTGTAAAATATTTTTTTCATTGTAACAGTTTGCAACAACTAATGTATCTATTTTATGTAACAATTTTTTTTTTTTTTAATGAACTGTTTTATCTAGTTGTGATTATAATTAGGGCCTTAGTATCTAAGTTTTAAAATTATATGTGGGTCATATGTTGTAATATAAGCTGTTCTGTGTTTGTTCAATTTTTCAAACTTTTATTTATTGACTTAAACCTGTATAGTGTATGTTTAGGGTTAAGATGAAATTTTTATATTCTGTTTTATGCATCTAATTATTTTTATGCATTTGTTAAATTGTGAAAACTAGTTAGTATCTGTTTAGCGTACATACGTTTTTCTTTACTTTGTGTGTGTGTGTGTATTTTATATTTGCCTTTAGAAAATTGTTTATTTTGTACCTTAATTCTTTATTTTCTTGTTCTGCCTTCGCCTGCGATGTATCGAGTGTATATCATTCTTGTAATGAGGGTGGCCTATCTCTAATATACCAATGTGTATGTATACACATAAATTATCATTCTTATTTCACAGATTATTACTGTGATAATTATATTCGACATTTTGTCATTTTTCTCTTTCCTATTTGTGGAGTATACATCATTCCACTTTGCACTATTTGCGTGCTATTGTACATATTTTAGGTTGTACATTACCTATTTTTCCTTTTACCATAATACCATATCTTTTCATGGGTTTCTTTACGGTTTAAATTTTTCTTACATAAGCATACTTTTGCTAAGTGGTATATTTTTATTTCTAGGCCCATTCTTCTATACATTTAGTCTTTTTAAATCACTCGATAATCACTTCTTGAATTTTTCTTCTTTTCTTATTCGGCATGAACATTCTTGTGTACATGTAGTTTTCATATTTGTTTCATAAAGGCGGCTATTTCATATTTTCTGACTTCTGTCATTTCTTGTTTTGTACGCTGTGCTCTAATCGTTTGCATTTACTAACTTTTTCCTTCGAGTGTTGAATTTTCTCTTAACAAAATTTTTTTCTTGTGAATAAAATTTCTCTTCTGGTTTAGGTGTTAAAGAAATTTTGCAACTTATATTACCTCATGATGCGCTACTAAATACTTATTTGTAGGAATGGGGAAAACTAATCAAACTAATTCTATTTGTATTAAAATTCTAGGTGAATGTACTTATTCTATAATTCCTATTTTCTACGATTAATATTCTTATAACCTAATTTCCGGGCATACTTCTTCTTTGTAATTTTTGAAAGACTCTGTGTCTTTCATGGGAGTTGTAGGTAATTCTTGTATGTACTTGCAATATTCTAATAGATTTTTGGGGTTGTGTTCAGATTGGGCTCGTCTGAAGAGTTTCAATGTCTTCGGGTTGGGTTCGTCCGAATAGCTTCCTATAGCTGGGGTTTTTTGGAGTAGTTTGAATGTCTTCGGGTTGGGTTCGTCCGAATTGCTTCCTGTAGCGGGGGTTTTTGTGTTGTGAGGGCTTTTAGATATTTGTTGTGGCTCCGGTTAGGGTGGTATTGCCAAAGTACCATCGGTTACTGGCCCTTCAGTACCGCCATGCCCCTAAATTTTGGGCTCCTATTTGCCTAATATCTTGAGGCGGAAGTCAATAATATTCTTCTGATGCCTATGTATGCCATCGCTGTAAATTGTTTGTATATTGTGTTCCATATCTGGTTGTGTGCATGTATGTGTATGTGTTTTTGCGAATTTTAACAGTGTAGCTTGATTGTCTTTGTACAAGATTGCAGCTATTACTATCCCCTTTACTATTTTAAATTTTTGGTGCAATTCGCTTGTGTAACAGATTAATTGTATTAATGTTTGTGTTTGTGAGTTTATATCTTGTAAATTGTGTGTGTGTGTGATTGGTTTTACAAGATGTGTGTGAATTGGCTTGTCCATCGATGTGGTTACCTCAATGCCCCTCAGTACGTTGACTTCTTCGCGTGTTTTGTTTATGTAATGAATTGAGTGTACTAAATTTTGTTGTTTCCTAATTTGTATTGTACGGACTTGTTTCCTTGAATTTGTATATTTTTCTGCACCTATGGATATTCCTGTCATCTGCCCTGAGGTGTATGCAAGTAAATACCTGTCCTCTTCTTCTCCAGATAAAAGCGCGTCCAACCGTGTTCTCAAGATTCTCCTGCTAGAATCCATGTATTTTGTTCTTTTCGGTAATGGTACAATTGTATAACTTTTCTTAATTTCTGCTGTGTCCTGTTCAATGCTGAGACAGTTTAGAACGTCCTTCTCAAAATTTTCTATTACCTTTTCTTCAGCAGTATCTTGTTCGTGCTTTTCGCCTAGTTGAGTTTCTTTAGTTATTTCCGCAGATATCATTTGTACATCCTTTTCATGGATTTGCATATCCTTTGTGATTTCTTCGACATCCATTCCTGTTTCTATTATTTCCTCTTCTTTTGTTGTTTCTGCAGATATTGTTTGTAATAGGGTCGGGGCTTCATCCATTGTCGGCGTTATGATAGTTTCTTCACTGATTGGTGCCATTTCCACTTCTAGTGTTGGATCTGCAGGTAATTCCTGGTTCTCTATCTGGATATCTTCCTCTGGTTTTGCTATTACTTGCATATATACCGATTCTTCAGCAGCTTTATTTTCGCCTGTGTCATTTCTGTTTAGTAATTTATCCCACATCTTTTGATTTTCTTCTTTGTCTTCTTGCCTATCCTTTTTCCTATTATTCTCGAATCCATCCATCATCAGTCTGATTTGTTCGAGGAACTCCTTTTGTTCTGGCCTCAGAATCGTTCCTTGTTCTGCAGGAGATTCGTCTTCGCTCGCTGATTCCGGTAGGATTATTGAACCGGTCCTTGATCGCGTATTCATTTTGTAATTTTATGTTTTCATAGATACAAGCGCAACAAATAATATGTGTGTAATGTCGCTTAGATACGACCCCTGTACAATAACATTGTAAATTATATTTTGACCTGTTTCTAATTTTTGTGCCACAGTGAATAAATGATTTTAATTATACCCAGTGTTTATTTATCCATCCACCATCAACCTGTATATGTATATTAAATAAAATACACACTTTACTGTTTATATTTTTATTCTACAAGTAATTCAATTATTTATACGTATTCTCCTCTTCGTAATGTTCTTCTGGTTCTCTGAAACAGACCGACACAAAAGAAAACCTGCAGTCAGTGTACTCCTCAATAGGTTTTTTAAAATGCCACCACGTTGTTGGCGTCAGATGATATGGTGTATAACAGCGTATTGCCCTTAAAACACTTGCATACGATACGGTAAGTACCGTTTAGAATGTCTTGTTAATTATTTTATAAATTGAATTTTTATTTCAAATATTTAATTGCCTCGGGCTAGCTATGTTGGCTGCCTAACTATAAGGTGGGTAACGTATTTTATTTAAAATAGCATGGACTCTGTTATTTATCTATGTGCTAGTTTATTGTTAATGAAATTAAACTGGTGTTTTAATTTATTTGACTGCTCCCTGTATATTAGAACTAATCTTTGAATTACTTATTGAGCGACTGAATTTGTAACAGTTCAAATTCAGTCCCTCAGTTGGTGCACCTGGGTCACACCCACGTGGATGCAGAGAAATTCACAAATGTACGCGCTCTATGATAGCTAGGTTATGTGAACCTTAAAAAAAACAGTTTGTTGTTGGCTTTCACGTTCTGAATTTGAACGTTAAATATAATTAAATCTCATTAATGGGTCGTTAAAAAGGCTTCGAATGAGGAGGTACACGACTTATTTTTGGTATGGCGTATGGTAACCTACTTATATCAACGGAAAAACCGGCCCAATTCTTGACGGTCTGGAAGATCTATTAATAGAACAAATGTACGACCGAGCATGTTTTTTTTTAAAACAGCTGTTCGGTCAAGGTTGATGGATAGTATAACTGGGTCAAATGCAAACACAGGTGTTTATTAGATTATGGTTTTTTATTATTAATGAATTGAGTGTAGCTTTATATTTACAGTTTAAAACATCCTTATCAAGAATGGCTCTAGGCATAATCTTTACTTGGAATATCATGAACAAACTGCTCTACGCAAGTCATATTAGGCATACACATAACAATATTTAATCTGTCTACTTTACTAATGGTAAACAATCGGATTCATCCTTGGATTTTTAAATATGATTATCTGACTCTTCGTCTCCCAAAAAAAACTAATGTGCAACGTAAGTATTAAACTTAGAATGTAGTCTAATCAAAATGCATGAACGGTAATTGAATTATAGGTTAAATATTTAAATATATCCGGCTATTATGTACTATTTAAACCCGGCTACGTGAGAAATGAACGTTAGTCTTGGTAAAAAAACTCGGATTACACTTAAGTCTGACTTGACTGTTAGTCATTTACAAGTTTATCTTGTTTCCTTCTAATGAACGTGAAATTATACAATTGTCACTTTACATACTGTTCTAGTTTGTTTAACTTTAAGTTGGCTGGCTGGAAAGAATGCAGGTGCTGCTGTCGTTCTTGAAGGGGGCTCCACAGATGCTCGTAGTTGATGGAACGTCTTGACCCTCCGAGTTGATTCTCTTGATAGGCACCCCTGGTGTATCTTCTTGGCGGCACCTTGTTCAGATGTGTTGACTCGTTGTAGATGACTGGACACAGGTTCGTATTCTTTTTTCAAATATATTTGAAATGTTGTTTGGTTAACTCCCTGTTAGTTGAAGTTAATATCCTTGTTGATTATTTCTTTCTTTCCAGTACGTTATTTGCATCCTTGGTTTTTCCAATATCGAAAACACAGGATTGACTCCAATGTGTGTAGTTGCACTAGCTCGCACTTTGTTTCACAGAAGTGGGATGCTCACGAATATTTAGAACAACCTTACTTGGTTGGTTTTTGCAGGCGAATGTATTTAAACACAACCTTACTGCTTGGTTGTTGCAGAAGAATCCCTTTCTCATGTGAGTACTCCCTTTTATATGAATCCAATGTTTGTATGGTGGTTGTCAAGACAACCAACAAAATTCAATCAAGTCACCAACCATTCGTTCATTTCAAAAGGCAAACCCCATTGTTTCGCGATTTTATTGCCTTCTTAAAGTCTTTTGAAATTTATTTCTACTATATACAATCTTAGAATTCTAGTTTTTGACAATTAAACGCGTGTTGAAAACTTTAATAGTAGCGCGTTTGATTTTCTTAGTACAGTTCTGGTCATAAAAATATCATTTTTTATAATTTTTGATTTGCCTAACAACATACTCAATATGTGTATCTCTAATGCAACGGCGTTTACAATGGTTCTCTTAACATTTAATTACATCGTTTCTTTTTTTTCATTTCCGTTTCTTTTTACCAGACAAAAATTCATTTATATAAAAAAATAAAATTATTTAAGGGTGACTTTTGACAACCTATATTCAAACATATGGTGAAATCTTAATAATGCTCATGCCCTGTTTGTACAGTACTTGAATATGTAAAGGGCTTTTGGTTCAATATGTGTGTACCCAAAAGTTTGTTTCTTTACTGAATTAAAGTTATATTTGACCTGATAAAGACATTTATTGCCAACGTCCATTCGTTCCATTTCAGGATGCTAACAAAATTTACACTGTTTTAACCTTCCAATTGTTTACAAAAACCTATGATACATCAAGTACTGATATTGACATATCCCTATTCATTTGCAAATTTAACAATTTTAGTCGATTTTTATTATAAATCATACTTTTGCAATGGCCATATTTGTCGACCCAAAGTAAACATTTTTATAACTAAACCAATGAGCAGGCTACTAATGTTTCATATCTTTGTTATGTGTGATGCGAGTCTGCGCACATGGTATGCGCATTTGACCTTAATTATATGCCCAATTCAACAATAATTATTTTAACTACAATGTACAAGGGTTCGTCCAAAAGTGAATCTTTTAAAACATGAACGAAAATCTAAATATTCATATTTTACAGATTTGACTGGTCGTGGCTAAGATACAAGACCAGTTCATCTGCCCCTTAACGAAGGTAGATTTTTATTCTTAAAAATATGCTTTCGTTACAAACGTCTGTAAAATATTTTTTTCATTGTAACAGTTTGCAACAACTAATGTATCTATTTTATGTAACAATTTTTTTTTTTTTTAATGAACTGTTTTATCTAGTTGTGATTATAATTAGGGCCTTAGTATCTAAGTTTTAAAATTATATGTGGGTCATATGTTGTAATATAAGCTGTTCTGTGTTTGTTCAATTTTTCAAACTTTTATTTATTGACTTAAACCTGTATAGTGTATGTTTAGGGTTAAGATGAAATTTTTATATTCTGTTTTATGCATCTAATTATTTTTATGCATTTGTTAAATTGTGAAAACTAGTTAGTATCTGTTTAGCGTACATACGTTTTTCTTTACTTTGTGTGTGTGTGTGTATTTTATATTTGCCTTTAGAAAATTGTTTATTTTGTACCTTAATTCTTTATTTTCTTGTTCTGCCTTCGCCTGCGATGTATCGAGTGTATATCATTCTTGTAATGAGGGTGGCCTATCTCTAATATACCAATGTGTATGTATACACATAAATTATCATTCTTATTTCACAGATTATTACTGTGATAATTATATTCGACATTTTGTCATTTTTCTCTTTCCTATTTGTGGAGTATACATCATTCCACTTTGCACTATTTGCGTGCTATTGTACATATTTTAGGTTGTACATTACCTATTTTTCCTTTTACCATAATACCATATCTTTTCATGGGTTTCTTTACGGTTTAAATTTTTCTTACATAAGCATACTTTTGCTAAGTGGTATATTTTTATTTCTAGGCCCATTCTTCTATACATTTAGTCTTTTTAAATCACTCGATAATCACTTCTTGAATTTTTCTTCTTTTCTTATTCGGCATGAACATTCTTGTGTACATGTAGTTTTCATATTTGTTTCATAAAGGCGGCTATTTCATATTTTCTGACTTCTGTCATTTCTTGTTTTGTACGCTGTGCTCTAATCGTTTGCATTTACTAACTTTTTCCTTCGAGTGTTGAATTTTCTCTTAACAAAATTTTTTTCTTGTGAATAAAATTTCTCTTCTGGTTTAGGTGTTAAAGAAATTTTGCAACTTATATTACCTCATGATGCGCTACTAAATACTTATTTGTAGGAATGGGGAAAACTAATCAAACTAATTCTATTTGTATTAAAATTCTAGGTGAATGTACTTATTCTATAATTCCTATTTTCTACGATTAATATTCTTATAACCTAATTTCCGGGCATACTTCTTCTTTGTAATTTTTGAAAGACTCTGTGTCTTTCATGGGAGTTGTAGGTAATTCTTGTATGTACTTGCAATATTCTAATAGATTTTTGGGGTTGTGTTCAGATTGGGCTCGTCTGAAGAGTTTCAATGTCTTCGGGTTGGGTTCGTCCGAATAGCTTCCTATAGCTGGGGTTTTTTGGAGTAGTTTGAATGTCTTCGGGTTGGGTTCGTCCGAATTGCTTCCTGTAGCGGGGGTTTTTGTGTTGTGAGGGCTTTTAGATATTTGTTGTGGCTCCGGTTAGGGTGGTATTGCCAAAGTACCATCGGTTACTGGCCCTTCAGTACCGCCATGCCCCTAAATTTTGGGCTCCTATTTGCCTAATATCTTGAGGCGGAAGTCAATAATATTCTTCTGATGCCTATGTATGCCATCGCTGTAAATTGTTTGTATATTGTGTTCCATATCTGGTTGTGTGCATGTATGTGTATGTGTTTTTGCGAATTTTAACAGTGTAGCTTGATTGTCTTTGTACAAGATTGCAGCTATTACTATCCCCTTTACTATTTTAAATTTTTGGTGCAATTCGCTTGTGTAACAGATTAATTGTATTAATGTTTGTGTTTGTGAGTTTATATCTTGTAAATTGTGTGTGTGTGTGATTGGTTTTACAAGATGTGTGTGAATTGGCTTGTCCATCGATGTGGTTACCTCAATGCCCCTCAGTACGTTGACTTCTTCGCGTGTTTTGTTTATGTAATGAATTGAGTGTACTAAATTTTGTTGTTTCCTAATTTGTATTGTACGGACTTGTTTCCTTGAATTTGTATATTTTTCTGCACCTATGGATATTCCTGTCATCTGCCCTGAGGTGTATGCAAGTAAATACCTGTCCTCTTCTTCTCCAGATAAAAGCGCGTCCAACCGTGTTCTCAAGATTCTCCTGCTAGAATCCATGTATTTTGTTCTTTTCGGTAATGGTACAATTGTATAACTTTTCTTAATTTCTGCTGTGTCCTGTTCAATGCTGAGACAGTTTAGAACGTCCTTCTCAAAATTTTCTATTACCTTTTCTTCAGCAGTATCTTGTTCGTGCTTTTCGCCTAGTTGAGTTTCTTTAGTTATTTCCGCAGATATCATTTGTACATCCTTTTCATGGATTTGCATATCCTTTGTGATTTCTTCGACATCCATTCCTGTTTCTATTATTTCCTCTTCTTTTGTTGTTTCTGCAGATATTGTTTGTAATAGGGTCGGGGCTTCATCCATTGTCGGCGTTATGATAGTTTCTTCACTGATTGGTGCCATTTCCACTTCTAGTGTTGGATCTGCAGGTAATTCCTGGTTCTCTATCTGGATATCTTCCTCTGGTTTTGCTATTACTTGCATATATACCGATTCTTCAGCAGCTTTATTTTCGCCTGTGTCATTTCTGTTTAGTAATTTATCCCACATCTTTTGATTTTCTTCTTTGTCTTCTTGCCTATCCTTTTTCCTATTATTCTCGAATCCATCCATCATCAGTCTGATTTGTTCGAGGAACTCCTTTTGTTCTGGCCTCAGAATCGTTCCTTGTTCTGCAGGAGATTCGTCTTCGCTCGCTGATTCCGGTAGGATTATTGAACCGGTCCTTGATCGCGTATTCATTTTGTAATTTTATGTTTTCATAGATACAAGCGCAACAAATAATATGTGTGTAATGTCGCTTAGATACGACCCCTGTACAATAACATTGTAAATTATATTTTGACCTGTTTCTAATTTTTGTGCCACAGTGAATAAATGATTTTAATTATACCCAGTGTTTATTTATCCATCCACCATCAACCTGTATATGTATATTAAATAAAATACACACTTTACTGTTTATATTTTTATTCTACAAGTAATTCAATTATTTATACGTATTCTCCTCTTCGTAATGTTCTTCTGGTTCTCTGAAACAGACCGACACAAAAGAAAACCTGCAGTCAGTGTACTCCTCAATAGGTTTTTTAAAATGCCACCACGTTGTTGGCGTCAGATGATATGGTGTATAACAGCGTATTGCCCTTAAAACACTTGCATACGATACGGTAAGTACCGTTTAGAATGTCTTGTTAATTATTTTATAAATTGAATTTTTATTTCAAATATTTAATTGCCTCGGGCTAGCTATGTTGGCTGCCTAACTATAAGGTGGGTAACGTATTTTATTTAAAATAGCATGGACTCTGTTATTTATCTATGTGCTAGTTTATTGTTAATGAAATTAAACTGGTGTTTTAATTTATTTGACTGCTCCCTGTATATTAGAACTAATCTTTGAATTACTTATTGAGCGACTGAATTTGTAACAGTTCAAATTCAGTCCCTCAGTTGGTGCACCTGGGTCACACCCACGTGGATGCAGAGAAATTCACAAATGTACGCGCTCTATGATAGCTAGGTTATGTGAACCTTAAAAAAAACAGTTTGTTGTTGGCTTTCACGTTCTGAATTTGAACGTTAAATATAATTAAATCTCATTAATGGGTCGTTAAAAAGGCTTCGAATGAGGAGGTACACGACTTATTTTTGGTATGGCGTATGGTAACCTACTTATATCAACGGAAAAACCGGCCCAATTCTTGACGGTCTGGAAGATCTATTAATAGAACAAATGTACGACCGAGCATGTTTTTTTTTAAAACAGCTGTTCGGTCAAGGTTGATGGATAGTATAACTGGGTCAAATGCAAACACAGGTGTTTATTAGATTATGGTTTTTTATTATTAATGAATTGAGTGTAGCTTTATATTTACAGTTTAAAACATCCTTATCAAGAATGGCTCTAGGCATAATCTTTACTTGGAATATCATGAACAAACTGCTCTACGCAAGTCATATTAGGCATACACATAACAATATTTAATCTGTCTACTTTACTAATGGTAAACAATCGGATTCATCCTTGGATTTTTAAATATGATTATCTGACTCTTCGTCTCCCAAAAAAAACTAATGTGCAACGTAAGTATTAAACTTAGAATGTAGTCTAATCAAAATGCATGAACGGTAATTGAATTATAGGTTAAATATTTAAATATATCCGGCTATTATGTACTATTTAAACCCGGCTACGTGAGAAATGAACGTTAGTCTTGGTAAAAAAACTCGGATTACACTTAAGTCTGACTTGACTGTTAGTCATTTACAAGTTTATCTTGTTTCCTTCTAATGAACGTGAAATTATACAATTGTCACTTTACATACTGTTCTAGTTTGTTTAACTTTAAGTTGGCTGGCTGGAAAGAATGCAGGTGCTGCTGTCGTTCTTGAAGGGGGCTCCACAGATGCTCGTAGTTGATGGAACGTCTTGACCCTCCGAGTTGATTCTCTTGATAGGCACCCCTGGTGTATCTTCTTGGCGGCACCTTGTTCAGATGTGTTGACTCGTTGTAGATGACTGGACACAGGTTCGTATTCTTTTTTCAAATATATTTGAAATGTTGTTTGGTTAACTCCCTGTTAGTTGAAGTTAATATCCTTGTTGATTATTTCTTTCTTTCCAGTACGTTATTTGCATCCTTGGTTTTTCCAATATCGAAAACACAGGATTGACTCCAATGTGTGTAGTTGCACTAGCTCGCACTTTGTTTCACAGAAGTGGGATGCTCACGAATATTTAGAACAACCTTACTTGGTTGGTTTTTGCAGGCGAATGTATTTAAACACAACCTTACTGCTTGGTTGTTGCAGAAGAATCCCTTTCTCATGTGAGTACTCCCTTTTATATGAATCCAATGTTTGTATGGTGGTTGTCAAGACAACCAACAAAATTCAATCAAGTCACCAACCATTCGTTCATTTCAAAAGGCAAACCCCATTGTTTCGCGATTTTATTGCCTTCTTAAAGTCTTTTGAAATTTATTTCTACTATATACAATCTTAGAATTCTAGTTTTTGACAATTAAACGCGTGTTGAAAACTTTAATAGTAGCGCGTTTGATTTTCTTAGTACAGTTCTGGTCATAAAAATATCATTTTTTATAATTTTTGATTTGCCTAACAACATACTCAATATGTGTATCTCTAATGCAACGGCGTTTACAATGGTTCTCTTAACATTTAATTACATCGTTTCTTTTTTTTCATTTCCGTTTCTTTTTACCAGACAAAAATTCATTTATATAAAAAAATAAAATTATTTAAGGGTGACTTTTGACAACCTATATTCAAACATATGGTGAAATCTTAATAATGCTCATGCCCTGTTTGTACAGTACTTGAATATGTAAAGGGCTTTTGGTTCAATATGTGTGTACCCAAAAGTTTGTTTCTTTACTGAATTAAAGTTATATTTGACCTGATAAAGACATTTATTGCCAACGTCCATTCGTTCCATTTCAGGATGCTAACAAAATTTACACTGTTTTAACCTTCCAATTGTTTACAAAAACCTATGATACATCAAGTACTGATATTGACATATCCCTATTCATTTGCAAATTTAACAATTTTAGTCGATTTTTATTATAAATCATACTTTTGCAATGGCCATATTTGTCGACCCAAAGTAAACATTTTTATAACTAAACCAATGAGCAGGCTACTAATGTTTCATATCTTTGTTATGTGTGATGCGAGTCTGCGCACATGGTATGCGCATTTGACCTTAATTATATGCCCAATTCAACAATAATTATTTTAACTACAATGTACAAGGGTTCGTCCAAAAGTGAATCTTTTAAAACATGAACGAAAATCTAAATATTCATATTTTACAGATTTGACTGGTCGTGGCTAAGATACAAGACCAGTTCAATATATACGTTTATTTAGCAATTGCTATTATTTTACATTTTCTGACATAACAATACTTTGTTGTTTACATGAAACAATTTAACCTAATAAAGAAAATAACAGTAAGCAGACTTATGGACTAATATAACATATTATATATACATTACATATATTACACAATGTCAGCATTTGTCTATTAATACATACAATAAATTCAATACAAATACCAATTGTGCAACGTTTACTAACTAACCTACTTTAAATTATAGATACACAACTTCTAATTTCTATAGGTAACTTATTATAACGTTTTTTTTGTGTCTGTACACATTTATATATAAAAATTACTTATTTTTCTAGAATGTATTATAATTATGAGTCTTGCACTAAATATAATTAATTTTAGACTTTTGTGTTTCTAGAATTCGTTGATAACTAGGACAGTTTCTGCCAAATGCACAAATCAATTTTTAATTTTACTACCATCGTCATACAGTTTACACACTTCTCGTTCTCACCAACACCATTAACACAATCAATTGTACAGTGTTCACCTGCATACCTACCGCATGCTTTAGTTACTGTGCAATCCCTCGCAAATGATTATAACCTGCACAATTATAACACCTTATTGTACGTATTTACATATTCATATACAGGGTTGTTATAAACTAAGGGATATACTTTAACTTATAACTTTTTAACAAATTAAGTTAATATCAAAAACTAAACGAAATTTAATTGTTTAAATAATGGGATTTTGTATGCCCAAACCCAGTTACCGCAAATGTTCAATATGTCCTCCATTTTGATCTTGTAAAATCAGCAACCGTTCCTCTAAATTGTACACTGCATTTCTTAACATTTCTGGTTGAATTGCACCAATTTGCTCCGTAATATTGTCTTTTAATTCTTGTAGCGTTGTTGGTCTTCTTCTAAACACTAAATTTTTTAAATGACCCCTCAGCCAGTAGTCCGCTGGGTTAAGATCAGGTGATCTTGGTGGCCATGAACTTGCAAAATGTCTGCTTAAAACGCGATCTTGAAAAACGTTAGTTAAAAATTCTTTAGCTGGTCGGAAAATGTGCGGAGGTGCTCCATCCTGCATAAAAATAATGTTTTCAATTCTGTGGTGCTCGTCTTGCAGCTGTGGAATAACATAATCTCTTAACATTTGCAAGTATCGTTCACCGTTAACAGTTACAGATACGGCTTCTCCATTCTGTAGCTCTTCGAAGAAATACGGACCAACGATAAAATCAGCTGTAAAACCGCACCAAACGGTGACTTTCTTGTCATGAAGACCTTCTTGAACAATTACTTGTGGATCTTCTGCAGACCAGATTCTACAGTTTTGAGTATTGACTCCACCATTCAGAGAAAAATGTGCCTCATCTGTCCATAAAATACGGGATAACCATTCGGGTTCAATTTCCATCTGAGCCAATAATCGCAAAGAAAAATCGTACCTACTAGCCAAATCTGCCTCCTTTAATTCAAACAGCATTTTGAGTTTATATGGATACATTTTTAGAATTTTGCGTACAATTTTCCAGACCGTAGTGTACGGCATTTGCAATCGCTTGGATATCGCATTTGCACTGCTGATTGCTAGTGGATTACCTCTGGCTATGTCCTGATTTTCGTGAAGAACCTCTGCAACTTGGACATCACTAATGCTTGGTCTTCCTGATCTCGGAAGGTCAATTACCGAACCTGTTCTTTCAAATTTTTGTATCAAATTGCGGTACGCTTTCATACGACAGGGCGTCGCTCTCAAACCCATTCTCGTGCGAAACCTTCGTAATCCAGCTGTGTAATTTCTGCCGCATTCATAATAACACTGAACTAAACTAATTCTTGTTCGTAGGTCCATGCTATTACAGTTTGAGTCGTTAAAACTTTACGTTTACTTGAGTTTTAATTTGAAAATAAACTCCAAATTGAATGATTTACTTTTAACACTTGTGTCAACAACTGTCATGACAACGCTTTTATTTTCCATAGATACAAGAAATCCCATTCCTTAGGCAACTAGATTTCGTTTACTTTTTGTTGATTTGTTAAAAAGTTATAATAAGTTAAAGTATATCCCTTACTTTATGATAACCCCATATATCGCATTTCTTCCATCCAACATTACTTTTTTCTTTCTGTAGCATTTTTCTAAATATATCCGATTTTACATGAATTATTATGTTACCATAGTTCATTTTCCGTTTGTTGAGATATTTCCTATTTATGTTTACTTTTTCCTTTATATTACTTCCTAGTATTTTTATGTCATTCTGATTAACAATTGCGCACATAATATCCTCTGGCTGCATGTCAGTATATTCTTTTTCCACTCCTACTATAATAATCTGTGGATCTTTAAGCTTAGGATCTAACACATCATATTTATTTCCCAATTCTTTTTTCATATGATTTTTCAATTTTTTTTTCGTTGGAAGTAGTATCACCGCAACTAACCAAAATACCACCTTTTCTTATATTTTTTATTGTCTCTACACTTACAGACATTTTAGTAGGGTCAATTTTATTTCTCAATTCTGTGTTTGTTTCCTGGCTTTTCTGTGTTTCATTTTTTGGCTTTATAATAATTTTATCATTATTATTTTTTACAGTATCACTGTATAAAATCCTTTTTTCTGTTTTGTTTCCGGTGATAGAAATAGACTTTAAAATTTCATGAATCAATGTTTTGATCTGTAATTGTTTGAAGGCAATCATTAAGTTTTTTATCTATTTCATTCATTTTTTGACCAACGTTTAGTTTACGACAAATATCGCACACATATGTAATTATATCGGTTTCACTTAATTTTTTAGCTGTCTCATCGCTTACTTTCGCGCATTTGCTATGTCTCTCTTCCTCACATATGAAACACTTTACCGTTCTCTCCGTCCTTGTGAATTCCAATTGGCAAACATAACACTTATTGGATGACATTTTATTTTATATATGTTGACCTACGCAAATGATTAATCATTAATTTTGTCCATCGATCAAATTTACTAATAGTTTCATCCACACAATTTCATGTTTAACAAAGTACAATATTTTACTTTTCAACACTGCACTTTTGCAGAGCCGATAGAAATACGTCCTCACTCTACAAATTCTAAACTACTAGAATACATAATATAGAAAGATCACTCCCTAATATTACAGTGGCAGTACCGGATTGAGGGGGGGGTCAAAAGGGGGCAATTGCCCCGGGCGGCATCTCCGGAGGGCGGCAAAATAGAATTTATTACTGCATTACCTATATAGTGAAAATAGCTACAAGGGCGACATGGTGCTGACTTGCCCCCCTTAAGAAATTTCCTAGATCCGGCACTGTACAGTGGTATCGTGAAAAGCTTCATCAGGTAGATCTGTCTCAAGTACGACTGCACCAGCATTTTTAAAAATATATATATGTGTACGGATATATGCCCTGAAAGAATACATAAAACTTGTAGGAGATGGATTTGTATTTCTGTCACCATGATGTCGAATTTGACAAAAGAGGTTTTCAACGGTATCCTGATTAATTGCACGTGGCATAAAAAATGAAATGTCCTTCTTGTTTAAGTATTGTAAAATTTCTTCAAATGAAGTAATTGTATATACAAGTTTCTTCTTGTCCACATGCAATGTCGTTATTTTTGGAAGGCTCCGTAATTCTCCTGGTAAATTATCAATTTTGAAAGTAGTTTCGATATCAGTTCACTTTTTTCTGTTACCTTGTCCCATACTAAATTTTTGGTTAACAGATTATTGCGGATTCCTTTGATTAAATGGGGAGGATCATAAATATGTACTAATTTTTGATTATTTATTTTAAAAAATCTGCTATCCTCTTCATTGCCCAGCCTTATATCTTCATCTCTAGTAAGCTTTTTAAGATAATTTATTGCTGCTACATTCGTAGACCCCTGATCACAAACGGTGGCAATAACTTGTAATCCTATTTTCCGACATCTATTTATAATGTTTTTTAATAAGCGAACCAGGTCCATGCCACTCATAGTACCTCTTGTGAAAGTGTAGCAGAAAGGTTGCTTCCATTTTTTAAGTACCCCTTTTACAATAAAAACTTGTGCATGACCAGCTATTTTATTACTATACTCCATTCACTGAACGTATAGAGTAATTACGAGCTGTCCACGACTGCAGCACGTGCACTTCTCAATTTACAATAGAGTACTTATATTAACAATAAAGTTTTATAAAATCTTTTGATTACATGTTTAAATTTTCGAAAACAACAATTTATTAGTTTATATACAATACTGAACCGATTTAAATTTACAGAAAATGCATGTTAGTAGGTAAGAATCGCCGGTTGATAGACAAACGATCCCTGATCCCGAGGCCACGGGCCGAAAACATCGAAGATTTACCCCCTCCACTTTGTAGTTCCGAACGCGGCCACCGTGGTTTGCCGGAGGGCGCTGGTGGCGGCGCTCGAATAAATACATATACAGCATGGTACTCCGTGACGTATCAACCATACAGGCTGTTTCAAAAGTTAGGAACCAAGATGGTCGCCAAAAATAAAAGTTTTGAATTTAATACATATACAGCATGGTACTTTTTAGAAAATCCTCTAGCAGTCTAACATTATGTAATGCGCAAATACAATAGTCCTTAGTGTGAAACATGCAAGTTGAATTAGTCTTATCTAACTTAATACTATTTTCATCACACTCTAAATTAATTATTACAGAATTAGGTAAGTAATTTTTTAAAAACATTTTTTTCTGATGACCCTTAACATAAATACGATCGTTGTAGCAAACAAGTCTATTCAAAATGTAAGATTAAAATTAGATATACGGCCTCATAACGTTTACAATATTAATATACACTGTGTTCCAAAAGTGATTAACAAGGATGTAAGGAAATAAAAGATTAGTTTCTTTAGACAAAATTTATTATTTTTTATATACCAACACATACAATTAGATATACTAAACTATTTTTAGAAAATCCTCTAGCAGTCTAACATTTGTATGCAAGTTGAATTAGTTTTTACAATCGTTGTAACAAACAAATCTATACAAAAAATATTCATATTAACTTTTATTAAGTAATACAGTTGTGGAATATATGGACAAATCAATAGCTACTATTGGTACACCAACTACAATTAGCAATTTCACCTATTTTCATTACTTCCTAATCATAATGAAGAGTACTAAATGAAATATGTAGCACTTCCAACATTAGAAAAGCGTTTAAAGAATTTGAATGATCCTCTATTAATTTAACAATATTACCATATAGATCACCACTTAAATTTATACATGATTTCAACAATGTATTATAAAACATAGGAAAATCGTTATCAGTGAAAAACGATAATTTATATTTAATTAGTGGTTGTAAATTATACAAATTATTATATGTATCCTTCGAAAGCACCATCTGCTGATTTCGACTACTTATGCGTATAACACTAATAGTTTTATATGTTGATGATTCGATTTGGTGGTTAGGACTGCAACCTTCGGTCTTGCAAAATTCCACCCATTCTTCAGGTGTGAAGAATATACAGTTTGTCGGGGAACGAAGCTGAATAATGGGGACGTATCCAGCTGCTGGACTAAGACCGATGTTGAGCCACTTGGAACCACTTTTGTTTAGGAAGTACGATGATTGTCCAATCAACTGTTTTTCTTTCACAACGTTCTCTTCAATCATTTTAAGTGATTTGTCGAGAAATTCATTATAAGTTTTTGGAAAAGAAATAAAAAATATATAGTTATCTCTTTATATGTAATTGTTTTCAGTCTTACTAGCTTCCATTTTTAATGTATAAAGTTTTATGAGAAATTAAACGCACAACTGAACTGATACTTAGACAAACTAAGACTGGTTTATGTTGTGGAGTGTTATATCAAATATTAAAGAAATAATAGTGGGGGTACGGTCAAGAAGTCTTTAGAATCTAAATTTTGAGCAAGTTTTTCGATAGAAGATGCATGAATCTAAAAGAATCTAAAAATCGTATGCTGCAATAAACATTTTTTTCCGCGCCACTTTTATCCGTATAACGATCAACTAAAACTCTTTTACTGAAACTAATATATTTTTCTTTATTAACCGGTATAACATCAATCTCCAAATTATCATTTGCCAAATCTTTAATGAATAAATGAGAATCATAGTCGAGATTATGAAAATATACAGGGACGAACTTTGGAATTTTGTACGCGAGGTTACAATTGGAGTGGGCGGCTCCTCGAAATATCGCAGTTAAATGACAGTGATCTGCCACTTTATCCCCATTGAGAGGTAATTCACAAATGTGACAGATAGCTGCATTTTCATAATTATGTCTTTCGGATGAACACAACGGTGACATTGGTACGACGACTTTTAAATACTTTTCATATATAGTCTTGATATCTTCTACCAATTTCGAAATGAAAATCGATGTACAATCAACGCCGGCATAACTCACGAATTTATTTAAAGAAGAATTAAAAGAACAAATAATTTGGTATGCAAAACTGTAGGGAACATGTTCATGTGTATCCCGGGTAAATGAAGCAGATGGATCACCGCCACACGAATGAATTGGTTGTAGGATACATTCGAAATCAGCATAGATAACGAACGGTACTGACATTTTTTTATCAAAATTATCAAATCTTAAGATATCTTGTGGTAACGAATCACCAAATTTAGTTTTCCGCGGTTCAGTTGAAGGTAGTACGGTGTATACATGATTACAATCATTTTCGCGATGGCTACTTAACAGAGTTTCAGAAGAGAAACTTTGCAAACAACCATCACATAAATGAATAGCATGTTCTCTCTTATTGATTTGTGAGGAAACTAATCTGGACAGACTTTTAATTAAAACGTAATGTGACTTATTGTCACCCTCCACGAGTAATACATTTACATGAACATCTTTTCTATTTTTAGTAAAATAAATCGGACCTACCACTTCATATTTTTTTTCATTATTATCAAATGCCAAACCATAAACGTTAATACTTAATTTATTTAGCTCTTCAATTTTTGGAATATCTCTCAATCTAATTGGAAAATTAATATTTTCTAAATTTAGTACGGTTGAATAGTGGGGGTAGGATGATATACGATTGGGGCGTTTAAGACAATTAGCAGGATGTAGTGCAGCAACAATACACCAAGCCAAACAGGCATTGTCTGGATTTCTGATGTTAATGCAGGCCTTTTTTGATGCAATAGAGGAAGGCAGTTCTAAATACGATGAACCACCGAGTGGTTGATATGAATTTATATTAACCTCCAGATGAGATACACTCTTCGGAGCCCATCCACTTCCAACTTCTAGAAATTCTTGCGATTTTTTATTGATTACTGCTGCGGCTTGATTATAAATGTCCTCTAAATCCGAAGATTCAGTAACGATAGTGTAGCGGGTATTGAAAGATTTTAAATCGGTTATTTGCCCATCTCCATCTGCTTTTACATAATGAGCAAATAACTCCAACTGCACCTTAACACCCGTTGCCATTCTCGACAAAACATTTTCAATTATGCGACAGACTTTTAATTTTGTACTATCTAAAAAGGTTACAATATCTAAATTTTGTTTGCCTAAAATTTTATAACTAGCGATCCGGGTTTTAAACGCTGAATTGATTTTCAATATGCCTTTCTCTAAAACACTGGTATTATTATTCGCATGCATTTGCGATCTTAAATGCCCTCGGTACTCTGATGAATTTCGAAAGGAGACATTACAACATTTATGTTCATGACTCGTAGATGCTGTAACCTCAACATGCTTAGTTGGAGAACGTGTCGGAGTTACAACATCGAGTTTTACCTTCTTTTTAATAGGTTGTTCAAGATGAATACAGGTATCTAGCGTATGGCCACAGATCTCACATAAATAGTTTCTATGGATATTGTTTATATGCCGCTTCAAATTGCTTCGCACGGTGAAGGTTTCACCACAAATGTTGCACCTCATTCTAGAAATAAAGATACAATTAATTAATATAGAAATAATTAAATGTAAAAATGCAGTAGTAAGTATGAAAATATATAAATTTGAAATAGTAAATAATTAAAATTAGAAAATTACTCCATATGTACGTAAATTATATTTAGGTTTACAATTTTTTATGAAACTTTATAGAAACAAAACGCTTCAACGTGCATAAAATGTTTGTTAATTTATAGTAAAGGCATGAAAAAATACCAACAAATGCTTTATAAAATACTACCCCCCGTATAAATATAAAAGATTTTTTTTGATCAAAAATAATTAAGAAACAGGATGCAAATCAAGTATGAAGCAATATATAATTTAAAATTAATATTAAACAATTAAAAACAAAAGAAAGAAACTGTGTAAATAATAATAAATTAATCTCAAAAATGCTTGTTGATTTAATGTTTATAAATTACTAAACACGATTACTATATAAAATATAAAAAGAATGGAACAACAAAAAATTTATAAAATTAAGCTCAAACTGTAGGAAAAATAGATAAAAGCCTATTAATTATAAAAGCCACCAAACATGTGTATTATTTTTACAAGAATTAAAATAGAACAAAATGCAATTTTTAAATAGAAATGTTTTTTAACTTACATGCGATAGAACGTAGATGCTCAACTTAGTAATAACAAACTTAAATTTGAAATAGTAAATAATTAAAATTAGAAAATTACTCCATATGTACGTATATTATGTTTAGGTTTACAATTTTTTATGAAACTTTATAGAAACAAAACGCTTCAACGTGCATAAAATGTTTGTTAATTGATAATAAAGGCATGAAAAAATACCAACAAATGCTTTATAAAATACTACTCCCCGTATAAATATAAAAGATTTTCTTTGATAAAAAATAATTAAGAAACAGAATGCAAATCAAGTATGAAGCAATATATAATTTAAAATTAATAATAAACAATTAAAAACAAAAGAAAGAAACTGTGTAAATAATAATAAATTAATCTCAAAAATGCTTGTTGATTTAATGTTTATAAATTACTAAACACGATTACTATATAAAATATAAAAAGAATGGAACAACAAAAAATTTATAAAATTAAGCTCAAACTGTAGGAAAAATAGATAAAAGCCTATTAATTATAAAAGCCACCAAACATGTGTATTATTTTTACAAGAATTAAAATAGAACAAAATGCAATTTTTAAATAGAAATGTTTTTTAACTTACATGCGATAGAACGTAGATGCTCAACTTAGTAATAACAAACTTAAATTTGAAATAGTAAATAATTAAAATTAGAAAATTACTCCATATGTACGTATATTATGTTTAGGTTTACAATTTTTTATGAAACTTTATAGAAACAAAACGCTTCAACGTGCATAAAATGTTTGTTAATTGATAATAAAGGCATGAAAAAATACCAACAAATGCTTTATAAAATACTACTCCCCGTATAAATATAAAAGATTTTCTTTGATAAAAAATAATTAAGAAACAGAATGCAAATCAAGTATGAAGCAATATATAATTTAAAATTAATAATAAACAATTAAAAACAAAAGAAAGAAACTGTGTAAATAATAATAAATTAATCTCAAAAATGCTTGTTGATTTAATGTTTATAAATTACTAAACACGATTACTATATAAAATATAAAAAGAATAAAACAACAAAGAATTTATAAAATTAAGTCCAAACTGTGGGAAAAATAGATAAAAGCCTATTAATTATAAAAGCCACCACACATGTGTATTATTTTTACAAAAATTAAAATAGAACAAAATGTAATTTTTAAATAGAAATGTTTTTTTTTTAACTTACATGCGATAGAACGTAGATGCTCACCTTAGTAATAACAAACTTCAACTAATACAAAACTATATATCGAAGATGTTTATATAGAAGATCTATTAAAAATTCTACTAGTTATTTGAACAAGTACATATTCACATTAAAAAATGCATTGGCATGCATTCAACCTCTAGTTGTCTATACAGTCTGAAAGTTTAATGTCCGGTTACACTCTCTGGTCACAGTGCTCTGGTGCATATAAACTAGACCTACGCGAAGACCAATGAACTTGCAGCATTCAGGTTCAACGCCATAAAATACAAAAATATACGTTATAAAATATGATAAGTACATATTTATTTTAAAGAAACGCAGTTGATCTTGTAATATTCTTGGCAAAACTAGAAATATATTAAGAAATGCATTAAACCTGTTTAACAAAGATGCAACAAACAATACACACACTGCAACAGACACCGATATAATGCTTTGATTAAATATGATATATACATATTGTATATATTTTTTTTAAGAAATACAGTTGATCTTGTAATACAAAATTTGCATATTGAATTTTGTTAGGTATATCAAGTTTTTTTTGCAAAAAACAATTAAAAAACACACCACTGCTGCATCTTAGGTTGAACAAACACCGTTCCACAAGTAAATAGGCTAACTATATATATCTAAATACATAATACGACTAAAAGCATCTTGGAGGGGTTTTTGAATGCTAAAGGACGCGAAAATAATTAGTATAATTCGCATGCAAATTAACTGCATACGTATGCACTGAATGTATGCTTGACTTAGGTACGCATTTCTCGGAGACTGGTTTTTCCAGCTACAAACATACGTCGCGTCGATCGAAAGCCGCAGAATTACAACTTGCTTTCTTCGCACAATGCCAGTATACCAGTACCTATACCGAGATATTATTTTATTATACAGGGTTATAAAAAATTGCGTTGAAACATTTCTACCAAAAATAATTGTACATTAATATAGAAGATTGAAGTAATATATTTAATGAAATATACTGGGTGGTATACTGTGATAAATATTAATTATTTCTAAAATCAAAACAGATTATTTAGGGATATTATTATACACTGTGAGGGAAATGCAAAATAAAGAAAAAAATATGTCGGTTTATAATATAACATAGACATGCGCACTATAATCAATTATTTTCATATATAAGAGATATCGCACATATTTTGTCATAATTATTGTGCAATATTCTGCAGTATTATATAGTGCAATATTATTAAAATGTTTGTTAAATTAAGTCCAGATGAAAAATACGAAGAATTTTTACGAGAAATTGGTATTGATTTACCTGTTGAGGTTCGTAATTGGATTTTTACATCAAACTTGATTAGAAACGATTGTCTATTTTTGGCTGCATTTGTGTATCAAAATCAAAATTATTTTGATATAGATGAGTTCGTAAATCTATTACGGTATTGTAATAAATATATAAATGCTGAGGCTGAGAGATCAATTTATGAAGAATTCGAGTCGCTTAATGAAGCAGATATGGATTTAAGTGACATTTGTGTCTTCGATATTGAAAGTAACAGTGTCTTGAATTTATATAAGGGAAAAACAAATAAACTACTATCTTGGTATCCACAGTTTACCCACCCAGAACTGGACTATGGCGCAGAGGTAATTGATAACGGAGGGGGTGGATTATATACGGATATCAGAAATCTTAATATATAGTAGTACGCCAGTTCAAAACAGTCAACAATGTGTAGTAGATGTAAGCGAAAACTACTAAGATTAGAGTTAAAACAACGGCTTGTAAAATATAAATCTGAATTAGGAAAGCTTAGCCGTGATATAAACCTCTACGCGTTTAGAGGAACGATTGAGTCGAGGAGATCCTGGAATAAACCCACTCGACGCTGCTTGTAAAGAGCACGACATTGCATACTCTAAAAATAAGGATATTAAAGATCGTCACAAGGCAGATCAAATTCTTGAAGAAAAAGCTTGGAATCGCGTTAAATCAAAAGACGCTAGTCTTGGTGAGAAGGCAGCTGGCTGGTTGGTGACTAACAGTATGAAAGTTAAAAGAAAACTGGGGATGGGTATCAATACACAAATTAAGAGAACGAGCAACAGAAAGCGAATAAAAGGAGCTGGTATTAAGAGTAGAAGAGTTCCCTTCAGAAGGACTGTTGTAGAACAGGCAAAATCGGCTCTGATGAATTCAAAAATTAAGGATTTTGCGGAGCAAGCAAAAATATCACTCGCCGCTGCTAAAATTGCGGTTAGAAAGAATGGAGGTAGAAAAAATATCCGAACACCAAGGATTATACCGATACCGAAAACTGGTGGTTTTATTCCTCTAATACCATTATTTGACGGTTTAAGCGCTTTGGGCACTCTTGCTGGAGGAGCTGCCGGAATTACACAGGCGGTGAATAAAGCAAAGGCATCTCAAAAATTACTGGCTGAAACACAACGACATAATAAAGCGATGGAGGCTGTTGCATTGGGGAAGAAAGGTGAGGGTCTGTATTTGAAACCGTACAGGAAAGGATTGGGCCTATATTTAAAACCACAGTCAAAAAACTACTAACCAGACTGCCACGAAGAGCTCTCACAGACAAAGATATTTTGAAGTTTGGAAAAAATATACCTATCTGTCGCGGTGTCTTTATGAGAGACGATTTGCCTAATAAACCGAGGAAGAGTGAGTGTGCAGTCGTTAATCTTGATTCGATATCCGGACCGGGAACCCATTGGGTTGCATATTGTAAGAAGAACCGTACAGTTCATTATTTCGATTCATTCGGCAACTTATCACCACCTTTGGAATTGATAGAATACTTTAAAAACTGTGAAATTACCTACAATCAGTCGCGGTTTCAAAATTTTAATGAGAAAAATTGTGGAGATTTGTGTCTAAAGTTCCTATATAGCTGTGTGTAGAGATTAGAATGTCATTAGTATCATGTCGAGTACGTTCACGCTCAGCAGCACGAGTAATGTGCTCACAGCGGATTACTATCCGCCAATTGAATTGGATAGTCGACACGAATATGCAATTGGCCTTATAGGTCTGCATACATACAACACTATCCCAAACATATATGAGGGACACAACAAATTTTATTACGATAATCACGTGTTAGATATACCTACTGGTTCCTATGAAATAGGCGACTTGGAGGTTTACCTGCAGAAACAAATAATTGGTGATGTGACCGACAAAAACAAATTGCTGTCTATAAAGCCCAACAACAATACACTAAGATGTGAGATACGGAGTCAGTATACCATTGATTTTACGCCAAATGATTCTATTGGACGAATGTTGGGATTCAGTAGTCGGAAATTGATTGCCGGACAAAATCATGAATCGGATCTCGCTGTACAGATTATAAAGGTTGTCACTATAAGAATCGAGTGCAATATCGTAACGTCTACGTACTATGACACACATCTTGCACACACATTATTTGAATTTGCACCCTCTGTGGAGCCGGGTTTCAGCATTAACATTGAACTACGTAATATTGTTTATTTGCCGATCAATACGAAAAGAATTAGTAATATTACCCTCACCTTATTAGATCAAGACTCTGACCCAGTAGATTTCCGTGGCGAGCAGATAGTTGTGCGTCTCGAACTAAAGAGATTGTCGTGAGGTGGAAAATGGGTCTATCATTTAATAATCAAAACAATAAAACGTACAGATCTGACGAACACACATTCATTCAGTCGCGTGCGCGCCATCGATTAACACCGGCTAACATTGCTTTTCTAAAATCTATTGGTTTGAAAGTGATTGAGAAAAATGGAAAAGTTGC
Organism: Amphimallon solstitiale; assembly: GCA_963170755.1. Lineage (NCBI taxonomy): Eukaryota > Metazoa > Arthropoda > Insecta > Coleoptera > Scarabaeidae > Amphimallon > Amphimallon solstitiale. The sequence continues at coordinate 21,748,503 of OY720685.1, forward strand.
AGATATTCCAAGGATTAAAATTCGATGATGCCATAGTGAAGGAGCAATACCATGTCTACTATCCACGCGCAAATAACTTTAACCTAAATGATGAAATTCGCATCCCCATTCAACATCAGGATATTTACACTCTACCAAGTGAAAGCTTCATTCACATACAGGGCAAATTCAACGAGCAGACTACCGGAACAGGTAGCTGTAAACTAACAAACAATGCATATGCTTTTTTATTCGATCAGATGCGATATGAAATTAACGGTGTGGAGATTGATCGTTGTATGAAGCCTGGTATCACTACTACAATGAAGGCATACGTTTCTTACAATCCGAATGAATCTAAGATGCTTGAAATGGCAGGTTGGTGTCCGTTCAAGGATGAACAACCCACCTTCTCCGTAAATGAGTTCAACGCCGTTTTACCTGTCAAATTTTGTTTTGGAATATTCGATGATTACAAGCAGATAGTAATGAATGTCAGTCAGGAATTGATACTGAATCGCAGTAAAACTGACGATAATTGTTATAAAAACAATTTGGAGGATGGTACAAAGAAGGCAACCATACAAATTGAAAAGATTGAATGGTATGTGCCACATATTACTGTAAACGATAAGACTCGCCTGAAACTGCTACAGGCTCTTCGAGAAAACAAATCGATATACATACCATTCAGAAAGTGGGAATTGCACGAACTATCATCATTGCGAGTAGGGTACTTATGCCGATTCTGGCGCCACCACCACCCCCCACTCCTACTACCCCCCCCCTCCCCGCAAGATAGGTAGAACCCTCTACCAACCCAACTGATATGGCGCCCCCTAGCGGCCGCCAACCCAACTAAAAATTGCAGATTTCATCATTACCAACCCAACTGATGTGGCGCCCCCTAGCGGTCGCCAACCCAACTAAAAATTGCAGATTTCATCATTACCAACCCAACTAAAAATTGCAGATTTCATCATTACCAACCCAATGTGGCGCCCTCTGACGGCCACTAACCAAACTAAGGAATGGCAGATTTCATCATTACCAACCCAATGTGACGCCCTCTCACAGCCACTAACCAAGAAATGGCATCTCTCATGATTACCATAATGCAGCATCCTCTCACGGTCGCTATCCAAACTAAGGTGACGTCATCAAGATGGTCTTTGTTTCTAGAGAATTCCTGAATAAATTACCAGGCTTGCTATCGCGCTTCTCAATGTACTTCAAACAGGTCTAAACATGTTTCCAGCGGAAACCGCAACGGCTGTCTGCTTCTGTGATAGCCGCATGCGCAGAAAATATAAAAAGCGCTCCCTGATGGATACTACCCCAACTAAATATTAAATATATAAGAATTTCGAATGTAATATCGTCAGTATCAATTGCAAAGCGGTGTAGCATCTTCTATATAGTATAATGGCGGTGCAATATGAGAAATATGACAACTTTTTGTCTGCTAATGGTATTGAAATACCTATCATAGTGCGAGATTGGTTATTATCCTCGGAATTGAATCAAAGCGAGTGTTTATTCATAGCGGCATTCGCATATCAAAACATGCAATATTTTGATATCGATGAATTAATGAACGTTTTGGAATATTGTAACCCAAATATGAGCCAACTTAAGAAGTGGCACATTTATAGTGAGTATGAATATATATGTGAACCTGATTTAGATCTTCATGCAGAAATTTGCGTATTCGACATAGAAACATCGACTGTACTGACTTTAAATAAGAACATACCGAAGATGTTAATGAGTTGGTATCCTCAATATAATCATCCTGAATTGGACTATAATGACGAGCTGGCCGCGACTGGTGGTGGATATGTAATATTTGCCAGTCAGAAGCATTTCGCAAGTAGCTAACATGTACAGACCCGCCTAAACATGTCTAGACTTGCTGGAAATACATCAGTCGACAATGTCCGTTGAAAGCAGGCGGAGGGCTCTTAGACAGAAGAAAGACTTGTTGAACATTAGAATTATGAGGTTTATATCCGAAATTGAAAAAATCAAATCTGATTTAGAAATGTATGCGTTGGTGACAAATATTAGTAAAATAAAGCTATAAAATGGAGAATATGGAAAAATATATGATTAGGTCTTTTGTTGTACACTTTATATAATTTTATAAATAAATATATGTAATATACATTATTAAATAAAGAGAATATAGCATCCAACATTTTTTCCTTAAAATACCCCTTTTAGATATATATAAAGTGCATCTCACTTAATGAAATGCGTAGACATAGAAGTCATATTTTTTTTAATGTTAGTATATAAGAATAATGTTTTGCAGCTGAACGTTTATACCTTCTCACGATTAAAAACTTCTTATATTGTTTTATACAGGATGTTAGGATACAGATATGTAATTCACCTTAAATAAAAATGCGTGCATGTATAGAATTAATACTTTTTTATTTTTATATAATCATAATATACAGTTTTAATAAAATTACAAAACATTATCCTCGTCAATCCAGCTATTATGCGAATTATCGAACCCTAACCATTTTACATAAGCTTTTCCGTCCTTTACACGTAATACTTTTTCAATCAGATATACATCTTTATGTTTAGTTTTCTGCAATTCATGTTCGTAGAAACAACCCAAAATCGGATCTCCATTCATATCCTCCAGCATATATGTTGGCGGATTTGTAGCATTAGCTTTAATAATCTTGAACAATTCACTACCCCAGTTCCTGAGATAGCCTTTCGAGAAAACACTTTTGAATTTACTTATCCGCACGATGTCACCAACTTTATATTTCCGCTTCACAGCTGTTTGCACATCATTGTAGATAGTAGAAAGCAGGAGCTTCTCATTCTTTTTAGTCACATCGCAAGGTCGCATTTTAATTGTTCGATGTTTTGTTTTATTATACATATCAGTCACGGAGGGTAAAATATCTATCCACTTATAGCTACCTCTCATTGTAAATTCCTTATATAATCTACCCTTTAGCGTACGAATAACACGTTCGGCAATAGACGCTTTCATTGTACTATATGTTGAATAATGGTTTATACCATATTTCTTCATGAGATTTTGAAATCGAGTATTATAAAACTCTTTACCATTGTCGGACTGTATATTTTTCGGCTGTCGAGTGTCTTGTAGAATGCCTTCCATAGCATTACATACATCCAGACCGGTTTTCGATTTAAGGGGTTGAGTCCATAAAAATTTCGAGAAACAGTCTATAACCACAAGTATATATCTATACCCGCCATTCTCTCGTGCATGAGGTATAAATTCGGCCAAGTCAATCTGCCAAACATCGTCAAACCCTCTAATAATGACGCGACGTCTGGGAAAGAATCTACGAGCCGGCCTATGCAGCTCATCAACTAAATGACGCTTAATACTATTCATAATTAACAATTATTGTTCAGCGTGTTAATACATCATGTAGGTAGAACAATGCGATGGTAAATGAATTAAAATTATGTTTCGTCTCTATTGTCTTGGGAGCGGTCGGGGTGGTGGTGGTGGTTGTGGGGGTGGGGAATTCCCTGATTTCTTTTCAAGTTTTTTTCTTATAGCTTCCAGTTTAGCATTGAGTTTAACCTCAATTCTACTCTCAACACTTTTTTCCATTCGATACAGCTTTTGATCAGTTTCATCTTGTAGAGTATTTGCACTAACTTCGACAATCCCTTTGATTGTATCCAAGTTAACGCCCTTATTTAAATTATTTTTCAGTGCAAGTATTTCACCATCCAATTCCTTCTTAATTTTTTCAATCTTCTTACTAACTTCAGAATTTGTGGCATGGTTTTTTCTTAAAACATCAAATTTAGCATCAATCTTCTTCTCAACACTAGCTTGCATCTGGTTTAATTTTCCATTAATCGACTGTTGCACATTATTTACACTAACATTAACAATACCCTTAAATATATCCAAATTAACAGTTTTATTTAAATTAGTTTTAAATGCATTCAAGTTCTCATCCAATTCCCTCTTAATTTTATCGATCTTGTCACTAACCCAGGTGTTTGTTGCGAGATTGTTCCTTAAATTGTCTAGTTCATTTTCGATTCTATTCTCAACAGCAGTCTGCATATGATGTATGATATCACTAATATCCTCAGCCACTTTGGAATTTGAGGCGTCTATTTTTATTTGAATATCACTCACCACATTATCAATCCGTAGATCTATTACGCCAAGTATACTAGATAGGTGACGCTTATTAACAGAATCCTGATCGTGTATAGGATCTGCTACACGACAAATACGTTTACCGCCAATATCAACATCACCTTCCTCTGTTAATGGCAGAGATGGCTTTTGACGTTTAACGCTAGCTTTACCGATGCTAAGATATCGGCCAAATTTGTCTACACTCATGACGATACTGATGAAGAGAATGATAGTATTAAATATTTATTCAATTACGCCGCATTCTTTAAGCTCCTCGATGATCGACTGCATTTCATTATGGGTACTTTCATTGCCAGAATCCCGAGAGGCCTTCAAAAGTTTAAGACGATCCACGAGCTCGTTTATGTCGTCCCAATAGACATATTGATATCTATCATTGGTGTTGGAAACAAGCATGCTGCCTATATGTCCGCCAGACCATGTTTCTGAAGTCGAACTGGAATATTTAGCAAGAAGAGGTTTTATTATTTCACGCCATTTGTGGCCTCTAGTCCCCCTCAAGTTATTTTTGGGTTGGAACAGTTTGCGATGCACATTAGTTTCATGTAAAATGTCATAGTAATGTGATAAATCCTCCTCATTATATCTACTTGGGCTAGTTTTAAATATTAATTCATAAAGACCACGAGAACCCGTAAACAGCTTATTATTGATTATTATGTCTTTACCATCTAGATATAATGTATGCCCACCCAATTTCAATCTATTTGTTTCGGGTTCGAATGTAACACCATACGTTGTATCATATACATTGCTTGTATCTTGAAAAAGACCTCGCACAAACTCTCTCGGTAAAGGATTAAGATCTCCATAAAACGTGTTATGTGAATGCGGATCCTCTTCCACCAATGGATTAGACTGCTCATCGAATGGATTAATCGAAGAGCTCTTTTCTATCTCTTGTTTTTTTATCAGCTTTCCTCTATTTTTCAAAGTGTTTGTAATATTCATTATGGGCTCCTTAATTGTTTGTGTTTCCTGTTTTATTGTCGTGTTCAAACCTTCTAGGTTCTCAGTAATGGGCTTAAACATTTTTCGTATTAAATAATCTTCATCGGAACGATTAAGCTTCAATTGCATATACTTATTCCTAATAACTTCACTTGCCTTAATAATATCACGCTTCAATTTCTCATAATCCATTTTTCTACTATTAACTGCCTGCCTGCGCATGATTATTTGCAGACAGATATATATTAACTGAATAAAATGAATAATTCACCAGCATATATAGCAATCAAAACCCTTCCTATAACGACCATTATGCAAATCACTATCCTTGTCTATCACCAGGAATCCGTATTTATCTTTCCAACACTCACCACAAACCGATTTAAACCGCTCAAATGACATGTCAACTCCAACATGATCGTTGTAAATATGTTGTAGATTTGTATTATCCTGCTTAAATAATACCAAAAAATTAGCATTATCCCTAACTAGCTGTTTCGGAATACTAGTATAAGTTTGACATAAATAAAAGCTATCAACACACTTATGTCTACCCATGCAAAAATATTTTCTAATATTGTTTTGCTTATCGCACGCCACATCGTCAAAAATGAATATCGAATTTCTCTCAGCCTCCATGGGGTCTATTATATCATCATTCTCCTTACAAGGAAAATATTTCACATCTTTAACATTATTTAAAACATTCTCCAACAGCTTATATTTAGCTTGATATAAAGACTTGGAATAAATGTATACGTTTTCGAACTTGAGACCATTTTCATTGAATAATAACGATAGCATGAGATTTGTTTTCCCAGAGTTTGATGCACCGCAAAGTAGCGCTCTAATGGAGTTCGGTAGTAGGCTGCTATGTTTCCGAAATTTGCCCTTTTCATCAACGTCCAAATCCAAGTTGATTATTTCAAGGGCATCCTTCTGCTTCACAAGTCTCATGGTGAATGAATTATATATAAATTGTTGGATGTTTATAAAGCTAATTCATTTCGATGCTAACTTTTAAAGAGGGCGGAGGTGTCGTGAACTCGATAATCAACAAGTTGCCTATAGAGCTTCACCTGCCAGGTGGGTACATGTATTGTGGTCCTGGTACAAAGCTCCAGAAACGTTTAGCACGAGGTGATCCCGGCATTAATCCATTGGATGCGGCTTGTCGGGAACACGATATCGCATATTCACAACATAAAGATTTAAAAGATCGACACGAGGCAGATTTGATATTGCAAGAAAAAGCTTGGAATCGTGTAAAGTCAGCAGACGCAAGTGTTGGTGAAAAGACAGCAGCCTGGTTGGTGACTAACGCAATGAAGACCAAAAGAAAATTTGGTATGGGCTTAAACAAAAAAACTTTTAAAAAAATAGTGTGCACCAATGTTAAGAAGACTCTTAAGCGATTCGGGGGTGATATTAAACAGGGTGCTAAATCATCATTGGCAGCAGCTAAGGTTGCAATCAAAGAGGCTGGAGGTCGAAAACATATTAAAACCCCCAGAATAATCCCCATACCGAAAGTTGGAGGCGTATTGCCACTCATACCAATATTCGCCGGGCTAAGCGCTCTCGGCTCACTGGCAGGCGGTGTAAGTGGTATAACACAAGCAGTACTCAAAGCGAAAGCGGCTCGAAGTCAATTACGGGAAGCTGAAAGGCATAATAAAACTATGGAAGCTATCGCATTAAAAGGTAAAGGATTATATCTGAAGCCATATAAGCGAGGCTTAGGTTTATATCTAAAACCATCAAAAAACTAATAAGTCGACTGCCTCAAAGAGCATTAACCGATCATGATATTTTGAAATATGCGAAATATATTCACCATTTTAGAGGTGTATTTATGAGGGATACTCTACCAAAATCACCCAACAAAAATGAAAGCGCAGTCGTTAATTTGGATAGCATTAAAGGATCGGGAACACATTGGGTCTGTTATAAGAAGAGAGGTTCTAATATATACTATTATGATTCGTTTGGCAATTTAAAGCCTCCACCGGAATTGATAGAATATTTTAATAGAAAGGGACCTAATAAAATAATGTATAATCATAAGCGATACCAAAATTTCAATACATTCAATTGTGGTCACTTATGCTTAGAATTCCTACTAAATAATATATAATCGTATGTTCATATATCAATATATTAGTCATGTCGTACACTTTCACCCTGAAGGGCACAAAATCAGTGCTTTCTGTTGATTATTATCCGCCTATTGAATTGAATCCCCACTATGAATATGTTCTGGGTCTAATAGGATTTAATAGCTACAATTCGATTCCCAACATTGTAGAGGGCTGTAACAAATTTTATTATGATAATGACAAAGTTATTACAATTCCCACAGGATCTTATGAGATAAGTGATATCGCCGATTTCTTGATGAATGCGATGCCTAGAGGTGCAATATCCCTCAAACCAAACAACAATACAATAAAGTGTGAAATTAAAAGCAAATATGAAATAAATTTTGGACCTAGAGACTCTATAGGAAGCATATTAGGTTTTAGTGGGAAGCTATTACCAGCCGATCAAAAACATGAATCGGATTTACCTGTCAATATTATAAAAGTGTCGACAATAAGAATTGAGTGCAATATCACAACATCAGCCTACAACGATAGTCGTTTATCCCACACGCTCTACGAATTTTCTCCACAAGTTGAAGCTGGGTTTTCGATTAATATAGCGCCCGAGCATATAATATATCTACCAATTAATTCTAAGCGTATCGATAATATCACATTAACACTGCTCGATCAAGATGGTGATGTCGTAAACTTTAGAGGCGAGCAAATCATTGTTAGATTAGAATTAAAAAGAGTTTCATAATGGGCCTTTCATTTCGTAAACGTTATATAACTTCCTCACCCCCACAACGGAAGATCACTTCAACATCTAAACTCAAGCAGTTAACATCGGCCAATATAATATTTTTACAATCGTTAGGCTTTCGAGTAAAAAATGGAGGAAAAGCTATCAATATTTGAAGGTGTGCATTTTGACGAAGTTATAACGAAAGAAGAGTATCACACATATTATCCGAGAACACACAATTTCAACTTAAATGATGAAGTTCGCATAAGTATTCAAAATCAAGATATATACACACTACCTTCCGAGAGTTATATATACATAGAGGGGAAATTTAAACCTGATGATAATGGTACGGGTCTACCTGAATTAACAAACAATGCATACGCTTTTTTGTTTGATCAGATTCGATATGAGCTTAATGGTGTAGAAATCGATCGCGCAATGAAGCCAGGAATCAGTTCTACGATGAAAGCATTAGTTTCATATAATGAAGATGAAAGTCGAATGTTGTCGATTGCTGGGTGGGGACCATTCGCACAGCGGCAAGCGACACTCTCCAATAACAAGTTCAACGCATGCCTTCCATTGAGCATGCTTTTAGGCTTCTGTTCCGATTACAGGAGGGTTATTATTAACGTCAGTCAAGAATTAGTCCTAATTAGAAGTAAAACGGATGAAAACTGCTATCAAAACAAGACCGCTGATGGTACAAAAAAGGCCTCAATCGAGATTGAAAAGATTGAATGGCGGGTGCCACATGTAAGCGTAAATGATCAGACACGCTTAAAGTTCTTAAACACCCTTAAAACCAATAAACCGATATATTTAACATTTCGTAAATGGGAATTATATGAACTTCCAGCTTTGCGTGCAACGAAAACTGACATTTGGCCTGTTAAAACTAGCACTAATCTAGAGAAGCCCAGATATGCTATCATAGCGTTTCAACGCAACAGAAAAGATAATTTTCAGCAAGATGCATCAAGCTTTGATCACGCTTCAATCACAAATATTAAATTGCATTTAAATTCAGAATATTACCCATATAGCGATATGAATATAGATATGAGTAAAAAACTATATGCCCAAGCATATCTAATGTACACAAAATTTCAATCGAGCTATTATGGAAGCACTCGGGGACCTCTCATGAGCTACGAGAAGTTCCACGATTCAGCACTTTACGTAATAGATTGTTCGAAGCAGAATGAGAGCTCAAAATCATCCACCGTCGATGTTAAGCTTGAGATGCAGTGCCAGGAGACGTTTAGCGAGGACACCTCTTGTTTATTGTTAATTTTACAAGATTGTGTCGTTGAATATAGTGCACTGACAGGCACTGTTAAGAAAATTATATAACATTCAGTCAATCGCGAGACCTCATGGCTAAAAGAGGTGCAATTGACACTCGAGATCAACTTCAATCATTCCTTATTATAGACATACAAGGTTATGCGATTCAACATTTCGATCCAAAAGAGATGAGCATAAGTGACGGAGAAAGGAGCATCCATTTTTTATTTAAACCTAGCATTGAATTCCATCTATTATCGAAGAAAGATCAGAGGACCGTTCGATGGCTTGAAAATAATTATTTAAATATAGAATACTCTACTGGTTATGTATATTTTAAGGACATTATTAACTTGTTAAAAAATATCTGTAACTCATATAATAGAGTGTATGTTAAAGGACATCAAAAAAAGGAGCTACTTAAGCAATATGTTGATATTGACATAATTAACTTGGAATATTTTAATGATGTACCAAAGCTTATTAAAAATGTCAATCATTGTTTTTATCATAATAATAAAACTAATGAAGAATGTATATGCACGCAAAATAATATTATAACTCTATGCAATTATCTAAAAAATAAAGAATTATTTTAACCTTATTATTTTTATTTCAATCCACCTATACATATTAATAATAATATTATAGCAAAAATAGTATACGTATAAACATGTCTATACATGTATAAAAGGCCCGCCGAGACGGCACCAATCCGAGGTAGGTATGCAAGCGAGAGATTTTTTATACATTTACATTAATTAACCATCGCCTGCCCTAAAAAGGGCCACCCGGACGACCTCCATTCGATGCAGGTATGCAACGCTAAAAATTTAAGTGCATTCCTTAGAACACGGCTCGGGCGTGGGATCGGAATGCAGCAACTCTTAATTATATCCGTTCACACGGATATACGTATGCGTGGGGAAAAAAAGGGTCGTCGCAGCTGTACATAGACCACACACACACTCACCCATGGGAACAGAATGCAGCCGCGCTTAATTGCATCTGCCTGCATACGTATATATGTATATATATGTATGCGCGGGAAAAAAAAGGGTTTTCTCTAATTGATTAACATATCAATTGGTGTGGGAACCTGACGCAGATGGATGTATACGTCACGAATGAGTATCTATATATGCGTAGATCGACATCTTTAATTTCATTATAATCAGTATCTTCGAACAGTCAACATCGTTTTTAGTGCTTGTTTGTGTTTTACTACAAGGTATTTAGAAAGCCTAATTTATATAATATTAACTCGCAATATTTTACATTAGATTTAAAATTTTATAGGACTTTTTAAAAATTGTTTTTATCAATTATAAGGCTGTTTTTAATAATTTAATGGTGTATATTTTATTAATATTTTATTGAATATTATTTTTATATACAATTATCCAGGGTGCTTCAAAGTATTTTATACGCATTTTGTAGCTTCTTTATATTGTTTTTTTTTCTTTTTTAAATTTTTAGGTGCGTAAATTTATATAATTAAGTTGATTATTTCATACGGTTCTTTAAAGGTTTTTCTCAATAATTTAAATAAATTCTGAACAATAAGAGTATTTTTAGTTAAATATAAGCTGATCATAGTTTTTCTACTACTCTAAAATTTTATGCGACTTTTAAAAATTGTTTTTTCTCAATTATAAGGTTATTTTTTTAAATAATTTAATGGTATATATTTTATTAATATTTTATTTTTATATACAATTATCCAGGGTGCTTCAAAGTATTTTATTCGTATTTAGTAGCTTCTTTATATTGTTTTTTCCTTCTTTTTTAATTTTTAGGTGCGTAAATTTATGTAATTAAGTTGATTATTTTATAAGGTTTTAAAGGGTTTTATCAATAAATTTTCAATAATACAAGTATTTTTTAGTTAAATATACGCTGATCATAGTTTTTCTACTACTCTAAAATTTTATAGGACTTTTTAAAAATTGTTTTTATCAATTATAAGGCTGTTTTTAATAATTTAATGGTGTATATTTTATTAATATTTTATTGAATATTATTTTTATATACAATTATCCAGGGTGCTTCAAAGTATTTTATACGCATTTTGTAGCTTCTTTATATTGTGTTTTTTTTCTTTTTTAAATTTTTAGGTGTGTAAATTTATGTAATTAAGTTGATTATTTCATACGGTTCTTTAAAGGTTTTTCTCAATAATTTAAATAAATTCTGAACAATAAGAGTATTTTTAGTTAAATATACGGGTATCAGTCAAAGTTTATGTATTAAAATATTATTTTTATATATGTAGGTCTATAATTAGTATTTTATATCAATTCATATACGCGGATCAGTCAAAATAAATTGGCAATTTAGATATATTAAAAATTAGGCTTCAATAGCTTTTTATTCTTTTAAATTTATTATATTAATTATTTTTAATTTGTTTTTCATAGAATGAATTGCGTCATATGTGGGAAGTCCTTCAGCCGGCGGGATAGTTTGAAGCGGCATGTAAACACAGTTCACCGCAATTTTCAATGTGAGACTTGCGGTGGGGGTGTGAATACATGTGAGCATGTTGCGGGACCACCTAAGAAGGTGGCCAAAGTAGATGTTACACCATCCACAAGTTCTAATAGACCTGTGGATGCTGCGCCATCTACCAGTCGAGGTGCGCCTCAGAGAAGCTGTTGTGGGTTGATGTTCCCTAATAATTCTCTGTATAGGGGGCATCTTCGCACACAGCAGCATTTGAATAATAATACATTTATGCTGCCGGATGGAGTGTTCAAAATTAATTCCTCATTTAAAAGCCGGGTCGCGAGTTACAAAATTTTAGGTGATGAAAGTGCTGACATCACAAATTTTTTATCGAATTTGAAAATGAAAGTGTGCGGCCTGATTAACGATGTTCTGGCCAAGGTTGTATCGGGTATTAAGGTACAGTTAGAGCTATTTGCTCATTATGCTAAAACCGTAGCTGATGAGGAAATAGTCGACTTAAAGTCCTTCAATACTCGGTACGTCATTGTCACCGGGTCTTCAGACTTAGAGGACGTTTTTGATCAGGCTGCTGCCATCATAAAATCGAAAGCTGAAGAGTTTTCGGATAGGGGGAGCAATTGGACACTTAAGATGGTCTCGCATTTAGAGGTTAACATCAACAGCTACCAACCTCTTGGGGGATCATCTTATTTGGAACTACCCCCCTCTATTCGAAGCAGGAAAGCATGCATCAATATTCAGAACTCGGATGATGCATGCTTGTGTTGGTCGATTGTAGCAGCACTCCACCCGGCAAACATGAGTGTAGATAGAGTTAGTAGTTATCCTCATTACTCCAGCGTCCTAAATTTAGAAGGTATTCAATTCCCCGTTAAAATTAAAGATATTTCAAAAATTGAGAATATGAACAATTTAAGTATTAACGTTTACGGTTTGGCTATTAATGATGAAACAAAAAATCATGAGGTGGTGGGGCCAATTCATTTCACTAAAAGCAGAAAAGATATCCACATCAATTTACTCCTAATTGATGATGGAAAAAGAGCCCATTATGTTTTAATTAAAAATCTGTCCAGGCTAGTCTCATCTCAAATCAATAAACATGGTCATGAAGCTCACATCTGTGATGGGTGTTTAATTAATTTCAGCACCATCGAAAAATTAAACGCTCATCAACAACACGATTGCAACCATGTGTATACGGTACTACCCTCAACCGACGCGCGTAAAACAAAATTTGGCGATATGCTGCCAGAAAACATTTTACGTTTCGATAGTCATCATAAGAAGATGTCCGTTCCGTTCGTCGTTTATGCGGATTTTGAAAGTATTCTCCAACCGATTCACACATGCAGCCGTGATCCAGCTAGTTCGTATACGAATAAAACATTCAAACACGTTCCCTATAGTTTTGCATATCAAATTGTATGTTCGTTTGATGCAAAGTTGAATAAATTTGTCACGTATGCCGGTTTAGATTGCTCAACGGTGTTTGTCCAAAAATTGATAGAAGATGTTAAGCTAATCTATGAAAACTATTTAAAGACTATCGTGCCGATGAAAACTTTAAATAATAGCGAGCGAAAATTATATAATGAGGCCGTGATTTGCCACATTTGTGAGCTGTCTCTCAACGGAGATAGAGTGAGAGATCACTGCCACATTACGGGAGCGTTTCGAGGGGCCGCTCATTCTAATTGTAATCTAAACTTCAAAATTCCGAAATTTGTCCCTATCTATTTTCACAATTTGAGCGGGTATGATAGCCATCTATTTTTAAGAGATTTGGCACAACAAAATTTAGATATTGACGTAATTCCTATTAATAAAGAAAGATATATCAGTTTCAGCGCGAAAGTTTTGGTTGGTGACTACACAGATAAAAAATCGGGCGAGAAAAAAAATGTTTATATAAAACTACGGTTTTTAGATAGTTTTCGATTCATGGCGTCTTCTATCGATAAGCTTGCACAAAATTTGAGCCCGCAAGACTTTGTCAATGTTAGGCGGGCGTTTCCACTAGATTCACATTTCCATTTAATTAGAAAGAAGGGTGTATTCCCCTATCAATACATAGATACCTTTGGGCGATTGAACGAATCGACCTTACCGGCAAAACGCGATTTTTTTAATTCATTAACGAATGTTGATATTTCGGATGTTGAATATCAACATGCGCAAACTGTATGGAATACGTTTGGATGTCAAAATTTATTAGAGTACTCAAACTTATATTTAAAATCAGACGTTTTACTTTTAGCAGATATTTTTGAAAATTTCAGGAAAATTTGTCGGGATACATACAGTCTGGATCCGGCTCAATATTACACCAGCCCGGGCTTGTCTTGGGATGCTATGTTGAAGCACACCAAAATTGAGCTGGAGCTACTCATAGACATCGACATGCATCATTTTGTTAAGCAGAGTATCAGGGGTGGGTTGTGTCAAGTATCATTGCGGCACGCTACGGCAAATAATAAGTATATGCCTAATTATGATGCGAGTGCTCCTAGCTCGTATTTAGCTTATTGGGACGCGAACAATTTGTACGGGTGGGCAATGTCGCAGTATCTACCATTCGGTGGGTTCAGTTGGGCTAGTCAGGATGAAATTGACAATCTAAATATATCTGGGGTCGCTGATGATTCGCCGATTGGCTATTTTTTGGAGGTAGATGTCACGTACCCTGTAACTTTGCACGATGAGCATAACGACCTACCTTTTATGCCCGAAAACATGGTGCCTCCCACGTCTAAATTTCAGTATAAAAAGTTGATCGCGAATTTACAGAACAAAGAGAAATATGTCATACACTATCAAACGTTAAAGCAAGCATTACATTTCGGCCTTAAAATCACCAAAATTCACCGCGTTTTAAAATTCAACCAGTCAAACTGGCTTCAAACTTATATCGACCTAAACACCAGCCTACGTCAGCATGCTAGGAACGATTTTGAAAAGGACTTCTACAAGCTTATGAACAACTCCGTATATGGTAAAACCATGGAGAATGTTGACAAGCGAGTGGAAGTCAAATTGGTCACACGTTGGGAGGACCATGGCAAAAGTCGCGGGGCTGGTAGTTTAATCGCGAAACCGAATTTTAAAAGTGTTAGTATTTTTTCCGAAAACTTTGTGGCTGTCCAGATGGGGAAGCTGAAAGTCGTATATAATAAACCTATTTATATCGGCTTCTCCGTCTTGGAGCTATCAAAGCACCTGATGTATGACTTTTTCCACAATTTTTTGAGACGCGTGTATGCAGAAAAGGTCCGTCTGTGTTATATGGATACGGATAGTTTTATCTTAAAAGTAGAAACAGACGATATATACAGCGACATGAAAAAAAATATATCAAAATTCGATACATCGAACTTTTCGGCAAATAATGTCTACAGCATAGCACCTCAAAACAAGGCTGTTTTAGGTTTATTTAAAGACGAAAATGCGGGTAATATAATGTGTGAATTTGTCGGATTGCGCGCAAAAATGTATGCCTTAGAGGTTGAGGGTAGGGAGATTAAAAAGGTTAAGGGTGTTAAAAAGAACGTTGTGCGGGATGAGATTAGTCTGGCAGATTACAAGCACTGTTTATTGAATAATGATATTTTATTAAGGGAGCAAAATCTTTTTCAAATCAAACTACATGAGATTTATACCGTCAAGCAAAATAAATTGAGCCTATCACCTCACGATGATAAACGCCGGATTGATGAGGATGGCATTCATACTCTCGCCTGGGGGCATTATAAAATCGACTCACCAGCTCCTTAGATGGTCGCTGCACATGCCTCGGGTGCAGCTGCTCTACCGCTTCAAATTGGGTAAGTACCCCCACCCTTTTTTGTGTAAGTACCCCCACCCTTTTTTGTGTAAGTACACCCACCCTTTTTTTGTTTGCTTCTCACTGTAATTTTCTCCCACTAAATCAGTATTAGTTTGTTTGCATTCGAGTTCACACATATTCTTTTTAACCTCTAAGATTAAAATGGAAGCTAGTAAGAATACAAAATTATTATGTACATAAACTTATATCTATATATTTTTTAATTCTTTTCAGAAACTTATAATGAATTTATTGGCGATTCGCTTAAAATGATTGATGATAATATCGTTAAGGAAAAACAACTGATTGGGCAGTCATCATACTTCCTCAACAAATGCGGTTCGAAGTGGGTGAATATCGGCCTTAGTCCGGCGGCTGGATTCGTGCCCATCATCCAGATTCGATCGCCTGCAAGCTGTGTATTCTTCACATTGGACGAGTGGGAAGAATTTTGTAAGACGGAGGGAGGGTTGCAGTCCGAATCATCAAATTCGAACGTCAACATTTAGAGATACTAGCGTAATTGTATTAAGCAGTCGCAATCAGCAACTGGTATTGTCCTCCGATACCTATAGCAATTTGTTTAATTTGCGACTGCTCATTAAGAGTAAATTAGAATTTTTAGTAAATAGTAATTTCATAACATTTTATAAAATGATATTAACCGCCTGCATGGCATTAACTGGAGATTTATATACGAATGTATCAAAATTACTTGTCGATCATTGTAATTCATTTAACGCTTTCCTTATGATGGAAGTGCTACATATTAGTTATAATTCGCTTTACTATGACTTTGAGGTCATGAAACTTGGAAATATTGTTAATTTAAAATAATATTGTTAATTTATAAATAATAATAAATAAATTGTTTTTCTTAAAAAATATATTGTTTGTTTTATTTTATTTTATAAGTAAGATATACATTTCAAGCATGCGGCTATCACAGAAGCAGACAGCCTTTGCGGTTTCCGCTGGAAACATGTTTAGACCTGTTTGAAGTACATTGAGAAGCGCGATAGCAAGCCTGGTAATTTATTCAGGAATTCTCTAGAAACAAAGACCATCTTGATGGTCCGCCATTTTGTCTGACGTCACCTTAGTTTGGATAGCGACCGTGAGAGGATGCTGCATTATGGTAATCATGAGAGATGCCATTTCTTGGTTAGTGGCTGTGAGAGGGCGTCACATTGGGTTGGTAATGATGAAATCTGCCATTCCTTAGTTTGGTTAGTGGCCGTCAGAGGGCGCCACATTGGGTTGGTAATGATGAAATCTGCCATTCCTTAGTTTGGTTAGTGGCCGTCAGAGGGCGCCACATTGGGTTGGTAATGATGAAATCTGCAATTTTTAGTTGGGTTGGTAATGATGAAATCTGCAATTTTTAGTTGGGTTGGCGACCGCTAGGGGGCGCCACATCAGTTGGGTTGGTAATGAAATCTGCAATTTTTAGTTGGGTTGGCGGCCGCTAGGGGGCGCCATATCAGTTGGGTTGGTAGAGGGTTCTACCTATCTTGCGGGGAGGGGGGGGGGTAGTAGGAGTGGGGGGTGGTGGTGGCGCCAGAATCGGCATAAGTACCCTACTATTGCGCACTACGAAAAATGATATATGGCCCATCAAAACCAGCACAAACTTGGAGAAGCCTCGTTGTGTTATTGTGGGATTTCAACTTAAGAAGAAGGATAATCCCCAAGCAGATTCCTCCGACTTTGACCATTCTGCAATTACTAATCTAAAATTATATTTAAACTCGGAGAGCTATCCTTACACCGCCATGAATTTAAATATGGGGCTCAAACGATATGCTATTGCATATCACGCGTATTCAAATTTCCAATCTAGCTATTACGGTCGTCAAAACCAACCACTTTTGGATTATAACCAGTTTCATGATCATGCTATTTATTTAATCGATTGCTCCAAGCAAAATGAATCATTGATTTCCTCAAGCGTCGATATCAAGCTGGAGATAGAGTGTCAAGAACAATTTAAACCAGATACCGTAGTGTATTGTCTCATTTTACACGATAATTTGGTGGAGTATCAACCGCTTACGGGAACAGTGAAGAATATAATTTCATGATGGATCATTTTGATGATACAACGTCTGTGCGTGATTGGTGTGAGTGTAGAATATCTACAGCTGATACCGATCGATTTCAACATAGGATTGAGAATATTGAGACTAACTTAAGCCCGAATTTATTGCAACGGCATTCATACGTAATTATTGATCTACAAGGATTTCAACTGAAAAATGGATTTATGCTTAAGGAAATGGCAATCAGTGATGGTGTAAAAATGGGACATTTCATTTTCAAACCTCATGTGTCCTACAATAAGCTCACACGTGAAGAATTACGTCAGGTGTTATGGTTAAAGGAAAATCATCATGGTTTATGTTATAACGATGGATATATATCCTACTCCAAAATAGGAGAGATTTTGAATAGACTTGTTTGCTACAACGATCGTATTTATGTTAAGGGTCATCAGAAAAAAATGTTTTTAAAAAATTACTTACCTAATTCTGTAATAATTAATTTAGAGTGTGATGAAAATAGTATTAAGTTAGATAAGACTAATTCAACTTGCATGTTTCACACTAAGGACTATTGTATTTGCGCATTACATAATGTTAGACTGCTAGAGGATTTTCTAAAAATAGTTTAGTATATTTAATTGTTAGTATATAAAATTTGTTTAATAAATTTTGTCTAAAGAAACTAATCTTTTATTTCCTTACATCCTTGTTAATCACTTTTGGAACACAGTGTATATTAATATTGTAAACGTTATGAGGCTGTATATTTAATTTTAATCTTGGTTCCGCCATCTTAGATTTTGACTCGCCATCTTGGTTCCTAACTTTTGTACATGGTTGATACGTCACGGAGTACCATGCTGTATATGTATTAAATTCAAAACTTTTATTTTTAGCGACCATCTTGGTTCCTAACTTTTGAAACAGCCTGTATGGTTGATACGTCACGGAGTACCATGCTGTATATGTATTTATTCGAGCGCCGCCACCAGCGCCCTCAGGCAAACCACGGTGGCCGCGTTCGGAACTACAAAGTGGAGGGGGTAAATCTTCGATGTTTTCGGCCCGTGGCCTCGGGATCAGGGATCGTTTGTCTATCAACCGGCGATTCTTACCTACTCATGTTTTGTCTTTTTAGATAACTAAAATACGTAAATCTCAAACATAACCTATATCAACAAAACATTCGTAAATTGTTTAAAATCCATCACTTAATAAGTGGATAAATATTAATTGACTTAACAAAAAAATACACAAATGCGCATTTTGTTAAACAATTTAAGATAAAGTTAATATGCATTTGTCAAATTCAATATCAGGCATTTTAACAAATAATACAAAACCAATATTGGTTTTTTTTTTATTTAATCATTTAATACCCAACAGATACATCTAATTACAGGGTAATATATACAAAAATTAACAGTGACTTAAAATAATAATTCACAATACGATGCATAGATAATAATAAAAAAAACAGAACACAATACGGCATACAAAAATACAGAATACATTAAAAAAAACAAAAAAAAAAGCATAAATATATCAATGTATCATCTCCCCAAGAATGGGTCAGCGCACAAAAGGTTGGCATTTGTGCACATGTGATAGAGCGGGGATTTCAGAAGAACATTTGTCCGAGCTGCCGGGACATAGAAAGTACCCGTCGACCTAGCAGCGTACCTGGGCACTAAGAAGTTAACCTGAGACAGAAGTGCAGGTGAGTCAATGCAATTGTTGACCAGTTTCACAAGGAAGCTGCAGCTCGCCCTGTCCCGTCTTTCACTCAAAGAACTGAAACCGTGTCTGTTCAGTAGATAGTCATAATCAATGCCGCGTTGTGGGTAAGCACCATCGATTTTAAACGACATATATTTCAGAAAACGTTTCTGTATACGTTCAAGCATGAGACGGTGGTATACATAATACGGAAACCAGACCAGGTATGCATACTCCAATTTGGAACGTACAAAGGAGTAAAATAAAACAGATAACGTTTCCAAGTTGTTAAACGCTCTGCATGAGCGAATAAGGAACCCCAGGGACTTGGAGGCGGAAGCATATAAGTCGCTGATATGCGGACCAAAGGACAGTTGGCTGTCGAATAGCACACCAAGATCTCTGAACTGCAAAACTCGAGAAACACAGTTCTAAGAGACTTCATAAGGGTACGACAGAACGTTAGAACATTTAGAGTAGGAGAGAGTTGCACATTTGTCCACATTTAAGCAAACTCTATTATTGTTGCACCATTCATTAATTAATGTAAGATTTCTTTGCAGCACTAAACAATCCGAAGGAGTAGATATCACATTAAAAATTTTTAAGTCATCCGCATATGCAAGAATCTTACAATCAAGCAGCATCAGGAGATCGTTGATGTATATATTAAACAATAGCGGGCCCAAATTAGATCCCTGCGGAACACCGTTGAAGGCTGTAAAAGTATTGGATATATATCCATTGTAAGCTACATAGAACAAGCGATTCCGCAGATATGAGTTTAAGAAAGCAAGAGTTCTTGTGGAAGCACCTAAGGATTGTAGTTTAGCAGATAGCAGAGTGTGATCGATCGTGTCGAACGCTTTAGTAAAGTCAATATAAATGACGTCCACTTGCTGACGAGCATCTAAAGCCTCACTTATATATTGAGTGATTTCAACTAAATTTGTCGTAGTTGACCTTCCAGCAATAAAACCATGTTGGTTGACTGAAATAAGTGGTTTAATGCAGCTGTACAACTTCCCATATATGACGTATTCGAAAACCTTAGCACAGTTTGATATAATGCTAATAGGTCTATAATTACGAATGTTACTAAGGTCACCCTTTTTAAACACCGGTGTAATTTTGCTGACCTTCCAGCGATCAGGGAAAGTAGCGGTGCGAAGCGATAAGTTAAATAATATTGTGAGTGGAGAACATAGCACTGAAGCACAATCCCGAAGGAGAAAACTGGGAAAACCATCATTGCCGGAGATCATAGTTGACTTCAGTTTCCCAAAACCACAAAACACCTCCTCAGCAGTGAAGTAGCCAATATCAAAGGAGACAGTATTCACATCAAAGTCAGACTGAGCCGTGAGGTCGGGCTTAGGAGAATTGAAGACTTCAGAAAAAATGTCAGAAAAAGCCTGAACAATATCCTGCGGTTGTTCAAGTATATCGTCACCAAAAGATCCAGGTATTCTAGAAGTAGTTCGTTTGCTGTTCACAATACCTCCAGAAAAGCTTCGGGTCACAGGCAATGTTAGTCTCAAGTCTAGTCTGGTACACCCTATATGCCGCTCCAACCTCTGTTTTAAGTAAGCACCTAAGTCTAGAAAATTCGTTTCAGAAATAAATAGACCCCGTGCATTTCCATTTAGTGAAGTAGTATTCCTTCAGTTTCAAGTGCCTCCTAATGTCTGAAGTGAACCAAGGTGGAAACGCACGCTGTGAGGATCCAAACTTTGGGACATAGGAAGCAATTGTCGTATGCATCACATCATAAAACCTGTCAACA
The DNA here is from genome assembly GCA_963170755.1 of Amphimallon solstitiale. Taxonomy (NCBI): domain Eukaryota; kingdom Metazoa; phylum Arthropoda; class Insecta; order Coleoptera; family Scarabaeidae; genus Amphimallon; species Amphimallon solstitiale. The sequence goes on from OY720685.1 coordinate 21,769,601, forward strand.
GCGTCGTTGATATTGGAGAGAGCACCAAGACATGACCAGTCAATCGAGGCAATGGCATTGTATAGGGATGGAAAATCTGCTCTGTTGAAGTTATAACGCAGATTATTAGGAAAACTTTTGATGCAGTTTACAAAGGATGCATTCAGAGTTGTATCTAAGGCAGGATGATGTACATCCTCACGAACAAGAGGCACTACATCGTGCTCAACCGTAACTTGACCAGAAATATTGGAAAAGATAAGGTCCATTAACTTTCCATTGGAGTTGGTTATACCATTATACCAGTAGCGGCTGGTGAGTTCGTTTAAGGTGGGCAATTACATATACACGAGTTGACACGACTGATTCGTTTATTATCGGTGCTATGCTCGACATCTGGCAATATAAGACCGATAATAAACGAATCAGTCTTGTCCACTCGTGTATATGTAACTGCCCGCCCTAAACGAACTCACCAGCCGCTACTGCATTATACTGTACCAGATTTAACGTATCCATAAAATTTCGAAGAGTGAACTGCTTGCGATCATCAAGAGGCGAAGCACCAAAGCTGGGGCAGTTGAAATCCCCACATATGAAAAGTTGTTTATCGAGAAGCGCGAGACTTAATGTTTCAGAGAACAGCTCATAGTCATCGCATGAAATATATTTAAAAATGAAGCAAATATATTAAAGACTTTATTCACATGTGTATATAATATAAATTACAAGTTTAAATAGAGCATAGGTAGTTACTTTATTGTGAATTTATAAGGTATTTTATACGTGTATAAATAGAGTAAACATATATAAATAAAATGCATACACAATATACTTTATTTTTAAAAAATATATAGAAGAAAGAGCGAAAGAAACTATGAATGTAAACATATATTTTAAATTTTCACATTCACTACTTTCAGAACTTTCCAAATTAATTATGAAACTCTCTTGTAAAGTTTCAACAATTACGTCTAACTCCCACATATTCTTCTCTACTTCTTTAACATGTTTGATGGCATTCAACCAGTTCTCTTTTGTAACATTGTTCAATGATGTGTGTAACAGCTCTTTGACTTCCTTTAATTTAAATGTAGTGTTTTTCCTTGCAATTTCTCCTTTAACTTGGGCCTATATTAATTCAATCGGGTTCAATTCGCAATGATATGGTGGTAGTCTTAGTACTGTTCTATTGTAAGTTTTTGCAAGTTCATCAATCGCATATTTATTGAAATGTTCTTTGTGTACCTTAACTAAATGTAATAGTTCATCTTTAACCATATCTTTTTGAAGGGATATATTTTTTTTCTTGGAACCAAGACTGAATATCACCTTTCCGTGTGGCTGTAGTTGGCACTTTTTTAATTTTTCTACTGTGATAGGAAGCATTATCTAATACCACAACACATTTTTCTTCCAACGTTGGCAATACCTTTTCAAACCACTCCTCAAAGATATTTGGATTCATTTCTTCGTGATAATCATTGGTCCTTTTTGACTAGAACAACAATAAGCCGTTTTCTACAAATCCATCTTCTGAACCAATATGAAGAACAATCAATCGTCTTCCCTTATTTTTAAGACCCGTCGAGAGCCCTTGTAATAATGCTTGCCTTGAACTTGTTACCGTTTCATCTACCCATATTTTTTGCATAGTATGGCCTTCATTGACCCATGCTTCATCTAGGTAGTAAATTTGTCTATTTTCTTCCCTAAATTCTTTTATTTGACGAAGGTAGCGCCGTCTCCATGTAACAATTTCACATTTATCCTTTAAAAAACTATTACGAGCTCTTTTTTTGAAAAAGAAATTCATTTCTTTCAACAACTTCCACACTGTTGTACGTTTGAGGTTTGGCAAGTTCTCATCTTCATTTACTTTAAATAAAATCTTATCCACTGTTGGCACCTCATTTTTATAGAAAAATGAGGTGCGTGTAATAATATTGCGCATATCATTATCAATATTATCCATGACAGATCGTGCTCTTGTATACGTCTTTGGAGGTTTCACATCTTGTGCATTGTGTTCTCCCAAAATATTAAAAACACTTGCAGAGCAGATACCTGCAGCTTCGGCTGTAAAGTCAACAATTCGTGTCTTAGAGTCAGCTGGGCATTCCTGTTGACGTTTGGTGAATATATTCAGTACAGTCTCTTTTTCTAGCACTGTAAAATGTCTCTTTACTCGTTTCTTCAATTCTGGCTGCATTTTGCACAGTACTGTATAAACAGGTAAAAACAGTAACTTAAATTCAACACTTCTGGAAAGCTCAAACATAATTAACCTATAAACCATTTGCTTTGTTTACGATTTATAGATTATCAAAATAACAGACAATGTTATCCCTACTAGCAAAATCACTATATGCTCACTTGTTCTACATTAGCAAATACGTATTTTCATCCTTCTCTAAAATTGTGATTTTGATGCGTGGGATATAGTCACAATCATGTGACAAAATCACAGAAAGCAGATTTGTATGTAGCTCTCAGAGCCAATAGAAAGGCAGTATTAAAAATCATGCGTTGATCACGCGTTTTTTGCTACTCTATACGTTCAGTGAACAGAGTATAGTCTTATCACATAGATCTTCAAATCCATGTATTTGATTTGTGGCTGGACCAAACCGTACATGAGGTTGAATGCTCTTTTCATCAAACATTATAAAGCATATTTTATCATTATCGTTCAAATGCTGACGCGTATTTTTTATATTGAGGAAAATTTTTTCATTGATACCACACCTGGGGTTGGGACTTTTTGTAATAATCTATTTACAGTAGATTTTGATGGCAGTGTAAATATTTTTGACAATAATTTATAGGCACGAGGACCTTGTTTATGTAGCAATAAAGCTACAATACTGTCATTAACAGTATATCTCCGATCATGCGGCTTTTTTGCAAATGTTCGCAACTGGCTTTTAATGAAACTCTTTACGACATTACTTAAAGGTGCCATTAAGTACTCCACTAATTCATTTTTATTCATATTTCTCAAAGTACTAAACTTTGTTTTAAAATACTCTGCTTTTCTGCGGTATTTCAAAGCTGTCCTTTTCAGCTGTTGAGTGTGTTTGTATAATCTCTTTGCCTTAGGACTTAGCTCAGTTATTCTTGTAACACCCATATTATGCAGCAAAGATCCTGCACAAACAAAAAATATATAAATAATATACATACACAGAAAGAGAAGTCATTATTTCCTAATACTTCAGGAATTCAGTAAATTTAGAACATTAGTTAGTTAGTGTTTTAAAATAGGATAATAGAAACATGATAATGAAAAACAAAATTAAAAAACATTGCATGCACTTGAAAAACTATATACATATATATTATAATGATTTAAATTGTCAACATTTATAGTATAAAAAAAAAATTAACGTCTCAAGAAAATTAATTTATGTTATACATATAAGGGATCATTCGTCTATAAAATAGAAGAATTTTATTAGTATAGTATTGAAATGTATAAAATGTTAGATACGATCTAAATTTATTGTAATCTCACTTCTTAATGAAACATTTTAAAAAATCACAATGTTAGAAATATTGTCAAGATAAGATAGGCAACTTAAATTACTACACAGAAAAAAAATCATTATTATAAAAAAATCAAATACGTATATGGAAACTAAGAAAAATATCCTGGTTACTTATAAACAAAAATAGATGATTTGTAAATTTTGACATAAAAGGTAGAAAAATATTGAATGAGACGAGAATTTTGGAATAAAGAAGAATTAATATATAAATTTTGGTATAAAAATAATACATACTTAATTTTACAAGTTGATTATCATCATATGCGTGTTTTGGGAAGTCGTAAGATTTGTGAAACTCATATATTGGATTAAATTGCTTACTAAGCCGGAATTATCTTAATGTTACGAATAAAATAAATGGAATTGGATTTATAGACTGAGAATACATATAGGAGACGTTTTACTGTAATAGAAGAATTCCAATACGAGGATATTGGATGCAGTTAACTTGGACCTTATGTGACGTATTATCAGGACCTTAAAAGCCGGTACCTGCAATCCAAGATAGATGCATTTTGTGAAGAGGATCAGACCTATGATGAAGACAAAAAAATAGTAAAGTAAAGTTTTAAACATTATTAAAAGTCAATCATCTAATAATCATTAGAATCAACCAATGTAGTGAAATTTTCAAGAGACAAAGAGGATAATAGAATTAATCTATCTTTGTTGTAAAAAATTATTCTATTTTATATTATCTGAATAGTCATATTTATATTCTTGAATTGGTGATTTTCATTAAGGAGGAGATCGAATTGTTGTTTAGATGTAAAAAGAGTTTTACATTATTACGTAAATTATTTACCCAACATACATTATATTGTGTTTTGAATAAAATATTATTTTGAAATAAATAGTAAAATAACTTTTACCAAAGAATTCAATCCTGAGAGAACTATTTATTATAATTTCTACCGTCTGAGCTTAGCTAGAAAGGCAATAGTATAATATCTTCATATATACTCACGAGCAGTATTTTCCATACGGTTAGTGGTTTTTCTCGGGCTTATATCAATATCCATGACACAATACTTATTTTCAAAAGAAGTCGATGGTTGTGATACTGCCTTATCTGTAATTTGTATTTATATTTATATATTAAATTAATATATGATATATAAGGTGTATACTTGATATACCATTCTCTTCTACTTCTACTTCTTGATGGCACAGTTCAGTTATTGCAGAGATATTTTCAGTTTCATCTGCAAAGCAATAAATTTACGTTTATTTCAATATATTTATTTGAAAATATTACTTACCTGTTCTGCTATTGTCAGACATAGGTAATGCATATGAGGAAGAACTTGGTTGTTCTTCATCATCTGTAATAGATTATATTTCAAATGATTATTATATAAATGAAACATTTTATAATAAAATAAGAATGGCACATACCGTGAGTTTAGATTTATTTAGAAATCGGGCATAAGTAAAATGATACAAATGAAATTCGGAAATACATTTGTTCTTACCTCTACTGACATGTGTCATTTTCTCAGGTAAAAATAAAGACGGTACAGCAGTATTTTTTAACCTGAGGCATAGATGGTGCTATTTTTACATGCCATTGCCCATGTATTAAATTTCTTCGGGTCTGGAAAGCGATGTCTTGATGCGTCTTCATTTGTACAACCTCTCACAACACATTTTCGGTACCGAACCATTATGAGTACTACAATCACACATTGAGTATAATTAAAACATCGAAAAATCATAACAAAAGCCTATAGTTACCTATTATAATTCACGTACCATGTACTAACAACACTAACAATTAATATTTGTATTCAAATATGTACAATAAAATAAAGAGATCTATAAACTAACAAATATATACAAAGCAAAAACTTGTTTTGAACATAAAATAAAACTAAACAAAACTATACACAAAACAATAACTTAATAACACAGAAACTAAACTAACTAATAACACAAAATAACAAAACAATAAAATGGCCGACTCAAAAGTAATTGTCCTACATGAGGTCACAGAATAGGAAACAATTGTTTCTTATTCTGTGACGAGGTGTAGACGAGTTAGCCCGAATTCACAGTTGATAATTTAGGTACAACTGCCGATTTTTAAAGCGGCATCTAGTATATCGGTCTCATAGCTGGACTCTACTTGTCTCTTTCTAACAAAATGTGTTCCAGTATCTCTATAACCGTGAAACCTGCCTGATAAAGAATCAGTTTATACGTATGTGTGTAATACGTCGCAGAGCGGTGTCTATACATCGTACATACATACATACGTATACACAGATCCTCTATGGCTAATGTTATTTGACACATGCGGTATACGGGCCTCCAAAAACAAAGAACAAAATTGTAACAATTTCACACCTACTCTTTTCATACTTTGTCCAGCATGTTTTACCAATTATTATGCTGTATGCAATCTGCCCATTCATTCACAACTGTGACCTGAAAGTATACTTGTAGAATGTTTTCCTTATAGCATGAAAGTGGCAGACTATCCAAATTCAAGATTTTAATGTCAACTTCATCAATAATAAAATCTTACCATCTTACACGGTGGCTGATTTGGCAAAAGCATGTACAAAAGTCATTCTCTATTTTCAAACTCATTTCATTGATTACATCACCAGCACTTCTAGTAAGAAGCTAGGTTGGGGGGAAACTGTTGAAACTACGAACAAGGCTAATTCAGCTACCCATACATAAAACATTTGTAGATGTTAGATGTAAAGAAATGCGTCATGTCATAAAGCAAAAAACACAGCAACTCGGTTCACCATTTCCAAGGAAAACCAGTTCACTTATTTATTAATAATAATGGTAAATAAAATTTAATATTATAATTCCACCACTTTCTTAGGAGCACAACGGTTTCAAAATTTAACTTATATCATCGAATCATATTCAAAACCCATGAACTAACATTAGATACAGTAGTCTTTAAAATATGTTAATTTTAACTATTGCAGAAATTCAAATGTGACAACAAGTCCTGAGCATTTATAGCTTGAACTCATTGAATATTGCAAAAAAATATAACTAACTAATAATAATGAAAGAGCTTCAATACCCGAATAACTGAGGTATTTAAATTATTCACTCTCCTACTTATTTCAGTTCAAAGTGTACCTCGCATTCCTCTCGCAGCAGAAGGCCATGTGATGTTCCAAATATTCCATCAGAAACAAGTGGATTTCGCAAAATGGACACTGTGTGAGTTCTAGAATTGCGTAAAAAGCACACCCATTAGAATTACAATAGAAAAATCAATATAGACAAAGCCATGAACATCAAAATGAGTTATTTACAATACCTTCAATTGAGAAGCTTCCAGTTTTACCCTCAACACAAAGGGTTTTATGTTTGGCTAAATGCGATTTTGAGTTGAATCCAAGGCAGCAAAATGTGCAGGCAAATATGTCCTTAGAGGTTTGCTTCGTAGTGGTATCAAAATCCAGTCTGACAATTTTATTCAGGTTGTTTCCGTATTCCTCACCAAAATACACCAATAATTCTTCACCGGCTGAGATTGGACGAGTGCTTTGATAATATATATTATCTTCACAATGAAGGATACTCAAGTTTCGTTCAGAATTATTCCTGGTAGGATTAACGTACCGCATCCAATTCAAGTGCTTCGATTTATTTTTGTCCAAAACAAATTCCTCACCTTTCATTTCCCAGGGACATTCTGTTGCGGTGAGTCCAGTGAAAGGGCCAAATTTTACACCTTCAGGAATAATTCTTAAAGCATATATTCCGATTTGTCCCAAACAATCTCGAATTTCTAAGATATCATTTGGGATATCTTTTCGTGCTCCCTTATCTGCATTATTTAAAGCATGATTGTTTAAAATATGAACAAGCATTCTACATTCAATGCAATAGTCTATGTAATATGCTTCACAATCTTCACAGTCTGTTGGAAAAAAATATATACAGATTAACAATCGTAGCATTTAGTACCACCTGGTGACTTCTTAAATAAATACAGAGTGATGAAACATGTATTCATATTGCTCTCAAAATAACCAAGTAATATACTACATAGGATATCAAAGATTAAATTGGCAATTGTATTAAGTTAAATCTCAGTATTTTAGACAAAAACAGGTGTGAAAATGAAAATATTCAGCTTGGTGTTCATAATGGAATGAGATTATGTTTTTTGATAAACAGTAAATATACTAAATGCTCTCCAACTTCTATTAGAAGTTGCTTGCAATATTTACTTACAAAGTAGTCCATTATCAAAATCAATTTTAATATCATCAGCACTAAATCGTTTTTCGATTTTAACGTTGTCATTTTGTTCTTCAGTTACTTCAAATGATGGCAATTCTATTTTAATATTGTCTAAACATGTGGATTCGTCATACTGCTTTATTTTGCCATAGCATATTGGGTCTTGTAATTCAGCATTGCCAGTAGTAATAACGGTTTCAGAGATGTACACTTTATCCTCTACAAAACTGTTTTCTTGGCACTGTTCTTCCTTCACACTAAATGTATTTGACGAAAACTTTGGGTCATTTATATGAACTTGGTCAACATGATCAGCCATTACTAACAATCACACTTGTTGTGATTTGAGGCGACACCCTGGCTACTTCCGATGGCTGCAAAGAAAATATTTGCGCGCTAATTTTAAACTCTATTGGACAATATATTGCATGAAAAAATAATTCGTGTTGTGAATATATATTAAATACTGACGGAAACAGATGTATCATTTCGTTTAGGATAAAAAACAGGTTTTATAATGAAAATATAGTTATTTAAAATGTAAATATTATTATTATTAGGTTATTACATAAATATTAAATAGCATCAAGACTGTGGCAAGAGTTCCCAGACTGATCGCCTGTCGGGTACGATGTGCCCATTCATGAATTTCTCCCGCTAAATTTGTTATAGTAAAAGCAGTCTACTCGTAGTAGTAAAGAGAAGCCAATGGGAGCTTAAAGGAAGTGACGCAATTATCCAATTACACCAATCGTGTTTGTTACAATCTTATAGGCGTTTTGCTTTAGATTTAAATATCTTAAAATATTTTGAATTAAGGTGGCCATCTCGCCCATCTCAATTACATTGCAAACATGTTGCGAACATATCGCACCAGAAACCGTTAGTACGCAATAAATTAAAAATTAAAAAATACGAGCATAATCTACAAACTTATCTCCAGGGGACTGGGTAATTTTAATAATGGAAGTTTGTTCGATTAATGTGGAAAAAAATGTTAAAAAACAGGAAGTTTTTATACCAAAAATTTGCTAATTTATTTCTTAATTACTTGGAATATATAGATAATTGCCAGATATTAGGTAGCTTACCCCCTAGAGAAATAAATTCTCTTTCTTTTGATGCTTGATACAAAGCAATTAAGCGTATTTTATAGCTGTCTTGTGCTTTTAATTGTTTTTACACGGCATTCGGATTGATTCGGACATATTTGGACATTCTTTATTAAGAAAAGTAGATTCCATATATCATAATCAAGGTGATGGGTGCAGTAATTCTTAAACAGAGGGCGCTGCCAACAATAATATTAGTTTTTAAAATTATTCTGCAAATATAGTGTCCGCACAAAGATCAGACAAACTTATTGTATATCTTACTCAATCATACAATGACGTTATATATGTCTTTCTGTCAGACACCAAAAGAGTAACGATTAAAGAAAGAAATCGCAATCGCATATATACAAATAACATTAAATTGAACTGATATAATACTATTCGTTTAATTCAAATAAATTTTCATGGATATTTCTTATTATTTGCTGCTCAATTACAAAAAGCCGAAAATAGAACTGATGCATCTCGTATTCTTATTTAGTAATATATATACCGAAAATATCTAGCCCACAGAGTATTTTACAAAAAGTATTTATGTTTTGGTGATCATACACAGAGTCTTACAAATTAAAGCGAATCTGAAAATACTTTTGGATTTAATTTCCATTTAATTTGTAACATATCTACACTATGTTGCAAATTATGTGTAAATTAAATAAAAATGAAATGAGAAAACATTTTCAGATTCGCATTTACTTTGAAACCCAGCGTAACACTATGTTTCAAATTAAATGCAAATCTGAAAATATGTTCTCATTTAATTGGCAAATAATTTGCAACATAGTCTACATTAGGGTGGTCGTTATTTTTCAAATTTGAGATTTCTTTCGGGTACCCTCCTATTTTTTTTCGTTAAATGTAAAAATATACCACATAAAATGTCTACTTATTTGATTCATATTAAGGGGTACCGCAGAGGGGTTAATGTTCCCTCCCCCATTTTGGAAAAAATCAACTTTTTCGCTTTTTTTTCTGTTGAATTAAAGTGCAACTTATTATACATGAATAGATAGATTTGAAATTCAATGTAAAAAACTATGTACATACCTTGATTTTTTCTAGAATAGCAATAGCTAATAAGTAAAACGTTTGACAAATTCCCAGCCTTAGGTTTAGCTATGGCTCAGTAGTTGTGCTAACAACAGTGGATTTGTATGCGTCCGGAAATTCTTTACGGTATTGACTAACTACTTGTAGAATATATTGCTGTTGTCATTCGTCTTTCGACAAAACATTAGTAGCCAAAGAGAATGTTGAAAAAATAATTTTTCTTAACACATAATGGTCACCCTAATGTACATATATTGCAACATATTCGACTTATATTTCAAATTAAATGCAAATCTATGGAAATTAAATGAGAAAGTATTTCCAGATTCGCATACTGTACTAGTTCTACTTCTAAACACGTGTTTTGGTCAAATATTTTCAAAAAAAAAAAAAAAAATAAATAACTCAAAAACTATTAGCTCAATTTTGAAAAAGAAAAAACAGTTGAACAGATAATTTAAAGCAGTACTAGAGAATCCAAAAATATATAGGATCAGTTATTTAAAAAATTAAGTTTCATGCATTTCCGATGGAACTGGAAGTGCGTCAGAGCTTAAAGTATTTTTACAATATGCGCCACGAGCAACCATGCCACTAATTGTTTTTTCTTTTACTTAAAACACAAAAGAGCAATCGAAGAAGCGGCTACTAATGACTCACCCTGTATATATATATATATAAAACATTCTGTGTTATTCTTATATACTGGCCAAATATTAAATACAATATATAACTGTATTTCTGAGTTTAAAAGTGCATACAAAAATTATATGTCGAAGTATAATTCAATCAATCTGACTTGAACTTTATATTCGATGTGTTTATCTATTTATATATTTCCTGTAGGTTAAAATGAAGTGATTGGTATTTATATTAAATAATATAATTCCACATATTCCAATAAGCACGTACAACTCAGCGCAGTAGTTACAATTTTGCAAGTTCTTCTCCACTGGATCAGACTTCATATTTTTTGTTTGTCTTTTTATGCGACTTCTTTATTCTTCATGTATTTTCTGTGTAAATATACAAAAAAGGAAAACGGGCAAATAAGGGCATTGCTTGTTCATTAGTGTGCAAGTGCAAGTGTTAGTGGTCCAGTGTTTACTGCTTTGGTAATATAGTTTTGGATTTTTAAATACAGTTATTAACATACATTAGATAATATCGTCGAATATTAGTGCAGTGCTATCAATACCTTCCAGATATTTTTCTTGTTAAGGTAATATTATAATAGATTACAAAGAATTAGAAACATTGTAGTTAGGTATTCTCTGGAATATTATTGTAGAGGATACACATAGACAGTTCTGATTTTTTTTAGTATGGCCCGCGATAAGGTTTCATGTCGACGACAGCGCAATAAACGCGCCGTGGCTGCAAAGACAAGAGAAGAATCAAAAAGAACACACAAACTTGTGGCCGATATTATGGTTGACATTCTCGAAAATGTTGAGAGAAAAAAAATCTCGACAAAAGCATGTGAATCAGTTTTCGATGAAATTATTCAGAATGCCTTTGAAGCATCAGAAAATAAAAAGTATGTCAATATACCTTCCGTAAGAATAGCATAAACCTTAAATTTTCAATAATATAATTTATACGCTGTTCTAACAGAACGTAATGCAAATTAAAACTAAAAACCTTTCGCTCTAATTCTTCACAGTTTGAATAAAGCTAATGAGATGCCATCCACAAGTCGGCAAAGGGTACCTATCATTTTAGAGGAAGACCTATATGATTTCACTTGGGGATCATTGGAGGAATATAACGAGTATTATTTTAATCGTTAAATTTCGTAATTCACTAATAACTCTGTTTATACAGAATTATGGACGAGAATCTAACCATTGAGTTAGACAAGAAGGAAGAACTTGTGAATGGCTATCGTATTGTCGACATTGATTACTTGTTGAAACAAACTTTGAAACTCCAGGCGGAACATTCAAGAAAATGTACTGGTGGGATATTAGAACTTATAAAAGAAAGAAGACATGGATTGGCTAGCACTTTTACATATCGCTGTAATATATGCTTACACTTGGTTTTGGTCCATACTGAAAAACCAGATGTACCAATTATAAATAAAGCAGTTGTTTGGGGTACCTTGTCTTCTGGTAGTACTTTCGCACATACAGCAGAATTAATGAGTGCTCTTGATGTTCCAATGATGACCACCAACATGTTCTATGATAACCAAAGAAAGCTGGGAACGGTAAGTTCAATGTTTAAACATTCATATATATAGATAAATATACACCACAGATCTGGTCAGAAGACATAACCGCAGAAATGGATAAAAACGCCAAGCAAGAGTATGACTTGGCCGTGTCAAAGGGCCACATTGATGAAAACGGGATAGCAAATGTTACAGTTATTGTTGATGGAGGGTGGTCGAGAAGAAGTTTTGGTCATTCGTACAATGCTCTATCGGGAGTTGTATGTCCGTTTGAACAATTTCTTTGCAAAACATATTGAAATATATTTTTTTTTATTCAGGCAGTAATAATTGGGAAAGCCACTGGAAAATTATTGTTCTTTGGGGTTAAAAACAAATACTGCTCCATTTGTGCCAGGGCCGAAAAAATTAATGCAACAGTAAAACAACATATTTGTTTCAAGAATTGGGACAAATCGTCTTCATCAATGGAATGTGCAATTATTGTTGAAGGATTCAATGCTAGTGTTGATTGCTACAAATTAAGGTATACGAAATTTGTAGGTGATGGAGATTCATCTGTATTTGCAGAAATTAAGAAAAATGTTCATTACGGAGCCGAGGTAAGATGGTATGCAAAAAGTTTATTTTTGATAAAAAGAAAAATCATATAGGTTGAGAAAAGTGAATGTACCAATCATTGCATTAAAAATTACAAAAAACATTTATTGAAAATAAAAAGCGATACCAAGGGAGTGTCACTGGAAGCCCGAAAACTTCTAACGAGGGAAGTAATAGATCAATTAGCAAAAACAGCACACAATGCCATTTACGTAAATGTTGGCGGAGATTTTAAACAATTAAAAGAAGATATCAGAAATTCAGTGGATCATGTGTTTGGTAATCACACAAAATGCTCCCAGTATATGTGCGAAAAAGTATGCCTCTAATAAAGTTTGAGTATTGATGATTCTACGATTATTTGTTACAGGTGGGCGACGTATCTGCAGATCGAACTCATGAACTATGTTCAACGGGAGCGTCACATCATCTTCAGGGTGCATTATACTTGCTGCTCAACAAAGCTGATTTGTTGATCGACAATGAAACAAGTAATCGTGCTGAAACCTACATGAACATTTTGTGTCGTTTCAACATGGGCAAGCGCCTAAATTTTACACAACGTGATTCCTTTTCTATTAGGAATTATTTAGCAGGCTTGAGGTTTAATAAAGGAGTTTTATGGCATACAGAGGTAAATATTTATATTAATTAATTTTTTTGTATGCCGATCTGTAACTTTGACTCATATAATTCTGTTTCTAAAACGGAATAACTTACATATCTTTATTTGTAATTAAATTGGAAATCCTGGAAAAAAGTATTTAAACGCAGCCCGGGCAAAAATTTAAAACGCTATATGGAGCAGCAGGAAGCGTCTTCTTCCGCAAAAAGGCGTAAATGCAAGGAACAGCCGAGACAAAAGCGCCATGGATCCAAAAAACGGCTTCATTTCAGGTCCGAAAAAAATTATGACTACGGTCCAAATATTGCTGAAAGTGTACTTGAAGACCGGGAAATTGCAAGCGAAGTGGAAAAATTAATGGAGCGTTTGAAAGTAAATATTAGAAGCTCCTATTACTATTAAAATAGTTTTGAATTTTTTTTAAGGTTACACCTGAAATGCAGAACGATATAGCCCAAAGGACAAAAAAACAATTTGAAAGTGCTTTATATCGAACTGAGAGAGCAATTCGCCTCACTGCTTCAAATTTTGGAGCAGTTGTAAAACGACGAGACTCAACCTCCTGCGATGCGTTAGTAAGGAGTATACTTTCAAAAGATTCAATATACTCACCGGCTGTAAATTATGGAAAGGCGAAGGAAAGTACGGCTATTAGAAAATTTGAAAGTGACTTCAACAAAAAAGTTTATCGGGCCGGTCTATTTGTTGACCTCGAAAATGGGTATTTGGCGGCAACTCCAGATGGTACCTACCTATATATTTTTATACAAACAAATTAGCCTGAATTTTTATTCCAACTATAACTCGTTTTAGGTGTAATTAATGACGATGAAATTGTTGAAGTGAAATGCTTCTACAAAATTGCATCATCAGGATGTAATTTATTGGAAGCGGTACATCAAAAAAAAGTCCCCTGTTTAAAAATCGACCAAAACAACGCGATAGCTCTTAAAAAATCACATCATTATTATTTTCAGGTAATGTAAAGCACTGATTATTAGCTGACCTAAGCAAAACTCTAGTAACCAAATCTATTTTCAACATATGAGTTACTAACACATAGTATATTTATTATATATGTATAATTCTGAAACAATGGTATTTGCACTTAATATACGGGGTAAACTTACCTTATCTGTGATTTGGTATTTTATTAGTACTGTTTTTGTTCAGGACAGCAGCAGATATATGTACATCATAATATAAATAATAGATAAAAATTTTTTTTAGATCCAAGGTCAACTCGCTATTTCCAGGAGAAAATTGTGTTATTTTATAGGATACAGTGGTGATCACAATCACCTACATGTAGAACCGATACTGCGTGACGAGACATTTTGGTACGACGAAATGTTGCCAAAATTAAAACGATTTTATGTTGAGTGTTTGGCACCCGAAATAATACTCAATAGAAGATCTAGAGACTTGAAATGTCGCGATCCAAATTATATCCTAGACGCAAAAAATAGAACAATCGACAAAACTAAAAAATAGATGACAGCGAAAGATATGTCTCATAGTTTCGAATGTCGGTGTTCTTCACGAATTTGTGATTTTAGAGGGTGTCGTTCTGTTTCTTCTTGATTTATAGTCAGTTATACTAACCTTATACAGACTGTCTGGAAATGTTTGTACGCCAATTATGTTGGTAGTATGGATTTTATTTTTCTAAAGTTGATGGAATTCAGTAGCGGAGTATAGAAGCACGGTATGACCATATTGTTCTGAATAATGACAAGCACTAAAGCACAATGAGATTATATTGTACAGGCTGTTAATAGACGCATTTAAACGCTATTATTAAATGAAAATACACTGATAAATAGAAAATTAAGTTTATTTATAAAATAAAAATTGTTGAAAATATTCTCCATTTGCTTGTAATCACAAAAACGCTATTATTAAATGAAAATAACACTGATAAGTAGAAAATTAGATTTATAAAAATTGTTGAAATGCTTGTAATCATAAATACGCTATTATTAAATGAAAATACATTGATAAGTAGAAAATTAAGATTATAAAATAAAAGTTGTTGGAAATGTTCTCCATTTGCTTGTAATCACAAAAATGCTATTATTAAATGAAAATAACACTGATAAGTAGAAAAGCAGATTTATAAAAATTGTTGAAAGTGTTCACCATTTGCTTGTAAACACAACATTACTCGTCGTTTCATGTTTTCAAATACATGGCAAAACTGTTCTTGTGTTATGTGTTGAATTTCATGCCTAATCGCTTGTTGAACTTCATCCAAATTGTGCAAGCGGTTTTTATAGACATTATTCTTAACCTGTCCAAAAAGAAAATAATCTGGTGGTGTCATGTCTGGACTCCTCGGTGGCCACAGGCCTTGGCTTATAATACGATTTCCATAAGATTGTTGCAAAAATTCTATGGTGGTCCGTGCAGTGGCTCCGTCTTGCTGGAAATAGCCCCTCGTTATTTCATCATCATGCAGCTGATTAATAAATTCTGTCAAAATGACAGTTTGATATTTCTCTGCATTAATTGTTTCGTTAAAAAATATTGGTCCTATTATTCTCCGCCTTGAAATTGCAATCCAAATTCCAACTTTTAATGGATGCAAATCTTTTTGAACGAAATTGTGAGGGTTCTCCGTAGCCCACGTTCGGTAATTCTGGCTATTTACATAACCAGATAAATAGAACCAGGCTTCGTCAGTGAAGAAGGTTAGGTCCAGTAAATCATTATTATTAAGGTGCTCGTTAAACCATTACAGTATGCGTTGTTGATAATCACGAGGATACAATTACTGCACAACTGTAACTCGGTAGGGATGCATATGTAAATTTGTACGTAGAGCTTTTGCATAACTAGCTCTACTAATACCTGCAAAGAATCCATAATTAAGGACTTGCACTTATTTAAATATACTCTAGCTTGTGTACCTGACTGTGCTGATAGTCTTCGTAGTGATTTGTTGGGGCTTTGATTGATTCGTTCTTCAAGATCATTAACAACAGCTTCAGATAATACTGTAGGTCGTCCAGTTGATTTATCCTTCCAAATACATTTTTTTTCTCTCAAAACGCTTTACAATCTCACGCTTGTGATGGCCGAAAACCTCATAATTGACATTTTCATTAGGAAACGCTTCAACAAACTGATCGAAGCAAGACTGCATACTGTACGACCAACTTCCATCTTGATTGCGAGTTGCACTTCGAAAGTGTGCCATAAGAATGTAAGCGTCTTGTTCAGGGGTAAACATTTATGGCTTTCCAGTCAATACTGAATAAAATTTAAAATAGTGGTTACACAAAAAGATGTTGCTTTTCATATTGAATTATTACTTACCTACAACTTGCAAATGATAATTATTGAGCTCTAAAAAGAACTGTTCGAAATTAAATGTATAAATATCAAGAATTCAAAGCAAATAATTTTTAGAAGACCAACGACAAGAACTGACAATACAATTAATGACAGTTTATCAACAATTTATTTACCTACGTCTATGTACACAGCTCAAGCCATAGAGTTACCACTACACTTTGATATAATTGCAGGCATACCAACATAATTGGCGTACAAACATTAACAGACACATTGTATATAAAATTGGAAGTATGTGTGTGTGTTCCCTATAGACTCCGAAACCGCTGAACCGATTTTAATGAAATTTTCAGAAAAACTCTAGCGTAGTCTGGAGCGTGTACCTGTACCTGAAGTTTGATGCCGATCATACCAAAAATAAAAAAAAGAGGTTTGGGCACCACACGACCTTCTTATACGTATGAGCGTTTCTAATTATAGAATTTTTTTATACAAAAATTATTCAAAATCCTATTATAAATACTTTTATTTTTTTAATAAATCTCTACAAAATGCATACTTTGCAAGATATTCGAAAAAAAGTCCTACACGATAAGAGTACACGTGTTACTTCCGGTCCGAATTTTGAAATTTCATGTGTCCAAAAGGCATTGCAAATCCAGCTCTAAATACTTTTGTACTCTTGATAAATATATATAGAATACATAAATAACGATATATTTGCAAAAAATCGCTATTTGATAAAAGTAAAAATGCTACTTCCGATCCGAATTTTGAAATTGTTTTTATACAAAAGATATTTAAAATTATGTTTCAAATACTTTTATACTCGTATTGTACCTGTCTAGAAAGCACGACTTGCGAGATATTCGCAAAAAGCTAGTTTTCGATAAGAGTAAAAGACCTACTTCCGGTAGGAATTTCGAAAAACTTTTTTAATAAAATTCTTTTCAAATTTATTTTGAGTACATATGAATTCTTTTTAAAATTGTTTAAACTTAGTAGTTGACGAAATATTGCCTAAATTGACTAAATCTTTTTACTGAAGTAAACTACTACTTTCGGTCTGCCGATTTTACTGAAAATCTAATCAGATCTCAAGAGGTAGATTATACACGTAAATACAAAATTTGGAATTGATCGCTGTAGCGGTTTGACCGCTATCGTGGTCACACTCTGACACACACAGACATTTTTTAAAAACCACTTTTTCGGTATCAAGGGACTTCAAAACGTGGACATCTGCAAAAATCTCGAGGTCGAAAATTTTCATCATCACTATAAGTACTTCCTTATACTACGTATAAGAAGGTAAAAGGAATTTTATTATTTATCTCAGTCCGAATATTGGAAATTTTTTTATACAAACATTATTCAAAATCGAGCTTTAAATATGTCCATACCCGTGATATATCTATCTAGAATGCATGACTTGCGATATATTCGCAAAAACCTGTTTTACGATAAGAGTATGTACCAGTAGGAATTTCAAAATTTTTTTTTTTTAAATTGTTTTCTAATTTAGTCTTGATCGCTTTGGTATACTTTACATTCTAAAATTAGTAGTTGACGAGATATTGCTATTATTTGATTTCTTCACTGAAATAAAGTACTACTCCCGATTTATCGATTTCACTGAAAATCTAATTAGATTTCCGAGAGAGATTATATTCCTAAATATACAGTTCGGTATTGATGGACTTTACCGGTTGGCCGCTATCGTGGTCACATAGAGAGGGAGAGAGAGAGAGAGAGAGAGAGAGAGAGAGAGAGAACGCGCGAGAGAAACTTTTTGTAAAGGTCGAAATCTGCAAAATCTCGAGGTCAAGAATTTTTGTCATCAAAATACTTCCTTTTACTACGTAGGTATAAGAAAGTCAAAAAGGAATTTTATTTATGAAATAAAAATTACCTAAAATAAGTCTAGACAATTTTGGGTTAAATTTGCGAATACATGTTAAAGTGTATCTCATTTATAATTTTTTTTTAATATTTGTTGTGCATGTATATATGTATTTTGTAAATTTATGCCCTGATCTGTATATTGTTGTGGTTTACAGAATGTTCTGACAGAGGTGTAATGATAATTTTTCATTATTTTTTTCTTAGCGTTTCCTTAATAAAAATTCGAAAAATTTGGAAATTCTTTGATTACCTTTTCCTATAGAATTAAATTAGAGGAAATAGTGAGATCACAGGAGTTATTTTTTATATTATATCGTACACTAGCGGAATTATCCAGAATGTGAGGGGCAGAATCTAATTTTCTGCTAAAACCATTCCTTGTTAAATCAGAATGCTGGGTGGAGACACTTAGATGTAAAAGGCAGCTAAGGAATACCCTTAATTGCTTTGGATCAAGCATCAAAAGAAAGAGAATTTATTTTTCTATAGGCTAAGCTACTAATATCTTACAAGTATTTATATATTCGAAGTAAGCACATTTTTAGTACAAAAACTTCCTGTTTTTTAACAATTTTTCCCATATTATTCGGACAAACTTCAGTTGGAGATATGTTTGCGGATTAAGCCGGATTGTGGTGCGATATGTTAGCAGAATGTTTGCAATGTAATTGAGATTGGTGAGGTAGCCATCTTAATATGACAAAATATATTCTTTAGTTTGTATATGAAAACTAGCATACTATTTCATTTTTGTGAAACCCTAATAAAATTGAAATGAATAAATAATACAACTGTCTAGGTATATATTAATACATGACGAAAAAGCTTTGTACTCTGGCATAGATAGTTAAAGTTCATATGAATAAGGAGTGCAGAAAGATAAAATTTATGTATAATATGTGTTACAAATAAATACATCAATTAATTAACTCGAAAATTAATGGATAACGACGTATTTCTACACGTTCGCAGCTAACGTAATAGAAAATTCAAAAAAATTATATGCAACGGTTATAGAAGTATACTTTTTGAGAAAAGAACCTGAATAACTCAAACTTAAAAATTTAATGAATTAAAGTCGAATTTCGGCCACTGGTATTAATTATTAGGCAAGTTATTTAGGTACTTATACAAAATTTTTAAACTATTTTCTTTAATTCTGTAATAAAAATTACTTACATAGGCATGTAAGAAATTTAATTTTTTTAATATTCTTCAGATCTTGTTTTTAATTATATTTAGTAATTTATTATTAACGTGCGAAATGCACACTGTCGGATAAATTTCATGGCGGTCTTTGAAATTTTTTTCCAATTGAATTGGTCATTCTAATAGTTGATACGGTATCAGAACTTAATAAAACACTTGATGACAAGGAAGGCATTTTATAATATCCAAGACAACTGTCTGAGCACACGTGCATATTTAACTTATTTAATTAGACTGTTGTAGGTATGTGATATATATTGATTGTTTCTCTTTTTCTTACTTTTACACACATTATAGGCCTTGTGTTTCTTACACTGACAGGTTCACTACTTACGGGTTTTCTTGAGCAAAGAGTTCTGTTCTTTTTATTATTAATGGTCAAAAACGAATTTGAATAAATACATGGTGACCGTCAAAATTGAATCAGCCTATATATTCCTGTTTCAGAAATGCAATAATCACTAAAAGTACCTGTTTATTATCTAAATCAAATAGGTAAAGGACATAGAACTACATAGGTATTTACAAAACAAACATTATATGTAACAGTATGTTCCTATTATTCTTGTAAGGACGTTATTTGCATTTTTACAATTTAGGGTAAATATCAAGGATTTCAAAATAGACACATATTCTATTAAATCGTGTATGTATGAGACAAAAACTCTCTTTTTTCTCTCATACAAAAAAAAACGGTCTGGTCTATCAGTCTCTATATAATTTGGTTCAATGTAAGACATACGTTGCGCGTTAGTAGCATCATCTTTTATCTAATAAATTTATTTTACAAATTATATCGCTGCTACTTTCAACTAGATGGCTAATATAAATGCAGTCACGTATGCAACACATAATACACGCCTAATGGTTAGAAAAGGATAGAGCAATGTGACGATTCTCTTTCTATTAAACGGCCACCTTAATGGATATGATAAGTCTACTGACACTAATTTTTTAAATTCCAAAAATAGGTGATGATGTGATTGTGGATGTTAAATGTTATTCTGAAACACATATTGCAAGACGATGTAACGAAGAAATGTCATTTTTCCTATATATTCTATATTGCAGTTCAAGCTGAAATTATTCCAAATTATTCAATCGATACTCGGCAGCCAGTCGTACAGTAGGTTCCTTTATGGTTTTGATACGTTCGCGACCGATCCGGATAAAGTTACTGCCCAAGTGAGCAGAGATCCGGTTTATTGAAATTTAGTGAACCGGCTCCCTCGGTTGCCTGCTGGGATTCGGTTCACTGAACCGGTTCGTTCACGAACGACCCACCTCTAATAGTTTCTAATTTGTTATTTGTGCGTGCTGTGCATAGTTTGTTAATTAGAATAATTGTAGTTAACGGGTGAGGTATAACTGAACAACATTCATTAAAGGACGTTATTATCTAAAAGGTACAAAAAAGAAAATAATAGAACATGTACTTACGGAGTCGATTTTTCAAGTTACACACTGGCGGTGGAAAAAAGGAATGAAAATGTTTCCAAATTGCCGATTGAATAAAATAAAAAGTGCTAAATCGCAATGCTTAAGTGAATTACGGTTACTCTTTATTTGTAGTAGTGATGGACAAACCGGAATAATTTCAATAATCGAGTATGCATACTCCCTACCATGATGATCTTAATAATCGGATTATTATTAGTATACACTGCAAATGGGAGAGCCCAGATAATGATTTAGGATTATCTTCATCTGTATATACAGGGTGTTTAAAAAAGATGCGGCCATATTAAAGGGGTTTGTTACCACCCCTTCCACCCTTCCCATATGATACCTTTCATGATGTTAATATGGAACGACGCTGTTCGACATGATCTCCAGGTCATGTGTTTGACGGGAGTAAAAACGTCAGAGGGAAATTATTGAGTCAGTTGTCAAATGACAATTTTTATGTCAGTTTGTTACATAATCAATACATAATTATTTATTGTGATATTTACTCTTTTAAATGTTATTAAATAAAACGTTTGGTAACATTTTGGCGCTCAACTAAGTGGCATTGAACATAGTGTAGTGTTCGCGAACCTTCTCCCAGAACCATCGCAGTGAGGATCTAAGCTGCCACACCCTCCCTGGAAGGGCTGTTAGCAAAGGCCTACGGCCATCGCCAACCATAATGTCTTTCCTCGGACGAGGAGTCGCCCCCAGGAAGATTGTTAACCACTGCTATAGTCATGGCTACTATGAACCACCGCATCCCTTCAGTGGGCACCCAGCCGAGGACCCACGCGAATTCATAGACCAATTAGAGGACTACCTTCAACAGTATGACCTGGACTCGCCAAAGGACATAGATGACGCAGTACGCCCATATCTTAGTGGAAGGGCAGCTGCATGGCACCGCCGTCACTTTGACTTATACCAATGTAATGTACTAAGTACTTGTTACACAGGGTACATTAGGTGTCCACCTTGGGGAGTCCACCATAGTACATTTATCATGCTTACAAAAATATTTTTAAACAGTCCTCTTTTATTCACTGACATATTGAAAGACATATGATTAATAATTTTGTTTGTGTCGAATTTGTTGAAGTCCCTTATCATGAATCGCTATACAAATGCAGAGATGACCGACATGCACTACATTTATGGACTTGCTGATGGAAATGCATTAGAAGCTAGGCGGTTGTATACTGAAAGATTTCCTGGCTGTATTGCTCCTGATAGAAAAACTTTCGAAAGTATTCATCGGCGTCTTTATGAAACAGGCACATTAAGACGAAATGGAGGAGCAGGAAGGCCAAGGACAGCAAGAACGGTAGAGCTGGAAGAGGATGTGCTAGACATGATTGAAGAAGATCGAGGTACTTCTACTCGAAAAATTGCTGACGCTTTGAATGTAAGTAATGGGACTATTTGGCACATTCTGAAGGAAAATTTGTTGTACCCATTCCATATACAACGCGTTCAAGCATTACTTCCTGCTGATTTTCCTCCTCGCATTGCATTCTGTCAATGGCTTTTGCAGAAAATGGTTCAAATCCCTCAATTCCTGATGTTGATTCTGTTCACCGATGAAGCGAATTTTTCAAGAAATGCAATACGCAATTTCCATAATAACCATGTATGGTGTGACGAAAATCCACATGAAATTGTTGAAAATCGTTTTCAACAGTTTTCTTTGAACGTTTGACTTGGGATTGTAGGTGACTGCCTAATTGGACCGGTTTTTTTAAGAAGGAGACTAACCAGAGAGGTGTATCGCAACTTTTTGGAAAACACGCTCCCTGGATTTCTGGAGGACGTACCATTAGCAATTAGAGATGCATGACTTAAATCCCCTGGATTTTTTCCTGTGGGGTCATTTGAAGTCATTGGTGTACGCTACTCCATTGGAAAACGTAGAAGACTTAAGAAATCGAATCATTGCTGGGTGCAACTCAATTGCAACCGATCCTGTTGTTTTTGAGAGAGTTCGCCAGTCAATGAGGAGAAGATTGGATTCTTGCATCCGAGCTCCAGGTGGTCACTTTGCACAGTTATTGTAATTTTTGCTTGCTAAAATTGTTGGTATGGTAAAATATTTGTTTTTGCCCTTAAATAAAACTGATGTTATTAAAAAACAATTTCTGTAATAAATGTACATGCAGTAAAATGTTTTTTTTTTACTAAAAAACGATACGTCGTATGATAGAAAGTTAAGAGAGCTTTTTTCTTCACAATTGAACAAAGAATAGAAACATATTTTTATTTTTAGAGAAATCAGCAGCGTCCTATTTTTTTCTTGAAAAATAACACGCCTAAAATTTCATTATGATCTTTAATGCCGTCTTGGAGAAATCTAATTTTTACTGTTTCTTTTAATTAAACTTCAACACGCTGTAGATCGGTAACGAAGCGTTTGCGGACCTTGTTTATTATAAACTTTTTTGTATAAAATGACCTGGACAATCAACCCCTTTAATATTGCCGCATCTTTTTTAAACACCCTGTATATAGTCGTTGGTGCGTCTCTTAGCGAACATGTAACTTATGAATGACTTGAGCGATTGTGGTCACAGTAGAGGTGGGTCGTTCGCGAACGGACGGGTTCAGTGAACCGAATCCCAGCAGGGAACCAAGGGAGCCGGTTCACGAAAATTTCAATGAACCGGATCTCGGCTCACTTGGGTCGTTGCTTAATTTGTATACAACAATCTGATAATTTGTCAAATTTGTGTGCATTATAGCTTCAAATAAATTGTTTGTCAAACATTTTGTCTAATTGGTGTGCGCGCAGCCAAAATTATCATCCCGCCAAGTATTACATGTGTCCTACACGTTCATGAACGGTATGCTATTACGGATCCACACGGTTCAAACGAGCCGGGTCAGTGAGCCGGCTCACAATGACGAGCTGAACCGAGTCGAAGACTGAATCGTTCTGTCCACCTCTATTCATTATCTCTAACCAACATTTTTCAATGCGAAGAAATATGCGGGTTATCCAGAGAAATAGAGTAGGGGAGAACGCGCTTCGACGAGTGCGCATCCAGTTTTAAGCAAACGCTATTGTGGTCGCCATTTTGCAGGGTAATTGGCACTTGTGTTGTTGTAATTGTCAAGCTTGGAGGTTATTTTTAATTAATTGTATTAAAAAGGACTTGTGTGTGTTATTAACATGTCGTGCTCTGTGTTGGGCTGCAGTAACAGTCGAAGATTTAAGCCGGAAGGCATTTCTTTTCACACGTAAGTTTGTTTACATTTTTCTAAGTCAATGAACTTTACATGCGAATTGTTGAGCTAGGTATAAATATTACCGTAATAGAATGAAAGAATTGCATCTTTAAGAGCGCGATTAATTCTGCACTATTTGTAGATTTCCACGGGGTGATTCATTGAAAATGTGGTTAGATGTGCTAGGAAAAAATGTTGAAACGTGGACCTGGTCCAAAAATAAAGTTATTTGTTCCAAACATTTTTGTAAGGCTTGTGAGCAACCTTCAAAATGGCGGAATTCAATTTAACTTAGTTGGCGCATCTTTAAGCGCGTTCTCCCCTACTCTATTTCTCTGGGGTTATCTAAACAGTGTTTAAGGATTTGATGTACAAAGTTGGCAACATATTTGCTAGTGCATTTGATCTAAATTAGCATATTTGTTCTAATAGTACTGACGCCATTTCCTACGTTTGAAGTTCTCACTTGTGCTTTTTGCCCTTATTTTATTTTCATAAAGATTTTCTATATAATTTGAATTTTCATTCTAGTAAATAAACTGTAGACAATTATTTTTTAAGCATTATTATTACGCGGTACGCGGATCAATTAATCGATGCAAGTTAACTTGTTATGTTGGAGCACAGTGTGGCACTAAAAACAAAATGTGACTGGGAACTGCTAAGACGCGAGCTTGGAGAGCCGTATCACACGTGGAGGTGTAGAGATGTAAGAACAGAGTACGAGAGCGATTCTTTCTTGGTCGCGACTTTATACAGAGAACGCGGTAAGAGCGGAAAAAACAGAATCGGAAACGACAGAGTGGGGATAGCTAGGCCGCGAGTTGTTTAAGAGAATGAAGAAAAACGTGATTGGCGGGGCAATAAATCATGATCGAGCGGAACAAACATTATTAGGTTTGTTCGAACCTCCAGTTCTGAACAGTTCGAAACGGTTCGAAATCCTGAAGGTTCGAACAGTTTTAAAATTGGAATTTTAGGGAAACTTATACTACCAACATTAGTAATAGTAATATTAAAAAAACACCAAACTTATTGGAAGAAATATCAATCGTAATGAACGTTAAATAGCTAATAGGCTAATGCATCTAACTACCAACATTGGGACAGGATTTAAAAAGTAATGAAAAGTTGTTTATATGAAATACGTTTTTCTAAATTTTGTAATGGATAATTCTGCATTTTTTATATAAGCAATATATTTATATATTACAAAACACCAAACTGGTGGACAAATATCAATCGTAATGAACATTTAAACGTTACTGCATCTGCATCTAACCACCAAAATTGCGACAGAATTTAAAAAGTAGTGAAAAAGTTGTTTATAAGAAATACATTTTTCTAAATTTTGTTATGGATATTTCTGCATTTTTTTTAAAAAAACACCAAACTGGTGGACAAATGTCAATCGTAATGAACATTTAAATGTTACATCTCAAAATTACGACAGGATTTAAAAAATAATGAAGTTGTTCAGAAGTACATTTTCCAAAATTTTGTAATGGATATTTCTGATAAACCGGGTAAATAAAACAAGGATTTTTAATACAAGCTGTTATTAATAATTGGTACGTGCATCAAATGCACACACACATTAATAAATATGTATTACATAACTATAAAATCAACAATTATGATGAATTTAAACAAATATATTACAATACATTTTCAATGTTCAAAGCCAAATCCTCTTCTTTTTTTTAATCTGTGAAGTAGTACACTCTTTCAATCCATTTTCGAGAATTGAAGCCTTTTTGGTAATTTGAATTGCAATACCTACATGATTTGGTACTTACATCAATCAGACTCTGAACGTTTTGTGTCACAAGTCTGAGAGTCGCATTAACTTGCAATTTATTATAATTTTCATGACGTAACAGGCTGGTACAAACACATACATATAATAGATTGTTCGGATATCTAATATGTTGATATCACAAATTCCCTTTATTTTTCTTAAGTCTCAAGGGGGACACATCGAACCAAAAATTATAAGTTTAGTTTACATAATATTAAATACTATTTTGTCTAAGTTTAACAAATATGTCACTTTCTCTACGAATATATGATAATTATAAATTCACTTTTCACATGTTCGCAAGTTCCTATAATTGTACCATTACATTCACTTCATTCTTAGAGAAAGAATCACTTGCTAGACTCAAGAACATGGTAGTCAATGAAGTAATTTCTAAAACAATAAACCACCATTTGAAGAAATTAATGTTTAGTCACATACTTATAGCTGTTTACTTTGGCTATTACTAAATTGATATAATAGGTGTGAATAAAAACTGTAAAAAAAATTAAAAATAGGTTTGATGAACCGAATCACACCAATACTCTAATAATATCACAAAATAAAATAAAAAACAAATAGGTACTTGAACGATAACTTAAAAACTAACCTACAACAACTCCAAACTCTAAAGTTCAACATAAATACGATAAACATAACCAGAAAAATGCGAAAGCTGATACGAATGACAATTACGCATGCTCCGGATTTATCAGAATTTCAAATACTAGCCCATCATCGAGAACTGTTAGAACCGTTCCGAACGGTTCTTGAATTACTAGTTCTGAAAGACCGAACACCGAACTACCAGTTCTCAGAATTTGCAGTTCCAGAACTGCATGGTCCGAACAGTCTTTTTCTTAAATGACATGCGCACTAGTTCTAGAACCGTTCAGAACTGCAGGTTCGAACAAACCTATTATAATGAGATCCGTCATTAAATACTGAAAAGAATGACATCTGGGGCCCGATTCTCGAACTTAAGAGAAGTGAACGTTCTATTGAGAGAAGTGATAGATCACACTCCCATCCCTCGTTCTCCTAACTTCAATAATAGCTGTTTTTAGGTAGGGATGTATGTCGATCGTGTAGGAAATAGCAGTGCAATGTTGCCAGGTTGCAAATGAAGGCGGATTAGGACAATTGTTGTATAGAACAGTGTATATTAGGTAATATGTAATTCCGGAAAGTGTTAGGCTAAACATCGAAATGTGTGTTTTCTACATATCATACATGTAGAAATAATGTAACATACATATATTAAAGTAATAAAAATAATAAAATAAAATAAAACGCCTTTTTCACAAAATTAGTTTAATAACTATTTAAACATATTACCTACCAGACATTTTATAATAAGAAAAATACATGTTATACAGACAAATTTTAAAGGTAGGGTGAAAAAACAATTAATGCAAAATTACAACGAATATTAACACTATAAAATTCTGAGAATTAGTTCAATGGGAAATACAAAATATTAATGAGAAAGAACGGGTAAAACTAACGCTGACAGGATTACGGATTACAATTCTAAATAAGATATTAATGAAAAGTTTAATATATAATTATGTATTTAAACCTATTATCTACGAGACATTTTATAATAAAAATACATGTTATACAGAACAATTTTAAAGGTAGCTGAAAAACGATTAAAGCAAAATTACAACGAATATTAACAATATATCATTCTGTGAATTTGTTCAATGGGAAATACAAAATATTCTGAGAAAGACAACAGGTTAATTTAACAGTGACAGGATTATGGATTAACAATTCTAAATAAGATATTACTCAAAAGTTTAATACATATTTCAAGAGTGTCTTAAGTGTTAACCGATGTCGGTATACAAGATAACAAACCAGAAGAAACGTTCAAATACGGTAAAAAGAACACATGGCTCATGTCAAATTACACAATGTAGAAAAATCCGCATTAGCTCTACATCATATTGAGGGCCGGTTTTTCCAACTCCGATTAAAACGCCGGTTAGCGTAATCATTGATTAAAACATCGGTTAGGACAAATTTGCGTTTTTCCAACGCCGGTTAACTCTAATCGTTGATTAAGAACGTCGTTAATCGACCAAATTTTAACCGGCGAAAGAAATACCTGATAAAATATTAAACAGTGATTAGGCCTATATACACATGCGCATAACCTAGAAGATTTGAATTTCTGTCTGACAGCTGTTGTTTTCATATGCATTTGTTTTATTGTATAAAAGTATTTTTTGGAATTAATTAACAATTATTTACATCAGTGATTTAGTAATGGTATTGTTTCTTCTATAAATGTAATGAACAGTATAAAAATAGCATAATATTAAATATGTGTAACTTTTAGCTTACTACAGAAATTTAATTAATTAATAACTACGAATACATTCTTTTCTCTGATGAGGATGATACAGCTTTGGAAGTTTTTCTATTCTACTACAATTCTGGGACTTTACCTTAATTCGTGTGGATTCTAAGATCCTGTGGCAATTTATGCTTGCATTTGCTCATTCCCTTTTTTGTAATTGCATTTAATAGCACCTTGTGAAAACATCATTTTAGTCGAACATATTTTAGACTCACTTTAGATATGTCATTAACATATTAAACTATTCTGAAAATTACAAATGAAATTGAAAATATGGAAGAAATTCTAGAGAAGCTGGCAGGTTTACGTTGAGATTATATGCAGACACTTTAAATTCTTTTAGCTGAACTGGGTTTGGATGAATAATGTACATGACTGTAAAGTTGACGTGCAGTTAATTTCTGCACTAATAATTATTACAGGCACTGTCAAGTTCACACCGATTCCTCCAGAACATAACATTTATTATGTTGAAATCATGTAAACCAATTTGGAAACAAGATTTTCTCAATAAACCTTCTTTGATTAATGGACATAATATTAGTTAGAATGCATTGTTCTTAATAAACAGCTGATGTATGATCTTTCAGTAAAAATATCTGGCTTTATTCACCCCACAGGAATTTGGTGAAAGTTAAATTATCTCAGATATGGCAATGCAAAGTACAATATTCTATATCATTATAGTGGGACTGATAATCCAGCTTAAGACCCTAGATATAGACTTTTCTTTTTCAGCAAACTTCCTATTTTTATGATTTTGTTACATATCATATATTTTACATAATTTTGGTAACTGTTAATTTCATATATGTACGTATATTGTATTAGTTTTTTCTTTTTTACAAAATTTTTGTATTTTTCAATAGCAATAAGTAATCAATAAATTTATTTCAGTTTCAAGTTTGTGGCATTTGTTATTTATTGAATAATAGAAATTTTAAATATGTGCTATGTACAGAGAAATTTTCATGCAATATTCACAAAATAAGTACTTAAACCTTATTTACTAAAATGAAATTTCTAATTACATATAAAGAATATAATCTTTAAAAAAATAAAGGCAAAAAGCACAAAGAACAAATTCAAATATAGGAAATAGCGCCAATATTATTATAACAAATATGCTAATTTAGATCAAATGTACGAGCATTTTTGTTACCAACCTTCTAAAATAAACTCTTAATCACTGATCAGGTAACCGGCGTATTTCTTGGCGTTGAAAAACGCCGGTTAGAGATAATCAACGATTAAGCGTAATCAATGATTAGTTAACCGGATACTTTAACCGGTGTTGGAAAAACCGGCCCTGATACAAGTCACAACTTCAGCCTAGAAAATGTTAGTTTAGTTAAACAAAGCAACAATAGAAACTTAGATATGTGGGAAGTCATATACATGAAAAAACATAAAAATTATCTGCTGAATAATGATATTTCTCCCCTTAATAACAAGCATTGATCGGTCATATGTACAAAATTTAAGTCGATATGCGCATGTTTCTCTTAACTTTTAATATGTTCGCTTGACTTGAACCGATAGATGTAAATTCCCCCAACTCTTGAGGGAAGGGATCTATCTCTCAAGTTCAAGAATACGATTTTTAACATTTCAAGAGAATCCCCTCCATTATTCTCTCGAAATCTCTGTTCTCTCGACTCGAGAATCAGGCCCCAGCTGGGCTGCGTTCATAAACGTCACACTGCGTGCACTCTAGGGTAAAATTTCACACAAAGCCGTTCAAAAACAGTTGAGTGATTCAATGATGTACGCGTGTAATGTGTTCATAAAGTCCGCTCTCGAATCACTCGAGCGTTTGAAAAACGCCGGATTTGAAACCACGGTGAAGAAGACTCGACATGCGCACATGGAAGTATGATTGTAATTGCCGCTTCTGTTATAACGATTCATTTATGAACGCAGCCCAGGGCTGCGTTCATAAATGAATCGTTATAATCGTGTGTGTGGCGTGTGAGTAATTTGCTTTGCAGCTGGGGTGGGACTACGTGTGCTATCGACTTAAAGCGATCGTTGTCCATTGTAGATAGCTACACTTTCAGGCGAGATTTTTAAAAATTGGTACCATGTGTGTCTCTTGCTTGACTATCGCTTGGCATTCGGTTATGTTCGGTTAGTTATTACGTTTTCTAAAAGTATTGACTCAATTTTTAGTAAATATTACGTCTTAAAGTTGAAAGCCGCTAAAATCACCAAGTCTTTTAATAAAAATTTCAAATTTATACTTGAATAAAATAAAGCAATAAAAACAAGAGTCCTTCTTTAATTGGAGTATTAACCTTATTTTCACATAAATTCAAGACAAGTGGAGAAATATCTTATTGTATTTATTACAAGTGTAGTGTTTACCACTTAGATGTTATTTATTCACATCAATGTGATTACTGCTAAAGAAAGTTTTACGCCTCGATTAAAGTTGGTTTAATTGTATGTGCTCTATATTGCATCATATTTGTATATATACAAATATGTAGATGCCTAGTTGGAAAACAACTATGATATACCACTAAATGATGAAGATGGACCATAATGTACCTAAATATTATTAACGAGGGAAATGTTGTACAACACAATTTAATAAAATTGTATTTTGAATAATATACTCATTTTATTTAAAGTAAACATTACAATTTTTTGCCAGAATTTTCATAGACTGAGCTATGGAATTTATTACATTCGTTAAATTACTTAAGATAGAATTAAGTGTGTAATTAGTTATCAATATTTTTTATTACATCGAGTGATTCGTCATTTAATTTTAATAATTTGTCAGACACTCCAAAACAACAATATTTATATTGGTGAACAGGTAGTACTTAGTACATTGGTCTAACGTACTTGTTGAGGGCATTCGCAATAAAATCGAAGAAGCAATATCCATATTATATGTTCTTGTGACTAAAAAAAAGATATTAATTAGTACAATCTTCAATTACCAATTTTATTTTGCTCTGGTTCACCTTTAATGCTGTTTGTATTCCAATTATTTTTAGTACTCGGTTATCTGCATTTGCAAGATGAAGATAATCTACAGCTTCACCAGATGTAATGCTTGCATTCTTATTAATTTTGGCAGCTTTGGCTTTTACATTGCACAGCCTATAAAACAGTTATTACTGCACGCTGTTACTTCGATATAATGCATATTAATAAACTGGAAAATAATATAATTAGTATATCATTATATTTTGAAGAACTTGTGATTGTAGTTTCAGAAAATTATTAAATTAATTTATGAAGTCATCATTAAATATATTAAATATGAATGTTTTACTTTTTGTCCACTTTTCTATAACTTTCCTACTATGTCGTAAACTATTTAACTGTTCACTGACATGATGCCACATAGTTTCCAAATGCTGCATGGAATTTATTTGTTAACAACACTGGATATTATTCTGCAAAATCTAGGAATGCTTTCCAATGGTCTTGATCACCTTCATTTTAATTTTATTGAGTACCTAATTATATTATCGAAAATACCTACAAATAAAATTAAAAAATATATAATTCAACAATACACATTATGCACAGTAAGTTCATATAGTTGTCTTATTACTTACCAGCAGGACGAAGTACTATTTACAAATGAATAGACATTTTCGAATATCTTTAAATTTTTATTACCTATCATATCATATAATTAATTATTATACTCTCCCGTTTTCTTTTATGCTTACATTTGAAATATTTTATTACCGCCTTAACTCCCATTTATTATATCTCGCTCTTATACATTGCTAAATACGCAAGCAATGATGTCTCTGTCTAAGGCGAGACCCTCAATGCTGTCGCTTGAAGGCGATATATTTAGGCGAGAATTAGTATCGCTTTCTATCGTAGACATGCACACGTGGTACGAATCAGGTAGAGAGATGTCGATGTATAGATATCTATGACGCACGTAGTGCCACTGCTGGAGTGTTGACAGAGCGTTTTGGTATTTATGAACGGTTTTAGAGTGGTGACAAGTATGACAGCACATGTGTCATATAACCCCACATAACAGAAGCGGCAATTACAATCATACTTCCATGTGCGCATGTCGAGTCTTCTACACCGTGGTTTCAAATCCGGCGTTTTTCAAACGCTCGAGTGATTCGAGAGCGAACTTTATGAACACATTACACGCGTACATCATTGAATCACTCAACTGTTTTTGAACGGCTTTGTGTGAAATTTTACCCTAGAGTGCACGCAGTGTGACGTTTATGAACGCAGCCCAGTGTCGATGACCTAGCGGCGCTAGAAAGAAGTGGGGATAAGCGGTGAATATTCAAATATGAATTTAAAAATTCAAACCCGCGGATTAATACACACATTAATTTATTACTTGTAGTAGTAAATATCATTTTTACGGTTGCTGTTGTACTTGTTGTTATATTTAATGTTATGCGAAAGTTATAGGTAAATTTATCATATAAAATAGATATTGATATGTACTATTATATTCGGTTTACATATAAAGTGGCTCGATGACTAGCAGCGGTAAAAGAAAGGGGTTAAAATTCAAATTTGAATCTTGTGAATAATACGATCA
Organism: Amphimallon solstitiale; assembly: GCA_963170755.1. NCBI lineage: Eukaryota > Metazoa > Arthropoda > Insecta > Coleoptera > Scarabaeidae > Amphimallon > Amphimallon solstitiale. Next base: position 21,802,748 of record OY720685.1, read on the forward strand.
ATAAACACTTCAATTATGTTGCACAATAGATCTTAAATAGTGCCTAATAAGTCTTTTTGATATGTTTATATAGGTATTGAAATGTATTTTGAAATAGATATAACTAACAAGTAATGTCAAACAGCATAATTCCTTCTAATTTGGCACTAAATTTAATCAAAAATATTAAGAGCTGCTACTGAAACTACTGAGCTATACATATAATATTGTTTGTTTTTGGGCCTTATCTTCTTATTATATTTTCGTGTTCTAAAATACATTAGTATTGTATGCATAAGTATAGATAGCTACATAGTCTATTAGGTAACGTAACTTAAGACTTTTACACAAGATCTACCATCAGATTCCAGTACGATAAATGTTGGAATAATATTGCTTCTTCAACCACAACAATAAAACAAACACACAATGTTATCAGTTTATGTCATATTTATTTATCAATAGGATAGGCGATTTATTTATTTATTTATACACTTATTACAAAGTAGCATTCAAAAAAAACATCAATTAATTAAAATTGAAATGAACAACTATTCACAGTGCCGATAAATATCTCAGCCAACACTGCTAATATAATAGTGTTAATCGTTACATCATCTTCAACTAAAACCTCAAAACATTCCAACGAATTTGCTAACATCAGATTTCAATAAGTTAAATATTGGAAGAATATTGTTTTTACAACTACAGTAATAAAATAAATAGACAAAGTTATTTCATTGTAATAAATTTATGTATCAGTTATAATTCTGTGGTTATACCTACTCTTACTGCAACATTAGCATTCAGAAAATTCATCAACTAATTAAAATTGAAATGAATACTGTTCACAGTGCCGATGAATATATCAACCAAAACTGCTGATATAATATTGATAATAGATTACGCCAACTTCATCGAAAACTTCCACATAATCCATATAATAAAATGTAGTATTAAATATTTAGACACACTTTATATTATAGTAAATAATTTCCCATCTCCTCGGTCAATTCTAAAATAAGGATTTTATATTGCTATCATATATTAATTACACACCAAATACGTTGACTTTATTTTTAGTTTTGATTTTAGAAGTACGTATGTCACGTCTTCATACTTCAAACAATAATAATAATAATTAAATTAAATAATAATAAACTTGACAACAGCATATTGCCGTTGTCAGACTTCAGAAGTAGTAAAAGTACGCATGTCCAAGCAACAATTTTAAAATGTACTACTGTGACCCGTTCAATGACTTCAGGCGCTGGCCACAAGCTCTAGCGGTATACGCTTCCAGCGCCGTAACTCCCTGAACGCACGGATTGTGTAACTTGCAAAATGGACTCGGTAAGTACGTGCATAGTCTATTAATTATTTCCATTTTTGTGCCTTTTAGACAATAATGTCCTTAATGAATGTTGTTCGGTTATAGCTCACCCGTAAACTGCACTGTACACGAATAACAAATTAGAAACTAGAGAAACTTTAACATTAACATATTTGAAAAGTGATACAGCCGATCAGTCAGGGAACCCTTGCAACATTCACCATTCATGCTATTTAATATTTATGTAATGATAATAATATTTATATTTTGAATAAATTTATTTTTATTATAGAACATGTTTTGGTAATTCTTTAGATAGGGTGCCCCATGATAACATCAAAATACAAGGATAAAATATACATCAATAGAGAGCTTACATTTCACGGAATCCATAAATGTAGGTTTCATTGCCAGCAGGTCAGTAAAAAGTATGAGATTTTCGTCTTAAAAATAGGAAAATAATTTACTGTTGACAAAACTTATAAGTGAAAAGTATGCATGAATTAAAAAAATATGATTTTAAAATATTAAATGAATTATCACGGATTATAAACATTTATATAAAAAAATAAGATTGTACATGAGCATGGGTGTCCGACTCCCCTTTCCCGCCAATTTTTTTTTTTAGTTCTACTAAGGTCGCAAAGTCTCTGCTATTCAATAATTCAAATTACCCGGGCAAAATTAAAGACACGCTTTGTCGCTGTCGCTGACCGACATTTTGCGTAGCAGATTCGGAAGTGTTTGTGTTGTGTTTTTTTGTTTATTTTTGTGTATTGTTATTGAACTTTCTTTAAATTGTATTATTTATAGACAATAAATTATAGACATTATTAACCATCTATAGATACTTAATTAGTTTTATTTGGTAAGTGCAACAATTATTTAAAAAAGAAATTTAGGGGAGTAATAAATTGTGATTATTTAGGTACCTCATTTTCAAACATTCAGTTCAGTTTTGGAAGTGAATTTAATTTGAACTCTAAGCTTTAGGTAAGTTATATTCTATGTAATCATTTTTAAAACATTTACATTAATTACCAAACAAATTAGTTACGATGAATTATGCAGCATATTATATTTAAATAATACAGATTAGTAAAAGAATCATAAATTTATAATTTAATTGAATTTCGTTTGTATTTGTTTTTATTCTATTATTTTTTTAAATAGGTATTTTCATGTTTTTAGAGTAGTTGTCCGAGTTGCACAACATAGTAATAATGGTTTTTGTTTGTTGTGTTTCTGGGTGTAGAAACACTAATAAAGAAGAAAGAATGTATTTGTTTCCTAAAGATATTGAGGTATGTTGTTATTTAATAACTATGTTTCTGTTCTCTATATTATTGTGATTAAATGTTCTATTAGATTGCGAAGAAATGGATGGACGTTATTGGTCGACAAGATTTGCTACAGAGAGATTTTGAACGTGTTCGAAGTTCCTATAGAGTATGTGGTTCCCATTTTGATAATACTTGTACATTTTTGGAATATCATAACCGAACAAATTTAAAATATGATGCATTTCCAACATTACATTTACCAGGTAAATGATAATCGATATTATATTAATATGCAACATACATAATGAATACTCTAAATTTTATAACTATTTTCTTTACATGAAAAATATTTATTTTTAACTATCTTTATATGGTGGGTAATTTGTATAAAGTTCTAAATATTGAATTATTGTCGTCACATGTGACCCATGGTAAATCAGTGAAAGAAGTTATGTTAAATATGCATTGGAACAAACTATACAAAGTTATATTGTTTATATACCTAAAGTAACACATTTCACATTAGATATTTTAAAAAATGTTGTTTTGCAGATTATGATATATCAGTTGTAGAAGCACCTCTAATTCCTGAAGAAGATGTTAGTTCTACACATGCAGGTACTCGTTTTTTTTTACTTGATAGTTGTTCATTACACACACATATAATTTTAGGTTCTGAAATGCTTGAAATACCACCAGGAAAAAGGAGGAAAATATCACCGAAATTGCATATTACACGTGCAGGTTATTACTAACTACTGTTTTTCATTTTGTCATATTTAAAGTTTGACATTTTTTAGGCATCAAAACAAGGGGAAGCTTGTTGGGATATATGGGTGTGAAACACAGAAGACAGTTAACACCACAATCGTTATTGCCAGAAAATTGGATGTTAAGCTCGTTGACAATGAAAAACGTTTACAAGAAGCACTTAAGTTTGCAGAATCTGAAAAATTTTTACGTGCTAATGTAAACGAAGTTTCCCTCAAATTTATAATATCTCAAATAAAAATGCAACCTAAGAAAAGTAGAGGAAGAAGGTTTAGTATTGATGATAAAATATTGTCTTTGTCTCTTCTGAAACAGAGTCCTAAAGGATACAAGCTCCTTAGAAAAATTTTTGCTTTACCGTCCAGGAAAACTCTTGTAGAGTTATTGTATAAACTTCCGTTTTCTTCTGGACTTAATCAATCGATTATAGACAGTTTAAAAACCAGTGTTGCTAAAATGGATGTGCAAGATAGGTACTGCTGCTTATTGTTCGATGAGATTATGTTAGAAGCTGGTTTATATTATAATAAAAAAGATGATTTCATTGAAGGTTTTGAAAATGCTGGTGTAGAAAGAAAAAAAAAGTTAGCTGATCATGCTATGGTATTTATGGCAAGAGGTGTAAGAAGCAAATGGAAGCAGCCAATTGCTTTTTATTTTGTCGAGTCATCAATGAATGCTGTAGATATGGCAAGAAATTTAAAAACCATCATTATTGCCCTTAATGATATTGGCTTGCACGTTCTGGCAACAATATGTGACCAACACTCAACAAATGCAAAAGCTATTAGATATTTGAAAGAGAATTATGAGAGGGAATCCTGTTTAGAGGGAAAAGAAAGTAGGTTACTTGGATTTAGTATAGGCGGTAAAGAGGTCATACCTTTGTATGATCCTCCGCATTTACTAAAGGGTATTCGGAATAATATGCTAAATTCCAATGTGCAATTTAAATGGAAGTCGCAAGAACAAGTAGCTAAGTGGGATGATGTAATAAAACTATATGAGCTTGACACAGGAGATTATGATACCAAAATGTGCAACAGGTTAACTGAAGCCCATGTATATCCTACTAAAATCAAGAAAATGAAGGTGAAGATAGCAGCACAGGTATTTTCGCAACGATTTCAATCTGTCATGAGAGGATTAGCAAAATTTGGTAAGCTTTTCAACACAAAATATTTCTTAGTTGATTTCCAAATAATGTTTTTATAAATCCATTTTTACTCCAATTATTTTAAGCATATTTATATTGTGATTTTCATTATACAAAATTTCACGTTACAAGAAACAACTCACCATAAACATTATCAACACAAATCTATTTGTTTGTTTTTTACTAGGTGGTGATTGTCTTCCGAAAAGTGCAGCTGACACAGCAGATTTTTTGCTTTTTGCTGACAAGCTATTTGACAGTGTCAATGGCTCGGCAGTTTGTGCGCAAGAAGGAAAAACCTTGCGATGTGCGGTTTCTGCATCTTCACCTCATATGGACTTCTGGAAAGAAGCTATACACGTGTTGAAATCTATAAAATTTTGTAGTAAAGAAGGAAGGAAATTTGTACCACCAACAATCATAAACTGGATAACAACATTGCAGGGTTTTATTTATATATGGAATATGTTAAAGGATGTAGGGTTTGACTATCTCTGTCAAAGAAATTTCAACCAAGACCCATTGGAAAACTTCTTCGGTTGTATGAGAAGTCACGGAGTAAGAAATACAAATCCCACTTGTACTAGTTTCACTTACTCTTATAAAAGTCTGTTGATTAATAATTTTATGGCTGTGCATTCCCCATCGTCCAATTGTGAAATAGATGATTGGGAGGGTGCTTTAAACACATTGAAAGGGTTTATTACGAGCATTGAGATTATTGAGAATGTACCAAATGAAGATTCTGGAATTGCTGAAGTTGTTGAAGAAGTTTCTCCTTTCACATTTACAAACTATGATAAAATTGTAATCAGCAGCCACAGCTACATAGCTGGTTATATGGCAAAGACCATATTGAAAACAGTTAAGTCCTGTCAGATATGTAAAGGAGAATTAATATCAGACTATGATCAAGAGGAACACAATTTAATAAATGCAAGAGCATATTCTCCACGAGCTCTTCTACGTCCACATACAAATTTCATAAAATTATTTGGGAAATGCAATGATATTATACATTATTATTTACCGAAACTGTGTACAGAAAATAACATATCTACAAAGTTAATTAGTAAAATCAACATACACATAAAGATGACTTTCAAATGTCAACAGCATAATTTATTTCAAATATTTGTGACAAAGTTTGTTAACTTTTACTTGTTTATGTGGACAAAAAATATTAATAATATTTTGAAAGGTAGAAACTTGCGAGGTATTAATGACGAGATTAAACTACTTGCATTACAAAAGTACAAAAAATTAAAAGCAAAAAAAAGAAAAATAACACAAGAAAAACAATTATTTTCATGAAGCATGGCAAAGAAACAGTTTGAAGAAGTAAAGTAGAAATTATGATTGATGATGGGCAAACATAGAAAACATGTGTCTGAACTTAAGCCACATATTATATAGATGACAGTCAATGTTACTGTCTAGATAAATTTCAAAGTCCTTAAGTTATAATACTTGCATTAAGTTCAGACATATGTTTTCTATTTTAAGTCCATCTTCGTCCTAGAAACTTTATGATATCACGGTATATAATATATATATAGGAGATATAAAAAATATACCTACAAAATTGTAAAAATTAGATTTGCTAATTAGTTACACCAAACATTTTTATACATTCCTTAATTTAGAAAATTTTATAATTGTTTGCTTCACATAAAATTGAAAACATACTTTGATGTAGTAAGGTTGTCCTTACATTGAAAGCGTAGCTTTTTCTTAAATTTAGAAGCTAGTGCCCATATAAGGAGAAAGAATAATAATGTTAAGACTAAATTTTATATTCGGTGTATATTATTTTAGAAATAATAATTTTAAGTGTAGGTACTTGACTCTAATAGTTGACTAAGAAAATGAATTAAGATTTGCTGTTCCTTTTCATTTTAAGTAATTACTGTTAACCAAGAAACTGAACATGCTGTATAATTGTTTTTTCTTTGATACACTTTCAAAAAATCTTTTTTATTTCAGCATTCTCACATATTTTTTACAAATAATGAAATTTTTTTTTCTGCCACTCACTGATTCACTTTATATGTTTGATAATAACAAAGTAAAATTTTCATATGGAACCCTAATAAAATACTGAATGTAATTTTATAAATTAAAGGAATATGCTGATTTACTTTTTCTATTAGGAATTATTATGTTTGGTATTATACTATTGAATATTTCATTGTTATGTGCACGTTGATGCAAGAATTATTTGTTTTATCAACTTACTTTGTATATGAAATGTTATTTTGTTAACAGTATAATAATCTAATAATAAAGTCTATCTATATTTTCATACTTTTTACTTATTCTATTTTTATTTAATATAAATCATATTTAGACATGAATGATGTTTTATTTTACTACCTATTAAATAGTAAAGTACTTTTCTGATGTTACTTACTTATATTTGTATAAATAAATACTTTTAGTTTCATTTACTTTAACCAACTATATTTATATTTGGTTAAAGTAACGTAAAATTATAAAATTATATTCGGGTAAAGTAAGTAAAATGAAACTAATTATAAATATATCATATAAATCTAAATTTAAAACCCGCCAAAATACTTCAACGACACTGCGACCTTAGTGGTAACTAAAAATTTAATCGTGAGATATTTGGGGAGTTGCCTATTTATAAAGAGTATGTAATTTGTGTACATGAGTTCATTTCTTTTAAATGAGCATTGGATCAGATTCATGCGCCGCTCATAGTCAATAGACGGCAACCAGTTTAGCACGTAAAATATTAAATTTTCGTATTATAACCTGAAAATAGTGCTTTTTGAAAACGAAAATTTGATACTTTTTACTGCCTTGCTGGCAAGAAATCTACATTTTTGGATTCCGTGAAATGTAAGCTTTCTATTGATGTATATTCTATCCTTGTATTTTGATGCTATCATGGGGCACCCTCTCTAAAGAATAGCCCATGTTTTTTTATCCTAAATGATACATCTGTTTCTGTCAGTATTTAATTTATATTCAAAACACGAATCATTTTTTCATGTAATAAACTTATTGCCCAATAGATTTTAAAATTAGCGCGCAAATATTTTCTTCGACCTTATTACGGCAGCCATCGGAAGTGGCACGAGACACACCTCAATTCACAACAAACGTTAGTAATGGCTGATCGTGGTGAACAAATTCATACGAATGACACAATGTTTTGGGAAAATACATTTAGTGTAGAGGAAGAGCAGTGCGAAAAAGGCTTCGTGGAGGATAAGGTGTGTATCTCTGAAACTGCTATTAGTACAGACAGTGCCGAATTACAAAGCCCCATATGTCAAGGCAAAATAAAGCAGTATGACGAGTCCACACGTTCGGACAATATTAAAATAGAAATGCCATCGTTTGAAGTAACTGAAGAACAAAATGACAACGTTAAAATAGAAGGAGGGATCAATGCTGATGATATTAAAATTGAGGTTGATAATGGACTACTCTGTAAGTAAATATTGCAACGCAACTTCTAATAGAAGCAATTCTATTAGAAGTTTTCTGTTTTGTTCTGTTTGTACGGACTCATGAAATATCTGCAACATAAATATAAAATACACAACTCTAACACAGAAGAGTTGTACATTCAGTATTTATACTGTTTATCGAAAACCATAATCTGATTCTATTACAAACACCAAGTTGTTATATTTTGATTTTCACACCTGCTTTTGTCTGAAATACTGAGGTTTAACTTAGTGCAATTGCCAATTAATTCTTTGACATCCTATGTTGAATATTGTGTGGTTATTTCGACAGCAGGATAAATATATATTTCGTGGCTCTGTACTTATTTAAAAAGTCTCCAGGTGATAGTAAATGCTTCCATTGTTAATCTCTATATATTTGGCCAACAGACTGTGAAGATTGTGAAGCCTATTACATTGACTATTGTATTGAATGTGGAATGCTGGTCCATATTTTAAACAAACATGCTTTAAATAATGCAGATAAGGGAGCACGAAAAGATATCCCAAATGATATTATAGAAATACAAGATTGCTTGGGACAAATCGGAATATATGCCTTAAGAATTATTCCTGAAGGTGTAAAATTTGGTCCTTTCACTGGACTCACAACAACAGAATGTCCCTGGGAATTGAAAGGTGAGAAATTTGTTTTGGACATAAATAAATCGAAGCATTTGAATTGGATGCAGTACGTTAATCCTACCAGGAATAATTCTGAACGAAACTTGAGTGTCCTTCATTGTGAAGACAATGTATATTATCAAAGCACTCGTCCAATCCAAGCCGGTGAAGAATTATTGGTGTACTTTGGTGAGGAATACGGAAACAACATGAACAAAATTGTCAGACTGGATTTTGATATCACTACGAAGCAAACCACTAAGGACATATTTGCCTGCACAATTTGCTGCCTTGGATTCAGCTTAAAATCGCATTTAGCCAAACATAAAACCCTTTGTGTTGAGGGTAAAACAGGAAGCTTCTCAATTGAAGGTATTGTAAATATCACATTTTGATGTTTGCGGATTTGTCCGTATTGAGTTTTCTGTTTTATGTGTAATTCTAATGGGGTGTGTTTTTTACTACATTTCAGAACTCACGCAGTGCCAGGTTTGCAAAATCCACTTGGATCTGAAGGAATATTTGGCAGACCATATGACCTTCTGCTATGAGAGGAATGCCAGGTACGATTGCTCTTCATATGATTATACATAAGAAGAGTGTGACAGAAATTATGTTTTCTTATCAAAGAGTGTACTATTTTACACTTTGAACTGAAAAAGTAGGAGAGCAAATTTAAATACCTCAGTTATTCTGGTATTGAAGCTCTTTCATTATTATTAGTTATATTTTTGCGATATTCAATGGGTTCAGGCTATAAATGCTCAGGATTTGTTGTCACGTTTGAATTTCTGCAAAAGTTAAAATTAACATATTTTAATAATTACTGTATATAATGTCATTTCACGGTTTTTAAACGTGATTCAGTGATATAAGTATGAAGCTGTTGTGGTGAAATTATAATATAAAAATTTATTATTTTTATTTACAAATAAGTGAATCTGTTTTCCTTGGAAATAGCGAGTTGCGGTGTTTTTTGCTTTATGACAAGACACATTTGCTAACAAGTAACATCTACAAATGTTTTATGTATGAATAGCTGAATAAATGAAATGAAATGAATTTGAAAATAGAGAATGACTTTATTACATGCTTTTACCAAATCAGCTATCGTGAATGTTTTTTTTTTGAAATTTCATGTAAGATTCCAGGTTATTGATGAAGTTTGAAATTAAAATTTTGAATTTTATAATCTGCCACCTTGATGCTATGTGGAAAACATTCTGCAAGTATACTTTCAGGTCACAGTTGTGAATGAATAGGCAAATTGCATACAGCATAATAATTGATAAAACATGAAGGCCTGTATATGTTTATTTCAAATTGGAGTGTTAATTTTTAGTTTTAGTTTCACCTTGCTTATTTAGTAAACCATTATTATTATTTACAGGAATAAATTAAGATTATATAGTGCCATAAATAATTATAAATACAAAATCATTTATGACTTACATATGTTAATTAGAACATTAAATACAATAACAATTTTATCTACACTGTTTAATTTTTGCATATTATTACACTTTTTTAACACAGATACTGGAATGAGATATTTTAAGGTGCTAACGAGTTCTTCCTTTAGTAAAAGCTGGAATAACTAAAATTCACTTGCAGAATTCCTAGTGCTTCCTTTATTAAGAATGCTCTTTCTCCTAGAACAACATATTCCATTCATTTTTCAGATGTATTTCACCTCGAGCTTCACTAATGTGGCACATACTTCCCTGAGGAGTTATTGCTATTAAAATTTCTATCGTGCTTATAAATAGAACAGTACTACTGCTGAGCTAAATTATTATGTGGTTTTCCAATGAAAACTTCAAAGCAGGCAATAATTCGGCTGTTTTTTTCTTGAAACACTTCTATCAAATATACTGCAATACAGAACGTTCTAGTAAGTTTTAGTCTTTGATACATATCATACTTAGATAACTAAATAATGACCTTAGCAAATTAATTTAATAAGATAATTGTGTAATAAGAGCACTTATAGTCAAATTTTAATTATACAAATCTGTTTGTTTACCAACAACGGCCATATTGAATTTGATTTAACAGGTCGTTGGATTGCCCTATTTACGAATATTTTGTTGATATGGGTTATGTTTGAGATTTGCTTATTTTAGTTATCTAAAAAGACAAAACATGCATTCTTTGTAAAAATAAATCGGTTTAGTATTTTATATAAACTAATAAATTGTTGTTTTCCAAAATTTTAACATGTAATTAAAAGATTTTATAAACTTCATTGTTAATATAAGCACTCTATTGTAAATTGGGCTGTGCACGTGTTACGGTCGTGGACAGCTCGTGATTACTCTATATGTTGAGTGAACAGAGTATAGTAGAACAATGAACCCAACAAGACAGGTTTGTTGTACAGGGTGTTTCATCGGTTGGGGTATCGCGAATTAAAGTGCCTAAATATAAAAATATCGACTTCAAATTTTAACCACTTATAGAGCTTTTAAACCGCTACCAACAGGTTAGGTTGTTTTTGATAATATTATTTTAATTAATGCGTAAATTAAAAAAAAACGTATTATCAAAAATTAAAAGTGCTCAAAAAATGTTCAAATTTGAATGGTGATACGTGGAAATATCACCCATATTAACTTCACAATCAGAATTTTTATAAACGAAACCGTTTGTCAAATAAAGTCAATATTAAATAATGTCGTTTTTCTTACGACAGATTTATGGTACTTAACTTTCTAATTGTGCTGTCCGCAAACAGGTAGTCCTTTTAAATTTATGACGGATAATAAATAAAAATTTATTATAAACTCAACACACAACACTGTAATAAAAAACCCATAAATTCTTCAACGTCCGCAAACAGGTAGTCCTTTTAAATTTATGACGGATAATAAATAAAAATTTATTATAAACTCAACACACAACACTGTAATAAAAAACCCATAAATTCTTCAACGTCTTGCCTTTAATTTTGAAATTATTGTAAAATATTCAATAATTGATTAAGTTTTAATTTTTTTTTCAATTGCATAGTTGATTTTATAGACATATCTTTTTAACACCTGAATTTCAATAAAATCTGAGTACTTTTGATTTTTTGAACGAAGGTTTTTTTTTATTTACGCATTAAATAAAATAATATTATCAAAAACAACCTAACCTACTGGTAGCGGTTTAAAAGTTCTATAAGTGGTTAAAATTTGAAGTCGACATTTTTATATTTAGGCACTTTAATTCGCGATACCCCAACCGATGAAACACCCTGTACAGTATACTCAAATATTACAAGACACTGATATCCATACATTTATTAAAAGATATATAGAATATTTCCAAACAACACTGGTTAAAAATGTAATATTCTCTGAACTCATTAAATCTTCCTATTTTTGAACATGTTTGATGTACTCTTTCCAGTTGGCACATTTCACTTTTACGATGATAGCAAGGTGCAATATTGGTAATAATTACAGCATTTTAATTATAATTATAGCAATCTTATTTATCCAATAGGTACAATCTAACTAATTACATAACTAAAATTTATAGTGTAGAAATATTCATAATAAACCCACTTCCTATAGGTCAATTATCCAAACAGACGATACACGTCATAAACAGTTACTTCGGGGAAGTATACTAGAATCGCTCTCGCAACCGACATGCGCCACCAAAATTAAAATGGCGTCAAATTTGAGACGTTGCAAAATTTGATCTGTCAAGTAATATTAATTTTGATACTATAACCCTAAATAATCAATTAGACTTGTGATTTTAGCACTACCGACAATAATTCTAATACGCAACTATTAATTTGATAATAATTTGGCTTAAGTACTATTAGAAACCGAATATAATGATTATTTTATATTTGTATGAATTTGTCTGCTCTTAATAATTAAATATAAGTACAATAAAGGTAAGAATTGAACTTTTGGTGTTCATTTAAATTCAGAAATGTATTAAGTAAATATGTTCCAGTTAGTTTTACTATAGACAATAAAGATATTTACTAGCAAAGACAGTTGTACAGCAGTATCGTTACCAGTAGTGCTATATTGCTTATCCATTAAATGCATTAACATTAAAGTAATTTTACATGCAACAACAAGAAGGTCAGAAAAGTATTACACCAATTATAAAATTTTTTTTTTGCCAGATTCTTACTGTTCACTATGATTATTACCATACTCACTGACATACTAAAAGCAACTTGTTTGAAACATTTCTCGCAGGTATATCATAGATTACAACATAGTTTTTGCATGCTAATCGAACATTTTTGATTAAGCTAGACTCATCATTATTATTTATTTAAGCTTTAAACTAGTATAAATTCTATCTATTCTTCTATTACAGTCAACGTGTTGAACCCCTCTTAAATTTGAAAATTTCCTAAATAATATTACATGTGATCTTCAAACATTTATTATTATATGACGATCACCTGCTTCTTCGATTAGATAGTTTTCTGTCTTATTACGGTACCATTGTTCTGTGAACATTGATTATACTGTTTGATTGCATGCTAATCAAACACTTTAAAACCAAACATTTCTGTTGAATAAAACTTACTTTCTATTATATAATTTGGTTTAGATCAATATATTCGATTTATTTCTGCACAGGAAAGTGTGCTGATTAGTTTTTAATGATGTTGTTTAAGAAAGATTTGCTTCAGAATAAAAATAGTCAGCGTTTCTTATGCCTTTTATAAGTAAATTGGAAGACACGTTCAGACAATATTTAGCTTGTATTCTTTTATGTTAGATATAAGTAGGTTATAAAATCCAAACTGCAAAACCTGTACTAATATGCAATGTACCAGTAAAATCTCAAACAGGTCATGTAATTATGTGTAATAAATGTTCTTTGTTCAGTTTCATGTACATAATCTTGCTCTTTGCAGATCGTCTGAAAATAATCTTGCGATAGTTGGGATCACTTGAGTGCTTCAACTTAACGACACACTCGCATCGCCATCTGATTACCATCACAAATTACTAGTTCTTCCGCGCTGCCAGTGTTAAGCTGTCTTTTGTACGGTGTAGGATTTAATACTTGAAATTTTCTAGGGGGACTTAAAATTGTGATAATAAAGATGACCACAATGTCATTCACACTAATATTCGCTACGCTTGTCAAGTGTCATCCGCTCCGTGAAAATAAAAATCTGACAACAATGCTCAGAATAGCCATGTATTAAATAAAATATTGATAAAGAAAAGTAATCTTTAATAATTTTATCTAAACCATTAGGTAAGCAAGCTTAAGAAATAATTCTCTCTTTAACGTATTTTGAAAAAGAACGCAGTAATAATAGACCATTGTTCCCGCTAACAACAGTTCGAGAGGTAATATTTTCTGTTATTTATAATTTATACCATAAAGAGAGTTTAATCATATTTTTTATTTAAAGAGTAGCAAGTGCTATAAATATTCATATTGCAACTGTAAATAAAATATTTACGTCAAAATAGAGGGTTCAACGCGAAAACGGTCTAGACATAAACCTGTTGTAAATACTGATGATTTTACTCTCTGTGCAATTAGAAATTCAGTACATATATGACATATAAAAACAGTAAGTTTAAAGTAATTAAGAATTTACATTTATAAAATTAATATTTTCATCTATTACAGAACAACATATTACTCTTCAATCATTGTATATTACTCTTACCGAAAAGAAACTTTTTTCTGGTTGTAATAGGTACATCTTTACGGACAATATTGTGTAGAATTGGTTTTAATTTTATTATAAGAAAGCTGGCCTGAATTTAACGAGCTTTAATGGAACTCTCACATGTTGTATTAAAACGTGTTACATTCTTGTAACAATATGTTCGTATGAAACATGAAAATGAATGCGTTTGTTTCCCTTGAGGGGACCTGGGTTTACCAAGATGGAACTATTTGTAAAACTTCGCAAAATGACTATAAAAACCACAAAAGCATCGAAAGTGAATGGTAAAAGGTAAAATATATTTTGAAGAATAATATTTTTTACGTATTAATCGTCTTTCAGATATATTCTATACATGCAGGTAGTTCTAATAATTCTAATTCCTGGAGCAGAATTAATATTTCCGACTGGATTATCATGGTGACATGAACAGAACAGACAATTACTTATACTGGTTTGAACATCAACTTCTTATGAGTTTAGAAGAACCGTAGCATAGGGAAGTAGGTTTCCGAAGAAAAGATATTTTACATTTTATAATTAATGTAAATGGCTGTCATTCAGAAGGCATTATAAGTGATGAAGAAAACTAGGGTGTCAGATTAGTATTGTTTTATAATGTAATGAGTTTTTTAATGTGTAATAATATATAGATTTTATGTATATTACTTTTGTGAATGTGGTATAAAATAAATGTATTTAGAATTTGTTTGTATTTTTTGTAGACATAGTCCTTATAATTTAAAACATATTAATGGTGTTTGTTAATATTTTAAAATGTCAAACTAATCCAAACCTCAGATTATTTTCAAAGTACAGCTTACTCAATGTAATGTAATTTGTCAACACTGTTATGACGTGTATCGTCTGTTTGGATAATTGACCTATAGTAAATATATAGCATATATTAAATGAAACGGCTAAATGTTAGTAGTATTAGAAGAATTTAAGTAGAAAAGCAAGTAGAATACACAAAGGAAATATCATATCATTTTGTCTATTTATACAGTGTGATTTTGAAAATCATTACCAAATAAGTTATGATAAAATTTTTAAACATAATCAACAAAATCACATTTTGTTACGGTCGATTCTTGTTTTTTTTTTCTCGATTGTTAAAATATTTGATAATGAATCTTGTGGATATTTTATTGCTGAGTGTGGCTGAATACCTTGAACCCTTGGTGTTCTTCCTCTCGGGTAAGAGCATCCTCAGGAGGCTCATCAAGTATCTAATGGGAGGTGGTGCCATTTTCGATCGACGTTTTAGTGAATAACTTGCCATAGTTGCCTCTCCTTATGGCGAGAGAGTAGCAAAATGTTTAGATTTTAGTTTGGTTTTCCTGTAGCAGTAACCAAATTAATGAAAGTTTTGGTATATTTACATTTCTATTACATGTTATGAGGCCACAAGAATTAATGAATTTTATTATTATTACTTAACCCTTTGTACTCACTCCTTAATTATTTATTTTTTTACGTATTACAGTGACAATTTCAGTCTTTATGTGTGCAAGAGTTCAAGTAAAGTATTGAATATCAAATACAGTGGTGAGCATAACTTTCGTATTAATGTGAACCCTTACTTCTGGCGGGGACTTTATCTGCTCCAGTAAAGCGCATTAGCTAAATTAATGCTACCCTTACATTGATGTTTACCATGAGATTAGATATATTTATTTATTTTCAGAAAGTGTATTCTACCGACACCACCAGTCAAACAAGCGTTAACAGTATTGAACGGACGGAAGAGATGCCCCCGTAAAATCTATAGATGTGAGCAGTGCAAGTACAGGACGAAGTATCAAGCAGATCTCAAGGAGCACACCAACAACAATCATAACAAATTTAAAATGTATAAATGTGGGATTAGTAGCAGACGTTTCAAGACTAAAGGATTCCTCAGGCTGCACGTGAAAAATACGCACGCTTGTGTTGTAGAAAAGGACGACCAAGAACATTTTAAGACTGATTATAGCATAACAAATATAGAAGTAGAACAATCCAGCTCACGAGATCCAATGAAAACATTTAAGTGTTCTCTGTGTGTGTTTCGATCAAAATACAAACATGTTTTAGGAAAACATGTAAACACTAAACATTTGAAGAAATTTAACTATAAATGTGACTCTTGTGAATTTGAAACAAACGCCAAAAGTCATTTAGAAAGACATATTAAAACTAACCATTTGAAGCAATTTGATTATAAATGTGATTCTTGTGAATTTAGAACAAACATCAAAAGTCATTTAGAAAGACATATTAAAACTAACCATTTGAAGCAATTTGATTATAAATGTGACTCTTGTGAATATGGAACAAACCACAAAATTGATTTAGAAAAACATATAAAAACTAAACATCTGAAGGAATTTGATTACAAATGTGACTCTTGTGAATATGGAACAAACCACAAAATTGATTTAGAAAGACATATAAAAACTAAACATCTGAAGGAATTTGATTACAAATGTGACTCTTGTGAATATGGAACAAGCCAAAGAAGTAATTTAGAAAGACATATAAAAACTAAACATCTGAAGAAATTTGATTATAAATGTGACTCTTGTGAATATGGAACAAGCCAAAAAAGTGATTTAGAAAGACATATAAAAACTAAACATCTGAATGAGTTTGATTATAAATGTGACTCTTGTGAATTTGGAACAAACCTCAAAAGTCATTTAGAAAGACATATAAAAACTAAACATCTGAATGAATTTGATTATAAATGTGACTCTTGTGAATTTGGAACAAACCTCAAAAGTCATTTAGAAAGACATATAAAAACTAAACATCTGAATGAATTTGATTATAAATGTGACTTTTGTGAATTTGGAACAAACCTCAAAGGTCATTTAGAAAGGCATATAAGAACTAATCATCTGAAGGAATTTAATTATAAATGTGACTCTTGTGAATTTGGAACAAATAAAAAATGTCGTCTAGAAATACATATAAAAACTAATCATCTGAAGGAATTTAATTATAAATGTGACTCTTGTGAATTTGGAACAAATAAAAAATGTCGTCTAGAAATACATATAAAAACTGAACATTTGAAGCAATGTGATTATAAATGTAACTCTTGTAAATTTGGAACAAACTTCAAAAGTAATTTAGCAAAACATATTAAAACTAAACACCTGAAGCAATTTGATTATAAATGTGACTGTTGTGAATTTGGAACCAATACCAAACAGCATTTACAGTATCATATAAAAACCAAACACCTGAAACAATTTGATTATAAATGTGACTCTTGTGAATTTGGAACCAATACCAAACAGCATTTACAGTATCATATAAAAACCAAACATTTGAAGTAACTTGATTATCAATGTGACTCATATAAATTTGGAACACACTTGAATTGAAGACCTTGGCTGTAGACAGTCTATGCGCAAAAATATGTGGAACGCTTTCTTTCGACCAAAGGATTACTAATCCAATGATCCGGATTTCAGTCAAACTGAACGAACGCTTGCGTTTATTTGAATTCTAGATATGTTGATGATGTGTTTGCAGTGTTACCCGATTGTTTCAATACGGTAGCTTTCTTAAACATTTTAAATAACCAATATCCCTCAATACATTTCACACATGAATTAGAAAAAGAAAAAACTTTACCCTTTTTTAGATCTAAATATGTATTTCAATATCAGACAACAATTTTCAACTTGATATTCACAGAAAAGAAACACATACAGACAATTACATTCACAAAGACTCATATACTTTTCACAAATACAAAGAGAGTAGTTTTTATTTTTTAATCAATAGATTACTTTCAATCCCCCTATCTCCTACGAACTTTAAGAAAGAATTGGACTATATTTTCAAGTTGCAGAATCGATTGGTTATAATAAACAAATAGTACTGAAAATTAAAAATAAGCTAGAGAAGAAAAAATTCATAAGCTCAAAAACTACATTAACACCAGACATTCTAAATAACAATAAAAAATACTGTAAGATATCTTTCCATAAAAACTGGCATAACAGTGTAATAAAACTGTTTAAAAAATACAATTTAATTGCAGCTTTCTCCAACAATAATAAAGTACAACAGTGTCTAAAAACTAAAATTATTGTGAATTTGGGACAAACCTCAAAAGTTTTTTAGGAATACATAT
Source organism: Amphimallon solstitiale (assembly GCA_963170755.1). NCBI lineage: Eukaryota > Metazoa > Arthropoda > Insecta > Coleoptera > Scarabaeidae > Amphimallon > Amphimallon solstitiale. The sequence continues at coordinate 21,821,179 of OY720685.1, forward strand.
AAAAACTAAACATCTGAAGGAATTTGATTATAAATGCGACTCTTGTGAATTTGGAACAAACTGCAAAAGTTATTTAGGAACACATATAAAAACTAAACATCTCAAGGAATTTGATTATAAATGCGACTCTTGTAAATTTGGAACAAACTTCAAAAGTCATTTAGAAAGACATATAAAAACTAATCATCTGAATGAATTTGATTATAAATGCGATTCTTGTGAATTTGGAACAAACTTCAAAAGTCATTTAGAAAGACATATAAAAAGTAAACATCTGAAGGAATTTGATTGGAAATGTGAGTTTGAAACAAACCTCAAAAGTAGACTAGAGAGACATGCAACATCTAATTTGGATTTACAACAAATAACTAACAACATTTAAGAATAAAGCGATAATGAATCCACACAGAATATCTGCGGTTGTGTGTATTCAGAATAAGTACAGGGCGTAAAAGACGTATTAATCATAGTTCCTCGATATTCTTTAATATGAAGTTTTATTAATAATAAAATAGTGTACGTTTATTTATTTATATATACACGATTCCTAATGCCTACTCGTAACTTATTATAATGCTTTTCGATGTTTGTACACATTTACATATTAAAAAAATACTTATATTTCTAGTATTATATTTAGAAGTGTCATGTACTATATATTGTATTGGTAAGGTGTTTGATATGTAAATGAATATTCTTTACAATATATAATTTTCTAATAATGCCCCATGTTCGGGCGCTAAAATGTATTAGTATACACAGGTGAATATAATTAAAACCACGGCATAGCTTATATACTTATAATAATTATTCTTTTTCTTTCTCTCTTTGCGTGTGACTTGGTCCGATAAGATTTCTAGAAATTTTATAAATTATTCAATTCCCACTATATTACTTTTTAAGTAACGTTCTTTAAATTAATAGATTTCTATATCCCAATATATTAGTAGAATTCTGTAATTTTACTGTCTATTGCCTGAAGAAAAACATATAATCCCATGTGCACAGCTGATTACATACAAAATTAAAAAAAACGATATTCATTGCTCGGTCTTACTGATTGTGTACAAGAAATGGTATATTTACATGAACCAAAAAACATTTATTTCCTAGTGAAATTGTTTAATACGTTGTAAGCGTTCGATTTGTTAAGAAAAGTTATTCATCTTTCTAATATGGGCACGGTAAGTAACCAAACAACTTTAATTATACTTTAAAATAAATTTGTTCACAATTAAATTCATAATGTGTCTTCTAATACTCATAATTATTATGTTCACTTTGATAATCCTTATGATATTTCGATATTTGCTTTAATTAAAAATATATTTCATATTTCTATACTCATAACCTATCTTTTTATAAGTGTCAACATTTTTTAACTTGTGATCTACATGAATTGTTTTGTATTAAAATTTTTGTACTGGATTTACTTTAAATATGTTCAATATTTCCTAATATCAATGTGTAAATTTTACATACAACCTTAATTCATTAATGTACTGTAGTCCTATCAATTCCTCAATTTAATAATATTTTCCTTGTAGATTTACACTGCCTAGTTGTATACGATTTCTTCAAAGAAGTTGAATAATCCAGGATGCTCTGCCTTCTCAACACTTGAAATTATTGGTTATAGATAAATGCTGCCTGCAAAAGTTCAGTTCAACTCTCGGATAAATATTTCCTGTGCCCTAAAATATAAAACACTTCTTGAAGACACTTTTTCTATTAACAGGTTCAGTATCAGAATCTCTTCTACTTCAAATGGAACTTCTATATGGATACACTTGCAATGAAAAATAATCCTCTTGAGGAAAATCCTACGTCAACATACACGTTCAGTATCAGAATCTCTTCTAGTTCAAATGGAACTTCTATATGGATAAACTTGCAATGAAAAATAATCCTCTTGAGGAAAATCCTACGTCAACATACACGTTCAGTATCAGAATCTCTTCTAGTTCAAATGGAACTTCTATATGGATAAACTTGCAATGAAAAATAATCCTCTTGAGAAAAATCCTACGTCAACATACACGTTCAGTATCAAAATCTCTTCTACTTCAAATGGAACTTCTATATGGATAAACTTGTAATGAAAAATAATCCTCTTGAGAAAAATCCTCCCAGGACTGTCTTAACTGAAAATCACCTCTATGGACTGTCTTGAATAAAGATTCTATATGGGTAAGTTTTCTTAAATATTTTATCACAAATCTTCTCAAAATTTCCACACGTTCAAATTAAACGACTTAGCACTCTATTAGTGATGGCTTGTGAACTTTTATTTCTACTTTAAGTTGGAAATTATAAATAATTATATATTCGCGTTGAATAATGCAATACTAACACTTTGAATACTCAAAAATCTTACAATATGTATAAATTTCAGTGATATTTAAGAAACACTGAAATTCTACACCCGCACAGAATCAAAAGTAAAATTATTCTCTTTTTCATTTGTTTATAAACATTCCCTTGACGATTATTTTTAAAAAATTTCCTCCACCAATCAAAATATACCACCTATTATACTTTATATTCAAAATAATTCTTTTAAACTCTTGTAAGACTATTTATCTCCAGTTTAGCTTATAGAAAACACATTATTTAATTCAATTCGTATTATTATCTCTTGATTTTTATATCTCTAAAATACATAATACACTGTTTCTCAATCATATTTCTTAGAACTGTCAAAATCAAAGCTGTCACGTTCCTTATTTTAAATAAAGCCGCGAATCTTAATACAAGATTAAATATTTTTAATACCCAATAAATTATCATACTTGACTTCACCTATCAACGTTAATTAAACAATTTTGTGCAAATTTATAAAATACAATATTTTTTATACAGTAACTAATATCTCTGAATTCTTCATTCCAGAATTTACAATAATTGGTTTGAAGAAAGAAAAATGAACATTCTACCATTAATCAAAGTGAAAACAATAATTGTGAATATATTTTTAATTTTATAAGTATTAATTTTATTGACTTGAATATATTTATAAAAACTTGATAAGAAATAAGAATACCTTTTCTTTATATAAGAACACGTATCAAATTATATATTATATATAGCATGGTCATCCAAACCATGACAATATATAGCGTGTGTAATTTTCGAATTTTGCGTTTCTAGAATTCGTTGATAACTGGGACAGTTTCTATCAAATGCTGTATGGTTAACATCCAAATCAATTTTTAATTTGTCTTCCATCCTCATACAATTTACGCACTTATCGTCCTCACCAACACCATTAACACAATCAAAATTGTACAGTGTTCACCTGCACACACACACCGCATGCTTTAGTTACTGTGTAATACCTCGCAAATTGATTATAACCTGCACAGTTATGACACCTTATTGTATTTATGTATTCATATACATCACATTTCTTCCATACATTATTTTTTTCTTTCTGTAGCATTTTTCCAAATATATCCGATTTTACATCATTTATTATCTTAGCATATTTCGTTTTGCATTTGCTGAGATACTTCCTATTTATATCTACTATGAGGTCAAATAATAATAACGTAACATGACATTTATGCAACCAGTTTTACAGGTTGGTATTAGTTTGAATAAAAATCCCTAACTTGTACTGAATATTTTAAAAATTGTATAAACGAACTTTTACACCAGCATAAATTTCTTTTGTGAATAAAACCAGCTATTTCATTAATAATAAAAGCGAGAATTTTGTTATGATTTTTATTGCACACAATTTATTAAGTAAAATTAGACATCTTATTAATAATAATAGCTAGAATTACATTATATTATTATGAATTTTATAGTACAGATTTAATAGATTGTCATTTATCATAGCAATTTTAATGTTCTTAATGTTCATAGTAAATGTTGAAAGTGTTGTCCATCTTGTTGCAAACAGCAATTTACTCTCCGTTTTAAATTGTCGAACACATGATGCAATTCTACTGGAGTAATATTATTTATTTCACGCATGATAGCTGCTTCCAGTTCTTCTAATGTATATAAATTGGTCTGATATACTTTATTTTTGAGAGTCCCAAACAAATAAAAGTCTAACGGTGTTAGATCAGGTGAACGAGGTGGAAATAAATTTCTACCGATTACTCTATCATCATAAAATTTATTCAAATATTGTTGTGTTTCTCTAGCCGTATGAGCAGGAGCATTGTCTTGCTGAAACCAACCACTCTGTAATTCGTCATCTTGCAGCTGTGATCGTATCATTAAAGAAAATAGGGCCCACAATCCTACGTCTTGACATTGCTACCCATATTCCTACTTTAACAGGATGCAATGATGTTTCTCGCAATTCATGGGGATTTTCGGTAGCCCATGTCCTATAATTTTGGGAATTAATATAACCACTTAAGTGGAACCATGCTTCATCACTAAAGAATGTTATGTCAAGGATGTCATTATCGTTCAAATGTTGATTAAACCATTGGCAAAAAGTTATTCGTCTAGGATAATCCAAAAGATGCAATTCTTGTACAACCGTAACTTTATATGGGTGCATCTGGATTTTTTTATGAAGAACATTATGGCATGTTCCTTTTGAAAGACCTAGAAGTGATGATTGTCTAATGAATATACAATTAGAAATTTTCTAATAAATACCGGTTTGTTGGGATAATTTTGCAATCGATTTGTGAGGACTACGTTCCATTGTTTGTCGAATATTATCCACAACATCTTCAGTTAATTTAGTCGGCCTCCCTGTCGGTTTTGCTTTACAAATACAATTCCTTTCCTCAAATCTGTAATACAACACGTCTGCGATGTCGAAATGCATCATAATCCAATTCAAAGTTTGGAAAACGCTGTGTAAATTGATTTATACAACTTTCAAGAGAATATTGCCAATTGTTATGTGCCATTAAAATCATGGCATCATGTTCTGCAGTAAATGCCATTGGTAATAACCTAAAGAAAAATATTTTATGCCATTCTTCTTTCTTTAATTAATATCATATTTACCTTTGACACAATTAAATTACTTACAATAGTTGTTAAAACAACTGATTTGTTATACTATGGAAGTGAAATATTGATAAAAACGCAAAATACAAACGAAGATAAATACAATACAATAACAAACGAAACTTAGGGTCGTTTCTGCAATGCTACCACAACAAACACATAACAAATTGGGTTGCATAAGTGTCATGTTACGTTATTATTTGACCTCAGTATTTTTTACTTTCTTATACGTAGTATAAGGAAGTATTGTGATGATGAATATTTTCGTCCACGTTTTGAGGTCCCCTGATATCAAAAAAGTGGTTTTTAAAAAATGTCTGTGTGTGACCACGATAGCCGTCAAACCGCTGTAGATATCAATTCCAAATTTTGTATTTACGTGTATAATCTCCCTCTTGAGATCTGATTAGTTTTTCAGTAAAATCGGTAGACCGGAAGTAGTAGTTTACTTCAGTGAAAAAATCGAATTTGGCAAATATTTCGTCAATTACTAAGTTTAAACAAATTTATAAAGAATTCAAATGTACTCAAAATTAAATTTGAGACAAATTGTATTAAAACAGTTTTTTGAAATTCCTACCGGAAGTAGGTCTTTTACTCTTATCGAAAATCAGTTTTTTGCGAATATCTCGCAAGTCATGCTTTCTAGGCAGGTACATTACGAGTATAAAAGTATTTAAATGAAAATTTTAAATATCTTTTGTATAAAAAAAATTCAAAATTCGGACCGGAAGTACCACTTTTACTCTTACCCAATAGCGGTTTTTTGCAAATATGTCGTAAATTATGCATTCTATATATATTTATTAAGAGTACAAAAGTATACAGAGTTGAATTTGCAATATTTTTTGTATACATGAAATTTCAAAATTCGGACAGGAAGTAGCACTTTTACTCTTAGCGAGTAGCACTTTTTTTCGAATATCTTGCAAAGGATGCATTCTATAGCGATTTATTAAGAGAATGAAAGTACTTAGAATAGAATTTTGAATAATTTTTGTATAAAAAACTTCTTAAAATTGTATAGTTTGAAACGCTCATACGTATAAGAAGTGGTGTGGTGGCCACACCTCATTTTTTCATTTGGTTTTACTTTCTTATACGTAGTATACGGAACTGCTGTGATGAAAAGTTTAACCCCCGAGATTTTTGCAGATGTCCACGTTTTGAAGTCTCCTGATACCAAAAAGGTGGTTTTAAAAAAAAGGTCTGTGTGTGTGACCACGATAGCGGTTAAACGGCGATAGATATCAATTCCAAATTTTGTATTTACGAGTATAATTTCCCTCTTGGGATCTGATTAGTTTTTGAGTAAAATCGGCAGACCGGAAGTAGTAGTTTACTTCAGTGAAAAAATCGAATTTTACCAAATTCTATTGCATGTTCTTTATCATCACTATTTTGACTTTCGTTTTTTAAATTATCGGGCAATATATGAACTGGAATATCGTCTACTGTATACAAATTGGCGTCAATATTTATAAATTCCTGTACATCATTACTTCCGAATTTTCCCATTAGCGTACACATTTGAGCCACTTTAGATAAAGCAATTTCATCTTCAGGATCAAATTGATCACTTTCAAAACCTTCATTTATTATTAGATGAGACATCATTCATGGGACCCGGAAAGCTGTCTTAGAGGGACTATTTTTATTAGCAAACGTATTCTTTATATAGGTAATATATAAGTGTAATTATATTAAAAGGGGGAAGTAATTACCCCCGTTGATCCTCTAATTTTGACATTTTTATGTACATAACTCATCAGATACAGATAAGAAATGTATGTATCAGTATTTATACAACTTTCCTTTTTCTTTTTTTTTACGTTTTGTGGATACATTTCAGTAGCTAAAGAGTTAATAAAATAAATCACATCTAATACGCTTATAGAATTGGTTAAATTATGTCCCGAATCTAGATCTTAAACTGTCTCTCTATAATAGGTCTCTTTACGACCTACCAGATATCGCACCATCACATCCAAATGAAGATTTAACGAAATTGCATTATAGAAACAGTCTTCTATCTATTGTAGTAGAAAACGAATAGTATTTCCTTCATCCTTATCCTGAAATTATAAAAAAGGGTATGGAGGATTATTTTAGATGGAGTTTCAAATAATGATGATGAAACTGTGCCACTCGCTATTTTGAAAGGCCAATGGGACATTGATGATTCAGTGTCCAAATCTCTTCAACTTCTGTGTACATTGGCATCTCAATTATTTCCATCTCCATAATGCATATGCAAATGTGCCCTAATTGTATGCACAATAGGCTGCATTTGAAGAATATGTTGTTGTTGACAATTGAAATTGAATGAAACAATTGAATTCGAAAATAATGTCGAGGAATGTGATGAGGCGATGGAAAATATGTATTAACTCAGCGGGCAGAGAAGAATGATATTACGCAAAAATGATGGTTTTTTATTCGGTGCTATTTTTCAATTAGTATTATTATATTTTATATGTTTATATTGTTAATTGTCAATGTTTATTAAGTATTATATATAAATAAATAGGATATGAAATACTTGAATGTGTGACGTACATTAACGGATAATAATTATCACAAATATACATATATCCATTTATACGTAAACGTATATGAATATATGTACGTGTAGAGATACACAGCATACTTATATAGCATACTTATATACTTATATACAGAGATACACATTTAGCGTACAGGTTTTGTCTTTAGCACAGTGTGCAAGATGAAACTGTCGTGTTCGGTGTCGCGCTTGGATGGCAGATGTCGCTGAGATATTCTCATAGGCACTTCTGCGATTCAACGGACATAAGGCACGGTCTTAGTTGTGGATCATTACCAGCAGCACCACGTACACTGAAGAGGCCTCAAAGGCCGAAACACCGGTGTCTGTGCGTTCGCTGTTGGTAATGACACCTAAGTGTATGCTGTGTATCTCTACACGTACATATATTCATATACGTTTACGTATAAATGGATATATGTATATTTGTGATAATTATTATCCGTTAATGTACGTCACACATTCAAGTATTTCATATCCTATTTATTTGTGATATGGCGGTGCCACCTATTGGCCTTATATACAGAGATACACATTTAGCGTACAGGTTTTGTCTTTAGCACAGTGTGCAAGATGAAACTGTCGTGTTCGGTGTCGCGCTTGGATGGCAGATGTCGCTGAGATATTCTCATAGGCACTTCTGCGATTCAACGGACATAAGGCACGGTCTTAGTTGTGGATCATTACCAGCAGCACCACGTACACTGAAGAGGCCTCAAAGGCCGAAACACCGGTGTCTGTGCGTTCGCTGTTGGTAATGACACCTAAGTGTATGCTGTGTATCTCTACACGTACATATATTCATATACGTTTACGTATAAATGGATATATGTATATTTGTGATAATTATTATATCCGTTAATGTACGTCACACATTCAAGTATTTCATATCCTATTTATTTGTGATATGGCGGTGCCACCTATTGGCCTTATATACAGAGATACACATTTAGCGTACAGGTTTTGTCTTTAGCACAGTGTGCAAGATGAAACTGTCGTGTTCGGTGTCGCGCTTGGATGGCAGATGTCGCTGAGATATTCTCATAGGCACTTCTGCGATTCAACGGACATAAGGCACGGTCTTAGTTGTGGATCATTACCAGCAGCACCACGTACACTGAAGAGGCCTCAAAGGCCGAAACACCGGTGTCTGTGCGTTCGCTGTTGGTAATGACACCTAAGTGTATGCTGTGTATCTCTACACGTACATATATTCATATACGTTTACGTATAAATGGATATATGTATATTTGTGATAATTATTATCCGTTAATGTACGTCACACATTCAAGTATTTCATATCCTATTTATTTGTGATATGGCGGTGCCACCTATTGGCCTTATATACAGAGATACACATTTAGCGTACAGGTTTTGTCTTTAGCACAGTGTGCAAGATGAAACTGTCGTGTTCGGTGTCGCGCTTGGATGGCAGATGTCGCTGAGATATTCTCATAGGCACTTCTGCGATTCAACGGACATAAGGCACGGTCTTAGTTGTGGATCATTACCAGCAGCACCACGTACACTGAAGAGGCCTCAAAGGCCGAAACACCGGTGTCTGTGCGTTCGCTGTTGGTAATGACACCTAAGTGTATGCTGTGTATCTCTACACGTACATATATTCATATACGTTTACGTATAAATGGATATATGTATATTTGTGATAATTATTATCCGTTAATGTACGTCACACATTCAAGTATTTCATATCCTATTTATTTGTGATATGGCGGTGCCACCTATTGGCCTTATATACAGAGATACACATTTAGCGTACAGGTTTTGTCTTTAGCACAGTGTGCAAGATGAAACTGTCGTGTTCGGTGTCGCGCTTGGATGGCAGATGTCGCTGAGATATTCTCATAGGCACTTCTGCGATTCAACGGACATAAGGCACGGTCTTAGTTGTGGATCATTACCAGCAGCACCACGTACACTGAAGAGGCCTCAAAGGCCGAAACACCGGTGTCTGTGCGTTCGCTGTTGGTAATGACACCTAAGTGTATGCTGTGTATCTCTACACGTACATATATTCATATACGTTTACGTATAAATGGATATATGTATATTTGTGATAATTATTATCCGTTAATGTACGTCACACATTCAAGTATTTCATATCCTATTTATTTGTGATATGGCGGTGCCACCTATTGGCCTTATATACAGAGATACACATTTAGCGTACAGGTTTTGTCTTTAGCACAGTGTGCAAGATGAAACTGTCGTGTTCGGTGTCGCGCTTGGATGGCAGATGTCGCTGAGATATTCTCATAGGCACTTCTGCGATTCAACGGACATAAGGCACGGTCTTAGTTGTGGATCATTACCAGCAGCACCACGTACACTGAAGAGGCCTCAAAGGCCGAAACACCGGTGTCTGTGCGTTCGCTGTTGGTAATGACACCTAAGTGTATGCTGTGTATCTCTACACGTACATATATTCATATACGTTTACGTATAAATGGATATATGTATATTTGTGATAATTATTATATATAACCCTCGTTAATGTGAATAAATTGATAACGTGAACAACCTTTGTTTTATTCACTTCACACTGTCGAGTACCTATTTATTGTGTTCTGTTTATAGGCCTGTATGGGCGTTGTTTTTGTCGCACCTACTTACGGAGTCGATTTTGCAGGTTACGTTGTATATATACAGCGGACGTGGCAGGTTTCAATTACGACGGAGCAAAGAAATAATGTAATGATGAACGACAACATCTGTTGTTGACGCAAAAACGACACAAAAATGTCCATTTCACTCTTAAATTCCTTTCTACATCGGCGTAGGTAGAAGGGTGACCAGTTTATAAAACTTAGGTTAGTTTCGTTTTTTCATTGCTTTGACTGTTAATTACATACTTCGTAATTTTTGTAACAGTTCCTGTTTAATACCCTTTCATTGAATCGACTTCTCTCAATTATCTTGACGTAGGTGTGCACTGGATTTCGTTAATCATTCCCGCTTACTTATTGCCCTTCTCGCTCTTGCAATCCCACATGCATACAAAATACTGCAGAATGTTTTAAAAATGTCGAACGCAATATTACCGACTCTTCGAGCTCATTCTAATGCCCGCTTTCTGAAAGGTCAGATAAGTAGTACTTATCGTCCAGATATCGTTGCAATGTATGCGTTTCCGAAAGGTGTGTTAGTGACGTCAGAGTATATATCTTTTCAATGTTATCGGCTCAAAATCTACAAGTTAGCGGGCGTTGTTGTTTATTGAAAATGGAATGTATTGACCATATAGATAATTCGGCTGTACTTCAATGCTAAGTTATATTTGTTCACATGTGTTATTGCTTGTAACAACTGGAGTTCTGTATTTCTATTATTAGTCGGTTCAGTATTTTTATTGTACTCAACTCGCTGAACAGATTCAGTGATCACGTTGGATTCACGTGATCACAACAAAGTCGTATGCATATAGGCACATAAAATCAGTGAAGGATCAATGTCTGTAAAATAGTTACTACCGTAATAATTGAATAAGCATATTTAAATGTTTTTTTTCTATCAAAACGAATTAAAATTGTATTGTCTTTATAAAATAGCACGTAGTAATCCAATCCTCAAACACCTGCGATTTGTTATGCTATTACAGTTTACCTAATCACGTAATGTAAAGAATCTTTGCCGGCGACCGTTTTGTATAGGATGCCTTGCTCTCAAACTGCGATAAAATGTGTTTTAGTATTAAATGTCGATACCATGTTTTGAACATTTTTATAATACCTTGATCTACCGGTTGGCATTAAGCTGCTGTATTCGGCGGTAAGAAAACGTGTTTAACATTTTGCAACTGTACGTCCTTAGGATGGGCAGCTGCATTGTCCAAAAATAATAAAACTTTTCTGTTTTGATCGGTCATTTTCCGATCAAATTCACGCAACCGTTCTGTCATAATAGAATTACTCATCCCAACCTTGTTATTTGAATACCATTGGACTGGAAGAAGAGCGAAGGTAAGATTTTTAATGCGCAAGGACGTACTTATTTTCCGATAACCAGCAGTTTTTCTTTCTTCCCTGCCATATTCACGATTGCCGCCAACATATTTTTCGCCTCTGAATGCCATCGTCTTTGTTGGTAGTGCCCGAAAAAAAAACCTGTTTCGTCCAAATTATAAATATCGCAGGGTTTTACCCTTTAATCATCAACGGCAATCTGTTTATAAAAGCTTCGACATGTTCTTAATATGTGCCAACGGCTTCCCCAGATATCATGCGGTAAATGAATGTATTCAAATACACATCCGTCCGTTTAACCGACTTTGCGGTCAACAAGGAGCTAAATAACTGCCCGCGCTCGTTCAATGGAGTGTCCGCATAAGAGAAACCAATTTATTAGGAACTCCTTGCCTAGCAATTCGGGAAGTTTCACTGTATTTAAACGTAATTAGTTTGTTTTATCAATTGTAAAACGTGTACACTTGCCCTGTTATGAAATAATAATGGGTCTTCAGAGCTAAATAATATGGTTATGTATTTTATCTTTATATGTATTTTATATTAAAATTGAACACACCCAGAGTGGAAAATTCCTATCTATAAGAATTACATTTATGTTTAAATATACCAATCAGTTTAAATAAGGTAACTTCTTATTTATTATCTGATTTCAATAAATAAAAGTATTATAAAAATGTTTTGCCAGACTATAAACTGGCTCTAATAACAATTTTTTTCAACGCTGTCTTGAATTTTTTCAATCAACACCTGTGGTTTGTTTTCTTTAGTCCGGTAGATAATTTTCTTCTGAATCTTGTAATGTTTATTTGGTTGTTATTTAATTAAAAAATAAGAATTTTTGCAACCTTTATCCACCTTGTATGAAATTTTCAAATGTGTCCTAAAAAGAAAACTCTGAATACAAATGCGACAAGTATGTCATTCAAGCGTCTGCCATTGTGTAACTTGCAAAATGGACTCGGTAAGTACATGCATATTTCCATTTCTGTGCCTGTAAGACAATAATGTCCTTAATGAATGTTGTTCGGTTATAGCACACCCGTAAACTGCAATAATTCTAATTAACAAGCTATGCACAACACGCACGAATAACAAATTAGAAACTAGAGAAACTTTAACATTAAGTAACATATTTGAAAGTCAAGCAGCCGATCAGTCAGGGAACCCTTGCAACAATCATCATTCATGCTATTTAATATTTATGTAATAATAATAATATTTATATTTTGAATAAATTTATTTTTATTATGGAACATGTTTTGGTAATTCTTTAGAAAGGGTGCCCCATGATAACATCAAAATACAAGGATAAAATATACATCAATAGAGAGCTTACATTTCACGGAATCCATAAAGGTAGGTTTCTTTGCCAGCAGGTCAGTAAAAAGTATCAGATTTTCGTCTTAAAAATAGGAAAATAATTTACTGTTGTTGACAAAACTTATAAGTGAAAAGTAGGCATGAATTAAAAAAATATGGTTTTAAAATATCATTAAATGAATCAAGTTACAGTCAGTACCAGCTGCTTAAAATAGAATTTCCAGCACCCATTTGAATGCGTAAAATTGTATATTATGTTAAATGACCTTATATAACCTTTAAAAAAAGTACAGACCATATTTATTATTATATTATCAGGGATTATAAACATTTATATAAAAAAATAAGATTGTACAGGAGTTCATTTCTTTTAAATGAGCCTTGAATCAGATTCATGCGCCGCTCATAGTCAATAGACGGCAACCAGTTTAGCATCTAAAATATTAAATTTTCCTATTATGACCTGAAAATAGTGCTTTTTTAAGAGGAAAATTTTATACTTTTTACTGACCTGCTGGCAAGAAACCTACATTTTTGGATTCCGTGAAATGTAAGCTTTCTATTGATGTATATTCTACCCTTGTATTTTGATGCTATCATGGGGCACCCTCTCTAAAGAATAGCCCATGTTTTTTTTATCCTAAATGATACATCTGTTTTCGTCAGTAATTAATTTATATTCAAAATACGAATTATTTTTTCATGTAATAATCTTATTGCCCAATAGATTTTAAAATTAGCGCGCAAATATTTTCTTCGCGCCATCGGACGGAAGTGGCACGAGACACACCTCAATTCACAACAAACGTTAGTAAGTTAGTAATGGCTGATCGTGTTGAACAAATTCATACGAATGACACAATGTTTTGGGAAAATACATTTAGTGTAAAGGAAGAGCAGTGCGAAAAAGACTTCGTGGAGGATAAGGTGTGTATCTCTGAAACTGCTATTAGTACAGACAGTGCCGAATTACAAAGCCCCATATGCCAAGGCAAAATAAAGCAGTATGACGAGTCCACGCGTTCGGACAATATTAAAATAGAAATGCCATCGTTTGAAGTAACTGAAGAACAAAATGACAACGTTAAAATAGGAGGAGGGATCAATGCTGATGATATTAAAATTGAGGTTGATAATGGACTACTCTGTAAGTAAATATTGCAACGCAACTTCTAATAGAAGCAATTCTATTAGAAGTTTTCTGTTTTGTTCTGTTTGTACAGACTGATGAAATATCTGCAACATAAATATAAAATACACAACTCTAACACAGAAGAGTTGAACATTCAGTATTTATACTGTTTATCGAAAACCATAATCTGATTCTATTACAAACACCAAGTTGTTATTTTTGATTTTCACACCTGTGTTTGTCTGAAATACTGAGGTTTAACTTAGTGCAATTGCCAATTAATTCTTTGACATCTTATGTTGAATATTGTGTGGTTATTTTGACAGCAGTATAAATATATATTTCGTGGCTCTGTACTTATTTAAAAAGTCTCCAGGTGATAGTAAATGCTTCCATTGTTAATCTCTATATATTTGGCCAACAGACTGTGAAGATTGTGAAGCCTATTACATTGACTATTGTATTGAATGTGGAATGCTGGTCCATATTTTAAACAAACATGCTTTAAATAATGCAGATAAGGGAGCACGAAAAGATATCCCAAATGATATTATAGAAATACAAGATTGCTTGGGACAAATCGGAATATATGCCTTAAGAATTATTCCTGAAAGTGTAAAATTTGGTCCTTTCACGGGACTCACAACAACAGAATGTCCCTGGGAATTGAAAGGTGAGAAATTTGTTTTGGACATAAATAAATCGAAACATTTGAATTGGATGCAGTACATTAATCCTACCAGGAATAATTCTGAACGAAACTTGAGTGTCCTTCATTGTGAAGACAATATATATTATCAAAGCAGTCGTCCAATCCAAGCCGGTGAAGAATTATTGGTGTACTTTGGTGAGAAATACGGAAACAACATGAACAAAATTGTCGAACTGGAATTTGATATCACTACGAAGCAAACCACTAAGGACATATTTGCCTGCACATTTTGCTGCCTTGGATTCAGCTTAAAATCGCATTTAGCCAAACATAAAACCCTTTCTGTTGAGGATAAAACAGGAAGCTTCTCAATTGAAGGTATTGTAAATATCACATTTTGATGTTTGCGGATTTGTCCATATTGATTTTTCTGTTTTATGTGTAATTCTAATGGGGTGTGTTTTTTACTCCATTTCAGAACTCACACAGTGCCAGATTTGCAAAATCCACTTGGATCTGAAGGAATATTTGGCAGACCATATGACCTTCTGCTATGAGAGGAATGCCAGGTACGATTGCTCCTTATATAATTAAACATGAGAAGAGTGTGACAGAAATGACATTTTCTTACCAAACAGTTTACTATTTTACACTTTCAACTGAAATAAGTAGGAGAGTGAATAATTTAAATACTTCAGTTATTCTGGTATTGAAGCTCTTTCATTATTATTAGTTGTATTTTTGCAATATTCAATGGGTTCAGGCTATAAATGCTCAGGATTTGTTGTCACGTTTGAATTTCTGCAATAATTAAAAGTAACATATTTTAAAGACTACTGTATCTAATGTTTGTTCACGGGTTTTGAATATGATTCAATGATATAAGTTAAATTTTGAAGCCCTGCTCTTAAAAATATGCTGAAATTATAATATACTACGAAATTTCTGCAAAAGTTAAAATTAACATGTTATGTTTATTTTCAGCACATACAGATGTTAAGTTATCCAGGTGCTGTAACACAATTAAGTCTATTATATTAAATGAATATTTGGTATTGTAACAATAATTATTGTAAACTTTATAAATACTATTGAAATAAATACTATAATAATAAATACTACTAATAACATATTTTAATAATTACTCTATATAATGTCAGTTCACAGGTTTTAAATGTGATTCAGTGATATAAGTATGAAGCTGTTGTGGTGAAATTATAATATTAAATTATATTAGTTTTATTAACAAATAAGTGAACCTGTTTTCCTTGGAAATAGTGAACTGAGTTGCTGTTTTTTACTTTCTTATACGTAGTATAAGGAAGTATTGTGATGATGATAATTTTCGACCTCGAGATTTTTGCAGATGTCCACGTTTTGATGTCCCCTGATACCGAAAAAGTGGTTTTTAAAAAATGTCTGTGTGTCTGTGTGTGTGTATGTCTGTGTGTGTGTGTGTCTGTCTCTCTCTCTGTGTGTGTGTGTGTGTGACCACGATAGCGCTCAAACCGCTATAGGTATCAATTCCAAATTTTATATTTACAAATATAATCTCCCTCTTGAGATCTGATTAGATTTTCAGTAAAATCGGCAGACCGGAAGTAGTATACTTCAGTGAAAAAATCGAATTTCGCCAATTATTCGTCAACTACTAAGTTTAAACAAATTTATAAAGAATTCATATGTACTTAAAATTAAGTTTGAGACAAATTGTCTTAAAAAAGTTTTTCGAAATTCCAACCGGAAGTAGGTTTTTTACTCTTATCGAAAATCAATTTTTTGCGAATATCTCTCAAGTCATGCTTTTTAGAGAAGTATGTTCCGAGTATAAAAGTATTTAGAACATAATTTTCAATATCTTTTGTATAAAAAAAAATTCAAAATTCAGACCGGAAGTACCACGTTTACTCTTATCGAATAGCGATTTTTTGCAAATATGTCGTAAATTATGCATTCTATATATATTTATCAAGAGTACAAAAATATTTAGAACTGGATTTTCAATATTTTTTGTATATGTGAAATTTCAAAATTCGGACCGGAAGTAGCACTTTTACTCCTAGCGAGTAGCACTTTCTTGATAATATCTTGCAAAGTATGCATTCTATAGCGATTTATTAAGAGAATGAAAGTACTTAGAATAGGATTTTGAATAAGTTTTGTATAAAAAAATCTTAAAATTGTATAGTTTCAAACGCTCATACGTATAAGAAAGTCGTGTGGTCACACCTCATTTTTTTGCTTTATGACAAGACACATTTGCTAACAAGTAACATCTACAAATGTTTTATGTATGAATAGCTGAATAAATGAAATGAAATGAATTTGAAAATAGAGAATGACTTTTATTACATGCTTTTACCAAATCAGCTATCGTGAATGTTTTTTTTTGTAATTTCATGTAAGATTCCAGGTTATTGATGAAGTTTGAAATTAAAATTTTGAATTTTATAATCTGCCACCTTGATGCTATTTGGAAAACATTTGCAAGTATACTTTTAGGTCACAGTAGTGAATGAATGGGCAGATTGCATACAGCATAATAATTGGTAAAACATGCTGGATAAAGTATGAAAAAATGAGGTGTGGCCACCACACGACTTTCTTATACGTATGAAAGTGTTACTTCCGGTCCGAATTTTGAAATTTCATTTATACAAAAAATATTCCAAATCAAACTCTAAATACTTTTGTACTCTTCATAAATATATATAGAATGCATAATTTACGACATATTTGCAAAAAATCGCTATTCGATAAGAGTAAAAGTGGTACTTCCGGTCTGAATTTTGAAATTTTTTTTATACAAAAGATATTTAAAAGTACATTCTAAATACTTTTATACTCGTAATGTACCTGCCTAGAAAGCATGACTTACGAGATATTCGCAAAAAACTGATTTTCGATAAGAGTAAAAGACCTACTTCCGGTAGGAATTTCGAAAAACTTTATTAATACAATTTTTCTCAAATTTAATTTTGAGTATATTTGAATCCTTTATAAATTTGTTTAAACTTAGTAATTGACGAAATATTTGCAAAATTCGATTTTTTCACTGAAGTAAACTACTACTTCCGGTCTGGCGATTTTGCTCAAAATCTAATCAGTTCTCAAGAGGGAGATTATATTCGTAAATACAAAAGTTGGAACTGGTATCTACAGCGGTTTGACCGCTATCGTGGTCACACACACACACACACACACACACACACACAGACACACACACACACAGACACACACACACACAGACACACAGACATTTTTTAAAAACCACTTTTTTGGTATCAGGGGACCTCAAAACGTGGACATCTGCAAAAATCTCGAGGTCGAAAATTTTCATCATCACAATACTTCCTTATACTACGTATAAGAAAGTAAAAAGTAGGTGTTAAATTGTTACATTTTTGTTCTTTGTTTTTGGAGGCCCGTATATGTTTATTTGAAATTGAAGTGTTAATTTTTAATTTTAGTTTCACCTTGCTTATTTAATAAACCATAATTATTATTTTACTTTCTTATACGTAGTATAAGGAAGTATTGTGATGACGAAAATTTTCGACCTCGAGATTTTTGCAGATGTCCACGTTTTGAAGTCCCCTGATACCGAAAAAGTGGTTTTAAAAAAATGTCTCTCTCTGTGTGTGTGTGTGTGTGGGTCTCTCTGTGTGTGACCACGATAGCGGTCAAACCGCTGTAGGTATAAATTCCAAATTTTATATTTACGAGTATAATCTCCCTCTTGAGATCTGATTAGTTTTTCAGTCAAATCGGTAGACCGGAAGTAACTGTTTACTTCAGTGAAAAAATCGAATTTTGCCAATATTTCGTCAAATACTAAGTTTAAACAAATTTATAAAGAATCCATATGTACTTAGAATTAAAATTGAGAACAATTTTATTTAAAAAGTTTTTCTAAATTCCTACCGGAAGTAGGTCTTTTACTCTTATCAAAAATCGTTTTTTTGCGAATATTTCGCAAGTCAAGCTTTTTAGACAGGTACGTTACGGGTATAAAAGTATTTAAAACATACTTTTCAATATCATTTGTATGAAAAAAATTTCAAAATTCGGACCGGAAGTAACAGTTTTACTTTTACCGAATAGCGATTTTTTGCAAATATGTCGTAAATTATGCATTCTATATATATTTATTAAGAGTACAAAAGTATTTAGAGTTATATTTGCAATATTTTTTGTATACATGAAATTTCAAAATTCGGGCTGGAAGTAGCACTTTTACTCTTAGCGAGTAGCACTTTTTTTCGAATATCTTGCAAAGTATGCATTGTATAGAGATTTATTAAGAGAATGAAAGTACTTAGAATAGGATTTTGAATAAGTTTTGTATAAAGAAATTATTAAAATTGTATAGTTTGAAACGCTCATACGTATAAGAAAGTCGTGTGGTGGCCACACCTCATTTTTTTTACATGGCCAACTGAATGCCAAGGCCGTGACCTAACTTCGATTTACATTGTTGAAATTAATTGATTCTGCTAACCTCAAAATATCGTCCTTTGTGTAACGCCATCTAGTAGTAAAATAACGAACCCAAAAAGACAGGTTTTTTTGTACAGTATACTCAAATATTACAATACACTGATATTCATACATTTATTAAAAGAAATATAGAATATTTCCAAACAACACTGGTTAAAAATGTAATATTCTCTGAACTCATTCAGTCTTCGTATTTTTGTACATGTTTGAGATGTACTTTTTCCGCTTTGGCACTATTACAATTTCCTAAATCTCTTTCCAGTTGGCATATTTCAATTTTACGATGATAGCAAGGTGCAATATTGGTAATAATTACAGCTTTTTAATTATAATTATAGCGTTCTTATTTATCCAATAGGTACAGTCTAATTACATAACCAAAATTAATAGTGTAGAGATATTCACAATAAACACACTTCCTTTCTGATATCCTTGTTAAAATTGTACTAAATCAGCCGTCAAGTATCTTAGAGCTCACATGTTGAGAGTTATTGTTAATACTAGTGACCAAAGAAAGTGTACCAATGCTGCTTCACTTCAGCCCGGAAGTTTTTTTAATTAGATTTAAAAAAATCCTGTTTGCATATCTACAAATATTAAAAATACAAAATAATGGTAAGAACTAAATGACCACAATATACATGTTTTTCCATTGGAGACACGCTTTAGTGTTGGTTGTACTAAATCTGTTAAATGTCATCTGTCACTTTCTTGTTGGCACATTTCAATTTTACGATGATAGCAAGGTGCATTATTGGTAATAATTACAGCATTTTAATTATAATTATAGCGTCTTAATAGTTGCAGTCTAACTAATTACATAACTAAAATTGATAGTGTAGAAATATTCATAATAAACCCACTTCCCAGTAAATATGTAGCATATATTTAATGAAAGAGCTAAATGTTTGTAGTATCAGAAGAATTTAACTAGAAAAACAAGTAAAATATGCAAAGGAAATGTCAAATCACATTGCATATTAATATAATGTCATTTTAAAAATTATTACCAAATAAGTTATGATGGAATTTTTCGGTGAACATAATAGCAAAATCACATTTTGTTACGGTGGATTCTTGTTCTTTTCTCGATTGTTAAAATATTTGATAATGAATCTTGTGGATATTTTATTGCAAGTACCGGGTGTTTTTTTATCTTTGATATCATTTTGATCACCTGCAACTTTCTTGTTTTTAAAAATATCAGAATGAAGCAAAAATCATTTTGCATAGGTATCTATGAAGTTTTTTACGTTTTAAAAAATAAAACAAAACACTAACGTTTTTCCAAGATATTAACCTAACTTATATTTTTTTAAATGGAAAGCCCTAAATATTTTCGGATATTTCGATTTTACATGAAATTTCAAGTATATTTTATAAAGCATACCCCATACCTATCTTCAACGGTTTGCGAGAAAACGGCGTTTAAACATGCCATTTTTAGAATAATTTAATTTTGTAAAATTGTTTTTTTTAATAATTTGTTACTTTGTTAATCGTTAATCTTTTGTTTTATTAAAAATAAACTTTCTAAATAATTATGAAAAATGATTTCTGTTTGATTTCGACATCTTTAAGAACAGGGTTACAAAACTCAATTTTTCTTTGTTGCATGTTTAAACGCCGTTTTTTCGCAAACCGTTGAAGATAGGTATGGGGTATGCTTTATAAAATATACTTGAAATTTCATGTAAAAGCGAAATATCCGAAAATATTTAGGGCTTTCCATTTAAAAAAATATAAGTTAGGTTAATATCTTGGAAAAACGTTAGTGTTTTGTTTTATTTTTTAAAACGTAAAAAACTTCATAGATACCTATGCAAAATGATTTTTGCTTCATTCTGATATTTTTAAAAACAAGAAAGTTGCAGGTGATCAAAATGATATCAAATATAAAAAAACACCCGGTACCTAATGGGAGGTGGTGCCATTTTCGATCGTCGTTTTAGTGAATAACTTGCCATACTTACCCCTCCTTATGGTGAGGGAATAGCAAAATGTTTACATTTTAGTTTGGTTTTCTTGTAGAAGTAACCAAATCAGTGGATATGAGCAACATCATGACTGAAAATGTTGGGTGGGCCGGACGGCAAAATCTAAATGAAAGTTCTGCTATATTTACATTCCTATGAAATTCACATGTGCTGTGCCTGAATTAATGAAATTTATTATTATTATTATTATTACATAATTATTTGCACTCACACCTTAATTATTTATTTTTTTACGTATTACCGTGACAATTTCAGTCTTTCTGTATTACAAAATATTTGAAAAAAACAGATTTTAACATATTAATCTATTTTAGTAATTGTTTTTATAATGTTGACTCAAGCCACACTTGACCTAGTGTACACTGGTAAGAGTTCAAGTAAAGTATTGATATCAAAGACAGTAGTGAATCCTTACTTCTGGAGGGGATTTTATCTACCTCTTTATCTACCCTCACTTCGTCCAACGAGAAAGACAATATGTGGGGACCGATTGTAGGCAACCAGTTGCGGGTAACTGGTTGCTTAGTTCTTCGTCCACCAAAGAAACCAGTTTGAAGGATTTCGTCGTCCGGTGAGGATGTCATTACTGGGTAACTATACTTAAGGGCGCAAGGAAAGAGTCCGCAAAAGATGTTACAATTGAATTCAAAGATCCGGTTAAGTTAAACAAACTTATAGGATGAATAAAGAGAGTTTTTGTGAACTTGAAAGAATTGTTGGCATAATTTTCTAACGTGTACTTATATAGACACGGGTATTTTTCAATGTCATGCACAAACCTTATGTTTGCACTTTCTTTAGCTTTTGATAGCGATCACGGCATTAATTTAACTTTAAAAATAAAGAATATCTGTATCGGTCGAATTGTCGTAAGTAACTAAAGGCTTGGCGACCAGTCAGTATAATCGTGCGCGATCGGTTGCCTTCCACAATAAGTCGTTGCGGTGAACGAACACGTTCAGTTTTGATTGTGTTGGTCGCCGGCGCGCCTGATTGCTTGGTTGTAAGCGACTGGTTGCCTCGTTTTGGTTTTCTCGGTGGACAAACGGCCTTACATTTATATTTAGCATGAGATTAGAAATATTTATTTATTTTCAGAGAGCGCATTCTACCGACAACATCGGCCAAGCAAGCGAGGACAGCATTAAACGAACGCAAGAGACGCGCCCACCAAATCTATAAATGTGAGCAGTGCAAGTACAAGACGAAATACCATGCAGATCTCAAGGAACACACCAACAACCAGCATTACAAATTTAAAATGTATAAATGTGAGATTTGTAACTTACGTTTCAAGACTAAAAGATTCCTGTGGCTGCACGTGAAAAATACGCACGATTCTGTTGTAGGAAAGGACGACCAAGAACATTCTAAGACTGATTATAGCATAACAAATATAGAGGTAGAACAATCCAGCTCACGAGATCAAATAAAAATATTTAAGTGTTCGCTGTATGTGTTTCGAGCGAAACAAAAGCGATATTTAAGAAGTCATATAAAAACAAAACATCTGAAGAAACGTGATTATAAATGTTACTCTTGTGAATATGAAACAAACTTCAAAAATAATTTAGAAATACATATAAAAACCAAACATTTGAAAGAATTTGATTATAATTGTGACTCATGTGAATATCTAACAAACAA
This sequence comes from Amphimallon solstitiale, assembly GCA_963170755.1. Lineage (NCBI taxonomy): Eukaryota > Metazoa > Arthropoda > Insecta > Coleoptera > Scarabaeidae > Amphimallon > Amphimallon solstitiale. The sequence goes on from OY720685.1 coordinate 21,843,971, forward strand.
CAAAAGTCATTTAACGGAGCATATAAAAGCTAAGCATTTGAAGACATCTGATTATAAATGTTACTCATGTGAATATAGAACAAACAACAAAACTCATTTAGGGCCGGTTTTTCCAACTCCGATTAAAACGCCGGTTAGCGTAATCATCGATTAAAACACCGGTTAGTACAAATTTGCGTTTTTCCAACTCCGGTTAACTCTAATCGTTGATTAAGAACGTCGTTAATCGACCAAATTTTAACCGGCGAAAGAAGTACCTGATAAAATATTAAACAGTGATTAGGATGACCTACACATGCGCATAACCTAGATTTCAATTTTTTTTTTTATATTATTGACAGCTGTTGTTTTCATATGCATTTGTTTACTGTGTGAAAGTATTTTTTGGAATTAAATAATAATTATTTACATCAGTGATTTAGTAATTTTATTGTTTCTTCTATAAATGTAATGTTAACAGTATAATTAAAAATAAAAATAGCATAATATTAAATATGTGTAACTTTTAGCTTACTACAGAAATTTAATTAATTAATAACTACGGATACATAATTTTCTCTGATGAGGATGATACAGTTTTGGAAGTTTTTCTATTCTACTACAATTCTGGGACTTTACCTTAATTCGTTTGGATTCTAAGATCCTGTGGCACTTTAAGCCTTCTGTTGGCTCATTCTCTTTTTTAATTGCATTTAATAGCACCTTATGAAAACATCATTTTAGTCGAACATATTTTAGACTCACTTTAGATATGTCATTAACATATTAAACTATACTGAAAAATTACAAATGAAATTGAAAATATGGAAGAAATTCTAGAGAAGCTGGCAGGTTTACGTTGAGATTATATGCAGACACTTTAAAATTCTTTTAGCTGAACTGGGTTTGGATGAATAATGTACATGCCCGTAAAGTTGATATGCACTTAAATTCTACACTAATAATTATTCAGGCATTGTGAAGTTCACACCGATTCCTCCAGAACATAACATTTATTACGTTGAAAACGTGTAAACTAATTTAGAAAGAAGGTTTTCTCAATCAATCTTCTTTGATTAAAGGACATGAAATTAGTTAGAATGTATTGTTCTTAATAAACAGCTGATGTATGATCTTTCAGTAAAAATATCTGGCTTTATTCACCTCACAGGAATTTGTTGAAAGTTAAATCATCTCAGATATGGCAATGGAACGTACAATATTTTATACCATTATAGTGTGACCGATAATCCACCTTAAGAGCCTAGATGTAGACTTTTCTTTTTCAGCAAACTTTCTACTTTTATGATTTTGTTACATGTCATATATTTTACAAAATTTTTGTATTTTTCAATAGCTGTAAGAAATCAATAAATTTATTTAAGTTTCAAGTTTGTTGCATTTGTTACTTATTTCAAAATAGAAATTTTAAATATGTGCTATGTACATAGAAATTCTCATGCAATATTCACAAAATACGTACTTACACCTTATTTACTAAAATGATATTTCTAATTATAAAGAATATAATCTTTAAAAAAATAAAGGCAAAAAGCACAAATACAAATATAGGAAATCGCGCCAATATTATTACAACAAATAATATAATTTAGATCAGATGTACGAGCATTTTTGTTACCAACCTTCTAAAATAAACTCTTAATCACTGATCAGATAACCGGCGTATTTCTTGGCATTGAAAAACGCCGGTTAGAGATAATCAACGATTAAGCGTAATCAATGATTAGTTAACCGGATACTTTAACCGGTGTTGGAAAAACCGGCCCTTAGAAATACATATAAAAAGAACCCATTTGAAGCAATTTGATCACAAATGTGACTCTTGTGTATTTGGAACAAACCAAAAAAGTCATTTAGAAACACATATAAGAACTAATCATCTGAAGGATTTGATTATAAATGCGATTCCTGTGAATTTGGAACAAACCGCAAAAGTCGTTTAAAAAGACATATAAAAAGTACCCATTTGAAGCAATTTGATTACAAATGTGACTCTTGTGAATTTGGAACAAACCAAAAAAGTCATTTAGAAACACATATAAAAACTAATCATCTAAAATCTAAAGGAATTTGATTATAAATGCGATTCCTGTGAATTTGGAACAAACCACAAAAGTCCCTTAAAAAGACATATAAAAAGTACCCATTTGAAGCAATTTGATTACAAATATGACTTGTGAATTTGGAACAAACCAAAAAAGTCATTTAGAAACACATATAAAAAGTAAACATCTGAAGAAATTTAGTTACATATGTGACTCTTGTGAATATAGAACAAACAAGAAAAGTAATTTAAAAAGACATATACAGCCCTATTCATAATGAAAGTTAGTGGCTACTAAGATCCAACTAACACCCTACTAAAAAAAGTCGTATTCATAATCGTATTTAACAGCGTACTAAGCGTAGTAGCCAACTAAATTGTTAGTAGCGTGTAGGGGTATGTTTAAAGTTACAGCTCACCGTTAAAGCTAACCTAAAAAAACAAATTGGTACGAATAAAAATAAACACATATTTGTCAGACTTCTTTTAGATCCAGGATTATAACTTTTTAATTAAATACATTGAAATGGAAACATTTAGAGTTGAAAAAGGTCCGCGATATGAACATACAAAATGAAATTGAATATCATGCTATGAAAATGAAATTGTTAAAAAGAGAAAAAGGAAGGAATGAGTGTATAAAGATATTTTTATATTTAGACTTTATTTTAAATAAAACATACTTATGATAATAGATGCTTTTTGTCTCATTATATGCTAATCTAATGCTTAAAAATATTGCCAACATTATCATTAATAATCATTTTAAATCATTATCCACATTATCAACCTAATTCCATACAAAGTTAATGAAAGTGAGGAGATATTTTTTTATCACAAATATACATATATCCATTTATACGTAAACGTATATGAATATATGTACGTGTAGAGATACACAGCATACACTTAGGTGTCATTACCAACAGCGAACGCACAGACACCGGTGTTTCGGCCTTTGAGGCCTCTTCAGTGTACGTGGTGCTGCTGGTAATGATCCACAACTAAGACCGTGTCTTATGTCCGTTGAATCGCAGAAGTGCCTATGAGAATATCTCAGCGACATCTGCCATCCAAGCGCGACACCGAACACGACAGTTTCATCTTGCACACTGTGCTAAAGACAAAACCTGTACGCTAAATGTGTATCTCTGTATATGCTGTGTATCTCTACACGTACATATATTCATATACGTTTACGTATAAATGGATATATGTATATTTGTGATAATTATTATCCGTTAATGTACGTTACACATTCAAGTATTTCATATCCTATTTATTTGAGATATTTTTTTAATGTGAAGATTCCTCTGTTCGCAATTTTATATTGGATATTGCTACTATCGATGCCCTTGTGTCCAGTTTAATGAAAAAAGCATCGAAATTTATTCTTCATATTTTCAAATGCTTTTTAAAAGATATTTCTCGTTGATATATGGAGTCTTATATTTTAACACAGGACTTGTCGTTAGTGTTTGTGATAGAGTTAACAGATATCTTGAACATGCATATCCATTACCACTAATCAAAATACCTTCTATATCTCCATTCTGAAATCATACTAATATCACCTAATATTGTTTACATTTTTCTTAGCATTTAATTTTAATGAAGAATTACTTCAAATCTCCTGTTTAATGAACATTTGTTCCAAATTCACTAAGTCATCGGTACAGTCTTTTTACCTTGCAAGTGTATCACAAATCCTTGCCTTAGCATGGCATAGATTATTACTAATGCAAAATATAAGAATAAACTATATATATAATTAAATGTGTAGTACCTATAACATCTTTCCACCTATTGATTATCATGTTTGAAACTTATTTTATTTCATTCTACAGATATTTTGTATAGAAATTCTATTATTATTGAATTATATATTTCCAGTGGATTAAGCCATTTCTAGAACATTTTTGGATTTAGAGCCCCATTAACTTGACCTTCCTCAACTTCTTGCTATTCTGCTCTAACATGTATTTGTTCATAATCCATGAAAACTTTTTCTGATATACATACAATTTATATATGATCGTTATTTTACAGATTTTAGTTAATCTGAAATTGTAAATTCTAACCTTTTAATATTTGCTTTGTATTGTGATTACCGCAAATTTAAATTTGTACATCAGTGCGCACGATCGTTCTTCATAATACCCTGTTGCCATATGCATTTTTCTATTAACATCCTACTACTTACTAGCCACTAAATAAGCGTTTATGAATAAGGTAAATTAATAGCGTCTTAGTAGGATGTTAGTAGCTACTTACTAGTAGCGTACTAACACCCTATTAGGGTGATGATTATGAATAAGGCTGATAAAAACTAACCATTTGAAGCAATTTGATTATAAATGTGACTCTTGTGAATTGAGAACAAACCGCAAAAGTGATTTAGGGCCGGTTTTTCCAACTCCGATTAAAACGCCGGTTAGCGTAATCATTGATTAAAACATCGGTTAGGACAAATTTGCGTTTTTCCAACGCCGGTTAACTCTAATCGTTGATTAAGAACGTCGTTAATCGACCAAATTTTAACCGGCGAAAGAAATACCTGATACAATATTAAACAGTGATTAGGTCTATATACACATGCGCATAACCTAGAAGATTTGAATTTCTGTCATTATTTCTGTTATTATTGACAGCTGTTGTTTTCATATGCATTTGTTTTATTGTATAAAAGTATTTTTTGGAATTAATTAATAATTATTTACGTCAGTGATTTAGTAATTGTATTGTTTCTTCTATAAATGTAATGAACAGTATAAAAATAGCATAATATTAAATATGTGTAACTTTTAGCTTACTACAGAAATTTAATTAATTAATAACTACGAATACATTCCTTCCTCTGATGAGGATGATACAGCTTTGGAAGTTTTTCTATTCTACTACAATTCTGGGACTTTACCTTAATTCGTGTGGATTCTAAGATCCTGTGGCAATTTATGCTTGCATTTGCTCATTCCCTTTTTGTAATTGCATTTAATAGTACCTTGTGAAAACATCATTTTAGTCGAACATATTTTAGACTCACTTTAGATATGTCATTAACATATTAAACTATACTGAAAATTACAAATGAAATTGAAAATATGGAAGAAATTCTAGAGAAGCTGGCAGGTTTACGTTGAGATTATATGCAGACACTTTAAATTCTTTTAGCTGAACTGGGTTTGGATGAATAATGTACATGCCTGTAAAGTTGACGTGCAGTTAATTTCTGCACTAATAATTATTACAGGCACTGTCAAGTTCACACCGATTCCTCCAGAACATAATATTTATTATGTTGAAATCGTGTAACCCAATTTGGAAACAAGATTTTCTCAATAAACCTTTTTTGATTAATGGACATAATATTAGTTAGAATGCATTGTTCTTAATAAACAGCTGATGTATGATCTTTCAGTAAAAATATCTGGCTTTATTCACCCCACAGGAATTTGGTGAAAGTTAAATCATCTCAGATATGGCAATGCAAAGTACAATATTTTATATCATTATAGTGTGACTGATAATCCAGCTTAAGACCCTAGATGTAGACTTTTCTTTTTCAGCAAACTTCCTATTTTTATGATTTTACATAATTTTGGTAACTGTTAATTTCATATATGTACGTATATTGTATTAGTTTTTTCTTTTTTACAAAATTTTTGTATTTTTCAATAGCAATAAGTAATCAATAAATTTATTTCAGTTTCAAGTTTGTGGCATTTGTTATTTATTGAATAATAGAAATTTTAAATATGTGCTATGTACAGAGAAATTCTCATGCAATATTCACAAAATAAGTACTTAAACCTTATTTACTAAAATGAAATTTCTAATTACATATAAAGAATATAATCTTTAAAAAAATAAAGGCAAAAAGCACAAAGAACAAATTCAAATATAGGAAATAGCGCCAATATTATTATAACAAATATGCTAATTTAGATCAAATGTACAAGCATTTTTGTTACCAACCTTCTAAAATAAACTCTTAATCACTGATCAGATAACCGGCGTATTTCTTGGCGTTGAAAAACGCCGGTTAGAGATAATCAACGATTAAGCGTAATCAATGATTAGTTAACCGGATACTTTAACCGGTGTTGGAAAAACCGGCCCTTAGAAAGACATATAAAAACTAAACATCTGAATGAATTTGATTATAAATGTGACTCTTGTGAATTGGGAACAAACCGCAAAATTGATTTAGGGCCGGTTTTTCCAACTCCGATTAAAACGCCGGTTAGCGTAATCATTGATTAAAACATCGGTTAGGACAAATTTGCGTTTTTCCAACGCCGGTTAACTCTAATCGTTGATTAAGAACGTCGTTAATCGACCAAATTTTAACCGGCGAAAGAAATACCTGATAAAATATTAAACAGTGATTAGGCCTATATACACATGCGCATAACCTAGAAGATTTGAATTTCTGTATTTATTTCTGTTATTATTGACAGCTGTTGTTTTCATATGCATTTGTTTTATTGTATAAAAGTATTTTTTGGAATTAATTAATAATTATTTACGTCAGTGATTTAGTAATATTGTATTGTTTCTTCTATAAATGTAATGAACAGTATAAAAATAGCATAATATTAAATATGTGTAACTTTTAGCTTACTACAGAAATTTAATTAATTAATAATTACGAATACATTCCTTCCTCTGATGAGGATGATACAGGTTTGGAAGTTTTTCTATTCTACTACAATTCTGGGACTTTACCTTAATTCGTGTGGATTCTAAGATCCTGTGGCAATTTATGCTTGCATTTGCTCATTCCCTTTTTGTAATTGCATTTAATAGCACCTTGTAAAAACATCATTTTAGTGGAACATATTTTAGACTCACTTTAGATATGTCATTAACATATTAAACTATACTGAAAATTACAAATGAAATTGAAAATATGGAAGAAATTCTAGAGAAGCTGGCAGGTTTACGTTGAGATTATATGCAGACACTTTAAATTCTTTTAGCTGAACTGGGTCTGGATGAATAATGTACATGCCTGTAAAGTTGACGTGCAGTTAATTTCTGCACTAATAATTATTACAGGCACTGTCAAGTTCACACCGATTCCTCCAGAACATAATATTTATTATGTTGAAATCGTGTAAACCAATTTGGAAACAAGATTTTCTCAATAAACCTTCTTTGATTAATGGACATAATATTAGTTAGAATGCATTGTTCTTAATAAACAGCTGATGTATGATCTTTCAGTAAAAATATCTGGCTTTATTCACCCCACAGGAATTTGGTGAAAGTTAAATCATCTCAGATATGGCAATGCAAAGTACAATATTTTATATCATTATAGTGTGACTGATAATCCAGCTTAAGACCCTAGATGTAGACTTTTCTTTTTCAGCAAACTTCCTATTTTTATGATTTTACATAATTTTGGTAACTGTTAATTTCATACATATACGTATATTGTATTAGTTTTTTCTTTTTTACAAAATTTTTGTATTTTTCAATAGCAATAAGTAATCAATAAATCTATTTCAGTTTCAAGTTTGTGGCATTTGTTATTTATTGAATAATAGAAATTTTAAATATGTGCTATGTACAGAGAAATTCTCATGCAATATTCACAAAATAAGTACTTAAACCTTATTTACTAAAATGAAATTTCTAATTACATATAAAGAATATAATCTTTAAAAAAATAAAGGCAAAAAGCACAAAGAACAAATTCAAATATAGGAAATAGCGCCAATATTATTATAACAAATGTGATAATTTAGATCAAATGTACGAGCATTTTTGTTACCAACCTTCTAAAATAAACTCTTAATCACTGATCAGATAACCGGCGTATTTCTTGGCGTTGAAAAACGCCGGTTAGAGATAATCAACGATTAAGCGTAATCAATGATTAGTTAACCGGATACTTTAACCGGTGTTGGAAAAACCGGCCCTTAGAAAGACATATAAAAACTAAACATCTGAAGGAATTTGATTATAAATGTGACTCTTGTGAATATAGAACAAACCGCAAAAGTGATTTAGAAAAACATATAAAAACTAAACATTTGAAAGTATGTGATTATCAATGTGACTCTTGTGATTTTCGAACAAACTGGAAAAGAAGTTTAGAAATACATATAAAAAGTAAACATTTGAAAGAATTTAATTATAAATGTTACTCTTGTGAATTTGGAACAAACCACAGAATTAGATTAGAAAGACATATAAACACTAAACATCTGGGGTAAATTGGAGTATATGGTTGCAACCGATTTTTGACAAAAAGAACTGGTGTACCTTATAGAGGACCACTAATTGAACAACTCTTACTTATAAATTAATCGGTGCAAACGTACAGGAACGGAGGTAATTAATAATTAAGGTGCTCACCGAGTGAATTTTTCCATGTCATATTTTTAGTCGTATCTATTAAACACACCTTTAAAATTATGAAAATCGTAATAAATGATGTTTATTTCACTTACCACACAACAATTATATTGAATTTTTATGTTTTTTAATTACTTTTCTGCGATTTTAAAATTCAAACATAACCCAATCATAACAACAAACCACCTAGTGGAAAAGTTGAATTCGTACCAACGACTGTCATCCATAGAGTTATAGAGTGGAATGTAGATAGATGGTCGAACAAACTTGTATTTACATTATAAAATGTATATTATTTATAAATTTATAGTTTATTTCATTGATTTTTTAATATGCCTTTTAAAATTATATAATATCCAGTAAATAAGTACGGAAAGATATAGAGAATGTTTATAGGTGTTTTCTTTTACTTTTTCAAACATTCATAAGTCTCTTTTTGCACATTTACATGATTTATGCTGCAAACTTTGTTTACTATTTCGCTTGGTGGGGGGAAGGGGCGGCAAAACGTCAAAAAATTGGTATAAATCAACCGAAATAAATACCAGTGCGGACAACGAATGGGGTACAGAAATTGCTATTAATTATTATCGTACAAGTTGCTTCTAATAAATAAATACCACTCTTTGAGAGACGGTAAAGAAGTAAAAAATCTATAAATTAAGGGAACACTCAAAGTAAAGATTGCAGTATAAATCATGTAAATGTGCAAAAAGAGAATTATGAATGTTTGCAAAAATGAAAGAAAACAACTATAAACATTCTCTATATCTTTCCGTACTTATTTACTGGATATTATATAATTTTAAAGGGCATGTTTTAAAATCAATGAAATAAACTACAAATTTACAAATAATATACACTTTATAACGTCTTTTGTTACTGATTTGCATATAATTTTCAAATAAATATTAAAAAATACAAGTTTGTTCGACCATCTATCTACATTCCACTCTATAACTCTATGGATGACAGTCGTTGGTACGAGTGCAACTTTTCCACTAGGTGGTTTGTTGTTATGATGGGGTTATGTTAGAATTTTAAAATCGCAGAAAAGTAATTAAAAAATATAAAAATTCAATGTAATTGTTGTGTGGTAAAGTGAAATAAACATCATTTATTACAATTTTCATAATTTAAAAGGTGTGTATAATAGATACGACTAAAAATGTGACATGGAAAAATTCACTGGGTGAGCACCTTAATTATTAATTATCTCCGTTCCTGTACATTTGCACCGATTAATTTAGAAGTAAAAGTACAGTAGTTTTTTTTTGTCAAAAACCGGTTGCAACCATATGCTCCAATTTTTCCAACATCTGAATGAATTTGATTATAAATGTGACTCTTGTGAATATGGAACAAGCCATAGAAGTAATTTAAACAGACATGTGAAAGCCAAACATTTAAAGAAATGTGATTTATGTGGATTGAGAACCAATAGCAAACAGCATTTAGAGTTACATATAAAAAATAAACATTTGAAGAATATAATTGTGAATGTGAGCCGTGTGAGTTTGAAACAAACCTCAAAAGTAGTCTAGAGAGACACACAACAACTTATTTGGATTTACAACAAATAACTAACAATATTTAATAATAAAACTATAACGAGCCCACACGGAATAAGAGCGATTATGTGTATTCAGAATATGTATATCTATCTAACAAGAAACTGCCATCACATTTTAACTTGATTTGGATTTCACTGCAGCAGTGGATTCACGAATCTCCTCTATATAATTTTATAAATTGAATATCCGATAAGTTATACGTATTTTTCCGGTTATAAAAGGGACGTGAACGACGTATTTATTAATTATCGTTTCTCGATAATCTTTAATATAAAGTTTTAATAATAAAATAATATACATTTATTTATTTATATATACTCAGTTTCTAATGATAACTACAGGTAACTTATTATAATGTTTTTCGATGTTTGTACACATTTACATATTAAAAAAATATTTATATTTATAGTATTATAATTTATATTTATATATTTGTCTTACTATCTATAGAGCGACGAATTCTTATTGTACACCCATGTAAAACGTGTGTATTGCATTCGATACACTTTGAGTATGTGTTTGGCAAAAATCGTGGTGAACGCCTTAAAAATAGTAATGTGTCGGAAACGTGTATATTACTGGTTCACGGAGTTGACCATCGACGGCGCTGCTGTAGTTAGTGTATATTATGGTGAATATGCTTTTCATTTACAAATATGTATGCAAATCGTAATTTTTTTCATTCATCTGACCACCATTACGTGAATATAAAAGATATATACGAGGGGTCGTTTTTATATTCCCGGACTACACATTTTTCAATTTTAATATAATTTTTCATAATAGTCTTTTATTATCATACATGCCTCGGTAAAGACTTTTACCATTTCCAAAACAATTGCAGCAGTATTAGTTTTAATATCTGTCAATTTGTCTTGCCGCTTATCATAATACACAAATTTGAATATTAACAAGGTTGTATACGAGTTTATTTAATTCAAGTTGCCACCATTTGCACGGGCTTTACCAAATTTGAATTTTATTTTAGTTCCTATTACAAACACTAAGCGCTAGTAGATGATATACGAATCGTCATAACGATACATAAAAGCGCGTAATTTATGAAAGTGCTAACCTAAAATTATATGCGTCATGATAATTCATAATCAAATTTTACGTAGTGTTGTTTGCATTTAGTTTCATTAGTTATTTAGACTTGTTGTAAGTTGTGAGGAACTATGGTTGTTCGATTTACGCTGCGTTTCCACTTATTGATTTAATAAATAAGTAGGCGTTAGTAAGCAAAACACTATTTATTAACTAACACCGTTGATTGAAGCAATACATAAAGATGCGCCACTACATAGCACTGAGCGTACCCAAACTGGATCCGAGATCTATAGCGACTGCATCAGTCGTTTGGATCCGAGATTGGAAACAACCCGAGACAGCGATGATGTTTCTCGGCAAGGAGTTTGCGGGACGAGTTATGGGAAAGACACGCTATTTTACTATAGCGTTGCGCATCTTTATATATTCCTTCAATAATCGCTTTATATATTCCTTCAATCAACGCTTCGTTTGCTACTGTTGGTTGGCGACTTGTCGTTTGCGACTATTAACAAATTCTCCCTCCTGTTTAAGGGGGGTAAATATAATTAACGGCACTTATAGTGGATATTCCAACAATGTATTTCAGCTGGTCAATAATGCGTTTAAAATGTCCATACCCAAATCGTGAAGAATAGATTATTGCAATACCATTACAAAAGATTATAAGATCTAATACATAACAGTAATAAAATATAGTGAAATGAAGGTGTTATCTAATAGCTGTGCCCAAGGATTACTGCTATGATGCGATTCTAGGTATTAACCGTGCTAATACCGATGTGGGTATTAGGGAACAATATCGTCATTGAAAGAATAATTGTTACATTGTTTGGAATAGACATTTACTACAGGGTGATAAACAGTTCGGATTTTCCAAAGGTTGTTAATAGAAGTTTACAAAATCTCTAATGTAAGGGATAAATTACCATCGGAGAATTGTGTTTTAGGTGAAGTAATTTAAATATAGTAAAGTATTTATATGTTTTAAATTACATTATTTGAATACAATAAGCCTGGAATGGTAAAGATTTTATAGTTATAATAACACCACTTAAATAGATGCGAATATACAAGTGCATCCAAAACAAAAGAAACAATACTAAAATTACTTAATTAAACAGCACTTCCGGCAAACCGGAAGAGTAGTCGTAGTCAAGTATTCTGTGATCACGTGTACATACTGATAGCACTTCACCGAAAGAAGGTTTCTTTCCTTATTTGGATGAATACGTAAGTGTAAATAGTGCGCAAATGTCAAGAATGTATTTTCAAAATCAGCAATGTGCAGATATTAATCAGTGGGGTGAAAGAACTGGTGATCCATTCCTTAAAAGGACCAATCCTGCTAGAGTGTATAGAATATAGAAACCATCGGATTTGTGAAATACGTACATTATATTAACTCAATATGTATGTATGGAATTTATAAGCGAACACTTTGCTGTACATTTGTATGATTGTGTCCTCAATAAAATAACTAAGGGCCGGTTTATTCACCTTCGGATAAAGTTGCAGGTAAGTATCTGTAGGATAAATTTATCGGGTAGTAGATAAATTTGTGGGTTTATTCACCAAATTTTATCTGACAAATAACAAACTAACAGATTCTAACGTTTTCAGGTGGCTAGTATAGCGACGGATAAAGATGAAGGATAGACATATGCACGTCTTAATGAGTAAGACAAGCACACACTTGCAGTGCTTGATTTAAAAATTCGGACATAACCTAATATTTTCATGGTTTGTTTATATTTTGAATTCACTTTGTTTATTTTTCAATGTCTTGTAATAAAATGTCTAGTGACAATAAAAGAAAAAGATCTACAAATTTTAGTAATACTGAAGTAGAATTATTAGTTGATTTACTTGTAAATAAATATGGGAAAATTATTGAAAATAAAACTACTGATTCGTGACATGGAGAGAAAAAGAAAGAGCTTGGTCGAATTTGTGTATAGACTTTAACGCGCAATCAGATATTAGCAGAAACGAAAAAACATTGAAAATGAAGTACGAAGGAATAAAGAAAAATTTAAAGAAGAAGTATGCTGCTAATAAATTTGAAATATACAAAACTGGAGGAGGAGAAGCAGCTACAGTCGAATATACAAGCTTTGAATCGAAATTAAATTCGATTTTGTCAATAAATATGAAGGGCTTAATGTGTAATGTCGACAGCGATAGGTTCATAAGAAGTACAGAAACAGAAGGTAATGTTCTTGTGCTATTTATATGTAATTGCTCATATCTATCTGTACAAACATGTTTATTTTATAGAGCCGCAATATTACACAGACGAGAACAGAAACACAGTAATCTCTTCAGAAGTATCTATGTCAACTAGTAAATGTTTAAAGTAGGTATTTTATGTATTTTTCTCACATTTATTTTGTAGATACAGTGTGTGAGACAAATAATACTAATGAAATAGATTCTGGAGCTTCTGAATTACTTGGTAAGCAATGTCTATATTCCAGTATGATTTTATTACTCGTATATCATTGTTATGTATCGTATGGAGTATAATGAATTTGAAGTTCGGACTGTATATGATTACTCCAGGCACTAGTTTTATCTGTTGCGTTATTGATTCGAAGGACCCGTGATGTGTTAAATGAAACACATGCAACACTTAAATATGTTTATTCAAGTTTTGTAACAATTAAAATATTAATCAGACGAAAATTGTGTGTTTTTACTTTTTTGGACATTGACAACTCTCTCAAATTGTTTTGTTGCCACGTTAACGGTTGCTATATGAAAATACTTCATTACATTAATTGTAGAAACGGGGTTATACATTGAACATAAAGCCGCCCGCGTTGAAATTACTGAATTTCAATATTTTCGATGCGCTAGAGATTTCAAAAAGCCGCGTCAATTGGCAATATGCACACGCGATTTGCTGCTCGTTTTATTATACCATTTAACATCTTCACAGAGACTGTTCTCACCACACCATCGGAACCAGGATGCACGTTTACAATTCTTCCGGTGGGCCAGAGCATAGGCGGCACGTTATCTTCTCTCACCACAACCAACTGTCCAACTTGCGGAGATGGACCGGAACTCCTCAGCCATTTACCTCTTTGTTGAAGTGTATGTAGATATTCTTTGGACCATACTTGCCAGAAATGTTGCTGAAGACGCTGGAGATGCTGAAGTCTGGATAAGCTGTTTAGCTTGAATTCTGTTAACCTTGGTTCTAAGTTGGATGTAAGTGAGTCTCCAATTAGAAAGTGTGAGGGTGTCAAAATTGATATGTCATTTGGATCTTCGGATAACGGGATAAGGGGTCTGGAGTTTAGAATTGCTTCTATCTGTGTGCACACTGTATACAATTCTTCATATGTTAAGAAAGCGTTACCAACAACTCTTTTGAAATGATATTTAAACGATTTCACTGCTGCTTCCCAAAGACCACCAAAGTTAGGCGCCCTTGGGGGTATGAAATGCCACGAAATTCCCTTGCTGGTTAAACAATTAGATACCTTTTCAAATTCTTGAGTGGTAGTGAATATTTTTCTTAATTCTATCAAGTCTTTATTTGCCTTGACGAAGTTCCTTCCGTTATCGGAGTATATGTTAGCGATCATACCACGCCTTGATATGAATCTTTTCAAAGCACTTATGAAAGAGTCTGTGGTAAGACTGGATACTAGTTCGATATGCACTGCCTTTACAGCCATGCATACAAATATAGCGATGTATGCCTTTGATGTAGAAGCCTTTCTGCCTGCATGGTTTCTTATTAAAAAAGGTCCACAATAATCTATACCTGTGTTAATGAAAGGTCGTGCGGGCTGCACTCGATCCGAGGGTAAGTTTCCCATTTTTGGTTGAAATGGTATAGGATTTACCTTAAAACATGTTATGCATTGTCTTATTATTTTACGTACGGTGTTACGTCCGCTGAGCGGCCAGAATTTACTTCGCAATTTAGCGAGTGTTACTTGTGTGCCTCCGTGTAATTCAGATTTATGTGTGTGTTCTATTAATAATTTTGTAAATTCATGCTTGCTAGGTAATATCATTTGATGTTTTTCGTCATAACTGCATAATGAATTACGTATTCTGCCACCCACTCGAATAATGCCTTCTGAGTCCAAGAACGGATCCAATTGCTTTAATTTACTTGAAGTATGCACCCTTTTGTTGGCTCTGAGAGCTTGCAATTCGTCTGCAAAGTCTTCAGCTTGAACTGTTTTTACTAAAAACTCAGTGGTACTATTCAATTCATTGACAGTTAGTGCGCCAGTGTTTATTGTTTGCACTGACTTTCTTACGCGCATTTGTAAATTCTTTATAAATCGTCGACAATAGCTTGTAATTCGCTGCAGTTTTAAGAAGCTGGAATATCTGTGAAACAGGTCTAAGTTGAATGAACTCACGGTACTGATGATAGTAGCGCTTCGTTTTTCTACTAGTTCCACCTCAGATATTCTTAATGTTGACTGCGGCCAGTCGTCAGAACTAGATAATAGCCATTCTGGTCCGTGCCACCATAACCTGCAATGCGACAAGTCTTCTATTGTCGATCCTCGGGATAATATATCTGCCGGGTTCTCCTTGGTACTTATGTGATGCCAACTAGTGATTTCTGTAATGTCCTGTATTTCTCCAACTCTGTTTGCGACGAATGTCTTTAACTGTATTGCTACTGCCCTGATCCAAGCCAATACTATAGTCGAATCTGTCCAGTAGTATACGTTTGTAATAATCAGGTCAAGAGATCTGATCACATTTTGCATTAGTCGAGCTAGTAATAGCGCAGCACACAATTCCAGCCTTGGTATAGTTGTAGGCTTTATTGGTGCCACCTTTGATTTTGAACATAACAAATGGCATGAAACTTGCCCTTGCTGATTCATGGTACGCACATATATACACGCGCCATATGCCCTTTCGCTGGTATCGCAGAAACCGTGCAGATCTATCATTGTCTTGTGAGGGACTGCGTTCCGTGAAACTTTCAAATCGCTTATTTGACTTAAGCTATTATAATACTGCACCCATTCAGTGTGAATATGTAACGGTACTGATTCGTCCCACGAAACTTTCAATTGCCATAGTATTTGCATCATCATTTTTGCCTTGATTATGACGGGACTAATTAGTCCAAGCGGGTCAAAGATTTGTGCAATATGCGACAAAATTGAGCGCTTGGTACTACGTTTTCCGATTTTAGCTAGGGGCAAAGTGTATTGCAGACTATCACAGGTTGAATTCCATTGTAATCCCAACGTTTTTGTTGTATTATCATTCTCTAAGCATAACAAAGTAGACTCCTTAGCATTTGGAAATAACTTGTTTAATAAATCAGAATTGTTAGATCTCCATTTTCTAAGTTGAAAGCCTCCGCTGTCCAAGAGTGTATTGTCTTCTTCACAAATTGTTTGAATATCGTTTATGTTCTCTGTACCCGTTAACAAATCGTCAACATAAAAATCCCTTTCAACTATCTTCGCTGCTATTGGAAACCTGACAGTTTCTTCAATTGCAAGCTGCTTCAAAACCCGAGTCGCTAAGAACGCCGCCGAAGCGGTGCCGTATGTCAGTGTGGTAAGTTGATACGTTTTCAGATCGTTGGCAGGATCTGGCCTCCAAATAATTCTTTGCAATGATTGCTGTGATTCGTCAACTAGTACTTGTCGATACATTTTAGCTATGTCCGCTGTTAATACAAAATTGTGTGTTCGGAATCTACAAATGATGGAAAATAGGTCTTCTTGGACTGTTGGACCTACCATTAACATATCATTCAAGGATTTTCCTGAAGTTGACTTGGCTGACGCGTCAAACACCACACGCAATTTAGTTGTTAGACTTTCATTCTTTATGACAGCATGATGCGGTAAATAAAATGTGTTATGTGTTTCTGTTCGCGTATCGTTTTCACTCACCGGCTGCATGTGACCTAAACTCAAGTATTCATTCATAAACTGCACGTATTGCTCCCTTAATGCAGGTTGCTTTGACAGTTTTCTTTCCACAGCATAAAAACGCTTGACAGCTGATTCTTTAGAATCTCCTAGCATTACTCCCGGGGTATCCCTTATTGGTAGTTTTACCACAAATCTGCCCTGGTCGTTTCTTCTGTAGTTCTTAAGAAAGTGCTCTTCGCACGCCCTTTCTTCTATGTTATAATGGTTTTTATTCATACATTCTTCAAGTTGCCAGAATTTTGTTAATTGCAAATCTAATGTTTGTTCCATTGCTAAGTTACAAATTGTATTATTTGTATTCAAAAGATTGTTATTAAGCGCTCCTGCTACTATCCATCCTAACTGAGTTTTTTGCATAATTACTTGTGAATTATCTATTTTTATTTGTCCTACGCACAGAAGACGCCAAAATAATTCTGCCCCAATTAAAAGATCTATACGTCTAGGACGATTAAATTCAGGATCAGCTAGTTTTAAATTCTGTGGTATGTGTAAACTGGCTTTGTTGATATACGTGGAGGGAATGTCGCTTGTGACATTATCTAACACCAAGCATGATAAGTCTGTAGAAAATTGGTTGTGTAATGATTCTATTTTAACACGGACAACCTTGTTGATTGTTGTTCGTACTTTTCCAATACCACTGACAGGTATGTTTACAGATGCTTGTTTCACATTTAACTTTCTAACCAATGCATGCGTAATGAAATTCGATTGAGACGCTGAATCTAGTAATGCTCTACATTGGTGAAATATACCCTTATTGTCGCTTATTTTAATAAGTGCTGTTGATAAAATAACATGCGGATGGTTGTATACATATGATGTGTGAGAATATATTGCCTGTGAATGCTCCTCACATTCATCACTATTTTTAGAGGTGATATTTGATTCACTAGGTTTAACTCTTTCCAAGTGAAGTAACGTATTGTGCTTAGAACTACATTTTTTGCAATTACTAGAGGTGCATTTATTTACTTGATGCCCTGCTCTAAGACAATTTAAACAAAGTCTAGCGGATTTTGCTTGTTTTATTCTGTCCTCTATTGACATTTTTACAAATTCTGAGCATTGGTATATGCCGTGACTTGCTTTACATATGGGGCATTTCATCTGCTGCTGAGATACGTGAGATATTGAAGATTTTTGGAACTTACATACCTTTCCTTGAACTGCTGGCCGTGATGCGTATTTAGATATAGCCTCTAAAGTATTGCATTTGTGCGATAAGAATTCTAACAATTCTTGAAATGTTGGTATTTGCTTGGGCTTCATGCTATATTCCCACTCCTTGTTCGTGATTTTATCAATCTTTTTTGTGATCATGTAAACTAACCAGTCGTCCCATTGATCCACTGGCCGTTTTAGTGACTTTAATGCTCGTGTGTGCTTTTGAATAGTATCATATACGTGTCTTAACGTGCTGTGATTTTCTTGTGTGCAATTAGGTAGCTCGTCAATGGCTTCAATATGTTTTTTAATGATTATTCTTTTATTATCAAATCTTTCCTTCAACGTAGACCATGCAATATCATAATTACTGGCTGAGATTTGTAATTCTTGTACACAGTGTGACGCCTCGTCTTTCAAACAAGATTTTAAATAATGAAACCTTTGTACTTTCGAAAGGGAGTCGTTTGAATTGATTAGCGAATCAAATGTCTCGTAAAACGGAATCCACTCTTCGAATGTACCAGAAAACGATGGCAATGATATTTGTGGTAATCGCACTTGATTATACATCTCACTTGATTGATTAAGATCATTTTGCTTGGTCATACCTGACTTTGATTCAATAGTAAACTTGTTGTCAAGCAATCGTGTAGCCATTGATGTAGCGTTGAAATAGTTTTCTTGAAATGTGTCTGATTCCTCTGCATTAGATTCCTCATCCACTAACATGCAAATGTCGTTGTGTATGTCAAAGAAGTGTGACCATAATTCTTCGGCTTTTAACAATCGTGTTTTTAGTTGAATGACATCAACTTCTCTTGTTTCGTTGAATGAATCCAAATATGTTGGAATTTTGTAAGAAGGCCTTTGACTGTACCTCTTTTTATGTTTAATGCCTTTAGGCGTTCTCGTTGTTGCTCACTAGCCATTGCGATGTAGACAAGTGTATGTATATGTGGGATGAATGAATTGGAGACTCACCTCTGTTGTGGATTGTTGTTTCTCTTCAAATCCATTGCGTAATGTTATCCAAAAAAGCTTGTAATGCTGATGATTTCCGTGCGTCACTGGATATCCGGCTCGAACTGGACCAAAATGTTATGTATCGTATGGAGTATAATGAATTTGAAGTTCGGACTGTATATGATTACTCCAGGCACTAGTTTTATCTGTTGCGTTATTGATTCGAAGGACCCGTGATGTGTTAAATGAAACACATGCAACACTTAAATATGTTTATTCAAGTTTTGTAACAATTAAAATATTAATCAGACGAAAATTGTGTGTTTTTACTTTTTTGGACATTGACAACTCTCTCAAATTGTTTTGTTGCCACGTTAACGGTTGCTATATGAAAATACTTCATTACATTAATTGTAGAAACGGGGTTATACATTGAACAATCATATAATATAGTATTTTTATCTTACATATTTTTGTATATGGATATACATAATATATGTTCATATTTTCAGAGATAGAATTAGAACAGGTACAATTGGAAAACAACATTGCAGGCTCAATAGAAGCTGAAGTTCCAATTGTAAAAGGTAATTTGTTTCTTTTATTTTGTCTGTAGTTAATGTATGTCAAGAATATAAATTTTTTTTATAATATAAATATTGATTCTTTTATGTCAAATAATAAGTATTTCAAGTTTGGTGCTTGCAAGGTAGAAGAATAAAAATGTTGTATTTTTTATACGATCTAATATTAATATGTTTTCCAGAGAATGAGGAAAAAAGGAAAATCTTTAATTGGACACCACACAGCTTGAAAAGGTCAACAACCAAAAAATTACAGGTCCAAAAGCCTAAGGATCAAATAAATGACAAATTTTTTATGCTAGCTGACGGGCGATCCGAACTTTTAAAACAGCAATTAATAATTGCTGAAAAAGAATCCAAGATAAAAGATCTTGAAATCAAAATTAAAGAACGCCAATTGGAGTATATGGAAAAGGAGTACGAATTGAAAATTAAAATTTTAGAAAAGGAATACAACATGTAGCTATTCTTTAATATCTAATATTGTTTTAATATTTGCTTTTATTTGAGAATAAAATATTTAGTTATAATAGTAGTTAGTTAGTAATACTTGTAGTTATTTTTTGATTGAGTTTGTATAGAAAATAATAATGTTAGAAGATAAATATATTTATATAAAAAAAACAGTATTTTTTTATACTCATTTTGCAAATTTATAAACTAACAAAGGTATTAATAATTAGTCAATATAATATATAATCATTGCTTACAAATTGGTGAAATAATTAATTAGAATTCTTCTAGTGAAATCATTTTCATTTACATTAATATTTAATCTTCCAGGATCTATCTCGTCTAAATCAAAGTTCATTTCATTTTCTTCATTTTCGGGTAATTGTTCATTATTACTACAGGCCATGTTATGTAAAATAGCTGTAGCCACTATAATTTCTTGTGTGAGACCAACATGACATCTGAGTCCCACTGAGAGGACAGGAAATCTTCGTTTCAAGATACCAATTGTTCTCTCGATCACGTTCCTAGTACGTATCTGCGCTTCTTGAAATAAATATTCTCCTGCTGTGTTGGGATTATTTAAGGGTGTAATTAAATATTGTCTGGCTGGATAACCACTATCGCCAAGCAGAAGTCCATCACCCATTTCATTATTTTCAAACCTCATTCGTAATCTAGAGTTTTCAAAAATATTGGCATCATGAGAGGAACCAGGCCATCTTGCAACAAGATCAAATATTTGGTTATTTGGTCCACAAATCGCCTGAACATTTATTGAGAAAAAGCCTTTCCTATTTCTAAATACTTCCGCATTATGCCCACCTACAGAATGTGAATACCATTATAAAACAATATTGATAATGTACTTACCTGGAGATTGAATTTTAATATGAGTGCAGTCTATTGCACCAATTACTCTTGGAAACCGAGCTATTTCATAAAACTTTCTTTTGATTTGTAATAAATCTTCATTTTCCACTGGAAACTTAATATTGTTACAAACATTGCAAATTGCTCTAGTAACCTTTTTTATTATTAAACAACATGTTGACTTGTGCATTTTACCAAAGTCTCCAATGACTATATAAAAAGAACCGGTGGCATAAAATCGAAGTGTTATAAGCACTTGCTCCAGAGGTGTAAAAGGATTGTTTCTAAAAAGTATTATTCTTTAAATAAAATTTAACGTAACCAATATATTTCTTTACCTATTTGTTCCAGTTTTAATATTCCCTTCAATACTCTGAACAATTTCCCTTACAATTCCTTTACTTGACTTAAGCGAAACCTTCTTTTAAATTCAACATCATTCAGGCGGTTGAAATGGTCTGCGTGTCTCTTTATACGATTTCTTGTATTATACGGTTTACGATTATAATAATTTTCTATTAATTGCACCTCCTCTGCGATAAAAACATCTTCAAAATCTTCAAGAAACTCCATATTTATATAGGAAAATAATAGCCTAATATAAAGTAAGGTTATAATTTTCGCAAAATATCTCTTGGGTATATCTTACCGGGTGGTTTTATCAGCAGATAAATTAATCTCTCTAGTAAGCACTTTATCAGTAACTTTTTATCTATCCCAAGAGTGAATAAACGCTTTTTTCTATTTATCCGTTAGATAGTGTTATCTGTTAGTTTATCAGAAGGTGAATAAACCGGCCCTAAGTAAAACCAATTTATATACATATTGATCCGATATTTGAGGAAGAGATATATTTTAATATTCCCCACTATCAACGTATCAATGCCCTATGCTAGCTATCAATGACCATGTATTATTTGGAAATAAAATTTAATATTCACTAAGTTGCACTGTGAATCAATTACAACGTATTAATATTTATAGATAAGTAATATAAACTCAAACTCAGTTTAAATAATTTAAACTATAATACTTTTCTTAATAAAAAAACACTTCCTCTAGATGTTCTGGATTCCTGTATAATATATGCACTTCAAATGGATAAACTTGTATTGTTCTTAGTGCCTCGTCCTCAATTAGAAAATCTGCACATCAATGGATAATCTTGTACGGTTCTTTGTGCCTCGTCCTGTATTATGGATATCTGGTACGTTATTAATTTATAACTAATCAAAATGGATAATCTTGTACGGTTCTTAGTGCCTCGTCCTGAATTATGGATATCTGGTGCGTTATTAATTTATAACTAATCAAATCTTCTTATTGGTAGTAATATTCTGTTATTAATTAAACATATAATTCTATAAACAATAAATCTCTTACTCGAAAATCTTCTATATATTGTAACTTTGTTAGAATGTTTTTTATTTGCTTCTAGTACTGCTCGATAAGCTATTAAACACTTTTATCTATATTATGCACTTATTAACGCATATAAATTGGAAAAGAAATTCCTTTTTCCAAAAACACGTCTTACGCTTTTTAGAATTATAAAAATTCTCCTTGTTCTTTATTAAACAAATTGCCTTGGCGACCTTATTACTTATTTTCAAATTCTCCAATGAGATCTCTACACATACCTTTTATAAATCAATATGTCTCTTTATTATTTATTTTTTTTAATATTTATCCATCAAATTTGATATTACACACATTATTTATTCTTTTTCTAATTTTAAAAACCTTCTTGTAATGCATTTTTTCCATTTACATACTATTTAAAAATACCTATACAGGAACTGTCAAAATTAACTGTCACTTCCACTTATTCAAAATACTTGCGGGAATCTTAATTTAAATTTGTTTCTACTCAAAATCAATTAGTTTTATCCATTATACTTGACATATCTTCGTAAATTAAACAATCTTGTACAAAAACATATTACATAATATTTTGTAACAATACTTATATTATTCCATTTCTTTCTAACAGATTTTACAAATATAAGATAGAAGAAAGAAAATCGTTCGTTCTACGACTAAACCAAATCGATCAAGAAATCTCATCATATCTCTATTAACGTAATAAATTATAATTTAGACAATAAATTCCACACCTACACTAAGATTATTATTTTAAAATTCCAAGCATCCAAAACTTTAATCTTTATAAATATGGCATGGTTATTTTAAACCATGTCAATATTTAAGTACAATAATGATTATACTCGTATATTTAAGTCTAACAGCAACAGGTAACCATTATTTAATTATAAAAATAATGATATGACGCGCCTAATACTATTAACAAAAGGTTCATCTGTATAATATTTTGTACAAAATATGCCTCTTTTTATTTTCATTAATGTATGTTATGTATTCTGTGATATACAATAATTGCTAATTTTCATTCTCTATGTGTATATTTTTCATTTTATATAGGGATTTATTGGTATTTACGAAGTTCATTCAATGATTAACATGTTGCAATACGCTCATTTAGTGCGCGTCATCAAATTCTGGGGGCTATTCTGGAGAATAGCGATTCGATACTGTAGTATATTAGCATTTTATAGTTCCCGCCAACTGATACCGTACTGTATATTGGTGTCGGTAATATAGGACACAGACGAACCAACATAGTAAGCATTGTTGCGTGCTTTTGGCACTTCACAAGTAATAATTAATTTAATATCAAAATAATAAATAATATCTATTTGCTTAAATTAACATTTAGTAGAGTACACGCGAATTTCAAATTAATCGTAATATTTTTTTCTTTTGGCTCACGCTGTATGCAGTTATTATTTCGGTTACGAAAAATTATATTTTAATCTTAAAAATAAATGTATTGCAATGTCCACAGCCAAGCTTATTTTTCCTTTTTGAATAAATGGCTCTTTATAATGTATTTGCAACTCCGTATTAAAAATTCTTCTAAAAGCATTTTGTCCAAGGTAAAAAGAATATTTACCTTGAAGACAAAAATTTGGCGTCACAAATCCGAGTATTTTATCAATAGCCCTTTGTATGGGGAATGGCGTGAGAATTGAAATGGGCCCGACTTTGAGACGCCTTCCATGCACGCGTTACCAAATATTCCAGAACGTATGACGTATCATCTTCCGTGCCGGGGATGAATCTTTAAGAAGGGCAAGCGCTACCAGATTACATTCATTATCCATCTAAAAGTACCCTAAAAGAGTCAAACTTACCCAGTGGCCGAGGGTTAGTCTTCGCGGTTCGAATGTTTAAATAAAATCTAAAGTATTCCGCGGGAAGCAAAAATTGTGTTTAGCTAGAGCACATAATTAAAATTCCATTAGTGAATTCGTCACAAGACGATCTAAGTGCTCTTGCTGTGTAACCTCGGTTGGGGAAATCTGCTGATCTTTGGGACAAGCAGTACCAATCCGAGCCACCCATGTTGGGGATATAATTCACATTTTGATCTTTACCCGACGGGAGAAGTACTCCATAGAAAACCAAGACCTCTTCGACAAGGACCGCTGACAGCCCTGGCCAGGCCGCTATTGAAGCTACAAATCAGTTGTCTCAAAGGTATTTACGCTTTGTTTTTCTACTGAAACACGACCAAGACCTGTTTGGTTATTTGTCACTTTATTATTTGAACACGTTACTCATTGTAATCCGACGGAGAAAGTAGGATCAGATTTAGAAGTTTATTTGTTCTTCTTTTTAGAGTAATTAGTCATTGATTACCGAATATTTGGAGTATGTGTTATGTAATAGTATCAGTCATAATATTTGTCATATAATATTCATCACTTAGTAATTGTACATTAGGTTACTGTAATGAAATTAGACATATATTTGTGTGCTAGAAAAGGCTGGCGTATTGAATTATAAATTTAGCAATGTAATATTATTTATCAATGAGTTGATTATTTTAACTGAACCAGCCCCTTTTGTATGTACTATTCTACCTGTTAAATGTTTGTGTAACTTTCAACTAGTGTGTAGGATATTCTTACTTTATTCTAATGTAGAGAAATTCACAGTTAGGAAAATTACCAATTATTTATTTACTGTTATAAATTACCTTTATTGCATTTGACGTATGTGTTAGTTTGGAATTTTGCATATTGTATGTTACCCATTTTTCTTTTATTGTTGTAATAAACCTTGTTAACTTTTCCTTATATCTGTGTTGTCAATTTGATCCCTCACCGTTCATTGTGGTAATAATAATAAGCTCAGTGAAATCTTCTCGCTTCTTTTCATTGACAGCCCTTTAATTGGGAATTACTAATTAATGTGATACTTCATTAACATCTTATAAAACGAAGCGAGTGGCGCCCTAAGATAACAGCTTACTTTACAATAAAATCCGTGAAGCAATTATTCATCAACCACCTAGAGAGTTCAATTAGTAATTTCAAATTATCCATATCATCTACCCGACGGGCGAGGAACGAGTGACAGAGCATAAGGCTCTAGGACCGTAAAGGTACGTAAGTTTTGTCACCTTCTTCTTTTTTTTAACAGCACACATACACACCTAATTAGTCAATTAGTAATAAGAGAAATCCCCTTATTGTATTAAGTTTAAAACGACCCCGAGATCACTGGGTGCAGCGTGAGCGGCCGGCATAAGTAGTTTTGTTCTCTGCATCCAGTACTGTTGCGGATTAGTGGAAGTTATTTGATCTTCGGTAATTATCATCGTTAATTAAATTTGTGGTAATTACCCCGCGACAAATTTGGCGCCCAACGTGGGGCAAAAGTCCTCTAAATGGATCAATATATTGCGCAACCACCACCTTAATGCAATCTTTCATTTATTCAATTCTTTCTAATGGTACAAACACTCCACCTTTTCATTGTAATACTTTCGTCGTGCTTTCTGCATTTTGGGATACCGTTATTATTATTTCACTTCATGCCATATATAGTAGATATTATCTTAAAATTATATTAGGACATTTTTAATTTAAATTTAGTGTGATGCTTTCTTCACAGTTTGTTCTCTTGCCGTGCTTTTGTTGTTGGAGCTCAAGGCCCCTGTTTTGCCGGCATATAGTAGCCACGTATGTGGAATTTGATATGCGACTTAAGGAGTTCGAGCTGTGTGGTTGGTTTCATATTACGTACCACCTTCTGCTCTTTTCTTTTTCTTTATTAATGTGTATTATCCCATTATGCATTGCAAATATTCTCTTCATGATTAAATTTTTCCTTTGTATGTTTAAATATTGATAGCTTCTGAGTTTAAACCTTTTTCTTTTGGGTAACGTTAGTTACCTGATATTTGTTTTCATGAAATACATACATATTGGTTACCTTTTAATATTAATTTTGATTTGGTCTATATGTGGAGTGAGTTGCCTATGGCTTTAATACCCGTACTGTATGGTCAGTCTGGGGTTGGCCCAGGATGGATTATCCCGATTTAGATTTCGTTATTTGGTTATCACCATAGTGATGTTATTTTTTTTTTTCAAGAGTGTGGCGTGTCATGTTGGCATGACGAATTTTGGGTGTTTTGGTTTTGTCATTTTAGATGACCTTTTTTTTTGATGGAGGTGCTGCCGGGGTATAAAGTCCCTACCCCTCCAATTCTGTTTCGTAGTGAAGCTGCGTGTGCCACCTACTTGATTCTTTGACGTTGTTGAGATTCTTTAGCATTGTTGACTGTTGAGCTGTCTGATTGGGTGATAACTGAATCTAATACAAATTATGACTTTGCCTCACCGATTGTGTCTTTCGGCCCCATCCCCTCCAAAATTTTCTACCGTGAGCTTCGGCTAAACCCGGGTTTGTCGCTGCACCATAATTACGTGGTTGCAGGCACCCATTTATTCGATTTATGTCGACAATTCGACTACCGATTCCACTGCGGGAGAGCGGTGTCAAGTCCGTGGGGAGACTCCATTCATCCGCTGGGGAGGTGGATGGTCTCCTATTCTTTTGCTTGTAACCTAGTCTTGACCCTTTTTTGTTGCCCGACACCGCCATTAATTAAATTTTTGTGCTTTGGCCTTCCTAGGTCGGTTTTAAATGTAACCGGCGAAGACCAACTTTACCTAGTTTTAAGGAGTTTTACGTGGGAGTTGGATTATTTGTTTTCTTTTGTCAAAATTTATTGAACCTTTCGGCCTAAATTATTGACTTTTATTGTAGTGCTTGGCCTACATTTTAATATAATCTTGTATCCAAATTGAACTAACGCCTTTTGGATCTTTTGATTTCTCCATGTAACTGCGGTACCTTTTGGCCTGGGCTTTATGTCAAAATTATTTTTAACGCCTTTTGGTTGTGTTTATTGATTTTCGTCATAACCTTGTCTAAACCTGATAGATTCTATTCGGGTCTGCCCGTGTCTTTAGTTGTGGGAAAAAGTTTTTTTTTGGGTTCTTTCAAAATTTATTGAACTTTGTTTTAGTTTCGTCAAGCTTTAACTGTGGAATATTGTCCACTTTCTCTGTTTTAATTTATTAGGACCTTCAGCCTGTCTTTATGCTTGGAGGACTTCGCTTGTTTCATAATGCACTGGTGCTTCTTTTTGCTTAATCGGAAATTTACTGAAGTAAATTTCCTGGGGCACTAGAGGGGGGATTTGTTGCGTGCTTTTGGCACTTCACAAGTAATAATTAATTTAATATCAAAATAATAAATAATATCTATTTGCTTAAATTAACATTTAGTAGAGTACACGCGAATTTCAAATTAATCGTAATATTTTTTTCTTTTGGCTCACGCTGTATGCAGTTATTATTTCGGTTACGAAAAATTATATTTTAATCTTAAAAATAAATGTATTGCAATGTCCACAGCCAAGCTTATTTTTCCTTTTTGAATAAATGGCTCTTTATAATGTATTTGCAACTCCGTATTAAAAATTCTTCTAAAAGCATTTTGTCCAAGGTAAAAAGAATATTTACCTTGAAGACAAAAATTTGGCGTCACAAATCCGAGTATTTTATCAATAGCCCTTTGTATGGGGAATGGCGTGAGAATTGAAATGGGCCCGACTTTGAGACGCCTTCCATGCACGCGTTACCAAATATTCCAGAACGTATGACGTATCATCTTCCGTGCCGGGGATGAATCTTTAAGAAGGGCAAGCGCTACCAGATTACATTCATTATCCATCTAAAAGTACCCTAAAAGAGTCAAACTTACCCAGTGGCCGAGGGTTAGTCTTCGCGGTTCGAATGTTTAAATAAAATCTAAAGTATTCCGCGGGAAGCAAAAATTGTGTTTAGCTAGAGCACATAATTAAAATTCCATTAGTGAATTCGTCACAAGACGATCTAAGTGCTCTTGCTGTGTAACCTCGGTTGGGGAAATCTGCTGATCTTTGGGACAAGCAGTACCAATCCGAGCCACCCATGTTGGGGATATAATTCACATTTTGATCTTTACCCGACCGGAGAAGTACTCCATAGAAAACCAAGACCTCTTCGACAAGGACCGCTGACAGCCCTGGCCAGGCCGCTATTGAAGCTACAAATCAGTTGTCTCAAAGGTATTTACGCTTTGTTTTTCTACTGAAACACGACCAAGACCTGTTTGGTTATTTGTCACTTTATTATTTGAACACGTTACTCATTGTAATCCGACGGAGAAAGTAGGATCAGATTTAGAAGTTTATTTGTTCTTCTTTTTAGAGTAATTAGTCATTGATTACCGAATATTTGGAGTATGTGTTATGTAATAGTATCAGTCATAATATTTGTCATATAATATTCATCACTTAGTAATTGTACATTAGGTTACTGTAATGAAATTAGACATATATTTGTGTGCTAGAAAAGGCTGGCGTATTGAATTATAAATTTAGCAATGTAATATTATTTATCAATGAGTTGATTATTTTAACTGAACCAGCCCCTTTTGTATGTACTATTCTACCTGTTAAATGTTTGTGTAACTTTCAACTAGTGTGTAGGATATTCTTACTTTATTCTAATGTAGAGAAATTCACAGTTAGGAAAATTACCAATTATTTATTTACTGTTATAAATTACCTTTATTGCATTTGACGTATGTGTTAGTTTGGAATTTTGCATATTGTATGTTACCCATTTTTCTTTTATTGTTGTAATAAACCTTGTTAACTTTTCCTTATATCTGTGTTGTCAATTTGATCCCTCACCGTTCATTGTGGTAATAATAATAAGCTCAGTGAAATCTTCTCGCTTCTTTTCATTGACAGCCCTTTAATTGGGAATTACTAATTAATGTGATACTTCATTAACATCTTATAAAACGAAGCGAGTGGCGCCCTAAGATAACAGCTTACTTTACAATAAAATCCGTGAAGCAATTATTCATCAACCACCTAGAGAGTTCAATTAGTAATTTCAAATTATCCATATCATCTACCCGACGGGCGAGGAACGAGTGACAGAGCATAAGGCTCTAGGACCGTAAAGGTACGTAAGTTTTGTCACCTTCTTCTTTTTTTTAACAGCACACATACACACCTAATTAGTCAATTAGTAATAAGAGAAATCCCCTTATTGTATTAAGTTTAAAACGACCCCGAGATCACTGGGTGCAGCGTGAGCGGCCGGCATAAGTAGTTTTGTTCTCTGCATCCAGTACTGTTGCGGATTAGTGGAAGTTATTTGATCTTCGGTAATTATCATCGTTAATTAAATTTGTGGTAATTACCCCGCGACAGCATGTCAAATGTCAGTACGCAAATGATAGAATACATGGTACAAATATATAAGGTATGTTCTAGCGCAGCTTCCTTATGACGTCAATTGGATGCAATTTCGTCATACCACTGATATTAAGAAAAGAAAGATTACTCTTGAATAACCACAGATGTAATAGTATATAGATAGCTATATAAAGAATAATAAAATAGACATAATATATAGCACAGTTGTTTACGAATGTGTAACTAAATTAAATTTCTTTACAAATTACCTGTTTAAAAACTCATAAAGCAAAATAATAAGATTGTATTATTGAAAAATCTCCCACTGGATATTATGTAGCACTTTGGTTTACGAAACCTGTTTTAGTCGGTTGATAATACAATTTGTAATTACTTTACTGACAAAGTAATTTATCACAAAATAAATTTATGACTTGAAATTGTGCATTTTATGTAGTATATTGCTTTAAATTACTGATACCAATGAATATTGCAAAAGTTGAAAG
Organism: Amphimallon solstitiale; assembly: GCA_963170755.1. NCBI lineage: Eukaryota > Metazoa > Arthropoda > Insecta > Coleoptera > Scarabaeidae > Amphimallon > Amphimallon solstitiale. The sequence goes on from OY720685.1 coordinate 21,874,146, forward strand.
TATTATAGTAAGAAAACTATTGGTTTAATATTGGATTTTCGTTTATTAATTGTTAATTGACAGGTAATAAATAAAACAACAGATATGGTTACTTTTTTTTATTGGTAAATTTTATTGTTTTTTTTTGTAATTTTCTTTTTTGTTGATAATTATTTTTATTTATCTCTTTTATACGTATGTAAGTTCTTACTCTAATATATGATTCCACAACTTCTTGTGGCAAACTAGTCTTAATATTTTGTACCAAACGCTTTATTATGTTGGTATTTTTGTTAATCGATTTCTTATGGAATTCATTAAACATTTGTTCAGCGTCTTCTGCCATTTTCTTCATAATAGCATTCGGCTGACGTAGACACCGCCTGGAGACTAATCCAATCCAGTTGCTTTCTGGGGATTCAATCTGAGTATCATCATGTAACGAGTATTTGCTTCTGAACTTATGTGCTATATATCCCGCTATATAGTATAAGCCTTGCTTCGCAATATCCCCGGTAGCAGAGGTTGCGGAATGGATTCTTTCGAATTCCGTCAGCAAGTCCATAAATTCCTCATTTATGTCATCCTCAGACACCCTGACAACATTTTCTTCAAAATCTCCAGTTTCTTGCACAAAAGGTTCCAAAACTGTAGTTAAGTTAAGTGTTGCGTCTGTAGTTAGTAACTCTACTACAGACGTATCTTCCTGTGTGTTGACATTTTCTGAAAACACAACAGATGAATGCTTCCCAAGAATGTACCATCTCAATCGATATTTGAATTGTAATGCACTAGGGTGGTCATTGGTGGATCCCATAGCTCGCATATATGAAAAAAAATTTTCTATTATATCTTGATTCAGACGTCTAGTAATTATGTACTCAATATTAAAGTTTGACCTTAAATATTGATATAAGTTTTTTAGAGAGCTGTTATTTTGTAGTATCGCTTTTTGAAAAAACATTAAACTTTTTCTTGTACCGACTCTTATATTTTGTATTAATTTAGTCATTTTTTCTATTTTATCCAGTTGGTTTTCAATATCAACACCATATGCATTGGCAGCAATATCAAATTTGGTTTGAGTATTGAACAAATCAAACCAATCGTTAATGATATTAATTATGTCACTAATTTCAGTGCATGCAATATCTGGCATTAAATTATGTTCACCACACCACCTTATCGCTAGCGCCACTGTACGTGAGAGACATTGCACAGCATATTTTACTTTCTGCCTTTGGTTGCCAATGACATCGATGTGAACCTGTGTAAGCTTATGGGCAAGTTTCAAGTCACCTTCCTGTAGGTCAGCCAATTTCTGAAAGGGCTCCTTCGTGATCTTTGTATTATTTATGGTGAACCCATGATCAAAAAGATTATTTCTAATCAATTTGATTAAATGTGGCACATCAGCAAATACAAAAATCTTTTTCCCTTCATCAGATGGATGAGTGAAGGATTCACTTTCATCGACAGCTACACCAACCTTCATATTTTTCCATAATTTTCTGTTTCCAGGTCCTAGATCCGAAACAACAGCTACAACAGTGTACTGTATTACTTCTACTTTACATATAATATTTCGGAGGACTTCTACCGACATACCACAGTCGTAATCATAGTATATTACTTGCTTCCATGCCGAAAACAAGCCACGTACCATAACGGTTTGCACTGTTTTGTGCGGTCCTACAGCCTGTTCCCTTTTGCGATCGAAACATATTTCATTAGAGACGTACATCTCGTCAAAAGAAAGTACACACAATCTGTCGCGCTCGGTATACTCATTTGCCTTATATTTCATAATTAGTAAAACCTCTTCCAGAATACCTGGTTTCAATTCCAAACTTGTCGCCCACTTCCTTAAGGTTGATAAGCCTGGCAGTGGATATTCTCTGGTAGTTCTTAAATATCTGTAGGCTTTAGGACTTACGCTTCGAAGCGAAATTGCCGAGGAAATATCTTCAGCAGTCCATTTTGCCTTCATTTTTGTCTTTGATTTTATTAGTCGTATTTGCCCCGGTGTAAAATATTTCTCTAAAATTCTATTGAGGTGACATATTTCTTCAGTGAGGTAGGCCACCTTTTCCTGTAAGGTCTGTATTTTCCCTTGCGATAGAAAATATTGTTCCTTCCAATGTGATAGTGTGTCTTCAGGGTTTTCGGTTGAAGTAGATGGTCTGCATTATAAAATCAAAATTAGAAATGCTCAATACATAAATCATTCGTTATACTATCTTTCACAAACTTGATTTGTTTCATTTTTAAAAAAATGCATATTAAAATATATATTACAGAATTACTGTTTTTAGCATATTCAAATTATTTATTATACACCATAATCTTAATCAATAAAGTCTACAACATTATTACTTACATAACAGCTTATGGCCAAGCATTTCAGTAAAAATGGAACATAGGTATATAGTAATATGTATCAAATAAGAAGTATATAGAATAATTAAATAAGTAAGACTGATTTGTGTACTGTTCGGGCATATGAAAATAGGTATTAATGTGAAGGTAATGATTAAAATCGATAATTTTCTTTCTGTAATTCCTTAATATCATATGTAACAATGATCATTCTCCCTTACAGATTATATTACAGACAATGAATGCTATACTTTTTTAAGTAAAATATCAAAATTTTTACTGACAAAAAGTTTTTATTCAATCAATGAATATTTGAATAATAATTTTATTGATATACAATTTTAATTTGTTTGTCTGTATATTTTGACTTTTCATGTAATGATTTTATTACATTGAATAAATATTATTATTATTATTATTATTATTATTATTATTATTATTATTATAAATTACATCATTAATGATATATATATATATATATATTACTTAAATGAAAAAGCTCCAGGTTTTGTAAATGCTACTTCACAATATTTTTCTGTTTCGCATGTTTGGTTTCTTCTTTCCTCGGGAACAATAGAACAACTAGAACAAATTATTAAAATTAGAATGCTTTGTTTATTAAACATGGTAAGGTAGTATTGCTAACCTTATTTATTTGTTAAAAGTATGAAACAGCAATTTCTTTAAGTATTTTTACATTGCACACCACTTCAACATTACAAGACTATTTAAAACATTTTGAGCTTTTAATTTGACAGCTTATTTGAATACAACTCTTTTCATAATAACTATGCTTTGACAACTCCACTAACGAGTTAAATTTTTCCTTACCTTGTTGAGGAATCTTCTTTTGGCATAGAGAATGTTACTTCTGTATCTTCTACAGTTGGAGGTAACAGGTCGATTTCTTCCGATGGATTGATGGAATAACTGTAATAATACATTAAATAGGTAATACTTTTTACATTGGCATATAATACATAGGTTATTATTAGGTTCATTGCTTCATACAAACAAATTTATTTGTATTTTTTTAAATACAGTATAAGTAGTGATTATATGAAGGTACGTATTACAGATTAACATTCTTCCTCTGCAACATCCTACTCTGTATACTAAATAATTTAAAAGTAAGTACACTCATGCGTTATTTCATATCTGTTACCTTGATGTTGATGGTTGTAAAGTCGAGTAATTTACAGCAGCTTCACTATGTGTATGTATATACAATGTGGGAACAGCTGTTTTATGAAGTATTTGGTACGATTTTATATATTTCTCTCTCATCTGTCGATTATCTAAATACCACTTCTCATATGCGTCTCTTGCAAAATGAAGTGAACATATATAATCTGTAAATAATAACATCATTAAAAGGTACACAAATACGTCCAAATACAAAACCTACGATTTCTTGTGTTTTTTATCCTTCTACCACAGGCTTGTATCCACTGCTGAGATAAGTTTCGATCTTTAGGAAAACGAAAATATTTAATATTCCTTCCTCGAGTGTTTTCTGACCTGCTTTTGCAGCTCAAGACACAGCAGCTTACCATATTAGATGAGCTAAAGGTAGAGGCAAATGTATTGCTTTATAATACAATATTTAATAAACTCATTACCTTCTATGTTATAACCTCTTCTTAAGTTCTAAATAAATCAAATTAAAAGTCTTTGGCTTAATGAAAATATTCACAAATCTTAATAACTACACTAAACATATAAAATAATAATTATAATGACACAAAATACGATATAATCGGATATAACTCTTCGAAATCTAAATATAAACAAAGCACAAACTCAAAACTACAAACATGTGATGGATGACGCAACACATATGACGAAATTGCATCCAGCGCAGAAATAGGCGAATTTGAGTCAAAGTTGTAGCATACCTTATATATTTGTACCATGGATAGAATATAAGAGAACAATAGCAAACACACAGCAAACAAAATGTTTTCACTTATGTATTAAGTTATATTGCTAATAAAGTGATATTTAGTGATAGTGAACAGTCTATTTTATATGTGTACCCAATTCCAACACAAAACAATACATTGGCGACGAGGATGATTAAATAAACACTTACAACACCATCGAAAAATAAAACACAAACCAGAAAAATCGGAAAGATAGTAAGAAAATAGGAAGCAAACATGGAAATAAACCACCATTTTAACCCGTTTAACGTGAAGAGTGACGTTAATAATATCGGAGCTCGTTGGGAAAAATGGATTGCTCGTTTTGATAACTATCTAATAGCAGCTGACGTGAAGGATGAGGAGAGAAAGAAGGCCATGCTTCTACACTATGCAGGTGAGGATATTCATGATTTATTCTTGTCTCTTCCTGAACCTCCCAGTCCCACTGATTCAACACAATCCCCAGAAAATATCAGTAGTATTTCTGTTTACGAAAGTGCAAAACAAAAACTAAATGCATATTTTAAGCCTGGAGTAAATATTGAATTTGAAATATTTAATTTTCGCCAAGCCAAGCAAGAACTACATGAAACTGTGGATCAATTCTATGCCCGTTTGCTTAAATTATCAAAAACATGTGAATTTAAAGATGCTGACAGCGAGATAAAATCTCAAATTATATTAAACACTCGAAACAGTACACTCAGACGATATGCTCTAAATGAACAGCCCAGCTTAGAAAAACTTTTAACACAGGCAAGGACTATCGAACAAACCAATTCACACATGTCAGTCATGGAAAATTCTTGTCATCCAGTAAATTTTGTACATAAACAAAAGTTTAAGTCAAATAAAGAGAACCACACAAATCAAAAACAAAAATGTAAAAACCGTGGTAACAATTAGCACATACAGGGTCGAAATACATGTCAAGCCAAAAATGTTATGTGCCACAAGTGCAGCCGGAATGGTCATTTTGCCAAAGTTTGTCTGTCAGAAACACAAGAAACAAGTACCAAAAGTCAACAACCATACTATCAAAAAAATGGTAAACAAAAGCAAACACCAAAAACAAATGCAATACAGGAAAATGAGTCAAGTGAAGAGTCTTTCAGTGTTAACATACACTCGCTCAACAACACAAAAACACCTCATATAGAGATTTTCATAAATGGAACACCCATTGATTGCATTATAGACTCAGGGTCATCAGTCAACATAATAAGTTTCAACACCTTTAAGTCCTTGTTCACAATGGACATAAGACATAAGCTGTACGTAACATAAACGTAACGCGTAAAGTTAAACGTATGAGAAACCAATGCAGCTATCCACAGTGGCCGTAGTGCTTATGTCACCTTATGTCATGTTTACGTATTCCTTACGTGTGAACATATGAAATACATAAAGTTGAAATAAATTCAACTTTATGTTTTTCTTATGTATTTCTTACGTATAATTTTAGTAAAATAAGCTCTCTGAGGTTTCACAACTTAAACCGATTGGTAACGATATTATAATAAACGCGGGAAGCCTGTATAATCCCATACCATCCCATACTTTCGAATCCTGTCAATTTGAATTGCGACGATTTTGTTCTGATAACGTGAAAAATACAAAGGCTTTATCGATTTTAAATAATATAATTTAATATATGTATCTACTACAAATTACTGCAATAAGTTGTAATTACTCCATATGAGTAAATATTTGTTGGTGCCATTTACATATTGACTAAAAAAAGAAAATGTGATTTAGATGATGGAAAAGGGGCAAGTAGATATAGAACTTCTTTTATTTCAGTTGGTCAGAGCTGAAGCGTATTTATATCTAACAAGGCACATCGGAGCTACAAAGATGTGATATACCAAGATGTCTGGAAAGGAATAGCCGAAACACCAGACATCACAAGTATTTTAAACATTAGTTATAGCAGTGGTTTACAAAGGCGTATTGAATATTATCAATGAGTGATATATGCGAAAGAGCATGGAACGTTACACATGAGAAATTGTTAATTCCAAAGTGCTGTTTGAAATATGTGTGGAAAATGACTGGGATTGTGCTATGTCGAATACCTCCACATACTACTTGTGAAGCATCTCAAGGCATGCAGCAATACAAAAAATAACTTACACTAAGTATTTTTAAATTAGTACTGAAACCACCACCAAAGCCGAGCAGCATATAATGCTTTTTCTGTCTTCATAACCTTTCCTAAATGTAACTGAACCAAATATTCTTGAAGTGTAATTATAACATTCATTGAATTAAAGTGCATTGTCTAATGCATGAATGCGATTAAAAAGCTAATCAGCATATAACATGGAAATAGTTAAGGATTACGATGTTAATAATTTCATTATCTGAAGATGTAATAGTACATTATAATGTAAAAAAAAAATGAATTGAAAACAAGTTACAAGCCTAAGATAGAGCATTTAATATTTGTGTATGTGTGAAAAAAAATTGTATGTATAAATAAAACACCATGGTAAAATAAAAAACAAAGGGTTTTATTTCAAATTAAGAAACCTGTATTTGTAAAATACAGATACAATAATTCTTAGAGACTTTATAATGTAATTTAAATAGATAAGCTTTTAATTTGTGTGGTTAAATGAAGTTCATTTGATATATTTGAAAATACATATTATAAATTAAATAGGTTTTACAGACTGGGTTTACTCTTCTTGTTTTTACCGGCTAAACCCACTTATTTTCCTTTGACATTTATTTTTGTTACTTTTCGTTAATAACAATAAGGGTAATGTGCAGATTATTATCCATTCTAACAGAAATTTCAGTATTGTCAGAATTTTTAGAAATTACTAACCTTAAAACGTCAAAATAAATTAACAAAATACCACTATAGCGCATGCGCAAATCCTTTATGTTCATTGTGAACAGTACTTGAATTTTACGCATTATGTATCTCTTATGCAAATCTTACGTCTTATGAGTTCCTTATGTCTTATGTTTCTTATGTCCATTGTGAACAAGGACTAACAGTCTCAAAGACACACCTGAGTTGAATAAATCTGAAACACAAATCTATGCTTATAACTCAAAGCAAGAATTACCTTTAAAAGGATACTTTACTGCTACAGTGTCTTGCAAAAATGACGTAGTACAAGCTAGGATTTTTGTAGTCAAAGGTGACTCAGCGTCACTACTGTCTTATGACACAGCTGTAAAATTAGGTATTTTGCACATAACATTTTCAGCAGATGTAAACATAGTTAAGCAAGAATTCCCAGAACTTTTCCAAGGAACAGGTAAACTCAGAGACATATCAGTTCATCTGTTTATAGACCCGACAGTACTACCAGTAGCCCACAGATTTGGCAGATTACCATTTAGCTTACGACGAATGGTAGAAGAGTTTGGAACATAGCGATATTATTGAGAAGGTGATAACACCCGCTGCTTGGGTATCCCCGATCGTGGTGGTACCAAAATCTTCTAGTGCGACAGCAATTCGTATGTGTGTTGACATGACATGTCCCAACATGGCCATCAAGCGTGTAAGACATCTCACACCAACGATAGACGACATTTTAATAGCGTTAAATGGTGCGAAGCATTTCAGTAAGCTTGACCTCAAGGATGGATATCATCAACTAGTTCTAGATGAACAATCACGTGAAATAACGAGTTTCTCGACACATGTTGGCCTATACAGATTCAAGAGATTAAATTTTGGTATAAACGCAGCAGCGAAGATTTTTCAAGATATGATCCGGCAAGTGCTAGTAAACATTAAAGGAGTTATAAATGTTAGCGATGATATTTTGGTGTTTGGAAAAACAGAAAAGGAACACGACACAGCACTGATGAAGGTTTTAGAAAGATTAAAACAATCAGGATTAACACTGAACGAAAACAAGTTTAACAGAAATACCATAAAATTCTTTGGATACATTTTTTCGGATAAAGGAATAAAACCCGATCCCAAGAAAGTCGACATCATAAATAATCTACAAGCACCTCAAAATCCGTCAGAAGTTTTCTCGGCATGTTAAATTATGTAGGGAAATTCCTTCCAAAGTTAGCAGATCAAACTCACTTGTTCAGAGATTTAATTCACAAAGATGCAAAATGGATATCGTCAACAAAACATCAAGACACATTTAACAACTTAAAGAAGCAACTTTTAGAAGTAAATAAGTTAGTATATTTTGATACAACAAAACAAATACATTTATACGTAGATGCAGGACCACATGGATTAGGAGCTATCTTAGCACAAAAACATGGTGAACAAATAGAAATTGTTGCATATGGTATAAATCCTTAACGGAAACCGAGCAGAGGTACAGTCAAATAGAAAAGGAAATAATTACTGCGTCTTACATATATACCTTTATACGTAAAACGTATATGTATATATGCATGTGTTTGAGATACACACATACATTAAGTGCCATTGTCGATAATCGAACGCACAGACACCGGTGTTTCGACCTATGAGGTCTCATCAGTGTACGTGGAGATTCTCGACAATAGCTTCAAGACTTAAATCGCTGCCTATGTCATTTTTGCATGTTAAATGCAGTGAGAGTATCACAGCGACATCTAACACCCAAAAGATGACACGGAAAAAAGCGATGGCTTCTGACAGCATGTTCTGCTATACAGAGGCCTGTATGTTAATAGTGTATCTTGTGTAATAGAGCCTTAGGTGGCGTCACCAATCAAAACGAAAATGAAAAGTGTGAACACATGGATGTTAAAACTAACATCAAGCAGTAAATAATTACTGCGTCTTACATACCGGTGTTTCGACCTATGAGGTCTCATCAGTGTACGTGGAGGCAGCGATTTAAGTCTTGAAGCTATTGTCGAGAATCTCCACGTACACTGATGAGACCTCATAGGTCGAAACACCGGTGTCTGTGCGTTCGATTATCGACAATGGCACTTAATGTATGTGTGTATCTCAAACACATGCATATATACATACCGTGGTTTTTTTTTATCACTGAACATAGCACACGATAACACCTATGTTCAGTTTTAAAATAAACGCGTCAATGCATGGAGCATTATGCAACCAACATTGCGTTATGTAACTAACATCGGTCAATTATTTATTTCGACAAACGTCAAAATCAATGTCAGTAATGTGCATCACAGACTAAACAATCCAGACCGGCAACTTAATCCTAGATTTTATCCAGAGTACTCATCCTTGTTTAGCAAACGTAAATTTGAATACTCTACCATCTCTGTCAAATTCAGTGAACTTGGAGATGAGATGGCGCTAGCGTCAATTGAAATGTTTGTTATGCTGTGGTTATATGTCATTCAAAACTACATTTCAAATTTGACACGTTTGACATATTTTTACAATCCTTTCTCGTACATCGTATTAATTATATGTTGATACAAATAACCAGTCCAAGTGTTTAGTGTGCGGGTTTGGACAGGATGAAGTTAACAAAAAGCATAGGTTTAAGATAAGATTGGCATTTCCTTTGTTTAAGAAGCGCATTTTTGACATGCTCTTTGCCTTGCAGGTTTGAAACCTTTCCATTTATGTATTAGTATTATTATTACCATGCTGAATTTGTTCCTTTTGGTACATATTAGTGTTTTTATTTGTCATATTACACAAGATTTGTATTATTATTATTGTCTTCTCATTATTGGTTGTGTAATTTAATTTTATTATATTTTATTGTATAAGTATATGTATCAATAAAAACTATTATTATTATATCCCTATGTTTTCCTTGACAGTTTTCACTTACTAGATTATTATATTTCTCTTAATCTTATATAGAGTAGTAGTTTATTGTGTCTAATAGGTCACCGTAAGAGGGATGTTATAATACATGTAAGTAAAAGATTAATATTTATATTTCGTATCACATATTTAATATGTAACACCACAAAATTACACATAAGGTGCTCAAACTATGGCTATAATTGTTACTGTAACTAATATTTATTACCATAGTTTTAGTAACTTTTGTGTATGTTTTTGTTACATAAATAACGTATTTAAGAAGCGTATTCTAAAAACAAACTCATTTCAAATTTCGCGCCAATATGCTGCTAGCGCCATCTTCGTACCAAGTTCACTGATGTGTGACAAGGATAGAAGATCTTGGATATTTTTTTTTCAAGTAGTTGCCGGTCTGGGTTGTTTAGTCTGTGTGTGCATAACAGAAATGACATTTTGATAAAACAAAGATAAAATAAGACGTGTTGATTTTTGCGAAACACTTTAATTGATTAAATGAAAATCATAACATGTTGAAGAAAATACTTTTCACTGATGAAGCGTCTTTTACATTAAATGGTTCTGTTAACTCTCAAAATTATCGGTATGTTATAACGGCTCCTTATTGCATTAAATCAGTGACTTCATTTTACATTATTAGGTACTGGACGAATGATCATATTCAAAATTTAACACATACACAGTATAACGCTAGAGTTAATGTATGGGCAAGTATTATCAGCACTGAACTTGTGGGACCATATTTTATTTATTCAAATTTTAATTCCAATTGGAATTAAATGAATTAAATTTGGAATTACTTCGAACACATATTGTTCCTCGAATTGAAAATTTAAACATTAAGCATCCCTGGTTTCATATGGATGGAGCCCCAATTCATTAAACTGCAGCAATTACAAATTTTCTGAATTCAAGTTTTCCTGGTCGATGGATAGGGAGGTGTGATCCGATAGTTTGGCCGGCCCGTTCGCCAGATTTATCGCCAAATGACTTTTTTCTTTGGGGATATCTTAAATCTAAAATTTATAATAATATAATTTTAACTAACATTGAAGATTTAAAAGCACGCATAAGTACATCCTGCGACGAATTATAAACCAAACCGGAATTTTTAACTCACTTTTTGCAGGAATTTCATAATCGACTCGCATATTATATGGAATGTGAAGGTGGACATTTTGAACATTTATTAAAAAGTTAAAGCATTATAAATAACAATAAATTATTTAATTCAATGTGTCTTAAAATTCATTATAATAAGTGTTAAATAAATTTAATATACTAATTTTCACTCTTTGTTGACATTGACAATTAAAATGCCTTATTATGACAAGTGCTGACACTCGCAATTATCGCAATGTTGGTTGCATAGTGTTCCATGCATTGACACGTTTATTTTAAAACTGAACATAGTTATTATTATGTGCTACGTTCAGTGATTAAAAAAACTCACGGTATACGTTTTACGTATAAAGGTATACAGATTGTCGTAGTTAAAAGTTAATATGCATCTTTTCAAATACACACACATAAACATGTAACCTATGTATGTATGTATACAACACCGGTGGTGTGGGGAGATAGTGGGGAGATCGAGAGCGGCCTAGAGATGGGCCAGAGAGCGCAGACATGGCATTCGTTCCGTAACTTTAGAGCGTGAACGTACATACATTGTATCTGAGCAAACTCGCAAATATTAATACCGCTGAAGGAAATAGAGCGATTGATTTGGATGGCTTAAGAGAACAAATTCTTAACGCCATACAAATGATTACTCCTGAAATGCTATCGAATGTACGAAATGGGTTTTATAATCGTTTAGGGTACTTACTGCTTGATGCAAGAGGGACAGACATTTGAACATCTTCAACATTAAATTTTGTATAGTTCATTAAGTATAATATTTTGTTTCGTTTTAAATGTGAGAATTTTATTTAATTTTTTATAAGAATTTTATTTTAGTTACAAATTTTATAGAGTTTTGTTTCAGTTCAATGTTAACCTCGGTACCCCGGTCAGAGATAATACCCCGGTGTCCCGATATGAACTCATCTGTACTCCCCTACTATCGTACCCCTGCATTTCATGTTTGCATGCACATGTGTGCGTGTCTGTATTTCCCTATATCTACTTTTATTTCAGTCAAACGGTATATGTAAGACGCAGTAATTATTTACTGCTTGATGTTAGTTTTAACATCCATGTGTTCACACTTTTCATTTTCGTTTAGAAAAGGAAATGTTGGCAATTTGTTGGGCAATACAACATTTTCATATATACTTGTTTGAAGTGGTCTTCAATCTGTACACGGACCACAAGCCACTTGTAAGTATTTTACAAAACCCAAAGTCAAATCCTTCAGCGAGAATAGAAAGACTACGATTACGCATTATGCAATATAAGTTTAAAACATTTTACCTAAAAGGAGTTAACTATCCAGCTGATTATATATCAAGACATCCAGTACCGTGCAACATAGAACAAATGAAGAAATCAAAACAAATCGAGGACTGTATCAATTTTATTACAGATTACAGCATACCAAAAGCAATCTCTATAGAGCAAGTACAAGAAGCTACAAAGCAAGATTTACTTTTACAAAAATTACTAAATATACTCAATAAAAACAACATCGCTTCATGGGATAATGACATAAAAATATTCTACCCTATCAAATCTGAAATAACAGCAAGCAATGGAATGTTACTAAAAAAATCACAGGATCATTATACCTCATAATCTTCAAAATAGAACTATCGATTTAGCACACAAAGGTCATCAAGGAGTAGTTAAAACAAAGCAGTTGTTGAGAACAAAAGTTTGGCTTCATAATATGGATGAAATGGTAGAAAAGACAATCAGAAACTGTCACGCTTGTCAAGTCGTCACACCTCAGTACAACAGAGATCCGATATCAAGCACTCCATTCCCTAAAACACCATGGGAGCACCTGGACATAGATTTTGCAGGTCCATTCCCAGGGGGACAATATCTATTAATCCTAGTCGATGAATATAGTAGATACCCGGTAGTAGAAGTGATCTCTTCATAGATTCTGAAACGGTTATAAAAAAGTTGAGGCACACATTCGCAATGTTCGGTTTGCCAACCATGTTGAAAAGCGATAACGGACCTCCTTTTAATGGAAAGACTTCCATACATTTTTGAACGACCTGTGTATAAAACATCATCGTATTACACCATACTGGCCTGAAGCCAATGGGTTAGCGGAACGTTATGTAAAACCATTAAAGAAAACACTACAATGTGCCAGTCTAGAAATCAAAAATCTAAGGGAAGAATTAGATAATTTTCTCCTGAATTATAGATCAACACCTCACTCGACAACAGGTCAGTCACCCTATCAAATAATTTTTAACAGAGAAATTAGAAATACTCTTCCATCAATCATCAAATACAAGAACAATAACGTCGAAAGAAGTGACAAAAGAAACAAAAATAGACAAAAGGAGTTTGCAGATAGGAAAAGAAATGTAAAACAACACAATTTTAAAGTTGGTGATACTGTTATATGTAAACAAAACCGATTAAACAAATTAACACCTTTATATGATCCAAAACCTTACAAAATTGTTAATATCAAGGGCACACAGGTAACTGCTAAAAGAGACAATGAAGTAATCACCAGAAACACGTCATTTTTCAAAAGATACCTTAGACTTAACACTAATCCTACCAACATAAACCCTTACCCCGATCTTGACACCTACCCAACAAGAGACAAAAGAGATGACGAAAGTAAAGGAGAAGACAGAGAGAGAGAAGAACAGAAAGATGAAGACACAATTGAAGAAGAATAACTCAATCAGAGAGCTGCCCAAGAACAGAAAGATGAAGACACAATTGAAGAAGAAGAAGAACTCAATCAGAGAGCTGCCCCCGGAACACAACAAGAGGACTCCATCATAGAAAACAGAAGATTACCCACTAGAGCCACAAGAAACCTTCTAAATTTAAAGACTATCTATTAAATTAACAGCAGAGGTTCTTTTTAAATAAAGTGCGGAGGAATGTAGTATATTAGCATTTTATAGTTCCCGCCAACTGATACCGTACTGTATATTGGTGTCGGTAATATAGGACACAGACGAACCAACATAGTAAGCATGTCAGTACACAAATGATAGAATATAAGAGAACAATAGCAAACAAAATGTTTTCATTTATGTACTAAGTTATATTGCTAATAAAGTGATATTTAGTGATAGTGAACAGTCTATTTTATATGTGTACCCAATTCCAACACAAAGCAATACAGGGGTGGGACTACGTGTGCGATCGGCTTAAAGCGATAGTTGTCCATTGTAGATAGCTACACCTTCAGGCGTGAGTTTTAAAAATTGGTACCATGCGTGTCTCTTGCTTGACTATCGCTTGGCATTCGGTTAGGTTCGGTTAGTTATGACCTTTTCTAAAAGTATTGACTTAATTTGTAGTGAATATTACGTCTTTAAAGTTGAAAGCCGTTAAAAATTTGAAATTTGTACTTGAATAAAGACAGAAATTCTTATTTAATTGAAGTATTGATTTGATTTTCACATAAATTCAATGTAAGTATAAGTGTAGAAATATCTTATAAAAATTACTACAGTATATACTTACTACTTAGATGTTACCTATTCACAATATCAATGTGATTGCTGCTGATGAAGGACATCATTTAGAAGAGTTGCGGCAGTACAATATTCAGAGACGCATGATTAGGGATCAGAGCAATCCTTTTGATTTAAATGAAAAACATTTCATCGATATGTTTCGGTTGAATAAAATTATTGCTAGATATGTATTTGAAAGAATACAAAATTGGATGGAAGTTCGAGGTAATCCTGTTGCAATTCCCTCAATTTTACGCTTTTTTGCTGCCCTAAATTTTTATGCTACTGGATGCTACCAACGAACAGTAGGACAAAATTTTATTATAGGACTATCTCAACAATCAATATTGTTGCGTTTTCGGGTTCCAATAAACAACTCGTGCAATTATTTATTTAAAACAGTCTGTATATTTATATACTTAAAATTATATAACTAAAGTGTCACACTTAAACTACTATTAATAAATTAAAATTAACACTTGTATTTATTTACTACTACTAATATGTCCGTATTTATTTACATAACACTTCTATTTATATCACACAGCACTACTATATTTATTTTTACCGAACGACTTATATTTATCTCTTATATTTATTTTTTAGGCGCGTCGGCTATTTCTTACGGACTTTCTTATTCCGGAATTACTCCGCCATTACTCTTTCCGCAATGAATCCCTATATATATATCTGCATAAAAAGTTTTCGAAAAGTACCAGTAAATTCGGTAATATACCAGAGGAAATCTAGACTCTTTCTTGCTTATGCCGTACATTTGAATTAGATGATATATTTACGACTTGTTTACATATCGTTTTTATACGACGTGCCGAGATGATTTATGGCCCCCGTTTTATAAGGTCGCTCGGAAGTCTCATACATATTTCGTTACAATATCAAATGCTGTGGGGGCAGTCACTGGAGTTATACTGCACACATTGTCAAATCAATGGATTCATTTTCCCAACACTCCTCGTGAACTGAATCAAATTAAAAATAGATTTATGGAAGCAACAAGGTTTCCAGGAGTTGTAGGTGCTATTGACTGCACTCATATTGCAATTAAAGCTCCACATGATGAAGAGCACAATTATGTTAACCGCAAAGGATATCATTCAAAAAATGTGCAATTTGTAAGAAGTAAACTTTTCTGTAGCACAAAATATACCTATATTTCTTAATTTTTAGATATGTGATTACAATTTAAGAATACTAAATGTGAATGCGAATTACACAGGCGCTACACACGATTCATTCAGTTGGAGACATTCTGCTGTATAAACAACATTACAAGATCTGCATCGTGATGGTATGAATATTAAATTGTATAACATTTTATATACAGAAACAAATTACTTATAGGAAACACAAATACTTGGCTAGTAGGTGACTCTGGTTATCCACAGCAACCATGGCTTACGACACAAATATTGCATGCAAATGAAGGGACACCCGAGTTTCAATATACAAATAAGCAAATGCATGCAAGGAACTGTATAGAACGATGCTTTGGGGTTCTGAAAGGCAGATTTAGATGTCTTTTAAAGGAAAGAGTTTCACGTCTTGATCCTAATAAAGTCGGTTTAATTATTAATGTGTGCTCTATATTGCATAATATTTGTATAGATGCGCACATGGAAAATAATTATGATATACCACCAAATGATGAAGATGGATATGTTGATGACAATAATCTAAATATTATTAATGACGCAATTTAATTAGATTGTATTTTGAATAATATACACCTTTTATTATACATAAACATATATTTTACATAATATTACATATTATTTTTTTTCTGCCACCGTTTGTAATGACTCGGCTATGGAATTTATACCATTTGTTAAATTACTTAATAAACAGTTAAGAGTGTCTAATTTGTTATCAATATTTTTAATAACTTCCAATGATTCTTCATTTAATTTTAATAACTTATCAGACACTCCTAATCTAGTCCCCAACAATGTCGAGTGTTTTCTTTTTTTTCGAGTTGAAGGTGTTCTATTTGTATACTGGTGATCTTTCGGCACGCTGATTTCTTTTAACGCACTTGTTGAGGGCATTGGTGAATATTCTACTTCAACAAATGAAGCATTATCCATTTTATGCTCTTGTGACTAAAAAGGGCAATTAGTACAGTTCTACTACTAATTTTATTCTGTTAAAAGAAGTACACATAACTAAGAAATTTATTATGACTTTTTATGTAAAATGTCTAATTTTGAAAAACTACTATAAGAATTTTTTTTATTACCTGTAAAAAACCTTGTTGAGGTTCACTGCTTGCAGTGGTGATATAATGGTTTGAGGGGCTACTTAAAATGTCCAAGTTGTCCACCTATATAAAACATTTATATTTAGTGTGAAAATACATATTTATTCTTTATTACTTGTGAAACTCCTAGCTCTGGTATGTTATCGCCTTTAATGCCTTTTGTGCCAATTATTTTTAGCAATCGTTCCTCTGCATTTGTAAGAGGAGGATTACTTACACCTCCACCACCTGTACTCTCTACATCCTTATTAAGTTTGGCTGCTTTATCTTTAACTTTGCATTTCGAATCAGTCACAGCCTATAAAATAATTAAACAATTAATACTACTTACTGTTACTCACTTAAATTGGATAATAATAAAATAGTTTGAACTTGTGATTGCAGTTTCAGCAAATTATAAGATTATCTAAAAATCATCAAATATTAAATCTATTGTTTCACCTTTCTCCACTTTTCTATAGTTTTAGTACCATATCCTAAACTATTTAATTGTTCACTGACACGATGCCACATTGCAGTAGCTCGTGCCCTTCCAGATGCTCCACTGAATTTATTTGTTAATAGCCCGGGATGCTCGTCCGCAAAATCTAGAAATGCATTCCAATGATCTTGATTGACCTTCATTTTAACTTCTATTGATTACTTAATTTACTTATTTAATTATGATACCGAAAACTGCTACAAATAAAAGAAAAAAAATATAATTCTACAATACACATAAGTATAATGCACCTTAAATTTACATAGCGCTCTTGTTACTTACCAGGATGATGTACTATTTACAAATGAATACCTAGACATTTTCGAATATCTTTAGATTTCTACTACCTATCATATAATTTTCTGTTTTTGCCATTTGGTGAACACATGTCCGCCGTTTTCTTTGAGCCTTACATTTGAAATATTTTATTGCCGCCATAACTCCCCTTTTTTCTATCTCGCTCTTATACACGAGTAAATACGCAAGCAATAATGTTTCTGTCTAAAGCGAGACCGGCCACGCTGTCGCTTGTAGGCGATATACTTGGGTGAGAATTAGTATCGCTTTCTATCATAGATATGCACACGTGGTACAAACTAGGTACACAGAAGTCGATGTGTAGATATCTATGATGCACGTAGTGCCACTGCAGATACCACCATTAGCAAGAGTAAATAGCGATAGCACGTGATATCGCAAAGTTTAATAAAACATACACAGATGATCAAAGTAATTAAGATGGGGCAGTAAAATGTGTGAAACATCGACATAGACTGATTTTGAAGCTTTTAAAGTGTCCGCTGCTTACTGACCACCTATGAAAGTGAATTATTTGATTTAGTACCTTTTCCAAGACTGTCACATTAAGAGCAACACATTTGTACATCTGCGAACATTCATGCAGTATTTTGTGGTGTTCTATACATCGTAGCAACATACGTAGTGTTTTTCTTATTAAGAATTTTTAATTTATTGTTAACTATTTCAGGCTGCTTTTCGTTAACGCAAGGAGTGAGAATAGTATTTGGATTTTAATTTTATACAGAATTGTATAGCTTTTTCTTTAATAGTTTTAAAAGCATTGACTCGAACTGAATTGGAATAAACTTCTTAAACTATCAAAGGCGTTTTTTATATTAGCTACTATAATTAGAATTCGTACCTTCTACAAACATTTATCCTTAACTCCCATGGTATCTCTCTTAAGCAACATATAATACATTATCTGCATTTTATAAACATTTGTATTCTGTTCAAATACAGTATTTTCATCAAACACAAAAACAATCTTATAAAATCTCTTCAAATTAAAAATTTTGTTATGCATGATAATGATAAAATTTAAGTTTGACAATTTTATTTTAATTTAATATTAGGTAAAATTTTGAAATGCGTGACTACTACAAATGTTTAATCTAGAATCAAGATTAATTTACGGCTTGAAGTTAGTTTTATGTATTTCAGTGGGTAATTTATAATTATTGAAAACATACTTGTAAAATATGTATATTAAACATAACAACTCCAGCCAAGTTGTATTTGCTTCATTCAAATGTTGGTTTATCTTCTCTTCCATTACCCAAGACCCTTCTATTAAAAGTGATGTAGCTGTACATTACCATCGCATGCATCAGAACTATGCGATTTACTAAATAGGATTTACATGTGTGCAGAAGAAAATATATGCTTCAAAATGTATGTTAAATAAATATCTATATTTACATTTTGGTAATGATTTTATTCACTAAATGAAACATTTATCTATACTTCAATTACAATTTTCAGTTTATATTTACCCAGATCATTAATGCGTAGCCTCGCGATCACATAGTCTAACAATGAACTCACAAAATAAACTGTTTTGCATTGTGTATTGAAAACGTAATTCAAACACATACAAAAAAAGTTAAAACATCTTAGTAGTTACGATTGCATTCAAAAATATCACTTTGCCTGAGTACTTCAATAATTGCTTATATTATTAATTTGTGGAAATACCATTTTTGAAATTTATTAAATCCTGCCTTTTACACGCAATTAACCATACATTTCGTACCGTCTCTTCTTTGGGAAACTTCTAATATTTAATGCGGCTATCTCTACTTTTTCGACTGTAATTACGGCATCCGTATACAGCACAACCTAGCATATTAAATAGAGTATTACTTAAAAAAACGATAAAACAACTTCAAACTGCGTCAAACATGTAGCCCATATGAAAACTGTCAATCTGACTTGCTCTTCAATTACGTCATTGACAGCTAAAGTGAGCATACCGGTATAAGTGCATCGTGGCTACGACCTATTCTACACAACATATTAGAGAAGTTAACTCCGATTACTTAACTTTTTAGTAACATTTTTAAAATTATGTTTGCATTACGAACATGACATTGGTAATAGTGGTAATATTATGGGGAAAAGGACATTTACATTTATGGTGTTGATGTGTGTGTTTGACGTTTGTGAGTGTATAATTATTCAAACATGTCACGAAATCGAGAAGAGAGATAGCGCAGGCGCAAAAGGAGCATTTAATACTGTTGCAGTATGTTTGAAAGAAGTGTTTCAAGAAAAAAACAGCTGTAATTATTGCCTGCTTTGAAGTTTTCATTGGAAACCAGATAATATTTTAGCTCAACAGCAGTACTGTTCTAATTATAAACACGATAGAAATTTTAATAGCAATAACTCCTCAGAGAACTAAATGCCATATTAGTGAAGCTCGGGGTGACATACATCTGAAAAAGGAATGGAAGAAGTAATTTTTGCAACAATTTTAACCCAGGATATGTTGTTCTAGGAGAAAGAGCATTTTTAATAAAGGAAGCACCATGAATTCTGCAAGTGAATTTTAGTTATTCCAGTTTTTACTAAAGGAAGAACTCGTTAGCACCATAAAATATCTCATTCCAGTATTATGTTAAAAAAGTGTAATAATATGCAAAAATTAAACAGTGTAGATAAAATTGTGATTGTATTTAATGCTCTAATTAATGTGCCGCCTAATCTACCTAACTGGGTCATTATTAGATGGCGCCACGGTTTGAGAAACAAGAGACCTATAAGTAAATTTGAATCATGACTTTAACCGAATATCTTGAGATGTCGCTACTAGCGCTGTCACTATGAAAGTCATCCAGCAAATAAGTTTTGTGTATGTTGCTAAACGTTTTCTTTATGTTTTTGTTATTACTTTTAACTTACAAAACATTATTCTTTGTGTTTTTCTTACTACTTTTAACTTATTAGTGGTGTTATAATCGTACCGTAAGTTCTGTAAAAAGTAATATGATAATTTTATTAAGTTAACATAAAGGTGGCTACACACATGAACAAAACATCGTACCGAACTCCGTCGCGCAACATTTCTTGTTGCGCAACGAAGTTGCGGTGTGATGAAGTTTTGGGGTGCAATAGAATATCAACGCGAACATAATGCCGTCCCATCAATTCATTGAAGTTTGGTGTTGATGTCAGTAATTGTTTTTCAATGCAACACATTGCTGAGGCACATAGTCTGCTTTCCTGCGTGGTATTTCTAGAAAATGTTTTTATTCTCTTCAAAGTTGAAACACAATATTGCAATATTCTTATTTTTATTAACTGCATTAAATTTAACAACAGTTGCCAGTTCTTTTAATAAATATCTGCCACAAAGCCCTAGAAAATATTGTAAATTCTCCTGTTTAGGATAGGATTTCATTTTAGATTTAGTAGCTACAACTCGATGCTGTTTTAGGCCTGCTTTAATTTAGCATACAATTTTGATATTATTGCCTTACTCCTGTATGACACGTATGCATTATTACATATCAAATTTAGTATGATGTAGTGACGTAATTTTAGTGTTATCGTAATTGAAAGGTTGGTTGCTCTTCGAGAAATTAGTTTTAAATTCTTTGATTCATTGGGATACACAGTTAACCTTTATAATCATCTTCTCCTGCACCACTTTTTTGAGACTCCTTATATTTTCTATGTTCATTTAAGAAATTACTTCTTAGACCATGAAATTTAGCTTTAATATCTGATATAGACACTCCTGGTTTTATTTTTGTCACTATATTTTTAATTGCCTCTATTGCTGTGGCACAAGCATGTTTGTTTTTATACCTTGCATGTTTAACTGCATCTAAACAAGGATATTTTTTATATTCCTCTATTAACACAGACACCTGTACACGTGACCAGGACATCTTTTAATTTATGCAATAAGAACTTAATAAACACTATGACCATTTCAATTTACCAATTTAGCATCGTCTCATACAGGCCTTAGAGATTTTCTCAGTCTTTCCTTTCTGGGTGTATGGGCAGAGAGATTTTTTTCCTCTTTGACCCCCAACATCACATGTAGCAGGAATTTCCATAACTGCTAAAATACAATTAAAAAATTATACATTTCATTAAATACAAATTAATTGTATGTGTGTAACTGAACAGTTCTAAGTAGGTTAAATACATATGTGTTGAATTTTTGTTCAAAAATGACTTCGAATTCTTTAGTTAAACAACTAAACGTATTTTATGTTTTACTCATAATATAATTTTGTATTGTAAATATTAATTGTCATACCTATAGGTGGTTCACTTTCTGCTAAATTTTGGGATCCAAGATCAATTGTGCTAGGAACATTCATAGTTTCCACATTCTAAAATACATTTTGAAATCAGCATGCTTCAATTTCAAATAATACTTAGTTCTTATAAAATAATATTTTATAATAAACATTTACCTGTAGATAATTCCTTAACCGGTGAGGTTTGAATTGATTTCTTTTTCAATATGGTCATGGCTGTGAGAGATAACGATGTTCTCTAAAATTCTTATTTTCGAAGGAGGTTCCTTCACTAATATAAAAAGATAAAAACCACATTAGAAGTATTTATTTTCATGCTTCATCTTTAATAAAAACTTTAATTATAAGTGCAAACCTTATCAAAACATATTTAACAATGATAAATAAGATCATATATTTTTTGTAGATAGTAAATAAGTTTACAAATTTAAATTACGAAATATCTTATTAGAGAAATTAAAGTAAAATGTTATCATCATGTACAGATTTTTGGGAATATTACAAATTATAAAGTCATGTTATATTTATTCTACTTCAATGATGATGTATGAAGTTACATATTTTAAAATTACAGTGCAACGGTATTGCAACTTAATATAGACAAAAATTGTTGAATATATAAAAGACATTGCTAACAAATAATTTTCGAAATATTTTAATTTTATGACAGTTTATATTAAAAACACTTTTATGAAAAATAACCTACCCGTGTGAAATTTTGCATCAAAAGCTGTTTCTTTCTGGTGTTTCCATGCAGAGTGAGAGAAATAATGCGGGAATTGCATTGGATTCCTTATATCATTTAAACACGTGTGATTCAAAGTGTTTACCACACACAAATGTTGTTTGCCATAATTTTGACAAATCTTTACTTAGGTCACTCCGGTTACAGCTGGTGATCCACTGTAAGACACTACAAAAAAGATGAATTATTACAAATTAACTGTTACTTAATAGCTATAACTTACCGATATTCTTCTTTAAGAAACGAAAAGAAACTAGAATATATTTTGTTGCTGAACATTTTTACAAGTAAAAATACAACACCCATTAGTTCTATCAAAAAAAAAATACAACACCCATTAGTTATATCAACAACAATTTAACTGGCATCTTTACTTATTATTCTTTCGTAAATTATAAGTTATAAAACTTAGACAGGTTATACCTATACAACAACAAAACGCCATTTTGAAATGTGCGCTTGTTCGATTTTGCGCACAAATATCGGAATTATGCAAGTGAGGCTTTTGTCACTTCTGTTATTCTGTGATATTACATACTACATCACAGTCTAGTGCCCTGTCGTGACATACACCGCTCTCGCCCCGGACCACTTTTTATACGCACGATTTCTAGTACAAACGGAGCAGTGGCGCGAGATGCCCCGGAGCCTACGTCAGACTGTGTTTTTAAACGCGCTGAAGAGACGGACTGTTACTTCCGAAAAAATACCCAAGCAGCAAAATCACAATTTTGAAGAAGAATAAAAATATATATTTACTAATGTAGGACAAGTGTGCATATACTGGTTTACTGCTAGGCATATTATTTGTTATCAAACAAATCAGAAAAATTACATACAAATTAGGCATTTAAATTTATCTGTTAAAAGAAGTTTATCACGGGGGGCAGTGCCCCGTTGCCCTCCCTGCAGCAGCCGCCACAGATTGTTGTGTTGTGAGCTTAAATAAACATCAATTATCGTGAATGTCATTTTTTCAATGATGTATATCGTGTAAGTTTTATGTGCTGTGGTGTAACCACAGATGTCAGAGAGAAAATATATGTTTTACAGTCTTTGTTTTTAGGTGCACTGGATAAAGAGTGTCTGGGAACTGTATGTACATTTTATCTATGAAGCTGATCACTTGTTCGACAGCTTCAATGGGACTGCATTGGTGGCTCCACTTGGGAAGGAAGCACACTGTGTTGTTACGAAGGCGTCAGCTCATTGGAAGTACTGGGAAGAAGCATATAAAACAGTTAACGAATGGGAGCTCTTTCGTAAACAGAAAGGCAAGCCCCCTAGCCAAATCGGATGGTTGCATACCATAAGAGCTTTCACCTCTGTATGCAAGCATTTGATTAAGGATAGAGGGTAGGACAGTGTTCGTCCTCGTAATTTTAACCAGGATACATTAGAAAATTTGTTTGGTGCTATTAGGTCAGGATGTGGCTGCAATGAGAACCCGACAGTTCGTAAGCTCTTTGAAGACTCAAATTATTAACGGTCTCACAAAGCAAGGGTTGCAAGGGACCAACTGTGAGGAGGATGAGGCGAGTGTTCTAAGTAGCTTACGATCGTTTCTTCAAATAGATGAGCGTGAAGGAAGTAACCATGAAACAGCAAGGGGAGAAATTAACAGAAATGCAACAGTTACTGTTTCTCACATTGTTGATGAAATTGGTAAAGCAGTTTCATCTGGTAGTGTGGGAATTGTAGCTCCATCCTATGTTAGTGGACTCATTGCTAAGAGAATTCTTGTTAATGTGCATTGTGAAGGATGTTCTCAAGTCTTGACCTCTGATTCTACACCCTGCAATCTGTATATTTACAATAAAGAGTATTCACTCCAACAGAGTAAACTAAGTTATCCCTCGGAGAACTTAGTTGAATTTGTTGGTGCTGCATTCGCTTTATTGGAAAATATAATTCCACAGTTAATGCAGAACGCAGTGGAGATTGAGAGGAGAGCCACAAAATACATTAACGAGAATTTGACTTTATTGTGGATTACTTGTACACTTCATGCTAATCTAATTAAAGACTGTATTGTCCGGGGAGTAGTTCGTATTGGTATTCCTTGGTACTGTACAAGAGCCTGTCGTGGCATAAAGCTCCAACCAAAGGTTTCTGCTGCCAAGCGGAAATTAAAAAAAATAAAACATCAATAAATTAACGTATTTCTTGTTAGTTATTGCAGTTATAATTTTTTTGTTTTCTTCTTGGCATGTAATTAACATTATTTAGTTTTTAAAGCGCAAATGTCACTGTTTTAGTTATGTATTGATGATAAAATGTGTACTAAATTAGTTATGTATCTTATGTATCCATATTTTTATTTATGTTCATCATTTATGTAGTACAAGATTTTGTAAATGGTGGTAATAAACATGTGCTTCGGCCATTGTGTTATAAGGTTTAATTACCTACTTTGTAGTATATTGAGTAGGTACTTGTGCTTTTCGACAGATATTCTATCATATTGTTAAAAATATGTTTGTTAGTTGAATATTCTACTTTTGTTAGTTTATGCTATTATTCGTTAATTTATTTTTGTACTGGTAATTTACTAAAACATACGTGTTGGATGTTATAATTTTTCAATAGTAATCATAAATGTACTTTTTTCTACTTTGTAGTATAATGAGTAGGTACTTGTGCTTTTTCGCCAGAAATTATATCTTATTGTTAAAAATATGTTTGTTAGTCGAATATTGTACTTTAGGTAGATTATGCTATTGTTTATTAATTTATTGTTGTACTGATAATTTAACTAAAACATACGTGTTAGATGTTACTTATTAATAATCATAAATGTACTATGTACCTTTTCTATGTAACAATATTAAAGTGTAATTATTTAAGTAATTCTTTTCTTTAAAACATTATTGTGTGGTTACAGCATTGTAATTGGTATCGTTGTTACATTTAAAAAGACGCGGCTAAAATTTAATTCACTTATCCCTGTATATTACGGGTTACATATTTTCAAATCAGTATTAATTCAAACGATATTTTCTAAATTAAATTACATCCTAAAATTCTCAACATTGAAATCTGCGTCGCATATATTATTACGTTGCTCTGAAAATTTGTTGAAAAACCTAGTAAAAACAGAAGACAGAAGTTTTATTTCGGTCTAAAATTAAAGTTTATAGTTTGTAAATAGTCCACAATTCGAGTCTTGCCAAACAGAATCAAGTTTTTACGGAAATTTGCAGTTAAAAATTGTAGATGTTAACCTACAAACATGGAGTGTGATATATGTGAACAGACCATATAACATGCTCGCTTGCTTACATAATGCCAGTACAAAACAAAGCGAACGCTATAAGACTAGTCTTCTGCATGCCTCCATTATATAGCGGAAAATACAATCTTAAATACAAGCACCTTGGGTTGTCTATACACGCAGGCACCAATGTCACGAAATTCTAAACGTCTTCCCCTAGCGGAATGACATTATTGTAACTTCGCCCGGTTGGCATTATTTATAGACGTAAATATGGCGGTTGAAGTGTTGTGACTTTTAGGCATGAGACTACAAACTCTTCGGCTAACACAGTGGAGAACGTGAGTATTTCTTTTTGTTTTAATGTATCTTAACGTTTATTGAAAATTCTACATTCCCTACACTCATTACTAATCGGTGAAAAGAAAACACGTGCGGAAACTTATTTGAAAAATAAATAGTCTTTATTATCTACTAAAACAATATCAAAATTTATACACATTTATTTATTTATATTTACATTTTACGCACATACACAAAGTCATACAATATGTACACAATTAAATATTAAAACAGATTTGCATCAGTGACCTCTTTAAATCATAACAGAAATTGCATTTATCGTGAATTAAATTAAGATCGAACATGTGCTCAACTCTATCCCCTGAAATGCCACTTATAAATCCCAATACATTTTTATCATCCTTAATAGAAAATAAAAATAAACAAGAAACAAGATATGTCTCGGTCAATTTGAAATAAAATACGCATTCAGGTTAATTTAAATTATTCTATAAATTATCCCCATGTTACGACATGCTCATTGGAAGAATTTACTAGTTTATCGTGAAATTGAATTTTATCTTGGTACGGACTCGGATATTTGTTCAATAGCTTCGCGGTGAAATACTAATACGTCTATTTTATCACGGACTCGGATAGCGCGGGTGTTTAGACAATAGTTTATATAAATACGCGGTGCGCGTTCACGCATAATATCGGAAATTAACGGTCGCAAAATATCTGAAATGAACAATTATTATTAAATTCGGGTTTTATGAAGATCACGACATTTGAAAGTCTGACCTAGACGGGATGCAGTTTATAAGCGGTAATATATCACTCTTTCCACGGCACATGGCCTGAATAAGAGGGAAATATGCGGACGAGATTAAGCGGATTTAGAACGTCTGTTTCATGATACAGAGACCTGAATACAGCACGCTTCTAAGGAATTAACCAAATCTCTTCGACGCCATTTGGAGGCTGAATAGAGACAGGTGTAGGGTCTGGACAGGTCGGAGAAGTAAAATGAACGAGGCAACCTCGATGCGGGCCTTTTATATGTGAAAACCCCCTACGTATGTAGGTAAAAAACCGTTCAAAACATAAAATTTGCACACGATACTGACATGAAATACGCGACTCTGAGCATGACGTAGGCATTCGGTATTTTTCCATTTAAAAATAAGTAAATAACATGAATTATTACAAACAACTGAACATACATACAGGTCGATTCAATTCACTTTATACAATATTAATATTTGAACAAAATAACACACATACATTTAATTTAATATTTACAAATAAATTAATTATGAACTTAAAAATGTTAATTTGTTACAATTAACGAAGGAACTTCGTTACAACCAAAAAAATAGCAGTTTTTAAGTGTGATATATGTAAATCAAGAAGTTGCAAAGCATGTGGACAGTTGACGTCATCGGAAATAAAAGTATTGGAATTAAATGTTCGTGTTATGAAATTTTACTGTGTGAAATGCAGGGAGCATGAACCAGCGTCCATGTTTCAGCTGTTAGTACAATGTAAAGATGAGTTAATCGAAACCAAAGATGAGGTGATTTTGACAAAGGATCGTCTGATAAAGAGTTTGGAGGAAAGGATAGTACCAATGGAAAAGGAATTGGAGATAGTTAGCAATAGATGTAATCAAGTGGGTGAACAAGATCAAATCAAGTATGGTGAGGTGACTGGAAGAAAGTATAATGAGGTACTTGTAGTGAAGCCAAAAAAAGCGCAAGATAGCCTAGTAACAAAAAAACAAATTGAAGAAAATATTGATCCGGGTAAGATTGGGGCTGGGGTTTCACGAATGAGGTTTTTTCGAGATGGGGCAATTGCAATTAGCTCTGAAAGAAGAGAAGATCTAGAGAGTGTATCTGATAGTATTCAAAAGCAATTTGGTGAAGACTTTGATGTGAAAATACCAGAAAAAAAGTTTCCAAGGATAAAAATTATAAATGTAGAAGAAAAATTATTGAACAATGAAAATGACTTTATAGAAAAAATTATCCTGCAAAATGCTATCACCACTGCAGAGAAAACGAGACATGTATCCCTGATAACACACTTTAAGGGTAAAAGAGGAAAAGAAAGTGTTGTTCTGGAGGTTGACTCTAATACATATAGATTAATTCAAAACAAAGATAAACTTTCAATTGGGTGGAGATCGTACACATATTTTGATCATATAAATATAGTGCAGTGCTTAAAGTGTTATAAGTTTGGACACATGGCAAAAGACTGCAAATCTGAAAAATCTGTTTGTCCAAAATGTACAGGAGATCATAAAATTGACATATGTGATTCTTAACAAATTATTTGTGTCAATTGTAAATATGCAGCAGTTGCTTTGAAAGTGCCAGGTATTGATTATAATCACCTTGCGTATGACAAAAAGTGTGAAGCATACAAAAGAATATACAGGGAACTTGAACAAAAGATTAGTTACCCAAGTAATTACCCTCCGCAGAAATAGCAACCAAAGGGTAAGTTAATGTATCTAAATATAGAGAGTTTACTGGCACACAAAACTGAACTGAGTTTAATTGTTAATAATTGGAAACCTTTAGTGGTCTGTTTATCGGAGACATGTGTGACAGATCAAATATTTGATCATGAAATTCATATTGAAGGATATCACCTTATAAATACAACATCACACAGCAGGCACACTGGTGGAACAATCATTTACATAAAGGAAGAATTATCCTCCAAAACATTGGTAACATCATCATATTTGAGTAATGTGTGGATGACTGGTGTAGAAATTTCAATAAAAGATCAAAAATTATCGGTGTTTAGTGTGTATCATTCACCCTCAAGCAGTAATGCAGATTTTTTAGCATATATGGAAGACTTTTTCGAAGAATATGCATGTAAAGAAGGAACACTTATATGTATAGGTGATTTCAATATTGATATGTCAAAAAACACATTTTATTCAGAAAAGTTAAGACAACTGATATTACAAAACGGATTATATCAAAATGTAAATAATTTCACAAGAGTTTCAGACCATTCATCAACGATGATAGATTTATTAATCACAAATGACGAAAATTTAAAACCTCAAGTTCATATGACACCAAAAATTACTGACCATGGCATATTGACTGTTGATATAACAAAAGATAATAGTGTTAAAAAGAGTATCACAAAATATTACAGAGACTACAACAATTTTGATGACTTACAGTTTCAGTTGGACCTCATGGATACTGGATGGGACAGAAACTGTACAGACATAGACTCTCTAGCAGATAAGCTGGTGGATAACATATCCTTTGTACTAAATAAATATGCTCCGCTTAAGGAAAAAGTTATCAAAGAACAATGGGTTGATAAAAAATGGTGGACACCAGAAATTGATTTAAACATACAAAAAAGAGACCAGTTATATCGAAAATCCATAATAACTAAGAGCAATGATGATTTTAAAGAATATAGGACTCAAAGAAATAAAATAGTTGATATGATTAGACAACAGAAAAGTGCTTATTATAATTCAAAAATAGATCTCAATAAAAATAATTCAACAGAAATGTGGAAGACCATAAAAACACTGGTAGGAGGAAAAGTAATAACAATTAAAACAGGAATATACTTTGAAGGCAATATTGAGAGAGACGAGAGTATTATAGCAGAAAAATTTAACACTTACTTTATAAAAAGCATAGAGGCGATAACCATGAAGTTAAATAGCCGAGACATTAGGGAGATAGTAGAAAGAATGGAAGAATCTGATATAACAATGGCCAACTTTAGAGTAATTTCATTTACAGAATTAAAAACTATAGTCATGAACCTAAAAAAGAAGAACAGCAGTGTAGATGGAATAACAACAAACATACTACAAAAAGCATTTGAAGTGACTGGTGATAGATTTTTGCAGTTAATAAACAGCAGTTTGGAATATGGAACAATTCCGAAACATTGGAGAAAATCTACAATCATCCCAATAGAAAAGAAAACAAACACAAACAAAGTGAAGAGTTTCGACCTATCAATATGGTCCCTGTATATGAGAAAGTACTGGAGGTTATAGTTAATAAACAGTTTATAGAACACATTGAAAAAAATAAATTACTTAGTGAATACCAGGCGGGCTTTCGATCACATAATTCCTGTGAGAGTGTATTACAAACAGTTTTGGTGAATTGGAAAAGTGCTTTGTGTGAGAAAAAGGTTATAGGGGTAGTCTTCTTGGACTTTCGAAGGGCATTTGAAACTATAGACAGCTGTATGCTGATAGAAAAGTTGAAAAAATATGGTATTCGAGAGGTTGCGCTCAATTGGTTTAAGGACTACCTCTCGAATCGTACTCAGGAAACAAAATTTTTAAATAATACGTCTGAGCAAAAAGAAAACACGTATGGGGTTCCGCAAGGGACAGTTTTGGGACCTAACCTGTTTATTGTTTATATTAATGATATTGTCAAGAACATCAAAAACTGTAATATCCAGCTTTTTGCAGATGATACCTTATTGTATTTAATGGGTCAAGATGTTTGTGCAGTTGTGCAAATCATAAACGATGAGCTACAAATATTGTGTAAGTGGATAACACAAAACGGTTTAAGTCTAAATACAGAAAAAACTAAATTTATGATAATTAAAAGTAAGTTCAATACTATAGAAACTAGGAACCACACAGGAATCTTCATAAATAACCAAAGGATAGAACAGGTTGAACAGTGCAAGTACTTAGGAGTTATAGTGGATGAACACTTAACATTTTCCAGTCATGCAGAATATGTCACTAATAAGATAGCAAAGAAAATAAATCTAATGAAAAGAATGAGTGCATATCTTAGTGATTGGTCTAAACTAACAATCTACAAATCAATTATTTTACCACATTTTAATTACTGTTCATCTATAATGTTTTTGTTGAACACGACAGAGAAAAATATACTTCAAAAAAACAAAATCAAGCCATGCGTTGCATTATAGGGTGTAATCGTTATACAAGTTAGGGCCATGTTGCAGGCAACAGGATTATTAAGTATTAAACAATTAATATTTCTTAATACAATGACTTTTATATACAAAATAAAACATGGCTTACTTCCTGAACATTTATTAAAAAATACTAGGTATATATCAGATGTACATGACCCAACACGAGTCAAGGATGACTTTTATGTTTCAACAGTGGCCACGACCTACAGTCAGAATGATCTTTTCCATGAGGGACTTATTCAATTCAATAGTTTGCCGCATGGCGTGAAGACTTCAAGTACAGTTCAGACTTTTAGGAAGGGATGTGCTTTATATTCTAAAGACAATATTAATATATAGTCATATTATTTATTATTAGAACTAAATGATATATAATTTTTGTAATTAATTATTTGATATTATTATGCAATGTTATTTGTAACTTGTTAGCATTATGCTATAAACATTAAATTTATTATTATTATTATTCCGTTTTATAATATTCGATTTAACATATTTAGTTTATGAAGGACTCTTTGTTCAAATATAAGATTGGCGACGTATGCATTTTTTGTCCGTCTAAGTTATCTAAAGTTCTCATAGTTTGTTGTATGGAACTACGTATTTCGCAATATTGCGTATTTGGCATTTTCGGGTGGCGTGATCCAACAGCGTCTTACTGTCGCCAATTTCTTCAAAAAATACCCCTCTACACGCCCGAGTCTTTAAATAGGGGCAAGCGCGTCCAAAATTTTTTATTATTCG
Source organism: Amphimallon solstitiale (assembly GCA_963170755.1). Classification (NCBI taxonomy): domain Eukaryota; kingdom Metazoa; phylum Arthropoda; class Insecta; order Coleoptera; family Scarabaeidae; genus Amphimallon; species Amphimallon solstitiale. The sequence goes on from OY720685.1 coordinate 21,906,113, forward strand.
TCTATCGTTCATTATTAGTACATCATTCATTGATATATACAACACAGTAAGTGGTGGTAAAACAGTGACAAATACCGGTCCCCTTCGTCTAATGGTTCGTTAGGCTGCGGTAACAATATATATATATCTCTGATAGATCGAGGTCTAAATATCCAGAAGTTTATGGATACGCTGTTATGCGATCTGCCTCTTTCTATAAATAAATAATTGTGGAGCACGTAGTGTCTTCCAATTTACGGAAAGTAATCCGGATCTGAGGGATAATTGCTCACCGCTATCCACCATCTAAGCCCGAGACGCGGACCGAACAGACAGGCGGGGGCCATCCGTCGGAACTCTGCAAATAAGACAAGGAACTCTGCAAATAAGACAATTCCACCTACCAGGTACTTACATGTTCTATCTTTTGTTGTGCCGTGAAATTAGTTAAAACTGTAATTTCTTTGTATATATTAACGTAAAATTTAGTCAAGTACGACAAACAAAGCACGTACACCAAGTCTTTTTGGTGTTTATCTATATAGGTATATATCATATCTTGTGTTCAATATTTATTGTTTTTATTTTTGTTTTCTTGTACACTCTATTAACTTATTTTGTTCGATTATTTAATCAAGTAGTGTTTAATCTATATAATAATATTTAGTTTATGAATTTTGCTAAGTTAATTGGTGCACCAACCGTAATTAGATTATTTGTTAAGTCAAAACCTATTGTTTTCTTTTAACGTACCGTCTCTAGAAGTCAGTGTTTCTTTGTTTTGTAAATAACGACAATTATTAATCTCCGATCAAATAACTTTAGTAATTTCTTTCTTTTTACAACAACAAAAGTTAATAATTATTATAATCATATCTTTGCTATAATATTTTTGTGACGTAAATATTTCAATTTTATAATTACCATCCAAATTTTATATTTTACATTGTTATTTTAATTAATAAATTGTTATTGTTTTAATAACTTATGTGTTTTCCTTGAAGATAGGCCTATATATTAGTATAGTGCAAACTTTCCCATTTTTATTGTGCAATACAGTAACAACAGTGACCTTGCCTTGTTAATTAGAAAATGGGTGGCGCAAACGGGCATTAACATCTTTCAGTAGTCTCAAGATCTGAGCTAGATATATAGGGTGGGTCACAAATATCAGAAACATCGACCGTCTGCTTCAAGGATAACAACTAGACATAGGAAACTTAAATATTAATCATAAGGGATTAATAATTATTTTTTAAGGTAAGTGAATGTACTGTTCTAACACACAATCCTCTTGCACCCTGGAATTTTAATTTATTTATATTAGGGGTTCTTCCCTTAAGTAACATTCCCTAAGTAACATCGTACTGTATACTGTTTTATGGGAACTAGTAAATAGTATGCAATTTAATTACAGTGTTGTGATCATGTATCGCGAGATCAAAAATTATAATGATGAAGGTTTGTCATGTAATGTAAAACGTCTGTCTTAAGTTACATCATTAAGTGTCATATTGCCAATATTTGTTATTATATTTTCTCTTATAATGACAAATATTAATGAGAGTATGACACTTAATGATATAACTTAAGACAGACGTTTTACATTCCATGACAAACCTTTATCAATATAATTTTTGATCTCGCGGTATTAAACCCTAATTTGTAATAAACTTTCTTTTGAATTTCCTGCTACCAAATACATTTTGAATCGCCCGCTATTTGCTTAGTGTTATTGAAAACTGTAATTTTTTTGATGACAGCGTCATCTATATTTGACCCGAGGGAATACAAAACGCGGATAAAAATTTTGGCTTGACTGAGCCATCTTGTAGTGAGTTGTATACAAAATAGTATTCATAAACAAGGACCATAGGTTGTAGAGATGATCTTAACGGTGATTTTTCATTCACCGTTCTAAAGCAAAGGTGATTTCAAAATCGCGGTGATTTTTAACAGCTCTTTTAATCACAGCGAAAGCAGGAGCCGTTTATTTTCACCGTTTGTTTTCACCGTTTATTTTCACCGCGAATGGTAAAGGGTTCGTCCGAGCTGTTTACCATGAGCGGTGAAAACAAACGGTGAAAATAAACGGCTCCTGCTTTATTCGCCGTTCGCTTTATTTGAAACAGCTCTTTCAATCGCCGTTCTCCGAGCTGTTTACCAGAGTTCTGTGAAAATAAACGGTTCCTGCTTTCGCCCATGTTTCGCCGTTCGATTTTTATATGCGTAGTGAAAATATATTCGCGGTGAAAATGAATATCTTAACACCATAAATTCCCGTTATACATATAATATATAATGGAAATTATTGAAATGATGATAAACTACTTAAGTTATAAAATATTAATATACGCATATTAGGTATAACAGTAGGTATTTTGCATGTAATTTAGGTTTTATATAAAACACGTGAACTTGCAAAAAGACTTGAAAAAGATTTAAATTAATATATACTAAGTAACATGATGAAATGTTTTTAATTATATAGATGATCATGTATGTACATAAATACAGTTACTAGCATTAAATTTTGGTCGTCAATGTCATTAATAAAAATTTCTCATCTGTCACGAATTAAATATTTCATCTAATTGATAATTACTTTTCACAGTAATTGTCAAAATTAAATTTAGTTGTCATAATAATGGCACCAATTTCTTATTTTAGTAAAGTAAAAATACTTTCTTTAATTGAAACTGGACTATCCGAGGCTGCTGTAGCAGTACAAATGGGAATTTCAAAAAGCACAGTAAATTCTATAGTAAGACGTTGGAGGGAAAAAGGATCTCTGCAAAGGTTACCTGGTTCTAGACGTCCACGCGCTTCAACACGCGAAAATGATGATAACCTTTTACAGGTTATTGAAAATAGTCCCTTTAGAACTGTCGTAGACGCAGTAAATTTTACAGGTTTTCCGGCATCTGTATATACAGCTCATCGTCGCGTTCGGGAAAGAAATTTAAAGTGCTACTCAGCAGATAGAAAAGTGAAACTTACTGCCAGGCACAAAGAAATTAGAATGGGTTTTGCTCTAGAGCACATTATTAAAGATGACATTTTTTGGGAACATGTCATTTTTAGCGATGAAAAACGCTCAATTCGTCTAAATCTGGACGATTGAGGGTTTATAGACCAAGAAATCAAAGATATAACGTCAAATACGTTAATAGAATTGAAAATAATCGTAAGTTCTCAGTAAATATGTGGGGTTGGATATCCGCAAATAGTCTTGGAATATTACTCCACGTGGAAGAACGCCTTACAAGTCCAGTATATATACAGATTTTAGAAATCGTGATGTTACCTTCAGTGCGACAAGTGTTTCCAGAAAACAACTTTATATTCCAGCAAGATAACTGTCCAATTCACACATCGCGTCAATTAAAAGAATGGTTTCAAGATCATGAAGTAAATGTGCTTGACTGGCCGAGTTTAATCCCATATATAAACCCAATGGAGAATATGTGGGGAAGTTTGACGAAACTCATAGGAAGCAGGCTTGTGCAATATCAAAATAAGGAGGAATTTTTGGCCGCCATACATGTCGCCTGGAATAATCTTCCTCACGATTATTTTAAAAATTTGGATTTGTCCATGCATAATCGTTTAAACAAAATAATTGAAAGTAATGGAGAAATGATGAGATATTAAGTTCCTTTATAGTCTTTATTTAATTGTTCATGCCATTTTTGTTATTTTAAACTTTAAATAAACATGTTACCTATATTTTATGTTCAATTCCTTGACCTGCTATGTACCTACATGTAAAAGTATGACATTATTGATGTCAGACAGGTATTTGACGGCATTGATTGTAAGGTTATAATCTACCAGACTTACTTACAATAGAATATTTTCGATCGTGCCAGAAAATGACATTGACGACCAAAATTTAATGCTAGTAACTGTATATGTACAATTGTGTATGGATAATAAATATAACTTATAAAATAGAAAATAAGTAAAAAGAAATTCCAAGCAATGAAGTATATTTTATTTATTATTTGTTCAATTTAATGTACTACCTATATGCAATAATTAAATACATTTCAGTTTCTCTTCTAATATTATATTTATTATATAAAGTTTACTTAGACACTTTTTAATTTTTAATATATTAAACTAGATTATTATTGATTATTAACTATGATGAAAATTTGAAAATACAAGTTTACTAACTTTGTTAGCACCTAATCAACTTCGCCTATCCGATAAGTAAGATTGAAAATAATATCATAATTGTTTTGTTACAGCTAGTAGGAAACATATTTATGTCAACTTGAATATATTATTTAAAATGAAGTAAATCTTAGAATCGCAGACAGAAATATTTCTATACATGAAAAAGATATTTATTTGCCTCTATTGAAAAGAGCCCTTTTCATCATAACCCTAGTAGCAAAATCACTATAAGCACACTTGTTCTACATTAGCAAATATATATTTTCATCCTTCTCTAAAATTGTGATTTCGCTGCTTGGGAAATAGAAAATTAATCACTGTGATTTCACGAATTTGCAAACGGTGAAAACAGTGATTACGAAATCACTGTGACCAATATCTGCTCTCATCTCTAATAGGTTGACATAGACATATTTAATTAGTAGTTGTAGTTGTGATGGCTGATCAAACTGGAAATTGTAACGTGAATACAACATTGGTTTCCTTAAATACATCACGTACAAAGGAAATGGACGATTTTGTAGATGATAAAGTCTACGTCTCGGAAACTGTTATTACTGCAAATAATTTTGAATTGCAAGACCACATGAAATGGCATGACAAGATAAATCACGAGACATCCACTATTTTAGACAATATAAAGGCAGAATTGCCATCATCTAAAGGACAATATAACATAATAAATGACCATGTTAAAATTGAAGATGAAATTAGTGCAAGTGATATAAAAATTGAAGTAGATAATGGACTTCTCTGTAAGTAAAACCATAATTAAGTTTACCACAAAACCATTTTTAACCTTTCATCACGTAATTAATAGTCTTTATGAAAATATATAAACTGAATGAAAAAGGTGAGAGATATACTTTTGTATACTTTTATTATATACATATTGAAATAATGGAAAAATTGGAGTATATGGTTGCAGCCCATTTTTGACAAAAAAAAACTAGTGTACCTTATAGAGGACCACTAATTGAACAACTTTTACTTATAAATTAATCGGTGCAAACGTACAGGAACGGAGATAATTAATAATTAAGGTGCTCACCGAGTGAATTTTTCCATGTCACATTTTTAGTCATATCTATTATACACACCTTTAAAATTATGAAAATAGTAATAAATGATGTTTATTTCACTTTACCATATAACAATTACATTGAATTTTTATGTTTTTTAATTACTTTTCCGCGATTTTAAATATGTTAACATAACCCATACATAACCACAACCCACCTAGTGGAAAAGTTGCATTCGTACCAACTACTGTCATCCATAGAGTTATAGAGTGGGTAGATAGATGGTCGAACAAACTTGTATTTTTCAATATTTATTTGAAAATTATATGCAAATCAGTGACAAAAGACGTTATAAAATGTATATTATTTATAAATTTGTAGTTTATTTCATTGATTTTTAACATGCCTTTTAATATTATATAATATCCAGTAAATAAGTACGAAAAGATATAGAGAATGTTTATAGGTGTTTTCTTTCATTTTTTCAAACATTCATAAGTCTCTTTTTGCACATTTACAAGTTTTATACTGCAAACTTTGTTTACTATTTCGCTTTGTGGCGCACCTTTCCCTCACACTTTTTGGGTTTGTCGCCCTTTTCACTCACACTTTTCAGGGGGTGGGGGAATAGTGCAGGTTTTGCATTGGATTTTTCAGTTGATTTATATAATATCCAGTAAATACTCCAATTTGCCCATAAATTTGTAGTTTATTTCATTGATTTTTTAACATGCCTTTGAAAATTATATAATATTCAGTAAATAAGTACGGAAAGATATAGAGAATGTTTATAGGTGTTTTCTTTCATTTTTTTCAAACATTCATAAGTCTCTTTTTTGCACATTTACATGATTTACACTGCAATCTTTACTTCTCATATAAATTTATTTTTGCAATTATTGTTCATATAAATTTTGTGTTCGCACCCCGAGATGGTGAGGAAAAGGGGGTGGCAAAAATAGAAATGAACGAAAAATGCAATGCAAACATTCAACAATAAATGAATTCAATGTGATTACGAACTTGTACGGTAATAATTAATAGCAATTTCTGTACCCCATTCGTTGTCCGCACTGGTATTTATTTCGGTTGATTTATACCAATTTTTTAATGTTTTGCCGCCCCTCCCCCACCCCCGCGCGTGTTATTGTTGTGTGGTAAAGTGAAATAAACATCATTTATTACTATTTTCATAATTCTAAATGTGTGTATAACAGATACGACTAAAAATGTGACATGGAAAAATTCACTCGGTGAGCACCTTAATTATTAATTATCTCCGTTCCTGTACGTTTGCGCCGATTAATTTATAAGTAAAAGTTGTTCAATTATTGGTCCTCTATAAGGTACACTAGGTAGTTTTTTTTGTCAAAAATCGGCTGCAACCATATATGTACTCCAATTTAGCCCTAATTATAAAAGATTACTAATTAAAGTGTTGAAATGCTAAAAATGGTTTTTAATGTATATTTTTGATTTTTTAAAAATTTATGGCCAAGAAAAGTTTACCAGGAATGAACCTTGAAATGAAAACATGTTTATATAAAATAGGAAATCTTATCTTGGTTAAATGACCAAATACACTTTCGTTTCTTCTTGACTTATGCAAACATTATATTATCTGCTTTTTAATCTGTTTTTTAAATTTTATCAACAGATTCAAAGAAGTGAGAGGATATGTATACATTTGTTGTATACAAATTGAAATAATTTATGCTCATGTTCAATAAAAATCAAACAAAATAAGCTTCTGTGGAATATCAATAAAATATGTTCTTATAATTTTGACACTAATTTTGATAGATTACTAATTAAAGTGTCGAAATGGTTTCTAATTTTTTAAAAACTACCTATGGCTAAGAAAAGTTTACTGGGAATAAACCATGAAAACAGGTTTATATAAAATAGGAAATCTTATCTTGGTTAAATGACCAAATAAACTTTTGTTTCTTCTTGACTTATGCAAACATTATATTCTCTGCTTTTTATTCTGTTTAAATTTTATCAACAGATTGCGAAAATTGTCAGGTTTGTTATGAAGACTATTGCATTGAGTGTGGAATGCTTGTACATATTTTGAACAGAAATGCTTCGGATAATTCAGATAACAGAACACAAGATGAGTTACCAAATGATATTCTAGAAATTCAACAGATGTTTGATCAGCGTGCAATATTTGCTTTAAAAATTATTCCTGAAGGTGTAAGATTTGGTCTTTTCACTGGACTTTGTAGAACAGAGAGTGCTTGGACAGTAAAAGGAGGAAAATTTGTGGTAGACGATAAATCACATTTCTTAAATTGGATGCAGTACATTAACCCTGCCGGAAATACTCTTGAAGGAAATCTAATTGTCGTACAATGTGAAGATTTTCTATATTATCGAAGCACTCGTCAAATTCAACCGGGTGAAGAATTACTGGTATATTTTGGTGAAGACTTCACAGACAGCTTGACTGGAAATATTGAAATGGATTTCATTCCTACTATGGAACACCTCATGAAGGATATATTTGCCTGTACATTTTGCTGCCTTGGATACAGTTCGAAATCATGTTTGGCTAAACATAAAACAATTTGCCAAGGGGATGCAGGTAGCAACTTTTCAATTGAAGGTATGGGAAATATCAAATCTTTAGACAAATTTTTAGAGATATTAATTTTCTCGTTTAATCATTCTTCTAATTATAGTTTCTCTGTTGAAATTAATTGTGCACAACGAATACAGTCTATGAAGTTGATGCGTAGAATTAGTGAAGGTTCATGATAAAAACTAAACTAACTTGCTACTATTGTTTTGCTAACACAGTCGCTTTATCAGACAAAAACCGACAAACTGTGTCACTGTTTTGGTGAATCAATTGTGTCAGTTGTTGTTATTTAATTGTGAAGGATTTATTTATTGTTAATTTGATTATCAGAAAGTAATTACTTTTGATTGTATTTCAGTGTATTTTTTATAATTTCAGATCTTACGCAGTGCCCATTTTGCAAAATCCACTTTGGTCAAAATGAATATTTGAAACACCATTTTGCTTACTGCTCTGCAAGAAGTGTCAGGTATCATTCGTTTTTATATCATTTTATTAACGTAGAACCTTACTGCAATTATGTTTTGTAATGAACAATTAATCATAAGTAATTACAATGTATTCTCTCTTAAGCACACCTCCGGTCGCCTTAAATTAGTCCTCTTAAATGAGGTATCCCTTTAAAAGATATTTGTGGAAATGTGTATGTAAATACTGTTTGGGTAATGAGCATAGTTGATATTTTCGCGCCATTAAGACCGGTGAGTGTGGAGTGTGCGGGCTGCGTGCGCACATATAGACATAAGTATGAAACAGATGCGCATTGCGTGCGCACATATAGACACGAGTAGAAAAGAAGATGATGCACGTTGTGCACGTACACAATTGTTAAGTTAAATACAGTCCACAAATAAAAGCAATTAAAACAAGTTTATAAATAGTGTATTATTCTAGTTTTAACAAACACAAGTTTACAACACATACATACATGTGTACTGTATGTATCATATACATACTTTCCAAACTTACCGTTAGTTCTCTATATACCTACATATTTACACAGAAAAACTGAAACAGTGGTAATAGGTATTTATACACATGGTTTATTTAATATTGAAATGCATACATATTGCTGTGGTATTTTTCTGTACTTTTAAAAATATAATTAAAAATAAAAAAATAATGAGAAACTGGATATAACCAGATTTTGATATCCAAAATTTTAGATATGTAAAAACAGAGATAGAACTGGATATAAGTGGATATAACCAAATACAAGTGGATATGGTTAACATTTTCTAATATAAAAAAATTAAACAAATAAAATAAAAAAAGTAAAATTTCAGCACAATTTATTTTAGATAAATAAATATACGTATACATATTTGGTACATTAGTTATAATTTAACACTTCATCATATATAAATGTATAAAATAATCCATTGACTTGAATATATCTAGTTTAAATTATTGTATAGCACAATAAAATATTTAACAGATGGACATGCAATACAATACACATCAATGCAATGTGGGTTGCACACCCGTCAAAAGAAACATGAATAAAAGCATTAGTAATTCAAATAAGAATTGTATTGAATATTGTACAAAACATAATGTTCAAATACTGACCTCAGTTTTAAAAAAGGATATGTAATGATTTAAAACAGTATTATTAGTAATTAATAGAAAAGTAGGTCACTCCAGTAATACATTCCTTAGCAGCGACAATAATCAACAAATAGGAAGCCTACGGTCAAAGAAACATTGCCATAATGATAAACACTACTGTAAAAACAAAGGTAAATAAGCATATTCCACTTATTTCTCAATCACTATATAAAATTCAATTGTATTTTCTTCTGTATGAGGCATCATAGAAATGCATATAAAGATGTATGATTTATTTGTTTTCTTCTATACACCAACATACCAAGAAATTCCAAGCTATAAAAACAAATAAGATATTAGTCAATATATAATGTAGTACAGATTAAAAATACCTACCAATCGATATTAATTAAATATGCAAATGCATAGGATGTAAACAACAACAAATGTAAGATGGCGGACGCAATGTCATGTGATCACATGACATCGATAATTATCAAAACAAACACGGAGGGCGCAGTAGAAGAAAATTCAAATAGAATCAAAACATTTTAAAACAAAATAAGGCGTTTGTCAATTGTCGAAAGATATAAAAGGACATGCATTGGCCATTAGAAGGGAGTTCATCTGCAGCCACCAGTACCTTAAACTTCTAATCAGTGCTCCAAGTGTTCTTCAACTAAACAAAAATCTAAAAAGGCATAAAACGCTTTTAAGATTTAAACACGTAGTGAGACAAAACGTATAATACCTTTTCAAACAACAAGTGCGCGCTAAAGTATAGTAGAGCGCGGGAAATTATTACTACTTTATTTTATAAAACCCGCCACAATAACTTTCAAGAGAATGGAATACGAGAATTATCAAGAGGAATTCGAAAGGAGATATAGTCAAGAGAAGAAGTACAAGCACAGTTAATAAAGCTTCATCTTGCAATCTTATAGTCAATAAATAAAAGAATCTTCATGTGTGTTATATAGAGTTTACTGAATAACAATAGTTTTAAAATATTATTTGAGCATTTGATAAATTCTTCTTTGGGTAAGTTTTGACTTGACGTGAAAATCTCAAGTTAAGGCGATTCAACGAAGTGTTGACAATTCCACCTGAATAACAATAATTTTAAAAATATAATTTAAACGTTTAATAAATTCTTCTTTGGGTAAGTCTTGACTTGACGTGAAAATCTCAGGTTAAGGCGATTCAACGAAGTATTGACAAATTTACCTGAATAATAATAATTTCAAAATACTATTTGAAATATCTAATAGGTTCTTCATTGTTTAAATCTCGATTTTGACGTGAAAATCTCAGGTCGAGATGATCCAATGGGGATACGTCGGCAAAGAGTAAAGAAAATAATTTTAGTAATTTCTTTTTGAATTGTAAGCACACATGAAGAAGTAATTTAGTAGACTTCTGCAATTTGAAACAGTAAAAGACTTACAAGGTGCTTGTACTATAACGGAGGAGATAATATACCTTAATGAAACAAAAGTATTATATTATATAGTTGTCAATATTTTTTTATGTTTCGTAAAATCTCCATACTGTAAATAAATATAAGTTGTGCTGACATTCATCATTTATTTATTTATACCCATCCCAACATCCCAAAGGAGAACATGAGGAAAGTAAACATCACAATCACAGCTAGAACTCACAATAAGGAAAGGCTGTGACATATTTTCTTTTAAAAACAAAGAAATCTACCTTTAAGACCCTGAGATTATTAAAGAATATTAATTTATTAATTTGACTATTGGTTATCAACCATAGAACAGCATATCACAGCAATATGTATGTGTTGTTCTAAGACACCGACACAAAACCTTTTGTATTGCCATTCTTGGAGGTAAAAAGTTTTATGCTGTGTAAAATTGGTATTGTATCCTTACATGTTTTGATTGTTTCCTCTTCATCATTATCTAGCATGTCCTCAGAATCAGATTCTTCTAGCTGCAAGATTTCACCAATGTCAACGCTTATTTCTACATTTTTACCTTCATGGGCCAAGTTTTTGTCATCACATGTTTATTTACCAAAATCAACATCATTTGATCCAGATTGGTGAAGCATGTTATACATTTCTGCGGTAGTAGATAAAGGTAGCTCATCCTCGGGATCAAAATCGCTATCAGTGTGAGAAACTTTGAAATATTATGAAAACGGTTTAGAATTGTTACTGAAGTCTTCTTATACAATAAATAACGTATTTTAAAAGAATCGACTTGGTTAGGTCTTCTAGTGAATTAACGGTGTCCATTTTTGCTAAAATCTGTTTTAAGATTATTAATCTGTACCAGGTTATAAAATTTTTGATAATTCCTTGATTTAATGGTTGACAAACTGCGGTTGTGTTTGGAGGAAGAACAATTATTTTGATATTTTTTAGTGTCACCTTTCGTGGATGAGATGCAGCATTATCGAGAGGCTTTCTTAATGAATTCTTGCAAATACTCATTTCACATGTCATCAGTGCCTTTTTTTTTTATTAAATCGCCAAACTAGGGTGAAATGTTCAAATTAATTTTCGGAAATGCAGGAGGCATAGCAGATTTACCAATCACAAGTAGTTTTTCTGATTGTCCGACCATATTCACACAATGTAAAATGGTTAATCGCTCCTTAGCCATTTTATACCAGCACACTTCCTTTAAAGATGAAAATTTTGTTGGACAGACCACGAAAAAAGAGGCCCGTCTCGTCGGCATTATAGGCGTCTCTAGGATTATATCCCCAATCGTAGCCGGAATTTTTGCTTGAAAATTGTTAATTTCATCTACATCAGCACTTCACTTTCTCCTGATATTGTTTTAAAAGCAGTATTGTGCCTGTCTTTAAAGCGTTTTAATCAACTACCGACATGAGGCATTAAAGTTTTTATAATTGCTGAGCTATTTCCATTGCTTTTGACCCAGATACTTGAATATTTTTGTTCCTGGCTTTTACAAACCATTTGTAGGTTAATTTATCAGTATTGTACCCTTCACTTTTGAAAAAGTTTCATTTTTGTTGCATATTGTCATCAGAATAAAACTTATTCAGTAATTTTTCCTTATTCTTTATAATATTTGCTGGCCTGTGTTTTTCCTATTTTAAATTTTGCTTCTAAAGCACGAACACTAAGCTTCTCTTTGTTGTAGACGTCTATAATATTAGTTTTTTCATGCAGCCTAAGAACGCGTTTTTGATATTTTTCAGTAATTCTTCCCTGATTAGCAATAGCTTTTAAATAGAACTTGCTACCCTCTTGCGTTAAAAATATGAAATATACAAGAGGACAGAAGGTATGACGCCACCACGATAACTCACCTTCTATTGATAACGTAAAATTAACAGAGACGCTTGTCTATTGATTAAATACTTAATCGCCAGCTTATCCCACACATAAGGCCTTACCTTTCACTCTTCCCAAGGTTGATGTTGAATATGAAGAGAAGTACTGCCGCTAACTCGCCGAGAAATAGGGTGGGATCGGCACTCAACAAGTCGAAGGTCTTATTAAAGGCGCCAGTTCCGCTTGCTTTACTATACTGCTCGTCAACTGACTTATAAACCCGGAACTAGTTTACCATTGAACCCCAGATGGAATGATTAGCAAAACCAAACACACTCAACACATTTAACAACAGGTTTATTTTAATGTTAATTGCCAATTAATAATAATTAAAAAGCAAAGTAACAACGATGCCTGTCTGGCACCCGTAAACAAGTCTTAAAAAAAAAACAGATCAGTTACGATCGAGCCATAACAATAAAATATTTAACAAAAAACTAAGGTTGTGTCACTGATGGTAATCACAATAATTACAGAAACATCTGAAAACTTGAAACAAATATGAACTAGCTAAGCGAGGGCTATCCTCAAGTTCGTTGAAATACAATAGAAAAATATTTAAATCAAAGGTACTGACTACATAGGCAATATATGCCAGATTGTTTATCAGTATCGAACAGGTTGGTCGCAATCAGCAACACGTGACAAAAAAAATTAATCACTCTGTATATAAGAGGCTTACGCTAAGCTGGTCGACACTAGATTTACTATACTAGATGGTAATTAATACTAACAGCGCAAGATATCTATTGCCTTACAATAAGAAAACGTGAATATAATTCATTTGGTTAAATATCGTACAAATTATACTGTATTAAATTTGAAAATGTTGAATAAATATACTAAAAACTAACGATAAATTTACACAATACAGGTTGGAATGCTACTGCTACTATGCAAATACCATCCAAAATATCAACTAAGTTTAACACAAAAGAAAATTGACTATGTAATAGGCCAAACTTGCCTCGTAACCTCAAATAAGAGGCCACAATCACTATTATAACAGAACGTTAAATGTTTCAATTCAAACCTCAGTAACTCACAAGTCACTACGCAATAAATTCAGTAAATACGTTTGACTCTAATGATCAGTTAGGCCGAAATGTTAAATTAAACAGCACGGAAGTGCTCAAAACTTATTGTAAAATTACACAAATCTGATTATGTCTGATTGCATCACTTGACTGTGCAAACGTCATTGGCTACTAACAATCATCGGAAATAAATGCGGTACGCTGCGACAGTAGATGCAGGACTGCACAACAAATTTGTTTTTACCAAATGATCTATGTTCTTGACTTTTACAAAATGGCGGTAAATCGGCCTCCAACAGCCATTGTTAAAATTCTCCAAACAGTCGACGAAAATTAACCCCGAAAGTGTCGTCGGTACTTAATCGCAGAATAGTAAATTTTCCAATTCCAGAATTCAAAACAAAATTCTCAAAGGAGAGATTAACACCCAATACGTCAATCTAAAAATGCATTACTCAGCAAGAATTATATAAACCCACCTATAATCTAGTGGCCAATTCTACGATACTATCAACTGTTAAATAACTTGCACAAGTAAATCTGGACTGTACTATCACTATACTGCGATTAGAAAATTGGTCTTTCTACCACGAGGTCAGAAAATGGAAGAGAACGATTCTGAACATCATCAACGGAAAATTGACATCCCCTACAAGCGCCCTCTTTTACAAAAAAGAAAGCTGAAAGAACTATACCTTCCCATTGTTTCACAGCCCCTTAGCCTAGTTAGCGGTAAACCCCGAGCGAAATAAAATAATTACCAAACATGAATATTTATAAATCGTAAAATAACACTTGAAGTAACCAAGAACATAAAGTAAATAATAACCTTTCGATAAATTATATTCGACCGACCATAATGACAGCGACACCTCTAGTTGAACTACCCGCGTTACTACCTCAAGGATTACCGATCGGATACCGGCAGGATCGAAGGCAAGTCAGCAAGATCGATGAACTGTACGGCCACTGCATGTTAGGCGCTAGATCGAATGGCACTAGATGGCGGTAACAGGGACAAAATCATTATAAATCTTATCAAATTCAAGAAATCAAAGAGCATAATTAATTTAAAAAGTTAATGCGCTAAAACTGAAAATAAATTGTAACAAACTCCACGCACCAATAGTAATATAAAACCAAAAATGTCAACGTACTTGCACACTACACTACAGTTACTCAACGACTAAAGTATGCTTTGAAGCGAGTAGATAATATGGGAAAGTGCCGGCATCATTTCGGAACTATATTCATTTGTCCGCTTAAGAGTAAACAGGACTGAAAATTGCTATTAGCGTGTGTCCGTGTCCGGTTAATAGACAGTCCGCTTAATAGGAAAACTTTGATATGTAAATCATACTATTACTTTCGCTGCCCGACACTCTGTCCGCTTATAAGAGGTGTCCTCTAAAAGAGAATACACTGTACTTGTTTGATTGTGTTTATAATAACCATAAAAACTTAATGTTTATTCATTGTTCATTCAAACTGTTTCATTCTTCCATTAATTCATACAACAGTTAAGTTACCAAATAGGCAAAGGAATACTCAAATTGATTAAAGCATTTGTCTATTAATTGCCAAATTGGGTGGAGCTGAGCCAAGCATTCGAAGCGAGCATTCTCCACCCCCAGCAGCCGCGCTTTGTTAATTGACATAGTGTTCAATTTTTGGATGCAATTTTAATAGTTCAAAACGGGCTAATACCAACTAATTCTTGACCAAGAAAATGAGCAGTTTAAAACAATCTTGGTTACATAATATCTGTGACTTACATATATACATTTATACGTAAAACGCATATGCATATATGCATGTGTGCATCCCAAACACATGCATATATGCATATACGTTTACGTATAAATGTATACAGTGTGCACGCGATCTACCTGCGCATGAATATACTAGACAAGCTGGTCGACTATAAGTGGGAGTATTAGGGGGTGCCTCTGTTACTAACATTAGAGCTACGTTAAAGTCGACACCGCTATAGATGGGCGAGATAGGGGAATACGGTTCAGTTTCACTCAGACTAGACTGTTTTGTCGGCTCTCGGGCACCGTATTACCTACCGGTTTCCCCGAGAGCCGACAAAACACCAGTCTGTCTAGTCTGCGTGAAACTGAACCGTATTTCCCTATTTCGCCCATGTATACACAGCAAAAATCGTTACTGCGTTAGTCCTGAGAATTGCTACTGTTACTTTTAATAACAAATTCTTTAACCAAGAATAAAGTCATTTACTGTACTGCTTTAGAGAAGATGTCAATAATATTAAACAATAAAAAGCACTTCCTAATAATGATTTATAAGTAGAGACTTGTTGAACCATCAGATAATCGCACTAAATAATTTTAGTAACGGATTTCATCACAGCTTCCCAAATTGTATGAGTAAATAAAAGAAATGATCATCAATTCTAAAAACTTAAAAATAATAATTCTTTTCTTATAATATCAAAGGTAAGAAATATAACTGATATAAAATTCGAAAACGTAACAATAACAAAACTCTTATTAAGATAAAAAGTAAATAATTCCGTAGAAAAATAGAAAAGGAAATAAACTAAAATTCTGAAAGTAAATAATAAATTTGTATAAAACTAAACAAAATGTTTCAGAAAGTATAAACGCAAATACAATGACTTAATTATTTATTAAATGCTCAAATAAGCCTCCCTCTTGAGCTGAGCAGTAACCCAGCCGATTATAAAAATTTCTACGGACATTTGTCAACATTTCCGGGGTAACATGATTCGAAATTTCAATAATTTTGGCGCGTAATTGTTCTAAATTAGATGGACGTTGATCACCGTAACCGTATATTGAATTATTTAAAAAGGGCGATAGAAAAAAGTCATTCGGGACTAGATCCGGAGATCGTGGTGGCTATTTAATAGGACCTGAATTGCCTATCCATCTGTCTCCAAAGACATTGTTTAAAAAGTGGGTAACATTACGAGTGGTGTGTGCGGAGCAGCCGTCCTGCTGAAACCATACTTCATTAATATTAAATCGTTCCCGTACAGCTGGAATAATATTATTCTGCAGCAACTCTAAGTACCTATTTCCGTTTAAATTACCGTGAATAAAAAAAAGGTCCGATTATTTCATTTCCAAGGATACCGCTCCATACATTTATTTTCATTGGATATTGCGTTCGCGTAGAAATATTCCAATGTAGATTTTCACGCGACCAATACCGACAAATTGCGCGATTATGATGACTATGCACATGAAATGATTTTTCGTCTGTGAACAGGATATTATTAAAAAATAACTCATCATCCTGATATTTATTAATCATTGCTTCGCAAAATTCCATACGCTTGAAATAATCGGCAGGAAGAAGTTCTTGAGACGTTGATATTTTGTAGGATACTTATTTTTACGTAATATTTTTTGAATCGTTGTAGCACCAATGTTAAATTCACGAGCAATTTGGCGGGATGACATGCTAGGATTTAATTCAACAGAGGCGCTTATTTGCACTTCCAAATCACAGACATTCCTATCAGGAGCATTTTTATTTTTGTTATTTACTAACATAAAAGTCGTTTCAAAATGTCGAACCGTGTTACGAATTGTATTTGCGCTAGGAATCGATCTTTCCGGATAATTCACTGCAAATAAATCCCTACTTACTGGCGCAGAGTTACCGCCTTAAAGTTGCTTAATCATAAATAGTTTTTCTTCTGGCGTATAGTAATCCATCTTTAAATTACAAAAATAACAACCTTACCCACCTACTACTACTACTAGACATCGGCCGTTAAAAATATTGAAATGATATGCGCAAGTACAGCTGCTATCTATCCTTGTTGCCCTGATTAAATGAGGGTCAGTCTAGCCCGTCTGGCGTCAGCGTAAATGTGATCGAATCCCCTCTTTTTCGACACTACACTCGACCAAAAAGCAGTTTGTATATTGCTTTCTCGTACTAACTCATACAAACTCTCGGTGTCGTCGTTTTATCTCACAGTAAACTGTATACGCAGATCGCCCGCAAGCACTTGGTATATGTAAGTCACAGTATTTATTTACTGCTTGATGTTAGTTTTTAACATTCATGTGTTTATACTTTTCATTTTCGACATAATATCTGTTTGCTTATGTTACAATCACCTTCGTTGATTTTTAGCGCTTACTCTCCAATCATTTCATGGGTTATGATCTTTCCAGGAAACGCAATGCACAGACGCTAAGCAATCAAATGACAACGTTGATCGGAAGCAACAAACGCCGCAGCCCATCGTATAAGTGTGAGCTGTGCAACTACCGGACAAAGTATAAAGCAGATCTCAAGGAGCACACCAATAAACTACATTACAAAGTTAAAAGGTTTAAATGTGACTCGTGCGAATTTAAAACAAACCTCAAATCTAAATTAGAATATCATATGAAATCAAAACATTTGAAAGAATTTGATTTTAAATGTGACTCGTGCGAATTTAAAACAAACAGAAAATTTGTTTTGAAAAGACATATCAAATCAAAACATTTGAAAGAATTTGATTATAATTGTGACTCATGTGAATATAGAACAAACGATAAAAATAATTTCAAAATGCATATAAAAGGTAAACATTTGAAAAAATTTGATTTTAAATGTGATTTGTGCGAATTGAAAACAAACCTCAAATCTAATTTAGAGAATCATATCAAATCGAAACATATCAAAAAAGAATTTGATTTTAAATGTGACTCGTGCGAATTTAAAACATACCGTAAAGATTATTTAGAAAAGCATAATAAATCAAAACATATGAATCAGTTTGATTTTAAATGTGACTTGTGCAAATTTAAAACATACCGTAAAGATTATTTAGAAAAGCATAATAAATCAAAACATATGAATCAGTTTGATTTTAAATGTGACTTGTGCGAATTTAGAACAATCCGGAAAATTGAATTGAAAAGACATCTCAAATCAAAACATTTGAAAGAATTTGATTTTAAATGTGACTCGTGTGAATATGAAACAAACAGGAAACAGCATTTAGAAAGACATAAAAAAACTAGTCATTGGAAGAAATTTAATTATAACTCTAACTCTCATGAATTTGAAATAAACAAAACGAAACAGCATTTAGAAAGTCATGTAAAAACTAACCGATTGAAAGAATTTGATTATAAATGTGACTCGTGTGCATATGAAACAAACTTCGAAAGTAGTTTAAAAAGACATATAAAAACTAAACATTTGAAGAAATTTGATTATAAATGCGACTCTTGTGAATATGAAATAAACAGCAAACAGCATTTAGAAATACATATAAAAACTAAACATTTGGAAGAATTTGATTATAATTGTGACTCATGTGAATATAGAACAAACAATAAACATAATTTCAAAGTGCATATAAAAAGTAAACATTTGAAAAAGATTGATTATAAATGTGACTCGTGTGAATTTGAAACAATCCGCAAAAGTTGTTTAGAAAAACATATAAAAACTAAACATTTGAAGAAATTTGATTATAAATGTGATTCTTGTGAGTATGAAACAAACTTCAAATATCATTTAGAAAGACATATAAAAGCTAAGCATTTGAAGTACTTTGATTAAAATCTGAAGTAAGTTGAAATCGAAGAATGTTTTATTTTATTTTTATAATCTTAATTGTAGTGTGGCATTATAAACACAAAAATAGGAAAATAAACATAGTTTAATGCTGAGCAAAATTCCTAGTAAAAGGTACTTATTTTTGCTATAATTTGAACTAGCCTGCATGATGATAATTTATTTATATTTCATTTGACTTCCCTTTTGTTCCGTCTATTAATAAATAAGTGTTTAGTTTGCTTTAAAGTTTTATTTAAAACCCAGGACCCCAAGCTGCCCAGTTTCCATGTTACTTAAGAGACTTCTTACACAACTAAAAATTTCCAATATTCAGGTAATTTTGTTTTGCTGTACCACTTTTCTATGCAGCAGATTGTTCTTACTTATAAAAGTAATATGTATTAGAGATGTTTATCCTTACTTCTAATAAAGAACCACACATAAAATGAACGTAGGAGATCAAAAGGCCAGCAACTGAAACAGATTTCAATATCAGGATGACAGTAAATATCTTACACAATGATTCTTACTTTCTTTGTCCTTATAACAAATATAGATTGTAAAAACAAAGTGAAAACTAACAAAATACACAACCACATTCGAACAAAAATAAATGTTAACAATTAGGTGACGCAGTTGGTGCAAACATAAACAACTTTTCTGGTAAACAACTAACAAAGAAGCCATCTGTTGGCATATTTGGGCAAAAGTTACGCACGGCCAGCCGTTTGATGGCGCTACATTCACTAAGTTTAGATGCTCAACCGACTTACCAACCCCTGGATGTGCTTTTAGTAACCTCACATTAATGTTGTTAATAACGTGAGTCGGATGCAGAGATATAGAGAGGGGAGAATGCTCTTGAACCACTGCGCATCTAATTTTTACGCGACGCAATGATCGCCGCCATTTTGACCCAGGTATGTCATGAGTGGTGTTGTTTATGTTCATCTAGGTTATGTTTGTTTTTGTGTTGTATTACTAAACGTAAAGTAATATTTGTTTCATGTGCTCAAGTCTGTGGTTTCATTATTGTATAAATCTTTTAGATATTAAATACGTAAATATCCATATAAACATGTGCAGTGCTAAAAGCTGTCCCAATATTAAGAGGTTTAAACCTGAAGGATAAAGTTTTTACAGGTTTGATGGCATCATCATTTTAAATTTGTTGAAATATCAAAATTATTTCAGATTTTCAGAAGGTGCCTTGTTCCCGATATGCTTGAAAGCTTTGAATATAGCAACTGGTTGGCTATGGTCAGAGAATAAATATGTTTGTTTAGAACATTTCAGAGATGAAGATTATGTGCCAATGGAACACCAGCGATTTCGATTATGTAACAATGCTGTAGCATCTTTGAAAATAATACTGGAAACATCTGCAGTAGATGAAGTTTCAAGTATTAGTTTTGCTGGTGTTAGTGGACGAAATCTCACTGATGAATCGTTAGCAGGAACACATGAAGTGTCTTCATTAAATTCTGAAAAGAAAAGAGCTTGATCAGATGATCCCATTAGACCAAGAGGATATACGAAATTGAGAGCACTAAAATGTAATAAATTAAATAAAATGATTATCAGATTAAGTATATAATAGCACACTTTCTTCAGAATGTTTTCTGGTTATGAGACTTGTTCTGACACGAGCTGCAGGAAAAAGAGGCAAAGTTGACAAAGACTTTTCATAATTTTGCGTAAGTTTTTATATTATATTTAAGAAATATTATGTAAAACAAAATCAATTTATGTTTATGGTATCTCCTGGTAAATATAAAAGAAAATATGAAGCTTGGAAAAGAAGTGAAGCAAAATCAAGAAAGAAGCTTTATGACACAACACGAACTATGAAAAATCTAAACTCTTACCTGTGTTGCAATTAATATTTTGTAGTTTCTTATTTTATTGTTGTAGATTATTGCAGCTATTGTATATGGATATATGCAGTATTTAATTGCAGTGTAAAGATAAAGTGTTTAATACCTCAAAAGAAATATCATTAATAAATATAATATCTATAATAAAAGCAATAAGCATCATTTCATATTGATATTAATAAAAACTTGTAAACATGAACAAATATTTTTATTTCACAAAACATTACGCTGAATAACAGAAAGCTTGAAGAGAATAAAAAGTACATTTCTAATTGTTATTACAATAAGTTAAAAAAACACTAAAATTAACTCTTGCAATTTTACACTACTGTTATTTGCTCCAACTTAATGTCAAAACATGAATGTTGATCATTAAAATTACATGTTTTCAAGATCGGATATTGTCAACAATATTTCAGTTCCATACACTTTTTCTTCTTCCATCATGACATGATAAAATCAGCAGCAACCATGTTTAATCCTAACAACAAATTCTGCACTCTGTGTCTAATTTAAATGAATTCTTATTGGCAGTGACATGATGTTTAACTTGAACCCATACAAGTTCGATGAGGTTTAAATTACAGTGATATGGAGGTAAACGCAAAGCAGAACAACCTTTTTTCCATACTATTTACCTAATTAACACCATATAAAGGTAAATGAAAGGTTGTTTTTTTGGAATCTATCATTCAGATTTTAGTATACTGCTATTAGCAAAAATTCCTCTTGGTAAAAGTTATTCAACCTTTCCTTTGACATGTTCGTTTTATTGGCCATAAGCCACCATTGGTAACTTAGAATCAAAATACTCATATAATTTATACGATAACTCACAGAATATGTACATATATATTAACTCACATTTTTCTACAATTTGGCAACTTGTTACACCTTCAACAACGTCGCAACTAAATTAAATATCTTAGGTAAGTTACGGTATAGAGAGATCACTGTAGTGAGGTGGAAGTATATGAAAATCACAAGGCCGAGCTAACTCAAGTCGCAGATGGCGACGCTAGCGACGTTGTCTCTGGGCACCAGGACACTACGCTACCTAGTGTTACGCTGTAAAATTTACTTTTGTTTTGGTTCCCGAAAGATTTTGTGTCTTTGTCTAAATACGTGGATTTTGTATAAGCCCGTAACTTTTTGGGCGTACCCTGTACATTGTTTGGTTCACCGGTTGCTAAGACTGCCTGCCGTATACCTGCGTGTATACTAAACCTATTTTTGAGCCTTCAGAGCCCTAAATCACGTACTGAGAAATTGACAGATTGGTTTTGTGTATTATCGAGCAATTACACTCTATTTTTGTGAAAACCTCTGTATCTAAGTAACTAATTCTAATTATCTTAGCTCTAGCTTAATCTACCCTACCTGTAGTTTCGTATTTTCTGCATTTGCAGTTACTTTTACGCCTTGTCTAAGTTTTTTTTAATATCTACTTATTTATTACGACCGATCTCTACATAATGCATTTTATTTGTGGCTTGTAATGCTCCGAGCCGACAGTCAGGCCGATGTGTTGACTGTTTCACGTGTTTTGCGTATTCCCAAACACAGTATCTCGAGCAGGCCCGATTATTATTCTTTGTTTTCCCTTCGCAGTTGTCTCACTAAAAATGTAAGAAGTATTAAAATGAGGAAATGCTTGGAATGGTGAGCATACTTTTAATTGTTTGCAGATCGCTTGTTACCCTATCATCGTTATTCTAAGTATTAGAAGCTTCTGTAATTCTTCCTTGAAACCCCAGTGGAAGATAAGGGTCGCTAGTACTCTGAAACATAAGTTTTGATCGGTTCTCTTGACCGTCTTCTTGCAGCGTTTCGATTAGAGCTTGCATATTTCAATAGTTACCTGCAGTATCTGTTTTCCTTCCGTAATAAATTGTATATATACTTTTGAGGTTTTGTTTTGTTGCTTTCTGTCAAATCTTGGTTATGTCGCTCAGCTGACTGTGCGCGACACGTGTACCAACTGTTTAGTACGTGACTTTCCTATCGTACTGCCGACGTTATATTTTTCTTCGTACAATTGTTGGGTATTTCGCTTATTTTCTTTTCGTCTAAGTCATGTTCATGTTTGCGTTTAATTATAAGTCACAGTGTTAACTCCCTTTATGGTCAGACTTAGACTTGTGTCTGTTATTTTGTTTGAATGCTCCCGCCTTCCATTTTGAGGTATTTTCGTGTCGTTATGGTTTTGAAGAGATGCGTGTAGCGAACGCGCAATTGTGGAAGGAGAGATTTTTCCCGGTTTGGACTTCACTTGATAGTCGTATCTTGTATAAGAACAGTGTGTGCAAATTGCTTATCTCCCCTTAGTAATTTAATTACATTATCTATGTAAGATATTTTCGCGATTGCGGCTTTAATGGAGTAAGCAGAAGTTACCGTTACCTTAATTTTGGGTTATTAACGTGAATTTCTACCGATGTACCGTTACCGAAAAAAAATTCACGTATGGCCATGTGCTGGTTTTTTTTGTTAATTTAAATTTTGCACCCTGAAGTGACTTGTAAGTCGTTTATCGTGGAATCTCCATTATTTTTCATATTGGGGTAAGTGTTTGAAACTCTGTGTTAAATTTTCGGGATTTTATCTTTGGTTCTTTCTTCCCTAATTTAATAGGATTCTTTTGACGGGCACAAAAGCCCTCAGAAGCCGTTAGGATTCTTTTGACGGGCACAAAAGCCCTCCGAAGCCATATTTCTGGTGTTATCGCCCCGCATTTCCATCGAAGAGCGCGGTGGTTTTTATCGATGCTTCAGTAGTTGCACCTTAACATCCAGCCCGACTGCTGTTGTGGAATTTTTCCATCAAGGGAGTCACCGCCATTTTGGATTCCCGCTGAGATATCCGGCGTCCATTTTGCCAGATAAGTGCAACTAATGTTGTAATTTTACATCATATTTTACGTCTGATTTTCGACGTCTTTACGCCAGAGTGCTGGACATTATCTTGCCTAAAATTTGTCCTAAGAATTTTGAGTGGCTTTATTAACTATCGCACCACTTAGTTTACTGCGAGGTCACAATTTAATCCTAATTAAATTACCGTTATTTCTTTTTTTTATGTAATATTCAGTTTAACTAGAATTTTGGTTTTGTCACTACCGTATTTCTGTAGCCCTATATTGTGACGAATATTTAATTGTAACTAATTTTAGTAAATTCATAATTATATCACTACATCTCTTGGAGAGATATTATTTAAATTAGTATTATACCTAGTATTTTCTTTACCGTTAAAATTATTGTATGACTTATGATGTGTTGAATTTTTAATCTAATTTTTTGATAATATTTCTTTTGCAAATTTGACTTTCACGATGATCATTTAATTTTCCTGAGCGAGACAAAAACACTTCTGTAAGAGCAAATTTTGGTTCGGGAAGCTCAGTGTTTTTTTTGTATTTTATAAAATTTCTTTTCTAAATTTTGACTTTAAATATTTGACTTTGCTATTAAATATCCTTCATTTAAATTAATTTAGTTCATGTATTCAAACCTGGCGTTGTTATTTAGCGAATTTTCACATTATTAAACTAAGTCTTTTATACTGCGATATTAATTTTCTTGCGTTTATATATGTATATATTTACACTTTTGTATTAACTTTGCCGTTGTGGCGTGTCCATGACATCATTTGTACTTATATCATGTGAGGTGAAGAAACGTTTCCGCAACCAACCATCTGCTGCTGAAGCGCAGAGAATATGTTAAAGTATTAAGACTTGTTTTTTTATTCCTTTCAAATTTTTATTAATGTTACCTAACGCTTGTTCTCATATTATCAACTGTCTAGTGTTCAATTCATTTTTTTTTTAATTAATTTCTTTCAACGTTTGCTAACCTTTTTTTTGTATTGCTTAACTTCATCTTTTACTTTAAAAAAAAAAAATAACTTTTCAACACATTAAATTTAATTAAATTTTGTTACATTACGTAATACCTTTTCTTTTATTTCTTTTACCTCTGCATATCTTAAATATTATTGTAACCCGCTGGAGGGACACAGCCAGTGGTAGCTCGTAGGAGGCGCAGGTAGGTTATCTGTAAGATAGCATAGTGTCCTGGTGCCCGGACAACGTCGCTAGCGTCGTTGCCGACCGACGCTCTACTTTTAGGTGTTTTTATTTTCCTGAACCGTCACGCCGTCTGCGACTGAGTTAGCTCGGCCCTGCGTTATCCAGTTAAATCAACCCCTATTGCATTTCTCCGTTTTCTTTCCCTAATTTAGTCTGTTACCTTAATGCGACGTAGGTCCGGTAGCAAAAATTTGGCGCCCTAACGTCTGGGCCTTTCTTTCTGGTAATAAGGGAAAAATTTGGCGCTCTAACATTTTGGGGCCTTCTTTCTAGTGGAAGTGAACAAATTTTAGTGCCTTAACGTCTGGCTTTTCCTTCTGGAAATAAGGTAACAAATTTTGGCACCAACGTTTCGGCCAACTTTCCGCCATCTTCAATATTTTTTTTTATTTATTATTATCTTTGTGTCAACCAAGTTTCGGCCAATTTTCCGCCATTTTCAAAATTTCTTTTCCTGCCCCTAACCTTTAGACGAGTTTTCTTCTCCTTCCGTACGAATTTGGTGCACTAACGCTTCAGAACTTTCTTTGGAAATAATATTAACAAATTGTTGGCCAACGTTTCTGCCCTCTTTTCGTCATCTTCCGGAATAAAATTTTCCTTTGTTACCCAACGCTCCAACGAAGTTTTCGCTACCTCCTTAACAATTTGATGCCATCGTTGTGGGCCTAACGAACAACATTTCGCACCTAACGTTTCGGCTAAGTTCTCGCCACCTTCAAATTTTCTTTTTCTCTTGTGTGTCATCCATCGAATCATAAGTTGACACCTAACGTTTCGACCTAGTTTTCGCTACCTTCCGGAACAAATTTGACAACCGACGTTTCGGACAAGTTTTCTCCACCTTCCGGAATATTTTCCTTATCTTTAGGTATTTCTGCCACTAACATTTCGTCGTACCGCACAGTGGTGTTATACTTTGGAGAAGCTACTTGTTTCGTATCAACGTTTCGGTCCTGACCATCTTCAGGCACAAACTTCGTAATTTTCTCGATTTCGGCTTTTTCTCGACTTGTGTGAGTGGCTACTGAGTGGAGCACTCTTATCGCACTGTTTTCTTTGGTCTTGCCTATATCTATATATTTTTTTTCCCGATTACCTTCTAGGCAAGTCTTAGCGTGCGTTTTGACTTTTCATAGTTTTGCAATCAATCAAGATTTTACTTTTGTTACCTGGTACGAACTATTTAAGTAATCGACAGGTACACATTTGTGTCTTGTGACCATTTCAAGACCTAGTTTATCGCTGTAATTTTCTTAAATAATTTTCTTTTTTTTCTCTTTTATACAATGGAGCCAGTTCGGTTTAAAGTTCTTATTGACCAACTTTCCTTTGAGGATATGAGTAGGGGACTTGTGCCGATTCTGGGACCACCACCACCCCCCACTCCTACTACCCCCCCCCCTCCCCGCAAGATAGGTAGAACCCTCTACCAACCCAACTGATATGGCGCCCCCTAGCGGCCGCCAACCCAACTAAAAATTGCAGATTTCATCATTACCAACCCAACTGATGTGGCGCCCCCTAGCGGTCGCCAACCCAACTAAAAATTGCAGATTTCATCATTACCAACCCAACTAAAAATTGCAGATTTCATCATTACCAACCCAATGTGGCGCCCTCTGACGGCCACTAACCAAACTAAGGAATGGCAGATTTCATCATTACCAACCCAATGTGACGCCCTCTCACAGCCACTAACCAAGAAATGGCATCTCTCATGATTACCATAATGCAGCATCCTCTCACGGTCGCTATCCAAACTAAGGTGACGTCAGACAAAATGGCGGACCATCAAGATGGTCTTTGCTTCTAGAGAATTCCCGAATAAATTACCAGGCTTGCTATCGCGCTTCTCAACGTATTTTAAACAGGTCTAAACATGTTTCCAGCGGAAACCGCAACGGCTGTCTGCTTCTGTGATAGCCGCATGCTTGAAATGTATATCTCACTTATAAAATAAAATAAAACAAACAATATATTTTTTAAGAAAAACAATGTATTTATTATTATTAATTAACAATATGACCAAGTTTCATACCCTCAAGATGGTCGATAAAAATATAAACTTTATATCTAAGATCGGCATACCATTTCAAAATTATAAAATAAATATACAGTATGCTACTGGACGAGATAGCAACCAAGTATGAATATACAGGACGTTTCAAAGGTAGGGATTTTTAGAAAAGCAAGATGGCGAATCCAAGATGGCCGCCAAAAATCTAATAAACTAATGTCACGTCAAGCATCCTATCTATCAAAACCATGCACTCGAACTCCTATGAAACATCATCTCAAAACCATCGCTAGAATCTGCTCACGTCATGAAGCGGTTCTGAAACCCCTATATTAAAACCACACATTCAAACCACTATCAAATCCCTCTTTTCTCAAAAAGCCATCCAACCATCCATCAATCCATCCATCCATCCATCCATCCATACATCCATACATCCATCCATCCAACCATCAATCCATCCATCAATCCATCCATCAATCCATCCATCCATCCATCCATCCATCCATACATCCATCCAACCATCCATCCAACCATCCATCCATCCAACCATCCATTAATCCATCCATCCATCTGGACGAGATAGCAACCAAGTATGAATATACAGGACGTTTCAAAGGTAGGGATTTTTAGAAAAGCAAGATGGCGAATCCAAGATGGCCGCCAAAAATCTAATAAACTAAGGTGACGTCAGGCATCCAATCTATCAAAACCATGCACTCAAACTCCTATGAAACATCATTTCAAAACCATCGCTAGAATCAGCTCACAACCGGATCATGAAGCGGTTCTGAAACCCCTATATTAAAACCACACATTCAAACCACTATCAAATCCCTCTTTTCTCAAAAAGCCATCCAACCATCCATCAATCCATCCATACATCCATACATTCATCCATCCATCCATCCAACAATCAATCCATCCATCCATCCATCCATCCATCCATACATCCATCCAACCATCCATCCAACCATCCATCCATCCAACCATCCATTAATCCATCCATCCATCTGGACGAGATAGCAACCAAGTATGAATATACAGGACGTTTCAAAGGTAGGGATTTTTAGAAAAGCAAGATGGCGAATCCAAGATGGCCGCCAAAAATCTAATAAACTAAGGTGACGTCAGGCATACAATCTATCAAAACCATGCACTCAAACTCCTATGAAACATCATTTCAAAACCATCGCTAGAATCAGCTCACAACCGGATCATGAAGCGGTTCTGAAACCCCTATATTAAAACCACACATTCAAACCACTATCAAATCCCTCTTTTCTCAAAAAGCCATCCAACCATCCATCAATCCATCCATACATCCATACATTCATCCATCCATCCATCCAACAATCAATCCATCCATCCATCCATCCATACATCCATCCATCCATCCAACCATCCATCAATCCATCCATCCATCTGGATAACATAGCAACCAAATATTAATATACAGAACATTTCAAAGGTAGGGATTTTTAGAAAAGTAAGATAGCGAATCCAAGATGGCCGCCAAAAATCTAATAAACTAAGGTGACGTCAGGCGAAATGGCCGACTATCAATATGATCGATCAAAATATAAACTCAACTTCTAGAAAATACCCAACTCCATATCACGCATCACAACAACAACCACCACCACAACCACCCAACATAGTTTCAAACGCCACAACACCAGACCAACTTAGGAAGATACATCTAGGTCAAACCCCAACACAACATACTTTCAAACGCCACCACCGCGGATTTACATCTAAGATCGGCATACTTTGTCAAAATCATAAAATAAATATATAGTATGGTACTGGATAACATAGCAACCAAACATGAATATACAAGACATTTCAAAAGTAAGACTTTTAGAAAAGTAAAATAATGACCCCATATTTTTAAGAAAACAATTTATTAAAAATAAAACAACTACACACATCAAACAAACCTCAACCATACTTTCAATTTCACAAATATCAAAATTTAAACAAAACAATCAAATGCAAAGGCAAGGAATGTTCTCGAGATGACCCATATAGTGCAATATAACAATGCAGTAAAACGATAGAGGTGAGAAACATGGTCTATCAAAAATTTTTATTACCCACTTTTTTCAGCAATCAAAACTTTTTTGACAAAACACTATACATATGAAAATAGACATAACATTAAATATTTCCATTTTAGAGATACCCCAGTTTAATATCAATTTTAAATAACATAAATTCTTAAATTGATTTAGTTAACTTTCTTATAATATTTAAAAAAAGGTTGAAAAAGAAAACATACTAAGTCCCACAACAGATAAAATATGTACTATCTTTTCACACTTCATGTTTAGTACCATCATTAGAAGAAATATGCTTGAGGTACAGCTTTTAATATGAAATTTAGAGGTTTTTATGCAAAATACATAGTTTATCACTAATAAAACTAATTTTGAAACACATTGTCCACATAGCAAATACCACTTCCTGTACATTTTAAAAAATAACAATTTTTATATATCATAAAAGAACCAAACAAAAAACTAATATAAAGACAGCATTAACGTTCTAGCCAAAAGATTTGCAAAAATATTAAATATATACTTGTTCTAAAAATGCTTCTATCTCTCTTTTTACAGTTTATGTTTTGTACAGCAGCGAATGTATTACATTCCCTTTGAAATTACATAAAAATCCATGCAATACACTTAAAACATTTGAAAAATCATGTTTGGTAAGCCCACTATATATCAATATTTAAGACAAAAAATTATTATTAATTTTCCATCTACAGATACCCCTGCTTAATATCAATTTGAATTAACATAAATTCATAAAATGAGTCTATCTTTTACAGTTCGTGGGTTGTACCATCATTAGAAGAAATATGCTTGAGGTACAGCTTTTAATATGAAATTTAGAGGTTTTTATGCAAAATACATAGTTTATCACTAATAAAACTAATTTTGAAACACATTGTCCACATAGCAAATACCACTTCCTGTACATTTTAAAAAATAACTATTTTTATATATCATAAAAGAACCAAACAAAAAACTAATATAAAGACAGCATTAACGTTCTAGCCAAAAGATTTACAAAAATATTAAATATATACTTGTTCTAAAAATGCTTCTATCTCGCTTTTACAGTTTATGTTTGTACAGCAGCGAATGTATTACATTCCCTTTGAAATTACATAAAAATCCATGCAATACACTTAAAACATTTGAAAAATCATGTTTGGTAAGCCCACTATATATCAATATTTAAGACAAAAAATTATTATTAATTTTCCATCTACAGATACCCCTGCTTAATATCAATTTGAATTAACATAAATTCATAAAATGAGTCTATCTTTTACAGTTCGTGGGTTGTACTATCATTAGAAGAAATATGATTGACGAGCGGCTTTTAATATGAAATTTAGAGGTTTTTACACAAAAACATAGTTTATGCCTAATAAAAACTAATTTTGAAACACATTGTACACATAGCAAATACCACTTCCTATACATTTAAAAAATAACAATGTTTATACATCATAAAAGAACGAAACAAAAAGCTAATATAAAGACAGCATTAACGTTCTAACCAAAAAGATTTGAGAATCAACTAACAACCGGGTCATGAAGCGGTTCTGAAACCCCTCTATCAAAAACATGCATTCAAGTCAATGAAATTACATAAAAATCTAAGAAATAGTAGCACTTAAAACATTTGAAAAATCATGTTTGGTAAGCCTACTATTTAAGACAAAAATTATTATTTATTTCCATTTACAACAGATAGCCCACTATTTATCAATATTTAAGGGCAAAAAATTATTATTAATTTCCCCATTTACAACAGATTTCCGTGTTTAATCTCAATTTTTAAATAACATAAATTCTTAAATTGATTTAGTTAACTTTCTTATAATATTTAAAAAAGGGCGAGAAAGAAAACATACTAAGTCTCACAACGGATAAAATATATGCTATCTTTTTACAGTTCATGTTTTTGTACTATCATTACAAGAAATAAGCCTCGCGATTAGCTTTTAATCTGAAATTTAGATGCTTCATAAAACCACCTCAGAGACACTAAAAAATTATGATTTTCAGCTCAACCAACCATTCAAAAAGTTGATACATCAAATTCGTGAATATTAATATCACTCTACACTCTTAATAAAAAATTTAGCAGAAGTCTCACATTAAATGAATACAAAATTTATATATGCACTACATTAAATGAAGATTGAATTTTATACACTGCTTATATCACCAGAAATTTTGTTACAAGATTATATGATTAGATAGACTCATGACTAAGCCTAAACGGACACCAGGCTTTCAATATGTAGTAAAGTTTTTTTCTTCATACATTTAATATAAACTAATGATCTATCTTTAGAAAGCATCCACAGGTCCATTAGAACTTGTGGGTGGTGCAACATCTACTTTAACCCTCTTCTTAGACGGTCCGGCAACATGCTCACATGTATCCACACCCTCCCTACAAATACCGCAAACAAAATTGCGGTGGAGGGTATTCACATGT
Organism: Amphimallon solstitiale; assembly: GCA_963170755.1. Lineage (NCBI taxonomy): Eukaryota > Metazoa > Arthropoda > Insecta > Coleoptera > Scarabaeidae > Amphimallon > Amphimallon solstitiale. The sequence continues at coordinate 21,937,902 of OY720685.1, forward strand.
CGCTTCATGTTATCACGCCGGGTGAAGGATTTTCCGCAAATGATGTAATTCATTCTATGAAAAACAAATTAAAAAATAATTAATATAATAAATTTAAGAGAATAAAAAGCTATTGAAACCTAATTTTTAATATATCGAAATTGCTAATTTATTTGACTGATCAGCGTATATTTAACTAAAAAATACTTGTATTATTGAAAATTTATTGATAAAACCCTTTAAAACCTTATAAAAATTAAAAAAAAGAAAGAAAAACAATATAAAGAAGCTACTAAATACAAATAAAATACTTTGAAGCACCCTGGATAATTGTATATAAAAATAAAATATTAATAAAATTATTTAAAAAATAACCTTATAATTGAGAAAAAACAATTTTTAAAAGTCCCATAAAATTTTAGAGTAGTAGAAAAACTATGATCAGCATATATTTAACTAAAAAATACTTGTATTATTGAAAATTTATTGATAAAACCCTTTAAAACTTTATAAAATAATCAATTTAATAATATAAATTTACGCACCTAAAAATTTAAAAAAAAGGAAAAAAAAAAAACAATATAAAGAAGCTACTAAATACAAATAAAATACTTTGAAGCACCCTGGATAATTGTATATAAAAATAATATTCAATAAAATATTAATAAAATATACACCATTAAATTATTAAAAACAGCCTTATAATTGATAAAAACAATTTTTAAAAAGTCCTATAAAATTTTAGAGTAGTAGAAAAACTATGATCAGCGTATATTTAACTAAAAAATACTTGTATTATTGAAAATTTATTGATAAAACCCTTTAAAACCTTATAAAAATTAAAAAAAGAATGAAAAACAATATAAAGAAGCTACTAAATGCGTATAAAATACTTTGAAGCACCCTGGATTAATTGTATATAAAAATAAAATATTAATAAAATATTAATAAAATATATACCATTAAATTATTTAAAAAATAATCTTATAATTGAGAAAAAACAATTTTTAAAAAGTCCTATAAAATTTTAAAACTAATGTAAAATATTGCAATTTAATATTATATAAATTAGGCTTTCTAAATACCTTGTAGTAAAACACAAACAAGCACCAAAAACGATGTTGACTGCTCGAAGATAATGAAATTAAAGATGCCGATCTACGTATATATAGATACACATCTGCGTCAGATTCCCACGCAAATGGAGTGATGCATAAAGAGAAAGACCTTTTTTTCCCCGCGCATACATATATATACATATATACGTATGCGGCCAGAGGCAATTAGCGGCGGGCGCATTCCGCCCCCATGGTCGGGCTGTGTTTTAAGGAATGCACTTAATTTTTTTCGGTCGCATACCTGCATCCAATGAGGGTTGCGAGTCCGGGAATTTCGTCTTTCTACCTGTACAGATAGATCTGTCTTTATATAAAATTCGTATATATTATCTATGATTTTAGTTTTAAAATAAAAAATAATAAGAAGGTTAAAATAATTCGTTATTTTGTAGATAGTTGCATTATTTTGCATGCATATACATTCTCCATTAGTTTTATTATTATGATAAAAACAATGATTGACATTTTAATAAGCTTTGATACATCATTAAAATATTCCAGTAAATTAAATGCTAATGATGTAAAAATACCTAAAAATATTTCGTAAAACAAGAGTATTTTAGTTAAATATACGGAGATCCATATGAAAAACTACGAAAGTTATATTAATGTTAAATATTAAATAATTTAATTAAATGAAAACACATCGTTTCACAAAAATTATGTTTTATTAAACACTAGATGTACATCTCATTTACCATAACAGTACATTATAAACCTTTCTTAATATTGATGATGCAGGATCAGTTAAATTAGTATGGTTCTTAAGAAATTGGAGGAGCATTTGATAGTATTTTCTTCATAAAAGTAGTATGTATTATAATATAAGATAGTGTTATAAACTATACAATAAATATTATTCAGTATTGGAATACACAATGAATAACACAAATTTTGAGTAGAGAAAGATAAATATTTCTAATTGCACATGTGTGAATTTGAATTTATCGGGAATATACAGAGTAATTATTTACATCTGATGGTGAAACATGGTCGCGTATTTTATATCATTCAGTAATTTAATTTGCTCTATAGCTAGACAATGAGGTGGATGCTAAGCATTAATTTGTACACACGTAATGTTATGATCGTCAGTGTAACATATATATTCAAGTCTAACACAAACTTTTTGATTTATTCAAACCCCAATAGAAATTATCACTATTTCGAGAAGAATAGTCATGTACCTGTACATATTCAAAGCCGCTGAAGTATGAGTACATTAACAGCTGTATACGCGTGTCTTTATCATCCACTTTAATGTGTTACTGTAATTCCAGCTACTTTTTTTATTTATACGTACATATATTGTGAATTATTACACTAATTATAAAACAAAATTAATTATAGATAGACAAACATTTTACAGGTATATTGCAAACATGTAATGCTAAGATAATCAGAGTGATATATACATACATGTAAAGAAATTTATAATTTATTCAATCTCTTATTAAAAGAGTTATTAATATTTTTCAAATGAATACCTGACAGTGGTGGAAAACTGTTGAAATTTGGATAGATTAATAGTTACATATGCGAGCTTCAGAATAGCTTCTGAACATGTTGGGTTGTAATTTGGTATACAATAAAAGGCAGCGGGGAACTGAACCGCTTCCCAAAAAAAAGGTATTTAATATTAAAATCGTCGTTTTCCCATCACAGAAAATAGTGTATTATACAATGGAAAAAATTAGATTTTAGCTCTCGGTAATTTATCTTTCCTCGAGCTAAAATCTAATACTTTTTTCCCTTGTATGATACACTATTTTTCTGTGATGGGAAAACGACGATTTTAATATTAAATACCTTTTTTTTGGGAGGCGGTTCAGTTCCCCGCTGCCTTTTATTGTATACCAAATTACAACCCAACATGTTCAGAAGCTATTCTGAAGCTCGCATATGTAACTATTAATCTATCCAAATTTCAACAGTTTTCCACCACTGTCAGGTATTCATTTGAAAAATATTAATAACTCTTTTAATAAGAGATTGAATAAATTATAAATTTCTTTACATGTATGTATATATCACTCTGATTATCTTAGCATTACATGTTTGCAATATACCTGTAAAATGTTTGTCTATCTATAATTAATTTTGTTTTATAATTAGTGTAATAATTCACAATATATGTACGTATAAATAAAAAAAAGTAGCTGGAATTACAGTAACACATTAAAGTGGATGATAAAGACACGCGTATACAGCTGTTAATGTACTCATACTTCAGCGGCTTTGAATATGTACAGGTACATGACTATTCTTCTCGAAATAGTGATAATTTCTATTGGGGTTTGAATAAATCAAAAAGTTTGTGTTAGACTTGAATATATATGTTACACTGACGATCATAACATTACGTGTGTACAAATTAATGCTTAGCATCCACCTCATTGTCTAGCTATAGAGCAAATTAAATTACTGAATGATATAAAATACGCGACCATGTTTCACCATCAGATGTAAATAATTACTCTGTATATTCCCGATAAATTCAAATTCACACATGTGCAATTAGAAATATTTATCTTTCTCTACTCAAAATTTGTGTTATTCATTGTGTATTCCAATACTGAATAATATTTATTGTATAGTTTATAACACTATCTTATATTATAATACATACTACTTTTATGAAGAAAATACTATCAAATGCTCCTCCAATTTCTTAAGAACCATACTAATTTAACTGATCCTGCATCATCAATATTAAGAAAGGTTTATAATGTACTGTTATGGTAAATGAGATGTACATCTAGTGTTTAATAAAACATAATTTTTGTGAAACGATGTGTTTTCATTTAATTAAATTATTTAATATTTAACATTAATATAACTTTCGTAGTTTTTCATATGGATCTCCGTATATTTAACTAAAATACTCTTGTTTTACGAAATATTTTTAGGTATTTTTACATCATTAGCATTTAATTTACTGGAATATTTTAATGATGTATCAAAGCTTATTAAAATGTCAATCATTGTTTTTATCATAATAATAAAACTAATGGAGAATGTATATGCATGCAAAATAATGCAACTATCTACAAAATAACGAATTATTTTAACCTTCTTATTATTTTTTATTTTAAAACTAAAATCATAGATAATATATACGAATTTTATATAAAGACAGATCTATCTGTACAGGTAGAAAGACGAAATTCCCGGACTCGCAACCCTCATTGGATGCAGGTATGCGACCGAAAAAAATTAAGTGCATTCCTTAAAACACAGCCCGACCATGGGGGCGGAATGCGCCCGCCGCTAATTGCCTCTGGCCGCATACGTATATATGTATATATATGTATGCGCGGGGAAAAAAAGGTCTTTCTCTTTATGCATCACTCCATTTGCGTGGGAATCTGACGCAGATGTGTATCTATATATACGTAGATCGGCATCTTTAATTTCATTATCTTCGAGCAGTCAACATCGTTTTTGGTGCTTGTTTGTGTTTTACTACAAGGTATTTAGAAAGCCTAATTTATATAATATTAAATTGCAATATTTTACATTAGTTTTAAAATTTTATAGGACTTTTTAAAAATTGTTTTTTCTCAATTATAAGATTATTTTTTAAATAATTTAATGGTATATATTTTATTAATATTTTATTAATATTTTATTTTTATATACAATTAATCCAGGGTGCTTCAAAGTATTTTATACGCATTTAGTAGCTTCTTTATATTGTTTTTCATTCTTTTTTTAATTTTTATAAGGTTTTAAAGGGTTTTATCAATAAATTTTCAATAATACAAGTATTTTTTAGTTAAATATACGCTGATCATAGTTTTTCTACTACTCTAAAATTTTATAGGACTTTTTAAAAATTGTTTTTATCAATTATAAGGCTGTTTTTAATAATTTAATGGTGTATATTTTATTAATATTTTATTGAATATTATTTTTATATACAATTATCCAGGGTGCTTCAAAGTATTTTATTTGTATTTAGTAGCTTCTTTATATTGTTTTTTTTTTTTCCTTTTTTTTAAATTTTTAGGTGCGTAAATTTATATTATTAAATTGATTATTTTATAAAGTTTTAAAGGGTTTTATCAATAAATTTTCAATAATACAAGTATTTTTTAGTTAAATATATGCTGATCATAGTTTTTCTACTACTCTAAAATTTTATGGGACTTTTAAAAATTGTTTTTTCTCAATTATAAGGTTATTTTTTAAATAATTTTATTAATATTTTATTTTTATATACAATTATCCAGGGTGCTTCAAAGTATTTTATTTGTATTTAGTAGCTTCTTTATATTGTTTTTCTTTCTTTTTTTTAATTTTTATAAGGTTTTAAAGGGTTTTATCAATAAATTTTCAATAATACAAGTATTTTTTAGTTAAATATACGCTGATCAGTCAAATAAATTAGCAATTTCGATATATTAAAAATTAGGTTTCAATAGCTTTTTATTCTCTTAAATTTATTATATTAATTATTTTTTAATTTGTTTTTCATAGAATGAATTACATCATTTGCGGAAAATCCTTCACCCGGCGTGATAACATGAAGCGACATGTGAATACCCTCCACCGCAATTTTGTTTGCGGTATTTGTAGGGAGGGTGTGGATACATGTGAGCATGTTGCCGGACCGTCTAAGAAGAGGGTTAAAGTAGATGTTGCACCACCCACAAGTTCTAATGGACCTGTGGATGCTTTCTAAAGATAGATCATTAGTTTATATTAAATGTATGAAGAAAAAAACTTTACTACATATTGAAAGCCTGGTGTCCGTTTAGGCTTAGTCATGAGTCTATCTAATCATATAATCTTGTAACAAAATTTCTGGTGATATAAGCAGTGTATAAAATTCAATCTTCATTTAATGTAGTGCATATATAAATTTTGTATTCATTTAATGTGAGACTTCTGCTAAATTTTTTATTAAGAGTGTAGAGTGATATTAATATTCACGAATTTGATGTATCAACTTTTTGAATGGTTGGTTGAGCTGAAAATCATAATTTTTTAGTGTCTCTGAGGTGGTTTTATGAAGCATCTAAATTTCAGATTAAAAGCTAATCGCGAGGCTTATTTCTTGTAATGATAGTACAAAAACATGAACTGTAAAAAGATAGCATATATTTTATCCGTTGTGAGACTTAGTATGTTTTCTTTCTCGCCCTTTTTTAAATATTATAAGAAAGTTAACTAAATCAATTTAAGAATTTATGTTATTTAAAAATTGAGATTAAACACGGAAATCTGTTGTAAATGGGGAAATTAATAATAATTTTTTGCCCTTAAATATTGATAAATAGTGGGCTATCTGTTGTAAATGGAAATAAATAATAATTTTTGTCTTAAATAGTAGGCTTACCAAACATGATTTTTCAAATGTTTTAAGTGCTACTATTTCTTAGATTTTTATGTAATTTCATTGACTTGAATGCATGTTTTTGATAGAGGGGTTTCAGAACCGCTTCATGACCCGGTTGTTAGTTGATTCTCAAATCTTTTTGGTTAGAACGTTAATGCTGTCTTTATATTAGCTTTTTGTTTCGTTCTTTTATGATGTATAAACATTGTTATTTTTTAAATGTATAGGAAGTGGTATTTGCTATGTGTACAATGTGTTTCAAAATTAGTTTTTATTAGGCATAAACTATGTTTTTGTGTAAAAACCTCTAAATTTCATATTAAAAGCCGCTCGTCAATCATATTTCTTCTAATGATAGTACAACCCACGAACTGTAAAAGATAGACTCATTTTATGAATTTATGTTAATTCAAATTGATATTAAGCAGGGGTATCTGTAGATGGAAAATTAATAATAATTTTTTGTCTTAAATATTGATATATAGTGGGCTTACCAAACATGATTTTTCAAATGTTTTAAGTGTATTGCATGGATTTTTATGTAATTTCAAAGGGAATGTAATACATTCGCTGCTGTACAAACATAAACTGTAAAAGCGAGATAGAAGCATTTTTAGAACAAGTATATATTTAATATTTTTGTAAATCTTTTGGCTAGAACGTTAATGCTGTCTTTATATTAGTTTTTTGTTTGGTTCTTTTATGATATATAAAAATAGTTATTTTTTAAAATGTACAGGAAGTGGTATTTGCTATGTGGACAATGTGTTTCAAAATTAGTTTTATTAGTGATAAACTATGTATTTTGCATAAAAACCTCTAAATTTCATATTAAAAGCTGTACCTCAAGCATATTTCTTCTAATGATGGTACAACCCACGAACTGTAAAAGATAGACTCATTTTATGAATTTATGTTAATTCAAATTGATATTAAGCAGGGGTATCTGTAGATGGAAAATTAATAATAATTTTTTGTCTTAAATATTGATATATAGTGGGCTTACCAAACATGATTTTTCAAATGTTTTAAGTGTATTGCATGGATTTTTATGTAATTTCAAAGGGAATGTAATACATTCGCTGCTGTACAAAACATAAACTGTAAAAAGAGAGATAGAAGCATTTTTAGAACAAGTATATATTTAATATTTTTGCAAATCTTTTGGCTAGAACGTTAATGCTGTCTTTATATTAGTTTTTTGTTTGGTTCTTTTATGATATATAAAAATTGTTATTTTTTAAAATGTACAGGAAGTGGTATTTGCTATGTGGACAATGTGTTTCAAAATTAGTTTTATTAGTGATAAACTATGTATTTTGCATAAAAACCTCTAAATTTCATATTAAAAGCTGTACCTCAAGCATATTTCTTCTAATGATGGTACTAAACATGAAGTGTGAAAAGATAGTACATATTTTATCTGTTGTGGGACTTAGTATGTTTTCTTTTTCAACCTTTTTTTAAATATTATAAGAAAGTTAACTAAATCAATTTAAGAATTTATGTTATTTAAAATTGATATTAAACTGGGGTATCTCTAAAATGGAAATATTTAATGTTATGTCTATTTTCATATGTATAGTGTTTTGTCAAAAAAGTTTTGATTGCTGAAAAAAGTGGGTAATAAAAATTTTTGATAGACCATGTTTCTCACCTCTATCGTTTTACTGCATTGTTATATTGCACTATATGGGTCATCTCGAGAACATTCCTTGCCTTTGCATTTGATTGTTTTGTTTAAATTTTGATATTTGTGAAATTGAAAGTATGGTTGAGGTTTGTTTGATGTGTGTAGTTGTTTTATTTTTAATAAATTGTTTTCTTAAAAATATGGGGTCATTATTTTACTTTTCTAAAAGTCTTACTTTTGAAATGTCTTGTATATTCATGTTTGGTTGCTATGTTATCCAGTACCATACTATATATTTATTTTATGATTTTGACAAAGTATGCCGATCTTAGATGTAAATCCGCGGTGGTGGCGTTTGAAAGTATGTTGTGTTGGGGTTTGACCTAGATGTATCTTCCTAAGTTGGTCTGGTGTTGTGGCGTTTGAAACTATGTTGGGTGGTTGTGGTGGTGGTTGTTGTTGTGATGCGTGATATGGAGTTGGGTATTTTCTAGAAGTTGAGTTTATATTTTGATCGATCATATTGATAGTCGGCCATTTCGCCTGACGTCACCTTAGTTTATTAGATTTTTGGCGGCCATCTTGGATTCGCTATCTTACTTTTCTAAAAATCCCTACCTTTGAAATGTTCTGTATATTAATATTTGGTTGCTATGTTATCCAGATGGATGGATGGATTGATGGATGGTTGGATGGATGGATGGATGGATGGATGGATGGATGTATGGATGGATGGATGGATGGATTGATTGTTGGATGGATGGATGGATGAATGTATGGATGTATGGATGGATTGATGGATGGTTGGATGGCTTTTTGAGAAAAGAGGGATTTGATAGTGGTTTGAATGTGTGGTTTTAATATAGGGGTTTCAGAACCGCTTCATGATCCGGTTGTGAGCTGATTCTAGCGATGGTTTTGAAATGATGTTTCATAGGAGTTTGAGTGCATGGTTTTGATAGATTGTATGCCTGACGTCACCTTAGTTTATTAGATTTTTGGCGGCCATCTTGGATTCGCCATCTTGCTTTTCTAAAAATCCCTACCTTTGAAACGTCCTGTATATTCATACTTGGTTGCTATCTCGTCCAGATGGATGGATGGATTAATGGATGGTTGGATGGATGGATGGTTGGATGGATGGTTGGATGGATGTATGGATGGATGGATGGATGGATGGATGGATTGATTGTTGGATGGATGGATGGATGAATGTATGGATGTATGGATGGATTGATGGATGGTTGGATGGCTTTTTGAGAAAAGAGGGATTTGATAGTGGTTTGAATGTGTGGTTTTAATATAGGGGTTTCAGAACCGCTTCATGATCCGGTTGTGAGCTGATTCTAGCGATGGTTTTGAAATGATGTTTCATAGGAGTTTGAGTGCATGGTTTTGATAGATTGGATGCCTGACGTCACCTTAGTTTATTAGATTTTTGGCGGCCATCTTGGATTCGCCATCTTGCTTTTCTAAAAATCCCTACCTTTGAAACGTCCTGTATATTCATACTTGGTTGCTATCTCGTCCAGATGGATGGATGGATTAATGGATGGTTGGATGGATGGATGGTTGGATGGATGGTTGGATGGATGTATGGATGGATGGATGGATGGATTGATGGATGGATTGATGGATGGATTGATGGTTGGATGGATGGATGTATGGATGTATGGATGGATGGATGGATGGATGGATTGATGGATGGTTGGATGGCTTTTTGAGAAAAGAGGGATTTGATAGTGGTTTGAATGTGTGGTTTTAATATAGGGGTTTCAGAACCGCTTCATGACGTGAGCAGATTCTAGCGATGGTTTTGAGATGATGTTTCATAGGAGTTCGAGTGCATGGTTTTGATAGATAGGATGCTTGACGTGACATTAGTTTATTAGATTTTTGGCGGCCATCTTGGATTCGCCATCTTGCTTTTCTAAAAATCCCTACCTTTGAAACGTCCTGTATATTCATACTTGGTTGCTATCTCGTCCAGTAGCATACTGTATATTTATTTTATAATTTTGAAATGGTATGCCGATCTTAGATATAAAGTTTATATTTTTATCGACCATCTTGAGGGTATGAAACTTGGTCATATTGTTAATTAATAATAATAAATACATTGTTTTTCTTAAAAAATATATTGTTTGTTTTATTTTATTTTATAAGTGAGATATACATTTCAAGCATGCGGCTATCACAGAAGCAGACAGCCGTTGCGGTTTCCGCTGGAAACATGTTTAGACCTGTTTAAAATACGTTGAGAAGCGCGATAGCAAGCCTGGTAATTTATTCGGGAATTCTCTAGAAGCAAAGACCATCTTGATGGTCCGCCATTTTGTCTGACGTCACCTTAGTTTGGATAGCGACCGTGAGAGGATGCTGCATTATGGTAATCATGAGAGATGCCATTTCTTGGTTAGTGGCTGTGAGAGGGCGTCACATTGGGTTGGTAATGATGAAATCTGCCATTCCTTAGTTTGGTTAGTGGCCGTCAGAGGGCGCCACATTGGGTTGGTAATGATGAAATCTGCAATTTTTAGTTGGGTTGGTAATGATGAAATCTGCAATTTTTAGTTGGGTTGGCGACCGCTAGGGGGCGCCACATCAGTTGGGTTGGTAATGATGAAATCTGCAATTTTTAGTTGGGTTGGCGGCCGCTAGGGGGCGCCATATCAGTTGGGTTGGTAGAGGGTTCTACCTATCTTGCGGGGAGGGGGGGGGGTAGTAGGAGTGGGGGGTGGTGGTGGTCCCAGAATCGGCACAAGTCCCCTACTGATATGGAATATTTACTTGCTATTATTGGTAGCAAGCCAGCGCCAGGGTGTACGCTGGAGGCGCTGCAGGTGGAATGTTTCGCTGTTCTGAGGTCGTGGAAAGATATACCCGACGATATAACGTTGGACTCTCCTTTTCCTTATGCGGAGGACGCTGAGGCGATCCGGTTAAAAATCTCACTCCTAGAGTCTCTTATCTCTCAACTTGCAAGTACGTCAACGGTCACGGAATATCGTAGCTTTTGTCGCTGGCCGCATTGTAAGGGCGCAACCGCGAACTGAGGATGAGAAGAGCGAATGTAGCTGGTTTTCTATGCGCAGCTTTGAATTGGCAGCCAAATTTTACACGAGATTTCGGGCTTTCGGAAACGTCACAACTTACGATCTTCTTGATACCTCTCGTTGTACCGCTGTTGAGGAGTATAAGGCATGGAAGGCCGAAGAGTATGTGAGTGACGACGAAGAGTATGTGAGTGACGACGAAGATTATATGAGTGACGACGAGGATGACATGGGTGACGATGAAGATATTGGCCAACCTTCTCCGTCAGTTAGTGTCATGCCGGATCCGACTCTTTCTCCAATTGCTACCTCCCCACCTATGATAGTCTCAGTTGCCTTCACGGACTTGTACACTTCCGAAGACCCAATCAGATCTGTGTCAGTTGTCTCTCCCGTATTGGAAACTTCCGAGCTCGTGGATAGTACAATTCCTGATGTATCTCCTGACTTACAGCTTACCTATGATTCAGATTCTGATGTATCTCCTGACGTAAAGTTTACCTATGATACGATTTCTGACGTACCTCCCGACTTAGAGCTTACTCATAATTCAACTTCTAATGTCTCTTCCGATTTCGTGCTTAACTATAATACAGATTCTGTTTCCTCATCTGACTTGGAGCTTTTTGTACGCCCTAATAATTCCGATTCTGTCACTTCTTCCGAGTTAGAGGTTCTTGTACGCGCAAATAACGCAGATTCCGATGTCTCTCTGAACTTGGAGCTTTTCGAACCAACAGAAGTCACAGCTCCATGCGTAACTTTAAATCTGCATATATCTGATCTGGCTTATGATAAAAACGCTGTTGTTTCTTCGGCTTTGGATTTCTCTGTTCCGTCGGGTGAAGCGGATCCATTCATCTCGCTGGGCATGGGATCTCTTAAAGTTGATGAAGATAATTCTCTGAACATCTATCGAGAGCGTTCCTCTAAAATAAAAATTTCTCGGACTTCTTCCGTTTATCTTAGCCCGGCTATGGTCTTGTTTGTGGGTTACGTTTTGCAGTGGTACCTTGTTAATCTACCTTCTTCCGCCATTTGGTCAATGTTACCTGACGAATTGCGAAACAGACTTCAGACGATAAACGTCGACATTCGTCTGTTGAGTAAATTAGTTTGTCTCCTATCTCGCTTACGTTTTCGCTATCTGTTGCTTCGTGCCTTGTCTTATCGCTAACTCCTTCCATCATGGCCTGTAGAGAGTGCCTTGGCTTGCAGCCGTAACACCAGAATTTCTCTACCGTGTACCTCGCGTGATGTAGGAGGCATCTAAAGAGGCATTTACGGCCTGTAGCGAGGGCTGGAAGAATTCTCCTACCGTGATCCTGCGTGAAGTAGAAGGCTTCTAAAGGGACTCTGACTTCTATTGTTCCTCTACCACCCCGGAACAAACATTTTCCTTTTATCGCTCCCTCTCGATAGTGTGATTACCGGCCCCATTGCACAGCTTGGACTGTAGCTCCGTCTATGCATTCGTTCTCCCGTATCTCTGTCGCTTCCGTGTCGGATCTTCCGTGTCTTTGCTCACCTTCGTGGACACACCTCCGAGCATCCTGATCTCTTCGAACCCCGGTTCCCGGTGGCTCCACGACTACTATGGACAAGAGTTCTTTTACTTCCTCTATCGCCTACTGTCCTACTTCATCGTTTCGGTTCCTAGAGCCTTATCGTCTCCGCCGGCTTGTAATGCCGCTTGCCCTCCCCCTGCCTGAGGGTTTTGCCCTTGGCGGTATCTTTCCCCAGTTCCCCTGAGCCTGGCCCCGTTACGCTCCCCCCGGACGGGCTCATTGTAACTGCCCGTGTCTTTGCATATATGGAGTGGCAACCTTGCTAGGGGAGTCCACACTACATTTCCTTAATCTTATCGGACGTGACTACCTTTTAAGCTAACTAATGTTGCTTAACTACCGGATTTGACTTTCGTATTTGAGAAGGTATAAAGAGTGATGGTCCCTTTATGCGTGATAATCCTCAGCCTTCTAAGGGTCGTGTCCTGGCGACCTTCTTGCTTTTCTTACGTTCAAAATGTTACTTCCAGGAATCGGATATGACTTCTACCTTTATGGTTTCTCGTTGCCTTCAGCATTTTAGTCGGGACAACGCCGGTCCAGACTTTAAACTTTTGCTCCCTATTATCTATTTTTGTTTGGCGATCTTCTCTCGTTTTGTTGTTACCGGATGTTACGGTTGTCGCAACGGCATATCCGCGCGTCTGCAGAATCTCGACACCCCTTGTCCTTTTTTTTTCCGTTACTTTCCCGTACCGGCCGAATGCCGAAGGGCCAAGTGGTGGTTATGGCCAAGCTGTTTGGTGTTACTGTGACTGAGTGTGGATATGTGCGTTCGTGTAGTAGACAACGTCCGTTTTAGAGCTCTCGCTTACCCTTTTCACTACCTCTATCCCGTCAGCCTATGTTCTCGGTGCATGAAATTGCTCTGCGATCAATTTCTTTTCGCTGGAAAGGGGGGATTTTGTTACGCTGTAAAATTTACTTTTGTTTTGGTTCCCGAAAGATTTTGTGTCTTTGTCTAAATACGTGGATTTTGTATAAGCCCGTAACTTTTTGGGCGTACCCTGTACATTGTTTGGTTCACCGGTTGCTAAGACTGCCTGCCGTATACCTGCGTGTATACTAAACCTATTTTTGAGCCTTCAGAGCCCTAAATCACGTACTGAGAAATTGACAGATTGGTTTTGTGTATTATCGAGCAATTACACTCTATTTTTGTGAAAACCTCTGTATCTAAGTAACTAATTCTAATTATCTTAGCTCTAGCTTAATCTACCCTACCTGTAGTTTCGTATTTTCTGCATTTGCAGTTACTTTTACGCCTTGTCTAAGTTTTTTTTAATATCTACTTATTTATTACGACCGATCTCTACATAATGCATTTTATTTGTGGCTTGTAATGCTCCGAGCCGACAGTCAGGCCGATGTGTTGACTGTTTCACGTGTTTTGCGTATTCCCAAACACAGTATCTCGAGCAGGCCCGATTATTATTCTTTGTTTTCCCTTCGCAGTTGTCTCACTAAAAATGTAAGAAGTATTAAAATGAGGAAATGCTTGGAATGGTGAGCATACTTTTAATTGTTTGCAGATCGCTTGTTACCCTATCATCGTTATTCTAAGTATTAGAAGCTTCTGTAATTCTTCCTTGAAACCCCAGTGGAAGATAAGGGTCGCTAGTACTCTGAAACATAAGTTTTGATCGGTTCTCTTGACCGTCTTCTTGCAGCGTTTTGATTAGAGCTTGCATATTTCAATAGTTACCTGCAGTATCTGTTTTCCTTCCGTAATAAATTGTATATATACTTTTGAGGTTTTGTTTTGTTGCTTTCTGTCAAATCTTGGTTATGTCGCTCAGCTGACTGTGCGCGACACGTGTACCAACTGTTTAGTACGTGACTTTCCTATCGTACTGCCGACGTTATATTTTTCTTCGTACAATTGTTGGGTATTTCGCTTATTTTCTTTTCGTCTAAGTCATGTTCATGTTTGCGTTTAATTATAAGTCACAGTGTTAACTCCCTTTATGGTCAGACTTAGACTTGTGTCTGTTATTTTGTTTGAATGCTCCCGCCTTCCATTTTGAGGTATTTTCGTGTCGTTATGGTTTTGAAGAGATGCGTGTAGCGAACGCGCAATTGTGGAAGGAGAGATTTTTCCCGGTTTGGACTTCACTTGATAGTCGTATCTTGTATAAGAACAGTGTGTGCAAATTGCTTATCTCCCCTTAGTAATTTAATTACATTATCTATGTAAGATATTTTCGCGATTGCGGCTTTAATGGAGTAAGCAGAAGTTACCGTTACCTTAATTTTGGGTTATTAACGTGAATTTCTACCGATGTACCGTTACCGAAAAAAAATTCACGTATGGCCATGTGCTGGTTTTTTTTGTTAATTTAAATTTTGCACCCTGAAGTGACTTGTAAGTCGTTTATCGTGGAATCTCCATTATTTTTCATATTGGGGTAAGTGTTTGAAACTCTGTGTTAAATTTTCGGGATTTTATCTTTGGTTCTTTCTTCCCTAATTTAATAGGATTCTTTTGACGGGCACAAAAGCCCTCAGAAGCCGTTAGGATTCTTTTGACGGGCACAAAAGCCCTCCGAAACCATATTTCTGGTGTTATCGCCCCGCATTTCCATCGAAGAGCGCGGTGGTTTTTATCGATGCTTCAGTAGTTGCACCTTAACATCCAGCCCGACTGCTGTTGTGGAATTTTTCCATCAAGGGAGTCACCGCCATTTTGGATTCCCGCTGAGATATCCGGCGTCCATTTTGCCAGATAAGTGCAACTAATGTTGTAATTTTACATCATATTTTACGTCTGATTTTCGACGTCTTTACGCCAGAGTGCTGGACATTATCTTGCCTAAAATTTGACCTAAGAATTTTGAGTGGCTTTATTAACTATCGCACCACTTAGTTTACTGCGAGGTCACAATTTAATCCTAATTAAATTACCGTTATTTCTTTTTTTTATGTAATATTCAGTTTAACTAGAATTTTGGTTTTGTCGCTACCGTATTTCTGTAGCCCTATATTGTGACGAATATTTAATTGTAACTAATTTTAGTAAATTCATAATTATATCACTACATCTCTTGGAGAGATATTATTTAAATTAGTATTATACCTAGTATTTTCTTTACCGTTAAAATTATTGTATGACTTATGATGTGTTGAATTTTTAATCTAATTTTTTGATAATATTTCTTTTGCAAATTTGACTTTCACGATGATCATTTAATTTTCCTGAGCGAGATAAAAACACTTCTGTAAGAGCAAATTTTGGTTCGGGAAGCTCAGTGTTTTTTTTGTATTTTATAAAATTTCTTTTCTAAATTTTGACTTTAAATATTTGACTTTGCTATTAAATATCCTTCATTTAAATTAATTTAGTTCATGTATTCAAACCTGGCGTTGTTATTTAGCGAATTTTCACATTATTAAACTAAGTCTTTTATACTGGGATATTAATTTTCTTGCGTTTATATATGTATATATTTACACTTTTGTATTAACTTTGCCGTTGTGGCGTGTCCATGACATCATTTGTACTTATATCATGTGAGGTGAAGAAACGTTTCCGCAACCAACCATCTGCTGCTGAAGCGCAGAGAATATGTTAAAGTATTAAGACTTGTTTTTTTATTCCTTTCAAATTTTTATTAATGTTACCTAACGCTTGTTCTCATATTATCAACTGTCTAGTGTTCAATTCATTTTTTTTTTTTTAATTAATTTCTTTCAACGTTTGCTAACCTTTTTTTTGTATTGCTTAACTTCATCTTTTACTTTAAAAAAAAAAATAACTTTTCAACACATTAAATTTAATTAAATTTTGTTACATTACGTAATACCTTTTCTTTTATTTCTTTTACCTCTGCATATCTTAAATATTATTGTGACAAGCACGTACATAAGTTTAGGTGCTACGATTATACAGGGAGTTCAATAGGTAACCCGCTGGAGGGACACAGCCAGTGGTAGCTCGTAGGAGGCGCAGGTAGGTTATCTGTAAGATAGCATAGTGTCCTGGTGCCCGGACAACGTCGCTAGCGTCGTTGCCGACCGACGCTCTACTTTTAGGTGTTCTTATTTTCCTGAACCGTCACGCCGTCTGCGACTGAGTTAGCTCGGCCCTGCGTTATCCAGTTAAATCAACCCCTATTGCGTTTCTCCGTTTTCTTTCCCTAATTTAGTCTGTTACCTTAATGCGACGTAGGTCCGGTAGCACTAGCAGGTAACCTACCTGCGTTCTCTATGAACTGCCACTGGCAGTGTCCCTCCAGTGAGATACACCTACGGATCACCCTGTATGGGTCAGATACACCAACCGTATCCAAGTGCTAGTCATGTAGTAAGATATTAAGGTTAAAAAGAAAAGAAAGAGTAAGATGGATGGTATGCTATATATTAATTAACATAAAGAGATAAGTTCATCATCACTTAAAGATTCAACCAAAATTACATCATAAATTATATCATATGATACGGAACTGACATGAATCAAATCTATTAAGGTATTTACGAAATTTTTTTTTTAATAGTTATCAAAAAAAAGGTTTAATTATTACAGTGAAACGTTAGTGAAATTTTAAAGTTAAAGAAATATATTGAAAATTAATATGTGCGGCTAATTTATTCTTAAACACTTGATCTCAAAGCCTTATCAAGATAAGATATCAACAGTTAGAAAATTGACATAACCTCTGCTTTTATTGGCAGAGAAAGGTCGGCAGCTGAAACGTTTCGTAAGCCTTACAAGCTTAATTACATGTGATCTTAAATAAGTCGCCAACCAACGGCGATGTTACTACAATAAATGTTAAGTATTCTACTAAATCATAAAAGAAAATCTAGATTTTTGAGAAAGGTTTAAAAGTGATACACAAATGCTTAGGTATACAATTGGTACTTAATTAGCACATTTAGACATAAAAAAAAGTATAAATGAGAAATTGAATTTACTGTAAGAATTTTGTTTACAAATTAAATTTTAAGTATTTTGTTTACGAATGATAATTAATCTAGCACAATTTAGACAAAGGTATTATAGTATATAAAAAAAGAAATTATTAAATTTTACTGGAAGAATTTATGTTTACAACTGACATTTAGTTAGTACAAATTAGTCTTAGGTAAAAAAAAAGTAGTATACAAAAAAAGAAATTATTGAATTTTACTGTAGAGAATTAAATCCAGGAAAATTAATCTGAGTCGTACCTCAGGAAGTTACAAAAGTAGGCTATCAACGAGAGCCCTAACAATAATCCTACTTTGGGGTCACTCGGTATACAAGGAAATCAAGTTAAAATATAAGCAAAATTTAAATAGCGCTAATTGTGACCTCACATATGAAAAGGTGGTGGAATAGAATCTTGCAAAACCCTCGTTAGTTCTTAAAACAGGTAAAATGTCCAGCTTACTGGCACAAAATCCTGACAAAATAGTCGAGATACAAAACGTGGTTTAAAATTGCTGTACTTATCTTGTGATACAGGTGAGAAGAATGGCACTCTGCCTGGTGATGTAGTAACGAAGTCCTTCAGGAGGCACTCCCCGCAGAAGTCACTGAGTCGGTAGCTTCACACTTCTGATCAAGTACAAGCCCCTACGGAAGGTATAACGGACAATTCGACTAAGCAGGATCTGTGTTCCACACAATAATGTTATTCGATAGTGAGTACGCCGGCAAATACCATAAAATCGGTAGCGTACCACTACTAGTTCCTAGATACCCCCAAAAAATAAAGGAAAACAGAGATTAAAACCCTGGAAATTAACTTTAAAGAAATTCTCTCAAACTTACCCCGACTTATTTCGGAGAACCCGGTATCTCCACTTCAACAGGGCACAATCGTACAAAAAACTTGTACACGTGGTCAGCAAAACTTGGGTGACGAAATACACATAGACGCCCCCATTTATAGACACGATACGGTAAGGTAACGGAAATATCCACTTATCTCATTATAGCCGCAGAGCGATTTGTGTACTTAGACCCTTGTTTATTAATACTATAGTTATACAACTGAAGGTTAGTTCGGGTAGGTAGCCAACAGAGGGGTTGGGCAGTAGGATGTGCCCATTCATAAATTTCTCCCGCTAAATTTGGTAGGTATAGTAAAAGCAGTCTTGTCGTAGTAGTAAAGAGAAGCCAATGGGAGCTTAGAGGAAGGGACGCAATTATCCAATTACACCAATCGTGTTTGTTACAATTTTATAGGCGTTTTGCTTTAGATTTAAATATCTTAAAATATTTTGAATTAAGGGATATGATAAGTCTACTGACACTAATTTTCTAAATTCCAAAAATAAGTCATGATGTGATTGTGGATGTTAAATGTTATTCTGAAATACATATTGCAAGATGATGTAATGAATAAATGTCATTTTTCCTATATATTTTATCTTATGATTGACAATGATATTGCAGTACAAGCTGAAAAAGGTTCAAAGTACTAACCTTTAATAAAATCTTTGCTTGGTTAGGAATTAGTTTGTTTGTATAAGTTGTTGGGTATGTACTATCCTTAACAATAATTGATGATTATTCATCCAGGCTTGCATCATAGCAGTTGTTGTTACGATTCAGGCTTGAATAAAATAAAAATAACTAGAACCATAATAAAATAAGTAATGTCAAAGCCGAGTACATTTAAGTGTGTATCTAATTACCTTTTACGAAGTGATATACCTCACTTCAACCAGTATAAAGGCTAAAATTCTACATATATAACACAATAAAATCCATAAAGATTTCAAACAATTGCAATTAAACGTGGGTGAAAGAAAAATTAAATAGTAGAAATACAAGTAAACTAGTTTTGTTTGATAACCCCAACGTAACTTCAATTATTAGGAATTACTATTATTGAAAGCAATTTTTAAAATCGCAGGTAAATATATACAAATTGTAGAAACGTCCATATACAGACCACGTGTAGGCAGTATTTACTATATTGATAATTACCAAGAATGTAAATGTATAATGAAAGTTGCTGCGACTTCCCTGATGAGATGAAGTATTGTGGGTGTAAAAGCAGGATTAATTATAACACTTCTATAGTAAGAAGGATAGTGTTTCTATTATAATAATAAATTTATTATATCAATAATAAGATATACATACAGTTTACACAATAGCACATCAAGCAAAAATGTAATGATAACGTCAACACAGGGCTAATTTATGTCATTGACATTGTAGAATGCTTCTTGAAGGAGAATGTCCTTTATCTTCTCTTTAGATACGAAAGTAGAAAGATGTCTACACATAACTTTGATTTTGTTAAATAATTACCAGTGACGTGTTGTACTGAAGTGGCTTTTGTCCTATGTAATGCGGGATGTGCAGCAAATGGTTATGAGGGGTGGAGACTTCTGTAATCTCACCCCTAGTCATGAGGTGTGACAGCTTTTTCAAAGCCCTCCTTAGTTGTTGCAGAATATGTGTCTAGGCTAATGGACTTATCATAAGTTCTCTGAAGAGAGGTTTACAGCGAATAGTTTGTGAAACACAGACAATTGCTCGAACAGTCTTCTTCTGCAGGATGAACACCTTTTCTACATAGACCTACTTACCCCATATTGGTTAAACATTGTTGATATGTGATTTGATAGTCCATAGTATGTCGTTATTCCAGTAGACTATCAGTTATAAATCTGATACGTCTAATTGCATAAGTAGCAGAAGATAAGTGTTTGACTAATTCAACTATCTGCGGCTTCCATGTTAATCTTGTGTCTAGTCTAATATCAAGGAATTTTCAATTCGTAGAATATATGTTTGATCTATGTTTACTAGTAAAGTAAATTGTCTCACATTTATCCTGGTTAAGTGATAAATGATTGGCTGTGAACCATTTAAATTTCTAAATTCTACCAAAACCTTAAAATAATGTGTTTTATAATGCATTTTCTTTGTAAAACGTACTACATTACTGGTTTGAAAGCCTCACATAAACCAGTCAAGTTGATGAAACCATGCAAAGCAACTTAATAAATGTTGTGGTTCGGATAGCTTTTAATTACTTTTTCTTCTTTTACATAATATATCTAGTCATACAAAATATATAGAAGACTGTTTTAGACATACCTGTTGAACACATAGAAAAAAATTAGAATAACCCAAACTCTGAACCCAAGACAGACTGACATTTCATGTAGGTAAGTATTTAATAAAAATGCTGACTTTTTAATACCGTTTTCTTGTTTAGATTTATTTCTTTAAAAACATGAATACGTTTTTTGAAAAGCCTTTTGTATGTTTTTTTTATTATGTTATAAAAGGGTAATTGTGATATAATAAGGGAAAAAAATAGTAATCATACGATTCTTCAATAAAACATTTACTTAAATCTACTTTATCACAGTTATAGCTATATAGGTTATGTTGATATGTAATTCAAGGGCAAACGATGTGAAAAGCAAATCAAACAAAATATACTCTTATGTAAAATTTAATAGAATATATATTTATATTTTTTATAAACTTCCGGATTAAATTGTGCGAGTGGGGTTGAAAATATTTCATTGGCTGAGCACTTTCATTCATTCGTATTAATCAATTTGAAAGATATCAGAGCACGACACTTTACTACATAAGAAATATTTACAGTTTTCTCTAGGTTGTATAACTATAGTATTTGTAAACAAGGCTTAGACATACAATAATTTTAAAGATAAGTAGCTTGCACTTGTGCACTTCCCATGAAGAAAATGTCTTAAGAGTCCATTCCGATAGCGTGCTTCCGCCGCTACGCCGCGTCAAACCTTCCAAGCAGCTCACGAACCCGGAAACAGACCTAAGACAGGCGGGAAGGATTCAAAACCACACGAACCCTAAACTATCCCGTAAGTAAATCAACTGTAGCATGAACTCAATAATAAAACACAACCATCCCTTATAGCTTAGATTGAAGATAAAATCCACTTAAAATATGCTCGCACGGCACATAATAAATCAGCAAAATAATACGGAGAAGGGATTACACGTCTCAGCAGTTGGCAGCAATGCACTGACAGATAGTTAAACATGTAAACAGAATACACGGTCCTGCCGAACATTATGAAAGAAAATACGTATAATAAACGATCCAGTTATCAGGTAATTAGTTAGATAACGAGAGTACAATGCTTCAAAACAACGGCGGAATACCTCCGACCAATATATGAACTTGCAGGCACTGGTACCAGACGTACAAACGAGTGATATGTTCGCAGGTTATGTTCAACCAATCGCCCGGAAAGATTATACAAATTCGAAGGCCCACCTATTACAATCAAAAGCCTGTCAGTGAAAGGAGAAAATAAGTATGCACAATGCCCAAGCTGTTCTTACGTTACATACAGACCTTTTTTTTAAGCAAACATAAACAACCATAAAGCCAAAGGAAGTTTTCGATTGCCACAATACAAGATTCATTTGGGACATATGTAAATAAGGCGCTGAAAGAGTATCCTAACGCAATACTTCCCTTCACAAACAAGGCAACAAGAAAGCAATAAAAACTAAGATGAATCAATCAAGAATACACAGATATCGTAGCCTGTAAGCATAGAATGTCGATGGAAATAACAATGTGTACATCCGAAAATTAGAGCAAACGGATAGATGCAGGTAGGGTAGTCCCGGCATAAATTGAACGGGCTCGGAAATTATTCATTATAAAACGTAGTCTTAAGTAAACCTAAACGTGTAATAAATTCAACGTCTGAAAGTATGTAAGGACCTAAAATTAAATTTCAGCAAATTTAGCTTAAGGAACAGAAATGTGTTCACACAATAGATATAAGGCATGTCAAACTAGATCACAAAACATACCAGGCACGGTCGAAAAGTAGAATTTGAAGTACCACACCCTGCGAAATTCATAAGTCATGCGGAACATAGGCAAAAGTAAAAATAAGGCATAACAGCGAATTAGTAAAACAATCATAGAGTTATAATTTAATTGAATTTCATTTGTAATAATTGATGATTATTCATCCAGGCTTGCATCATGGCAGTTGTTGTTACGATTTAGGCCTGAATAAAATAAAAATAACTAGAACCATAATAAAATAAGTAATATCAAAGCCGAGTACATTTAAGTGTGTATCTAATTAACTTTTACGAAGTGATATACCTCACTTCAACCAGTATGAAGGCTAAAATTCTACATATATAACACAATAAAATCCATAAAGATTTCAAACAATTGCAATTAAACGTGGGTGAAAGAAAAATTAAGTAGTAGAAAATACAAATAAACTAGTTTTGTTTGATAACCCCAACGTAACTTCAATTATTAGGAATTACAATTATTGAAAGCAAATTTTAAAATCGCAGGTAAATACAAATTGAAGAAACGTCCATATACAGACCATGTGTAGGTAGTATTTACTATATTGATAATTACCAAGAATGTAAATGTATAATGAAAGTTGCTGCGACTTCCCTGATGAGATGAGGTATTGTGGGTGTAAAAGCAGGATTAATTATTCCGCAGTAAGAAGGATAGTGTTTCTATTATAATAATAAATTTATTATATCAATAATAAAATATACATACAGTTTACACAATAGCACATTCAAGCAAAAATGTGATGATAACGTCAACACAGGGCTAATTTATGTCAATGACATTGTAGAATGCTTCTTGAAGGAGAATGTCCTTTATTTTCTCTTTAGATACGAAAGTAGAAAGATGTCTACACATAACTTTGATTTTGTTAAATAATTACCAGTGACGTGTTGTACTGAAGTGGCTTTTGTCCTGTGTAATGCGGGGTGTGCAGCAAATGGTTATGAGGGGTGGAGCCTTCTGTAATCTCACCCCTAGTCATTAGGTGTGACAGCTTTTTCAAAGCCCTCCTAAGTTGCAGAATATGTGTCTAGGCTAATGGACTTATCATAAGCCCTCTGAAGAGAGGTTTGCAGTGGATAGTTTGTGAAACACAGACAATTGCTCGAACAGCCTTCTTCTGCAGGATAAACACCTTTTCTACATAGGCCTACTTACCCCATATTAGTTAAACATTGTTGATATGTGATTCGATAGTCCATAGTATGTCGTTATTCCAGTAGACTATCAGTTATAAATCTGATACGTTTAATTGCATAAGTAGCAGAAGACAACTCTTTGATTAATTCATCTATCTGCGGCTTCCATGTTAATCTTGTGTCTAGTCTAATATCAAGGAATTTTCAATTCGTAGAATATATGTTTGATCTATGTTTACTAGTAAAGTAAATTGTCTCACATTTATCCTGGTTAAGTGATACACGATTGGCTGTGAACCATTTAAATGTCTAAATTCTGATGATACCAAAACCTTAAAATAATGTGGTGTTTATAATGCATTTTCTTTGTAAAACGTACTACATTACTGGTTTGAATGCCTCACATAAACCAGTCAACCTGATAAAACCATGCAAAGCAACTTAATAAATGTTGTGGTTCCGATAGCTTTTAATTACTTTTTGCTTCTTTTACATAATATATTTAGTCATACGAAATATATAGAAGACTGTTTTAGACATACCTGTTGAACACAGAAAAAAATGAGAATAACCCAAACTCTGAACCCGAAACAGACTGACATTTCATGTAGGTATTTAATAAAAATGCTGACTTTTAATACCACTTTTTTGTTTAGATTTATTTCTTTAAAAAACATGAATACTTTTTTTAAAAAGCCTTTTGTATGTTTTTTTTTATTATGTTATAAAAGGATAATTGTGAGTATAATAAGGGAAAAAAATAGTAATCCTAGGATTCTTCAATAAAACATTTAATTAAATCTACTTTATCATAGTTATAGCTATATAGGTTATGTTGATATGTAAATGTGATTCAAGGGCAAACGATGTGAAAAGCAAATCAAACAAATTATACTCTTATGAAAAATTTAATAGAAAATATCAAAATATATTTACAGTTTTTATAAGCTTCCGGATTAAATTGTGAGAGTGGGGTTGAGAGTATTTCATTGGCTGATCAGTTTCATTCATAAATATTAATCCGTTTGAAAGATATCAGAGGACGACACTTTGCTACATAAGAAGTATTTACAGTTTTATCTAGGTTGTATAACTATAGTATTTATAAACAAGGCTAATATATTCGAAATATTTGGCGTTTCATGACTTTCATGGTTCTTGTCCAAATGAGTGGCTTTATTTATGTATATTGTAAGAAATATGAGATTATAGTATAATGTGCGTATATCCCCTTTGAAATTTTATAGTACAAATTAGAGAGCCGGTTCACAAAATTTCAATGAATCGGATTTCGGCTCACTTGGGTCGTTGCTTAAATTTGTATACAACAATCTGATAATTTGTCAAATTTGTGTGCATTATACCTTCAAATAAATTGTTTGTCAAACATTTTGTATAATTGGTGTGCGCGCAGCCTAAATAATCCCGGTTCGTTTGAGCCGACGCGACGGCGCCGAGTATTACATGTCCTACACGTTCCTGGAACGGTATGCTATTACGGATCCACACGGTTCAAATGAGCCGGTTCTCACAACCTGCTCTAATTTAGAATTTAAATGATCGCGCGGTACACTATCGACCCTATAGGCACAATATACTGTGCTATAGGGTCGATATCCAAACCCTCATTAGTTGTGATCACTGCCAAGTATTTCTATTCTATCCCACTTGGCAAAATCACAATATTAGAGAAGGATGAAAATACGTATTCGTTAATGTAGAACAATAGTGAGCATATAGTGATTTTGCCTCGTGGGTATGATCACTGCTACTGTAGAATAACAGTGATTAATAACTGCTTCTATAGCACGGATTATCGCTTGGTTCACTTAAATGAGGGGTTTTGCCGCCTAATCTACCTAATGCAGGCGCACCTAGACGGCGCCACGGTGTTAGAAACAAGAGACCTAGAAGTAAATTTGAATCATGACTTTAACCGAATAATTGAGATGTCGCTACTACTGTGCTGTCACTTTATGCAAGGGCGTACAGGCCGTTAACCAACAAATTTTGTGTGTGTTGCTAAACATTATTTTTCTTATTACTACTTAGTTAGTGGTGTTATAATCGTACCGTAAGTTCTGTAAAGAGTAATATGATAATTTTATTAAGTTGACATGATGCATTTTTAGACTTAAAATATGGATAGAAGCTGGTGCATTGTATCAATTGTATGTGCGGCGTACAAGCAAGAGCGATGCATATTTTCCGAGAATGCGAACAAGTAACTAATGGCACTAATAGTTGACATATAACCCGAAGGTGAGCTGGAGATTTTTTGTTTGTAGTTCTGTTTCTAAGTGCAACAAGGACCACCTGGTTGTAGCAAGGATTTTGTTGGTTTCCGATTACACCAATTAAAGTTTGCAATTATTAGGAGTATAATATAAGTGAGAATAATTGCAGTTGAGATGTCAGGCGATTTTTGACAAAATGATTAGTATACATTATAAAGGACCTCTAATTGAACAACTTTTTCTTACAAAATTATCAATGCAAATGTAAGGAAATGGAGATAAAAAATAAATTAGGTACTCACCGAGTTAATCTTGCAGGTTACAGCCCATGTGAGATATCCCATATAGAGCATTGATATAATGAAAATCGCAATAAATGATGTTTATTTAAGCTCACAACACAACAATTACCTTTGATTTCCACGTTCTTTGATTGAATTTTAGCAAAATTGTAAATACGAGATCACATGATATCAGCTGTTTTCGTTGACATTTGATGGTGCTTTTAAAATCGCAGAAGTCATAAGAAAACATACAAATTGACCTAAATTGTGTGTGATTATGTGAAATAAACATCAATTATAGTGATTTTCATGATTTCAATGATCTATATGGGATACCTTACATGAGATGTAACCTGCAAAATTGACTTGGTCAGTACCTAATTTATTTTTTATCTCCATTTCTCTATGTTTGCATTGATAATTTTATAAGAAAAAGGTGTTCAATTAGAGGTTCTCTATAAGGTACACTAGTCGCCCGACACCTCAACTGCAGTTTAACCCAATGGGTGTATAAGAAAGCCTTTAAACTACACGAAAAACTTACTACTTGTTTTTAAGTTTCTATATTATGTTTTTTCACAAGCAATCAATCCATGTTTAGCAGTGTTAATAGAAACTTCAGATTTCTTGGTACAGAAGCATTTATGGTTTTTCCTAATGATTTTCCTGTGCAGTTTCCTATAATGAAAATGTGCCTTTATACTATCGTCCTTGTTTATTAATACTATAGTTATACAACTGAAGGTTAGTTCGGGTAGGTAGCCAACAGAGGGGTTGGGCAGTAGGATGTGCCCATTCATAAGTTTTCCCGCTAAATTTGTTGTAGTAAAAGCAGTCCTCTCGTAGTAGTAAAGAGAAGCCAATGGGAGCTTAAAGGAAGTGACGCAATTATCCAATTACACCAATCGTGTTTGTTACAATTTTGTAGGCGTTTTGCTTTAGATTTAAATATCTTAAAATATTTTGAATTAAGGGATATGATAAGTCTACTGACACTAATTTTTCAAATTCCAAAAATAAGTCATGATGTGATTGTGGATGTTAAATGTTATTCTAAAATACATATTGCAAGACGATGTAACGAAGAAATGTCATTTTTCCTATATATTTTATCTTATAATTGACAATGGATATTGCAGTTATACAAGCTGAAAAAGGTTCAAAGTACTAACCTTTAATAAAATCTTTGCTTGCTTATGAATTAGTTTGTTTGTATAACTTGTTGGGTATGTAGTGTACTATCCTCAACAATAATTGATGATTATTCATTCAGACTTGTATCATGGCAATTGTTGTTACGATTCAGGCCTAGATAAAATAAAAATAACTAGAACCACAATAAAATAAGTAATGTCAAAGCCAAGTACATTTAACTGTGTATCTAATTAACGTTTATGAAGTGATATACCTCACTTCAACCAGTATGAAGGCTAAAATTCTACATATATAACACTATAAAATCCATGAAGATTTCAAACAATTGCAATTAAACGTGGGTGAAAGAAAAATTAAATAGTAGAAATATAAGTAAACTAGTTTGATAATGACGTGTAATGTCAAAACTGCAGTCACATAGTGATTAAAATAAAGTGAAGTTATTCAAATTTAATTGAGTGTTTTATTTTATTTATGTATAAGTAACAGCCGAAAGTGTTACATATTTTAAACTAGTTTTGTTTGATAACCCCTACGTAACTTCAATTATTAGGAATTACTATTATTGAAAGCAATTTTTAAAATCGCAGGTAAATACAAATTGAAGAAACGTCCATATACAGACCATGTGTAGGCAGTACTTACTATATTGATAATTACCAAGAATGTAAATGTATAATGAAACTTGCTGCGACTTCCCTGACGAGCTGAAGTATTGTGGGTGTAAAAGCAGGATTAATTATAACACTTCTACAGTAAGAAGGATAGTGTTTCTATTATAATAATAAATTTATTATATCAATAATAAGATATACATACAGTTTACACAATAGCACATCAAGCAAAAATGTAATGATAACATCAACACAGGGCTAATTTATGTCATTGACATTGTAGTATTTATTTTCTCTTTAGATACGAAAGTAGAAAGATGTCTACATATAACTTTGATTTTGTTAAATAATTACCAGTGACGTGTTGTACTGAAGTGGCTTTTGTCCTATGTAATGCGGGATGTGCAGCAAATGGTGATGAGGGGTGAAGACTTCTGTAATCTCACCCCTAGTCATGAGGTGTTACAGCTTTTTCAAAGCCCTCCTTAGTTGTTGCAGAATATGTGTCTAGGCTAATGGACTTATCATAAGTTCTCTGAAGAGAGGTTTGCAGCGAATAGTTTGTGAAACACAGACAATTGCTCGAACAGCCTTCTTCTGCAGGATGAACACCTTTTCTACATAGGCCTACTTACCCCATATTGGTTAAACATTGTTGATATGTGATTTGATAGTCCATAGTATATCGTTATTCCAGTAGACTATCAGTTATAAATCTGATACGTCTAATTGCATAAGTAGCAGAAGATAAGTGTTTGACTAATTTAACTAATCTGCGGCTTCCATGTTAATCTTGTGTCTAGTCTAATATCAAGGAATTTTCAATTCGTAGAATATATGTTTGATCTATGTTTACTAGTAAAATAAATTGTCTCACATTTATCCTGGTTAAGTGATAAATGATTGGCTGTGAACCAATTAAATTTCTAAATTCTGAAGATACCAAAACCTTAAAATAATGTGGTGTTTATAATGCATTTTCTTTGTAAAACGTACTACATTACTGGTTTGAAAGCCTCACATAAACCAGTCAAGTTGATGAAACCATGCAAAGCACTTAATAAATGTTGTGGTTCGGATAGCTTTTAATTACTTTTTCTTCTTTTACATAATACCTATATCTAATCATACCAA
This sequence comes from Amphimallon solstitiale, assembly GCA_963170755.1. Taxonomy (NCBI): domain Eukaryota; kingdom Metazoa; phylum Arthropoda; class Insecta; order Coleoptera; family Scarabaeidae; genus Amphimallon; species Amphimallon solstitiale. The sequence continues at coordinate 21,966,957 of OY720685.1, forward strand.
ATATATAGAAGACTGTTTTAGACATACCTGTTGAACACATAGAAAAAAATTAGAATAACCCCAAACTCTGAACCCGAAACAGACTGACATTTCATGTAGGTGAGTACCTATTTAATAAAAATGCTGACTTTTTAATACCGTTTTCTTGTTTAGATTTATTTCTTTAAAAAACATGAATACGTTTTTTAAAAAGCCTTTTGTATGTCTCTTTTTTTTTATTATGTTATAAAAGGGTAATTGTGAGTATAATAAGGGAAAAAAATAGTAATACTACGATTCTTCAATAAAACATTTACTTAAATCTACTTTATCACAGTTAAGCTATATAGGTTATGTTGATATGTAATTCAAGGGCAAACGATGTGAAAAGCAAATCAAACAAAATATACTCTTTAAAAAATTTAATAGAAAATATCAAAATATATTTAAATTTTTTTATAAACTTCTGGATTAAATTGTGGGAGTGGCGTTGAGAATATTTCATTAGCTGAGCACTTTCATTCATTCGTATTAATCCATTTGAAAAATATCAGAGGACGACACTTTACTACATAAGAAATATTTACAGTTTTCTTTAGGTTGTATAACTATAGTATTTATAAACAAGGCTATCGTTGATATTTGTTACTATACAGTTGTAATTATTATATTTTATTATTCAGGAGCGAAACTTGGCAACAGCAAATGGGCATGAAACCTGTGCTAGATGCCAGTACAACATGTAATAAGAAACTTTGCAGCCTACATTTTGACACAACATACTATGCACACCCTCATTCAGTACACCTCAACAGAAATGCAGTGCCGACACTCCATCCCATGAGGCCACCCATGGAGCTTAAGGCAGCCATATCATTGGAAGTCTCATTTGTTTTACGACAACAATAAATTAACCAATTTGGTGTTAGTTATTGCAGGTTTAATTTTTTTGTTTTGTTCTATAGCCATGTAGTTAACATTATTTAGTTTTTAAGCCCTAATTGTCACTCTTTTAATTATATATTGATGAAAAGACGTCTACTAAATTTGTTAGGTATCTTATGTATCCATATTTTTATTTATGTCACCTTATTTTATGTTCATCATTTATGTAATACAAGATTTTGTAAATGGTGGTAGTAAACATGGGCTTAAGTCATTGTGTATCTATCGGGTTTAATTACCTACTTTGTAGTATTTTGAGTAGGTACTTGTACTTTTCAACAGCAATTATATATATCTTATTGTTAAAACTATCTTTGTAATAATATATGTTGAACACTTGTGAAATATAGAAATAGTAATACAATAAAACACCTTTTTCACAAAATATAGTTTAATAACTAGATGTCACATTCGTGTGCATTGCACACATCGTCAGTAGTAACTGTTATTACTGACGATGTGTGCAGTGCACACAAAATGTGACATCTGGTTATTAAACTATTTTTTGTGAAAAAGGTGTTTTATTCTATTAATAAAAATATATTTGTTAGTCGAATATTCTACTTTTGGTAGATTATGCTATTGTTCGTTAATTTATTTTTGTACTGGTAATTTAACTAAAACACATGTTGGATGTTAGTTATAATTTTTCAATAGTAATCATAAATGTATACCTTTTCTACTTTGTAGTATTTTGAGTAGGTACTTGTGCTTTTTCAACAGAAATTCTATCTTAATGTTAAAAATATGTTTGTTAGTCGAATATTCTACTTTTGGTAGATTATGCTATTCTTCGTTACTTTATTTTTGTACTGGTAATTTAACTAAAACATACGTGTTAGATGTTAGTTATTAATATTCATAAATGTACTTTGTACCTTTTCTATGTAGTAATATTAAAGTGTAATTATTTAAGTAATTCTTTTCTTTAAAACGTTATTGTGTGGTTACAGCATTGTAATTGAATATCGTACTGCATACTGTTTTCCTTAGCAATGATTCCTCATTACTACGGGAACTAGTAAATAGTATGCAATTTGATGTCAGTGTTGTGATCATGTACCGCGAGATCAAAAATTATATTGAAAAAGGTTTGCTATGGAATGTACAAGTCTGTCTTAAGTTATATCATTAAGTGTCACACTGCATTATATTTTCTCTTAAAATGACAAATATTAATGACAGTATGACACTTAATGATATAACTTAAGACAGATTTTTACATTCCATGGCAAACCTTTATCAATATATTTTTGATCTCGCGGTATTAAACCCTAATTTTTAATAAACTTAATTTTGAATTTCCCGCTACCAAATACATTTTGAATCGCCCGCTATTTGCTTAGTGTTATTCTGTAATTTTTTGATGCCAGCGCCGTCTATATCGGCCTTCACGCAATACAAACCGCGGATAAAAATTTTGGCTTGAACAGAGATGGCGCACTTTGTTCTATAGATATATTATATATCGCCTATCTCTAGTACGTAAATAATTGTGGTTTACTTTTAGGCAATATATAAAGAATCCCTTGCTTTACTAGTGTTTTAAGTATATAATATTATATAATAATATATAATAGATACAAGTAGATGCTATCTGACAACTTGCAAAAAGCAACGGAGAACATAACCTACATGAAACTAGTCCAAGAAAATACATTTGTTGTTGCACCACCATCGGTATTTTCAATATCGAGCACCGAGATGTGACCTTTATGCTCCACACATAAATCAAACATCGTCCGCCTGTATACTGTATATATTATATAATACCAACGAGTACACACCATAGGTTTACATATTTAATTAGTAGTTGTGATGGCTGATCAAACTGAAAATTGTAATGTGAATACAACATTGCTTTTGTTAAATACATCCAGTACAAAGGAAATGGACGATATTGTAGATGATAAAGTCCAAGTCTCGGAAACCGTTATTACTGTAAACAATTTTGAATTGCAAGACCGCATGAAATGGCATGGCAAGATAGAATACGAGGCATCCACTATTTTAGACAATATTAAGGCAGAATTGCCATCATCTGAAGGACAATATAATGTAATAAATGACCATGTTAAAATTGAAAATGGAATCAGTGCCAATGATATAAAAATTGAAGTAGATAATTGTCTTCTCTGTAAGTAAAAGCATAATTAAGTTTACAACAAAACCATTTTTAACCTTTCATCACGTAAGTCTTATGTAGTCTTTATGAAAATTATATAAACTGATTGAAAAAGGTGAGAGATATGGTGACTGTATACTTTTATTATATACATATTGAAATAATTTACAGCCATGTTCAATAAAAATCAAACAAAATAAGCTTCTGTGCAATATCAATAAAATACGTTTTTGTAATTTTGAGACTAATTATGAAAGATTACTAATTAAAGTGTTGAAATGCTAAAAAATGGTTTTTAATGTACAGTTCTGTGCAATAAATTGGCGTACACTTAATATACGCTTATGTAAATATGACTTTTGTTTGAATATCTGTCATGTATGACAAATTGAATTGACGCTATAATTCAATTTGTCATACTTAACTTAAGCCATTTTCACAATGGCAAAATAATGTCAAAATTAGCAATAAGACGTGTACGCCAATTTATTGCACAGAACTGTACATATATTTTTAATTTTTTAAAAATTTATGGCCAAGAAAAGTTTACCAGGAATGAACCTTGAAATGAAAACATGTTTATATAAAATAGGAAATCTTATCTTGGTTAAATGACCAAATACACTTTTGTTTCTTCTTGACTTATGCAAACATCAGATTATCTGCTTTTTAATCCGTTTAAATTTTATCAACAAATTCAAAGAAGTGAGAGGATATGTATACATTTGTTGTATACAAATTGAAATAATTTATGCTCATGTTCAATAAAAATCAAACAAAATAAGCTTCTGTGGAATATCAATAAAATATGTTCTTATAATTTTGATACTAATTTTGATAGATTACTAATTAAAGTGTTGAAATGGTAAAAATGGTTTCTAATTTTTAAAAAACTATCTATGGCTAAGAAAAGTTTACTGGGAATAAACCATGAAAACAGGTTTATATAAAATAGGAAATCTTATCTTGGTTAAATGACCAAATAAACTTTTGTTTCTTCTTGACTTATGCAAACATTATATTATCTGCTTTTTAATCTGTTTAAATTTTATCAACAGATTGCGAAAATTGTCAGGTTTGTTATGAAGACTATTGCATTGAGTGTGGAATGCTTGTACATATTTTGAACAGAAATGCTTCGGATAATTCAGATAACAGAACACAAGATGAGTTACCAAATGATATTCTAGAAATTCAACAGATGTTTGGCCAGCGTGCAATATTTGCTTTAAAAATTATTCCTGAAGGTGTAAGATTTGGTCCTTTCACTGGACTTTGTAGAACAGAGAGTTCTTGGAGAGTAAAAGGAGGAAAATTTGTGGTTGACGATGATAAATCACATTTCTTAAATTGGATGCAGTACATTAACCCTGCCAGAAATACTTTTGAAGGAAATCTAATTGCTTTTCTATGTGAAGATTTTCTATATTATCGAAGCACTCGTCAAATTCAACCGTGTGAAGAATTACTGGTATATTTTGATGAAGACTGCACAGACAGCTTGAATGGAAATGTTGAAATGGATCTCATTCCTACTACGGAACACCTCATTAAGGATATATTTGCCTGTACATTTTGCTGCCTTGGATACAACTCGAAATCATGTTTGGCCAAACATAAAACAATTTGCCAAGGGGATGCAGGTAGCAACTTTTCAATTGAAGGTATGAGAAATATCAAATCTTTAGACAAATTTTTCTCGTTTAATTATTCTTCTACTTATAGTTTCTCTGTTGAAATTAATTGTGCACAACGAATACAGTCTATGAAGTTGATACGGAGAATTACTGAAGGTTCATGATAAAAAATAAACTAAAATGCTACTATTGTTTTGCTAACACAGTCGTTTTGTTAGATAAAAAACCAACGAACTGTGCCACTGTTCTGGTGAATCAATTGTGCCACTTTGTTGTTAATAAATTGTGAAGGATGTATTTAGTTTGATTATTAGAAAGTAATATAATAAATAGTGTAAATACCTACTTGATGGTCTTTAAATAAATTAACGAATTTGGATTTTAAAATCTTTAGATGTGCCTACGTCAAAATTCAAAACTGTTCTTACACGATTTATTGTTACTTTTGATTGTATGTCAGTGTATTTTTTGTGATTTCAGATCTTACGCAGTGCCCAGTTTGCAAAATCCACGTTGGTCGAAATGAGTATTTGGAACACCATTTTGCTTACTGCTCTGCAGGAAATGTCAGGTATGGTTCGTTTTCATATCTTTTTATTAATACACCAATTATGTTGTGTAATGAACAGTTAATCATAATGAATTAGAGTGTACTTTCTCTTAAGCGGACACCCCCGGTCGCCTTAAATTTGTCCGCCTAAAAGAGGCATCCCTTTAAAAGTTCTCTATGTACGCACATATTTATACAGAAAGAGTGACACCGCCGTGTTATGTATTCATACACATTGTTTATTTACATTGAAGTGCATACATATTGCTGTGGTATTTTAAATTCTAAAATAAGAAAATATACAAAAATAAGAAATATTAGATATAGGTAGATATTTAGTAAATATTTTAGAAATAAGCACAAATAAACAAGACACAATCGTATTTTAGGATAATTTATTTGCTAAACAATTAGAGATATAATTAGTTTACAAGTTTTAATTCTATATTTCATTTATATAGACACATAAAAGTCAAAACCATATTAGTAATTAAAAATATTCACAAAGAATAAAGCCCCTGACAGAAACGCAAATATGCAACACCATAAACATTCATGAGGCGTGGGTTGCCTATACCCTACGAATGGTAGACGATAAACAGATTCAAGGATTATAAATACTTGAAATTTTCAAACAAATCAGAAGATAAGAATTACATGTTGTATAAAACAATGTTCAAATACTGACCTCAGTTTTAAAAGGATATAATGACCTTAAAACAATTTTATTAGCAACTAACAGAAAAGTAGGTCAAGTTCAAGAATGAATTTTTTAACTGCGAGAACACTAAGAAATATTGTTCAATCAATTAAAGTATCACTACTGTAATCACTATAACTATTAAAAATAAAAGTCTATGTGACCATATGCACGTTTCACTGGTATCTTCTGAATAGAATAATATTGAATGTACGTTGAGAAATACGATTTTGTTTATTTTTTCTCCACACGAATATACTCCAAGAAACTTCAAGCTAAAACAAAAATACGATATTAGACAAAGTATAAGATAACACAGATTAGAAAGTACTTACCAAATGAATAAAATCGACCGATATTGATTGAGAATGCGAGCGCACAAAAATGTAAACAAAGTTGAAAATCCAAAATGGCAGTGATCGACCAATGGGAACAAAGATTAGACAAATGATTAAGAAATCCGTCACAGAGGGAGCAGTTAAGCAAATTCAAACAAGAATATGAAACAATTTCAATATAAACAAAAATTAGCGTTCTTCAATTTTTCTTGCTTATAAAAGGGGGCAACACAACCAAAATAGGCAGTTCTTCATCAGTTCTTCGACAGTTCTTCAAGAGTCCTCCCTTGGATCCCGACAAACCAAAGGAAATAATAAAATCTACAAAGGCAAAACGCTTTTAAGATTTATTTATTACGCGTCCCAATAAGAAAAGACAGAAATAGTGTAGTGGGGGTACACGACTGGAACATTCAAACCAGAAACTCGCGCCAAGAAATAGTGGAGCGCGGGAAACCGTTTTTATTTCATTTAACAAAAGCCGCTCTCAGAAGAAAAGCCGGAATAAAGGATTAAAGAGGAATGGAATCTAATGGTTTTCAAGAGGAATTCGAAAGGATGTACAGTCAAGAGGCGTAGGTACAAGCATAATAATAAAGTTTCACTTGCAATCTAATAATCAATAAATAAATACATTCATTTATGTGTGTTCAAATATAATATAATAAATACAAATTGTTGTTTAAACATTTACTGAATCCCATTATTGTTTAACCGAAGTCCAACGTGCAAATCTTGGATTAGGTGATTCAAAAAAGGATATAAATAATTCAGCTTCAATCACAATAAAATAAATTGTTATTTAAACATTTAATGAATTCCATTATTGTTTAACCGAAGTCCGACGTGCAAATCTTGGATTAGGTAATTCAATAAAGGATATCAATCAACTAGGCTTATAGAAAAACTTTGAAAATAAGAGGAGGCTTTGAACACATATAAAGAGATAATTAGACAAACAATCATAACACATTAAAATAAGAAGGATTGCAAGATGCTTGTATTTCAAAGGACAAAATAAATCATATAAATGAATCATTAAGTATTATATAAATAGATTTAAATAACCACATGTTTTTATATATTTAGTATCATAAATAAAAATAAGTATTATTATCCATCCATTTATTCATCTATACTCGTCCCAAAGAGAAGTAAAGACATTAGAATAAGTGAGAGAGCAAATAATTCAATTTCAAAAAAGGTAAGGAAAGTAAACATCAAACAACACAGTTAGAACCCGGAACATAAAGAAATACAGTTAACTATTTCAAATCAAGAAAACAATTTTGAACGCTGAGAGTAAAACTAAAACTAAGAGTCAAAAGCATATTTCAACACTATCATTATACTTTATTTTAATAAAGCGAAGGCCACAGCAATATGTATCTACATGCTTACATTTAAACTTAAAAAATCTAAGATTGTTTTTTGATGTACAATTTTTTTCTTTTTAAAAACATACTTTCAAAGTGTTGTTCTAAATCAGACACCAACTCAAAACTTTTTTGTATCGCCATTCTTGGAGGTAAAAGGCTTGTGTAAGTCGGATATTTCTTGCTGCACGATTTCACCAATGTCAACTCTTATTTCTACATTTTCATCTTTGTGAGTCAAGATTTTGTCAAGACATGGTTATTTATCAAAATCAACATCATTTGCTTCAGATTGATGAAGCATTTTATACGTTTTTTATATATTTTTGCAGTAGCAGATAAAGGAAGCTCATCTTCGGTATCAAAATCGCTATCAGTCTGAGAAACTGAGAAACACGGAATATGTGAACCCAGCTTTACGAAATCAATTTTGAATTGTTACTGAAGTCATTTGGTTCCACGCTGTCCTTATAAAATAAATAACGTCTAGTAAATGAATCGACTTGGTTAGGTCTTCTAGAGAATTAACTGTGTTCATTTTTGCTAAAATGTGTTTTAAGATTATTGATCTGTACCAGGTTCTAAAAATTTCTTAATGAATTCTTCAAAAACTCTGTCTAATCGCCAAACTAGGGTAAAGAGTTCAAATTAATGTTCCGTATTGTTCCGATATTGTTTTAAAAGTAATATTATTTCTCTAACCAACTGGGTGACGAATTAAAGTTTTTATACATTAATTGCTGTGCTATTTCCATTGCTTTTGACCGGATTATGGACCCAGATAGTGGAATATTTTTATTCCTGTCTTTTACAAACCACTCGTAGGTTCATTTATCAATATTGTACACTTCACTTTTAAAAAGATTCTTTTTTGTTGAATATTGTCACCAGAATTAAACTTATTCAGTAATTCTTCCTTATTGTGTATAATATTTGCTGCCTGTGTTTTTCCTATTTTAAAGCTTGCTCCTAAAGCACGAACACTAAGCTTCTCATTGTTGTAGACGTTTATAATTTTAGTTTTTTCTTGAAGCGTAAGAACGCGTTTTTGATATTGTTCAGTCATTCTTCCCTGATTAACAATAGCTTGTATGTAGAACTCCACGCACCAATAGTAAAATAAAACCAAAAATGTACTTGCACACTACACTACAGTTACGCAACGACTAAAGTACGCGTTGAAGCCAGGAGACATAATTCGGGGATCTACCGGCATCATTTCGGAACTACATTCATTTTTCCGTTTAAAAGGAAACAGGACCGTGAAAATTGCTATTATCATGTGTCCGTGTCCGGTTAATAGAGAATCCGCTGAATAGGAAAACTTTGATAAGTAAATCATACCATTTCTGTCGGTGCCCGACAATCTATCCGCATATATGGGGTGTCCGCCTATAAGAGGTATCCGCACTGTTCTTGTTTGATTGTATTAATAATAACCATAAAAACTCAATGTTTATTCTTTGTTCATTCATATTATTTCATTTTTCCATTAATTCATACAACAATAAGTTACCAAATAAAAGGCGAAAAGTTTACACAAATTGGTGAAAACATTTTTCTATTAATTGCCAAAGTGGAAAGTCGTGAGTGGAGCTGAGCCAAGCATTGACATAATATTAAATTTTTGGATAAAATTTTGATAGTTCTATGCGAGCTAATACCAACTAATTCTTGGCCAATAAAATGAACAGTTTCAAACAATCTTGCTCGCATAATACATGTTTGCATGTGTTACAATCACTTTTAATCATTTTTGTTGATTTTTAGCCTTTACTGTCCAATCATTTCATGGTTTATGTTCTTTCTAGGAAACACAGTGCGCATACGCTAAGCAATCAAATGACAACGTTGAACGGAAGCAAGATACGCCGCAGCCCATGGTATAAGTGTGAACTGTGCAACTACCGGACAAAGTATAAAGCAGATCTCAAAAAGCATACCAATAAACAACATTACAAACTTAAAAGGTTTAAATGTGGGATTTGTTGCAGACGATTCGAGACGAAAGAATATCTGAGGTTGCACGTAGAAAATACACACATCTCTGATGGTGTAAAGGAAGACCCAGTACATTCCAGATGTAATTATGAGAATACATATATAAAAGTAGAACAATCAAACTTACACGGACAATGTAGGCTCCAAACAAAACACAAACAATGTTTGATAAGACATATGAAACTGAAACATTTGGAAAAAATTAGTTATAAGTGTGACTCATGTGAATATAGAACAAACATTAAACGTAATCTAAAAACACATATGAAAACTAAACACTTGAAGGAATTTGATTATAAATGTGACTCGTGCGAATTTAAAACAAACCTGAAATATCATTTAGAAAATCATATCAAATCAAAGCATTTAAAAGAATTTGATATTAAATGTGACTCGTGCCAATATAAAACGAACTACAAAAGTGATTTAAAAAGACATATAAGATTAAAGCATTTGAAACAATTTAATTTGAAATGTGACTCATGCGAATATAAAACACACCTCAAACATAATTTAGAAAATCATATCAAATCAAAGCATTTGAAAGAATTTGATATTAAATGTGACTCGTGCCAATATAAAACGAACTACAAAAGTGATTTAAAAAAACATATAAGATTAAAGCATTTGAAACAATTTAATTTGAAATGTGACTCATGCGAATATAAAACACACCTAAAACATAATTTAGAAAATCATATCAAATCAAAGCATTTAAAAGAATTTGATTTGAAATGTGACTCGTGCGAATTTAAAACACACAATAAAATTTCTTTAGAATGTCATATAAAAACAAAACACTTGAACGAATTTAATTATAAATGCGACGCTTGCGATTTTAGAACAATCCACAAATATCAATTAAAACGACATACAAAATCAAAACATTTGAAAGACTTTAATTTTAAATGTGAATTATGCCAATATAAAACGAACTACAAAAATGATTTAAAAAAACATGCAAGATCAAAGCATTTGAAAGAATTTAATTTTAAATGTGAATCGTGCCAATATAAAACGAACAACAAAAGTGATTTAAAAAAACATATAAGATTAAAGCAGTTGAAACAATTTGATTTGAAATGTGACTCATGCGAATATAAAACACACCTCAAACATAATTTAGAGAATCATATCAAATCAAAGCATTTAAAAGAATTTGATTTGAAATGTGACTCGTGCGAATATAAAACAAACAACAAAATTTATTTAGAATATCATATAAAAAGAAAACACTTGAACGAATTAAAAGTTAAATGTAAATCGTGCGAATTTAGAACAAACTTCAAATGGGAATTAAACAAACATATAAAATCAAAACATTTGAAACAATTTGATTATAAATGTGGCTCGTGCGAATATAAAACAAACCGCAAAATTGATTTAAAAAAACATATAAAATCAATACATTTGAAACAATTTGATTATAAATGCGATTCGTGCGAATTTAGAACAAACTACAAATGTCAATTAGAAAAACATATAAAATCAAAACATTTGAAAGAATTTAATTTTAAATGTGACTTGTGTCAATATGAAACAAACAGCAGACAGCATTTCGAAAGGCATACAAAAGCAAATCATTTGATATAATTTAATTATGTAGCATGTTCTACATGGTCCTACACCGTCTTAGTTTTGTCATACAAACCCTAACAAACTAATGTTCGGACGATATCAATTTTAATAGTTAATATTTTTTGTAAATACTGCAAATTGTTAATTATTCATTTTCATTTATAATTTGGTAAATACACAATTTCAAACCATTTCTGACGAAAAGTCTCTCTTAAAAAGTATAATCCTTGAAATGAAAAATTTAAAATACTAGTAAATGACACTGACTACTTATATTCGGACGACTTTATTTTTATTTATATGTGGCAATTATTGTTCCGACAGATTTGACATTTATCACTCTCGTAAGTCATGATTTATGATTGTACTCAATTCGTGCTATCAAAAATGTGTCGTGGTAAAGCCACTTCAAAGAAAATTCGGAAAAATTGTGGTGAAGCAGTTTAATGACGGGAAAAAGCATTAGTGCAACTGGAAAAAAATTCAAACTTGGCGAAATCCACTGTAGAACACATTATCACATGTTATTGGGGAAAATAGCTACGAAATTCAAGGTAAAAGTACTGGACAACCTTAGAACGACCAGACAACTTGTAAAAATATGTAAAACCCACCGAAGGGCTACTCTGAAGAATATTGCAGGCAGTGAATCCATAAATCAAGACTCGGTTCTTATAAGGTACAATTAAAAAATACTAAAATACGACTATTAAACGTTTTTACTATAGGCGCAATAAAAGCCGCTGGAATTGTTAATGCCAATAAATATCAACAAATTCTGAACAATAGCCTCATTCCTAGTGTGGAAGAACTCTATTCCGACAGAGACTACCCATCCAGGTCCTGTTGACGTGATCACCGCCGATGTTACTGAAAAAACCAAGTGTTTGGTACTGGAGGATGTAAGATTACAGAAGCGACAATTAGCAGCTTCATTAGGAGTTTCAGAAAGCACGGTTTTCATAATTCTACACGAATACCTTGGAATTACAAAAGTTAGTGCTGCCAGTTGGGTTTCGCGAATGCTTTCGCCATTCCAAATGCGTGTGGGGATAGAGACGTAGCAATTTTGGTATTTTGCAGACAAACCAAGGGAATTTTTTATAATGGATTAGAGATGTTATTAAAACGATGTAATACTTGCATCCAAAAGCAAGGGGGCTATATTGTAAAATAACTTTTTTATGCTATTCGATACTTTTTTTTCATGCTTAGTCCGAGAATATAAAAACGACCCCTCGTATATCTTCAATATTTCTGCATCATGAAAGAGTGACTTCTGATATTTTCAGATTTGCCGATATACTTTAAAAATATTGTTCCAATCTGACAAGTATTGCAATGTTTAAGCAATTGAAAGGAAATGTACTTGGCTAATTTTTCATGATTCTAACGTAGTGGCAATAGTTTATAATTGTAATAATTTTGAATGTATCTTAATGATGCTGCCAAATATCCCAGCAAACATTTTAATGATGGGCCTTCAACGGCCAAATACCCGCTAGCCGATTATGCGAACGGCGAAACTCTAAATGAATTCTATATTGGCCCGCTATCAATAGGAGTCTGCGGTCGCTAGCCGGGCCAGCGCAGGAATAAGACATTTTTTACAGCGATTGCTACCCTCACTTTGCGCCCAGGGTAGTCCTGGCAGGAAGGGAGGTACAAATGGCGCGAACGGTAATTACGATTAAGTCATCCAGACGTTGGCTGAAAATAAATGCCCTTTTGCCAAGTTATAACCTTGCAACCCGACTAATTAAAATTATAAAAGTTTTGGAGAAATGTTGTGCGTCGCCTTCACCCTGCCTCACCTCGCTTCCCTAGAGCTTGTTGGAAAAGTTGGGGTGAAGCCTGTGCCTCTTGTTCACGGTTGATGGAACATGGGTCACTACTAAAGTGGATGACAAGGCGCCAGCCGTCTAATGTTTACTCAGGCCCACTCCACAAGTTATTTATCCCGACGGCAGAAATAATTTTGAGGAGCACCAGGTATAGCAAGTCAATAAACAATATGATCAACAATAACAAAATTTATTTCCAACAATAAGAAATTAAAATACCAAATAAGATGCGCAAAGAAAAATAATGATAATCTACCAAGGGGTAGATCACCCTGTATAATCTTCTAGTTAAATTTGAAAATCACTCATTAATTTAAAGTTATAGCAATCTGTGAAATACAAATAGCTTTCATATGTTTGGAAATTATTGTGAATCAGATATTGAACAAAACTAACTAAATTTCATTTACCTATGAACGTTAAAACTCAAGAACTTAAATGCGTTCAGTAATTTAAAAGTAACATGAATAAATTGAATCTTAGTTATATACTAAATTTACCAGAGAAATTCAGGCAGTACTAGATCTCGCTTACATGGAAGCCTATTTATAACTATAACTTGCAAGACTAAATCTGAAAGCAATTAAATTAAATATATAATTTAGGGTCTCCGGTTTACTAACAATCAGTTAAATTTACTTCAAAACTTGTCGAGCACCCTCGTTATTCAAGTTAAAATTAAAAGACCCTTACCAGCCACAGACAGACGGAGGGCCTCATAAGTTATACAGAAGGCAATTCATAACTGCAGATCAGACTGCTGACCAGACAGTAATTAACACAACGATTGATTTGATAAGCTTAAATCAAGCCGATTCCAAAAGGCATCGGACACAAAATTATCTAGCCTTAAAAATTTTGCTCAAATCGTTAATGAAATGTATTTTACAAACAGCAGTGCAACTTATGTTCATAGAGTTATTCAAAACTAACAGGTAATTAAGTTCCAATTATCAAAAAAAAACAAATAATTATATACATAACTTGACGAGAAGTTGGTCCGAACGGACATCAGATTCCTCCGGACATACTCAATGAAATTACATTATATCCGTCTCCATCGTGATGGAATTTAACGATCAACGTCATAAAACATCCCAGGTATTTCAATGGAATTGATCGTCCATGTACTTAATTAAGGATGGTAATCGCAATGGCGGACGACTTCCGGTTTTCCAACACGTGGTCGTGCCACAAAACAGACAGCAAATTGGTATAAAATAAAAAGCTAAAAAGGAAGGGAGACACGAAACAGGCATTAATCACCAGAATTAAGTTGCGAATAGCTAGAAGACTTACCGATCCCTAATTATACTCCAGACTAATTAATCCTGCGTAAGCAGCCATAAAAACTAAGAAATTACCAATAATTTACTGTCACTGGAGGGGCATCCACGATGTACGTGTTAATTGCACGATAAGTGGACAATTCTGGTCCCTAATTATGCAGTGAATACAGGTTGAAGTAAAATCAAAAGGATCGCTTTTAAAAATCAACTTATTTGATGCACGTTAACGGAAGAAGTGCAAATTACAAGCAATACGAGGTCAGAAGTTACTAGGTGCGTCACGGCGAGCTCTAGCAAGTCGAAAAGGAACTGTTACGCAAAATATTTAAAGATAAACTAATAAGGACAGACTAAATAAGAACAACCACAAGAAAATAATAAAATAGAAAATAATCACGGAAAATTATACATCTTCGTAAGGAATAAACAACGTTAAACGGAAAAGATTCTTAACGCACACTAATAGCATAACAAACGCACACAAGGGATAGCGCTACCACCATGATTTAAGGATATATTCCCAATAGTCAACAAACGAAGTAAATACACATTTAGTTCTCAGTAATTAAGTAAGGGTAAATTAAATAAAATTCCATGTTACCACGGATCAAATTTAAACATAATTCAGAAGTAAACAACAGATTAATTCTAAGCGTGACCCAAATCACACGAAATTATACAAGGTAAATATACAGCACCACTCGTCAGAAATGCAACAAAATTTTACAAAATGCTAATTAGAAACAAATAATAAAAGAGAGAAAAAAATGTAACACGATGGCCCATAGTTGATGCGTCTAATATTCGCTACAATGCCGATGGATCGCCGCTCACAAAATCAAGCCAAAAATTAATTTTATTTAAAAACTTTTATTTTAATATATCATAAAATTTTAATTCTTGAAATGAACATTAAATGTAGGCTCTTGAACAATTCACAAAACTTAACATTTTAATTCATAAAATGAACATTAAATCTCTTGAACAAATAAAAAGAATCACAAGGCAATAAATAACGCGATTATAAACTTAATATCTAATGAATGGGTTTTCATCTTTAGTGTCGGCACCTTCAGTAGCACCACGTCTTCTGTTCCTCCCGCCATTTCTGTCAGTCGCATTCTTCAGCCAGCTTTTGATAATCGTTTCTACTACCTGTTGGGTAGAGTTTTTACTGAATTTATTTTTTCTTACTACTTTTGGACACAAAAATAAATAATAATATCATTTATAAAAAGGTTCTACCTACCAAAAATGAAGTTTACATACACTGCTTTTAAAACGGCTGAGAGCTGGTTTGTTATTTTTGCCACACCTAGTAAAAATCGCCTTGTCGTATCCAGCATATCTTTCCCACCAGTGAGCTGGCAAAAAGAAACCTGAAAAGTTATAAAAATAATTGATTTGAAATTACTCAAAATCAACAGTTCTTTGTTCAAATTGTAGGTTTGCACAAAGATGTCAGGCTGCAAATTATCAGTATTATTTAAATTAGTGGGTTTATTACACTTATTAATGATATACCTAATAAGCTTCTACACTTTCTACTATTTCACCAGTATTCATTTTGAAATCTGTGCATTGCTTCTAGCTAACCAAAGCATCAATTACCCAATTTCAAAGTTTCAGAAATATCTCTTTTAATTAATTTACATCTATAACTTCTCGGTAATTTTTAAATGATTGGAACTTGCTACCATATAACTATCTAATAAATTAAGATAAATTAAGAATATTAGTAGAAAGACGGTAGCAATAAAAAAAAATCAAGGGAGAAATCCATACTCCAAACAAATATGAATGAGGTTATGAGTTAAGACGCGTGAGAGAAGTTAAAATTTTTAAGTTAAAGGAAAACATACTCACATTTTGGGCGCGTTAATGGTTTGAAACTCTCCCAGGTCTATTTTTAAATCAATCAGTTAGCACAATATTCCTAAAATAGCATAAACGCGACGAAAAATAACACATCGCACAATTTGTTTAAGAGCTGCGAATGACGACCCTAGTCCTAATCTGCTCCACGGCTCCACTAAATCCAACCAATCGCAGCTGAATATGATACATGATCTTTATATTTTAAGAAATATAACATGCATATACGTTTTACGTATAAAGGTATATATGTAAGTCACAGTAATTATTTATTAAATAGTTACGTTATAGAATAAGAACATTAATTTTTCGTTTAAAACGAAAAATACTAATATAAATAGCATAGGTTAAAAGTATTACAAAAATTAAAATGGGTTGCGTAACCTTTAAGGGGCAATGTCATTAAGAAAATGTAGATATAAAAATTATGAAAACAAATTTAAATGTATAAAATGTAACCTCAGACATGTACAATAATCTCAATTCATGAGAGAGTTTTATGATCATATTTAAAAGTGTAATAAATACTTGATTCTCATATTTAAAAACATTAAAAGGATATATACGGAAAAGTACTCTTTATTCAAGACGACACATCGATAGGTTTTATGTATTGATAAATGCAGAAATCAAAAAACATTTAAGAAGTTTTGTATGCATAGACACAAGGGCTTCAAAGATAGCAGATCATGTATAGTTTTTAAAAACCTGCAAAGAAGAAATAACATTAATATTTGTAGTTGTCTGCAAATCGACATACTAGAAGCAGAGAAAACTGGATAGAATTTGAAAATAATGCGGTGGATGCGAGTACTGTTTGTAATACAGTTTTCATGAAGAAAATTCCAGTTGTACACAACGTGTTCCCGATTGTATCCAACAAGGTATCTACAAAAAGAAGATAAGAATAACTTTAATCAATGGGGAAAGGAAATATGTATATAACAAAGAAAGAGGCAGTACATTCGTATACAAGTATAGTGAAGGATGGTATTAAGAAAAAAAGAAGAGCATACCCACAGAAGGCGAAGCAAGCAGGTGTGCGTGAATTTTTCAATAGACAATTTTAAGTAACGACATTCGTAAATACATTAACTGTCAAATGTGTTTATGTGATTGAGAAAACTTAAGGGAAGCAAAAATGAAGCAAATGTTAGTTGAGGAAACGTGGCGCTGTGAATAAGTAGCTATCTTTTGTTTTAAATTATATAAGGCCGCGAAAATGAATGGAGAGGGAGATGAATCCTGTCTTTTGAACTTGTTAGACGTACACATTTTTGAGATCTTTGCAATAGTAAAAAGAATAAGAGTAGGGGTTTTACACACTACTACAAATTCATTATTAGTTTACAATGTATTAAGTTATTGTTTTTGAATCAAAGTTAAATTTTAGTTTTATTATTGTTAGTTAATTTTTTTGCATTTAATAATTTCATTTTTATATTCTATTATAAGATTTTACAATATGGAGGACATGAATAAAATGGAATTTGACAAATTGTATGAAGAACTTAAGTAAGTTTTTGAAATGAATATTCAATTTTAAATAATTGATGGTGTAAGACGTATTCTAAAAGTACTATGTGAGAATATTTTCTTTTAGAAAGGCGTTGAGCATCATTAATTTAAATAAATATTGTCTTGTTAAATTGGATTAAAATTTTTTTATAATAGTGTTGAGGGCACTGGAAGTACTATGTGCGAATATTTGCTTTCAGTGAATCATTAGGCATCATTAACGATTATTTTAGTTAATCTTAATCAAAATTTTCAAATAAATAAATACGAATAGACAGGGATGTTTCTTGAAGGACAAGCGCCAAGCCGTCAAATGTACTATGTGCAAATATTTGCATTTAGCGATTGGTATGGGTCATTTTCAAGACATTCTCGTTTGCGAAGTTTAAGATCATCAAAGGCACTATGTGCCAATGTATGTCTTTGTCGAAATAAAAATTAGCTTCGTATGGAAAAGATTATTTTTTTGAATCAATAAATATTGTTATATTAAAGAAATAAAATAGCAAGATAATATTTTTCTCATATCAGTATAAAAAGTAGTGATGGGCAAAACCGAATTATTTCAATAACCGGTTACGCACTACTCGAGTGATCTTAATAATCGGATTATCACTCGACTAATTTTCACTCCCATCATCGCCCTGTATTCAATAATAATAACAATATTTATTAAATCGTCCAACAAGTATAATGTATACAATGTACATGTCACAGCAAAGTGTACTTTCAAAATTATAAATATACGTTTCCATATATAGTTCTTAATTTAACAAACTTACAAGCTTATTTCGTAGACAGGGTTTTAAGGACACGATAGCCGCAAATCCATAAAAAATATAGATGAATATCAATAAACAACAGGTATTTACAAAGAACTCACAAATCGCGGATTCAAGTTGCGTTTATTACTCATACTTTGTCACCGGTCAATGCAAGACTGTTAAAACGATATACTTTAAAATTGATACACCCCATTAAAATATTGGAAAACCAACTAACACAATCAATATACTCAATGTACAATAAAATTAATAAATTGAAATGGGAGATATAATCGACACTGTTTATATTGAAACTCTATATAGTGAAAAACTCATTATAGTGCAATTTTTTCAAGCCCTAGAATATTTTAATTAAATTTCATATAAAAAGCCCTGCATATAGTGAATCTGTAAAATAGTAACACTCCATATAATAAAATATTTACCGGAATTTTTGTATAAATTTATTTATTTCATTTATTGAGATTTTGGCCACTTCGGGTTTCCCATTTCTACCTAACATTAGCACGAACTCCATTTTTATGACGCACTGTTTTGAAAAGGTTCTAACGCGTTCATAACGCTAAATCAGGTACAATAGATTTCTGTGAGCATCCCGGGGAAAACCCATTCTATACGCTAAATCAGGTACCATAGATTTCTGTGAGAATTCCGGGGAAAACCCCTTTTTAAATGTACATATTGAGGTAGTGCTAGATACTTACCATCAATATTTATATATGGTTATGGTTTGTAATTTATTTTAATGTTAAGAGATTGAGAGAATTATAAATAGGAATAGTATAATGAAAAAAAAATATTTATTGTACTAATTTTTATATTTACTAATGGTCCATTGTTTATCAAATGATACCAAGATCTGTAAAATAGAGATTTTGAAATTAATTGAGAATTTGATATGTAATATAAAATTGTAAAAACTTGTTCAATTGTCTTTAAAGATGAGAATTGGTTTTAAGAGGGTAATTTTGTTTAAATGTATCGTCAAAATAGATTAAAAACTCCCCCTTAAATTTAATTAGAGGAACTGTCAGTGGATGACAGGTTTTGACATTTACAGAGTTTTTAATTGAGTATGTGTTTAAATTGTTCTGAATACCAAAATTTATTTGTAAATTCATGGATAAAATTATCAAAATAGGAGTATTGTAATATATAAATGGTTTTAAGAGAATAGTAAAATAATAGAATGTAGTTTGATTATGAATAAGAGGTGTTTAATAGAGATTGGTCAATTTAAAAATATAAATTATCACTAGGGAAATGATGGTAAATAAAATAGATACTTCTTAAAAATTATGAAAAGAGAGGTGTTGTGAATTCGGCGAGAAGAGATTTAGCCGAAATTTCATGAATTAGAGCGAAAGAAAAACATATTGTGTATAAGAAATTAATATTCTAATAATTTGTTACATAATTTGTAACAAAAACGAAGTATTAGTGCACCATCACTTCAACATAGGCAGTATACAGTGAACAGAAAAAGTGAAGGAGATTATAGTGAATTAAGGCATAAAATAAATAGAAATTTACATACCATAAAAGGATTTTATTTATCGAAGAATTTTTGGAGCGAAGTCACAGTATAATAGGAACATCAAACGTGTATATCCTGTAGGAAATCCAGTCCGAAGTAGGTCCATTGCAAGTTTATCTATCGAGAGATTTTAAGTATCGAAGAATTCCTGGAGCGAAGTCACAGTATAATAGGAACCACAGACGTGCATATCCTGAAGGAAATCCATTCCGAAAATACCCTGGGACGAAGACACAGAATAATAGGAACCACAGACGTGCATATCCTGTAGAAAATCCAGTTCGAACACAAGAAATCATTCTTACGAAGCACAAACAGCTGTTCCATTGTGGGATTCCAGTTCAACCGAGACTACAAAGGAACAAGAATCAGTAAAAAGGAACTACTTATTTAGAAGAAACACCTATGTAAAAGAAGGTTGTATCGATTAATTTTTATATTTCATTTGAGAATCTCTTATAAAAAAAATTGGTAATCATTACAGATAAAAATATATAACAAAATATATCCATAATATGATATAGAGTCATAAATAACTGTATTATAGTACTATTCGTTTTAATAATCAATAGTAATCATTTATAAAAGTTTTAGTACATTTGACATATAAATCTACCTTTAAAAATAAAAGGTTATATTCAATTCTTGTCATAACCATATAGAATTGAATATTGAACAAGTTTACATAGGGTTTTGTTAATACTCTTGGCATTTTCATCTTTTATATTGAGATTTTATATTATTCCTCATCAATACAATATATTGATTGTTATTTTTCCATCTTTGTTTTACTATATGTAGTCGTATTCTGATAGGAAAATATTGCAGTATTTATAGTTGTTGGACACCTTAAAATAAAAATAAGCAAGTAGATTAATATATAGGGAAAATATTGTAACCGATAAAAAATTACTTACCATGATATAAGACAAAAAGAGGTGTAGTATTGAAATTAAACTTATTGTAAAGATTTTGTATCGATTGAAGATCATTCCCGCTTAAAGCGGGGTTCACACCTACGCATTTTAATGCTGCAACTGACATGCCGCAGCGAAATGCGTGCATTTTTAGTATTCACACTATGCATGCCTAGTGCATTTTTCCATGCTGCATCGAAATGCAAAGCTTTAGAACATGTTCTATTTTTCTGCATTTCTTGACGCATTTCTAGTGCATTGTCTAGGGATATTTCAACAGCGATTGATTGCCAACTCTTGGTTGGATTTACTTTGTGGTTATTCTAAAATTTTTATTGTTACTGTATATAGCCTGTATAGTACCTACTGGTATATCTCATTTCAATTTGTATATTTTCATTTGTGCATATAAATATATAATTAAAAAATTGCCACCATGTCACAGGATAAAAAAGTTTTCAATTGGACACGAGAAATCATTAAGGATTTGATACATTTATACGAATCGCATAGAATTTTATATGCTTCTAAAAGCAAGGAATATGAAAATAAAATTAAGAGAGCAGAGGCAATCAACTGTATCAAAAATCAATTGAAGTAGTTCATTAAATGCATCTTCATCCATTCTTATAAAATTTTTGTAATTCTCTCTATCTGAATGTGCCAATTCTTGGTGTAATAAATTTATACAACCCTTACTCTTTTTTTCGCGTTCCTGTAGCCACGGTCTTACCCACCATCTCCTCTGTCTGTTTGCATCAACAGCAACGCAGATGTTGAAACTATAATTAGCAATAAAGCCTCTTCGACGTCCATTTCAACATTTGATGTGCAAGACAAAATTTTGAGGTTAAATTCTTTTCCCGCTGCATTACTTCAAAAATTAAAAAAAAATATATTGGCCAAAAAGAAATTCTCTGCCAGTACATGTTAGTGTGATTTTTGATGCATGCATCAAAATGCGTTAATGTGAAGAAATTGGCATTTTTAAAGCAGGCATGAAGAAATGCATTACATTTTGCATTTTTTGATGCTGCATTAAAATGCGTAGGTGTGAACGCCGCTTTAGCAATCTTGTCAAAGTTATTTCCAACGTGAAGCGGTAATATCGTTTTAGTTACGAATTACCAACTTAAATAGTGAATAGTACTAGGACTATAATATTCAATAGATAAAATAAAAGAGACAGGTTCGGACTAAGTTATATATTAGTAATGAAAAATATGAATGTATAAATTACTAAGAAATGAATTTATTAGTAGTAAATATAAGATTTATAATATCAGAAGTATATGGTAAAGAATTGTAATCGTTTTTAGACAAGAATATTAAAGTATTATAAAATATTACGACTGAGTTAGTACGGGCAAATAAATAATTTAGTTTATATACAAGTAATGCTAAATATTGAAAATATACTATTATAATTTATTGGCTAACCCAACGTGTGATATAATAGGAAGAAACTTGTCTGGTGTGCAGTATAAAACAAACTATTCTATGCACACTAGTACATTAAAATGTCTGACCCAGCGTGTAATATTTGAGATATGATGAGTGGATGATAATTTCATTGATTGATTTTACTTAAGTATATTTGTTACACCTGGGTTCAGTACAATATGTATGTATTTAGCCCTGTACATACATAAATGTTTGTACATTTATGTACATCTTGATAGAAAGGGCTAAAACTAGGATTTACAAGACCATATATTTTTGTCACCGTATGACGTCATGCTCAGAAGGGACAATTTGAAATCGAAATATTCTAAATCAGTCTTGTGAGTTGCAGTGCGTTATAGTGTCTAGAAGTCTTAATAATGGCACCCGGAGTAAAAAAAACATCCATTGTTTGGTGATATTTCACTAAAAAGTCTGATAAAAAGGTTTATCGCCAACCGTCAGTAAAGTGATGCGTTACCATAGCGTTTTGCGGAGGTAAAGAAACACTTTATCGTACTGTACAATAAAGTACTTTACCTGCCGCTAATATCTGTCAGCGTAGCATGACTGATGACTTTTAAAAATAAATCGTTTGTCACTGTCATAAACTGTCAAAAGTTATTATATCTTTATTTCTTAAATTAACAATTTTAACGGTTGGCGATAAAATTTTGTATGCACCACGTCAGTAAAGTACCTTTACCGAACTCGTCTGTTACTCGCCGCGCTCGCTTCACTCGCTTGGCTCGTAAACCAGACTCGTTCGGTAAAGTATCACTTTACTGACTTGTTACATAAATAACTATTGTTGCAATATATGCAGTAAAACTATATCCTATTATGGCAGTACGTCTAATTTAAAACAACATCTTGTACGCATTCATCCCGTTGTAATAAACGAAGCTATTAATGATAATACCACAAATAAAGAAATTTTATCTCGACCCACTGGAGAAAATATAGTTACTGCAGGGCCTTCCACAACTGGAGAATATTAAAAAAATAGTAACACTGGAAAACGCCCTACAAAGCAACTAACACTTGTTGGAGCCGCAAACACCATTTCTGATGTAGATAATGCCAAAATTGATGAGAAGCTTGTTAAAATGATATGCCAGGACTTTCAACCATTATCTCTTGTAGAAAATGACGGTTTTATAGAGTATACGAAAATATTAAATCCCCTCTACAAAATTCCCAGTAGAAAAAAATTAACAGAAACAATTTTGCCTCAATATTATACACAGTCAGTGAAAAAGTTAGAAACTGCATTAAACGATATAAAAGATGTTTCAGTAACTACGGATATATGGACATCCGACAGTAATAGAAGTTATATAACAGTAACTGGAAATTTTTTTAAGGAGGACAAACTATGCTCAACAGTTTTGTCAACTAAAGAAATAATAAATGCTCATACGGGAGAAAATATTGCAGTTGTTTTAAAATCTATTTTTGAAGAATGGAACATTACAAATAAAATTGTCACTGTCGTTTCTGATAATGCGGCTAATATTAAAAGTGCAATAAATGATCATCTTCAAAAATATCATCACCCTTGCATCGCACACACCTTAAACTTGACTGTCAACGAAGTTTTAAATTGCAATGAAAATTTAAATGTTATTCTGAAAAAATGTAGGGGCCTAGTTGCACATTTTAAGCACAGCGTAAACGCATGCAATAAACTAAAAGCTGTGCAAGAACAAATGGGATTGCCAGTTTTAAAAGTAAGACAAGATGTAGCAACTCGATGGAATTCCTGCTATATAATGATAGAAAGATTGATACAAATCAAAGATCCTTTAAGCGTTGTAACTACTAATTTACCAACAAGTATCGACTTTTTAAGTCCACAGGAATGGAAAACTCTTCAAGATGTCCTTAATGCGTTGACGCCTTTTAATGATTTAACTTGTATCTTCTCGGGGGAGAAATATTCCACAATGTCATTGGTGATTCCGTTAATTAGGGGTTTGCAAATGGCTGTGAAAAATGTGGAATCTCAAACACAAATCGGAGAGATATTAAAACCAAAATTATTGGAGGTTGTAAATAGGAGATTTGGTAAATTTGAAATAAATAAAATAGCAGCAAGGGCAACATTTCTGGATCCTAGATTTAAGAAATGGGGGTTCGGCAATGAAGAAAACCGTAGAAAAAAAATCTGAAACGGAAAAAGATACCACCCTGGATGGTAGCAGCATTTGGTCATATCTTGACAAGAAAATTTCGGCAGTAACAACTTTCTCTACGCCATCTACTATGGCGATATTAACGATAAGGCAGTACTTAGAATTAGCACCATTAGATCGGAAAAAAGATCCATTAGCTTTTTGGTACAAAAACCAACATGTTTCGCCAGAGCTATACGAATTAGCAAAAAGATACTTGTGTATCCCCGCAACATCCGTTCCTTCTGAGAGAGTGTTTTCCAAAGCCGGACAATTAACTAATTTAAGAAGAAATAGACTGTGTCCTAAACATACTGATACCATTATTTTTTTGAACTCTTGTTTATAAACCTTAAATTAACATTTCAGTGTTCACTTTCCGTTTAGTTTTAGTTGGAATAATTCTTTATACATTTTTATTTATTTCTGTGCATTTATTTAATTTTTTTATTATATATTAATTATATTATCTACCACTATTCTTAGTATTTATGTAAATACATGTTGTTTATTATTATTATTAATAATAATAATAATAATAATAATACATACCTATATATTATTGAAAGTGAAATAATTTATATTTTTACAACGACCATGATTACTTTTAAAATTAAAGATGGATATTTTCCCAGAGCTCTCTATTTAACAAAGCAACTTAATACGTGCTAATACTTTCATCATATACTACTCCAATTCCCAATATATAATCAGTGCATAGGTAGTAGTAGTGCGACAGCTCGAGCGAAAAATAACCCGGTAGACGGTTTTTCTAAGCAGACGACGACTACAAGGTGAAAAATAACCCGGTAGACAATTTGTCAATGCAGGCGACAAGTACCAGGTGACGGGTGATGAAGTACGACTAACGACTAGAATAAGAATATAAGAATAAGAATATTTATTTACATCACGTTGAATATACAAATGTAGTATACATATATGATGTGTCATTTAAGAAATTCGAATGAATAATAAGTTAATCTGACTTTTTCCAAACAAACAAGAAACATACAAGTAACTTAAAACCAGAAACCAGATAAACTGTTCTCTGCACTGAACGTCAAGGCGTTTTACTCAAATTAAAAAATTCTTCCAGGCTGTAGAGAGGATAGTTGGTAAGGTACTCCCTGCACAATTTCCGAAAGCACCTGATCCTGGTCTCTGATCGTATATGCGGTGGCAGCGCATTATATACCTTTGCGCACATATAACTTACTCCCGTCTGACATACGGAAAGTCTCTGATAATCGGCCCGAATTAGGTCGCCGGCCCTAGTCGGATACCTATGATGTTCATTATTCGTCTGTAGTATCAAGTGTAGAGAGAACACCAGTAAGTTGTATATGTAAAGTGAGAACACCGTCATAATTTGATATTTCACAAACAAGTGTCTGCAATGCGCCCTATACGCAGATCCCTCCATTAATCGCAGCACTTTCTTCTGCAGCTTCAGGACCTGATGGACGCGGCCGCTGGAACCCCAGAAAACCAGTCCATACGACATCGCCGACTGGAAAAGTCCGTAGTACATCTCGCGCACTACTTCCCCCGACACAGTACCTCCGATTGCGAAGAACATGTACACGACCGAACTTAACTTGGCGCATACCCAATCTATGTGTGTTTCCCATGTAAGTTTTGGTTGAATGTACAATCCAAGATGTTTGACACAGTCTACCTGTTGGATGAATTTACCCCCAAGCCTTACAAGTAGGCTTGTATCGACTGATTTCGTCTTTGGGTAAAATTGGATCAACCTGGTTTTGCTAGTATTGAGGAGTATGCCGTTTGAAGTGCACCAATTTAGAATGCTGCATGCCGCTGTTGTGCCTCTTTTCACCAATTCCTGTTCATTTTCGTGAGCAACCGTGATGGTGGTATCGTCCGCATAGATATTAATGCTGGTTGCTGCAGGACATCTCTCTGGCAGATCGTTAATCATGATGCTGAAAAGGATCGGTCCCAGAATAGTGCCTTGGGGCACACCTCTCCCAATGAACTTCGTAGCAGACATCGCGGCACCAACCCTCACCCGCTGCGAACGACCCTGCAAGTACGACTTTATCCACGCATTAGCTGGGCCTCTGATTCCTATTGCCTGCAGCTTCGCAAGTAGAAGAGCGTGGTCCACCTAGTCGAACGCCCGGCTCATATCGAAAAGCAAGGCTATTACGTACTGTTTCTTGTTCAGAGCTTCGAATATTGTATCCAAACTTTTGTGGATGGCTGTGCAGGTCGACCTATTTCTTCGATATCCGTGCTGAGAGTCATTGAGAATGTGATACTTCTTAAGGAAACCGTTTAAACGCGTCAGGAAGCAGTGCTCGAACACCTTTGACAGCTGATTCTGTACAGAGACAGGTCTGTAATTGGTAATAATATTTCTGTCACCTTTCCCTTTGTAGATTGGTACTACTTTCGATATTTTGAGAGCTGACGGATAAATCCCCGTCTGAAAGGAAACATTTATTGCTCTACAGAGAGGGTACGCAATATACTCCTTTGCCACTCTAATGATATTGCCTGGGAGTCCATCACAGCCGGACGACAACTTTGTGCAACACCTGCTCAATGCCTGCTCGACCTCCTCTATCGTGACCGGCGCAATGAAAATGGTATTCACAACATTTGCCCCTGGCGTAACTGCTTCACTTGGGTGCAAGCTGTCTTCAGACTGTGCCACGTAGTGGTCATTGAACATCTCCACCATTTCCTGTTCCTTAATCTTAATGCCGTCTATTGTCAAGTTTAAGCTGTCATGTGTTTCGTGGTTTCTTTGTTCATTGATTATCTTCCAGCAGGTCTTATTGATATTGTCTGCGTTTAATATTCTGTCGTTGTTGTATGAGCGCTTCGCTTTTATTATCATATTTCGATAGTATGTTTTGATAATGTTATATCTCTCTGTATAAAAATCGCTCTGTATGTGCTTTTTCACCTTTGCCATGTCTCGCAGCAGCGCAGATAAATCCTTCATTTCTCTGGTGATCCAGGGCTGTCTATGATCTTTCTTGTTTTGTACAGGTGTCAATGGGAAAGCAATCTCGAAGTTCGACACAATTTCATCATATAAGTCATTTATATTTTGTGACTCTGTGTCCCAGTTCTCACTGCTCATTAACGATTTAAAATTCAAAATATTTTTGTAACTATATTTTCTGATATATTTCACATTTTGATCGTCCACTGTTTTTCTACTTTCTAGCGGTAGTGAAGCCAGTTGAAACGTATGGTCCGATAGATGGTTACTCACCACTGCTATTTCTGTATGTCTGATATTTGTAATGAAGAGATCTATGCACGTTTCGCTTGTTGCTGTTATTCTGGTGGGGACATTTATAATCTGAGAGCAATCACGTTGTATTAACAAATTGCGTATCATCGACTGATACCTGCCACTCACCGTCCAGTCTATATTGAAATCACCGCATATGACGACGTTCGAGTCAGTCCGAAAACGCTCCTCCAAAAGCGAATCTAGATTTCTAGGCAATGATAAATGATTATTCGGCGGAGCATACACACAGTACAGTAATAAAGTTGTTCTACCCAGTGTAATGTTTAATCCTGCAGTTTCAAACTCTCTTTCGCGAGTTGTAGTACATGTAAGCTCTTTCGTTTGAAGTGCGTTTCTAGCGAAGATACATACACCGCCTCCTCTGGCTTCCTTTCTGCAAAAATAGCTGCATTGTTTGTAATTTACCAGTTTCAAAGATTTCATTTCCATGTCCTTCAGCCAATGTTCAGTGATACACAACACATCCACATCTTCCTCGTCAGCCAACAATTGAAGTTCATGCAACTTTCTTCCCAATCCCTGTACATTCAAGTGCATTATTCGTAGCTGTCTATCTTTCTGTAATTGCTATGTATGTATTGTTTCAACTTTACTCGCCTGAATATTCCTTACTCTCATATAGTACGGACAATCTGTACTCCATGCTGGGTGATCACTTTCTATATTCACATTCCTCTTTGTTCGTGCCTCGTGGCAATTTACACATTTATGTGTCGTGTTCTTACAGTCTTCCACACTATGACTCTCGGCGCATACAGGGCAAGTTGTGCTGTTTCTGCATTCTTTTGCCTGATGTCCAAATCTCTGACAATTAAAACATCGTATAATTCGTAGGTCTTCCTGGACACGGCAACTCATCCATCCTATGTATACTCTCTCTTTTTTTAATAGGCTCTCTTGGATGTTTCTATTGCATTCCAGTACCATATTGAATTTATCCTTGCTGGGTTTCGTCTTATGTACTACTTTTAAATCTTCGGGTTTTATTGTGAGTTTATTTTGTTCGATAATTCTTTGTATTAAGTTGTCGTCATCTACTCGACTAATAACTAGTCAGTTCGCATTTCCGATTTGCAGTAAGTCGGTTCACCGATCACCTGTCACTCGTCGCTCGGATTCAAAAACCGAATTACACCGGTTATTTGAATAATCGGGTACCCGGTTATTTTTCACTCGAGTTCAAATAAATATATGTCAGATTTGGTATACATGTGCCCCTTTGCTATATCCCTACATGGTTAACTTTCTTAATATTGAAGATACCAGATCGGTTAAATTAGCATAGTTATTAAGAAATTTGAATAGTATTTGATAGTATTTTCAGATTTAACATTTATTGTCAACTTCTGAAGATATTTTTAAAAAACTAAGAATTGCCTAAATTTTAAATTACACAAACTTTCAATCAACAATTGAAGACAGAACTGATATGAAAACAGTATCTGGTAGTAATCTTTACGCAGAATTTAAATCTTAGTTACAAATTTAAGGCACACTTAATTATCAAGCTATAACATAAACTTGAGTTTTTTTAAATGGCAATCATAGTTGGCCATGACTTTATAAAAATGCTTATTTTTTCTTGATTTCATGGTATGGTACTCTTTTAAAATTTTTATTATAGCGAGAGTAATTCAATTACTGTTAATTTTTGAAAAACATAATCAGCAAGAAACCCTTAAAAGCTATTTTAATGCGAGCTACATATTAAAATAGGTTTTCAAAGCTTGCTTGCTCATTATTTCCTCAAAAATTAAGAATAATTGAATTACTCTCGCTATAATAAAAATTTTAAAAGATTACCATACCATGAAATAAGGAAAAAATAAGCATTTTGATGGTCACTGCTAACTATGATTGCAATTTATGTTATACCTTGATAATTAAGTGTGCCATGAATTTTTAATTAAGATTATTAAATTCTACGTAAAAGTTACTATCAACAAAATTTATTTTAGTTCTATCGAAGATATGTACCTACAATTGAAAATTTCGGCAATTACCAATTTTTTAAAAATATCTTCAAAAGTTGAAAATAAATGTTAAATCTGAAAATCAATAATAGCGGAAATGATGTACCGGTAAAATGGGGTGGTTTTATGCCACTTTTTATGGTTTTCAAAGAATTTCGGACAATTATAGACACCAAAAATGTTTGTAAAAATTAACGATATACTTTGAACCTTTGGTTACTAAATTGTGTAAAAAAGACTTAGAAATTTCCATTCGTTTTTCTAAAATTATTTATAACAATTGGCACAATTTCCCCCCGTAGGATGGGGTGGCTTTGTGCCAGCTACTTGTTTACCGTTTTAGCACAATGCCGCCTATATACAGACTGAAAATGTGCCAGGCCCAGCTTCATATTATAGTGAAACTGTATGGTATGAGTGACATGGCCCAATTTCACCCCAATTAGTTTTATCTCTGTTATTTTTGTGGTACAATCTCGCCCCAAATAAAAGGTTTAACGAAAAAAATTTTTTATTTATAGAATATAACAGAAACTAGATATTCTTACAAACCAAAATAAAACAAAAGAACAGCCAATTCTCACATAGAATAATGGCTAATAAAGATAATTAAGCGTTTAAATCCATATCGGGAACTCGAAAAATTTGTCTTCTGCCGATCTGAATTGGACAGTTGATTTTTTTTCTTGACGATATCTGCGTGATCGTAAAACAGCTCATCTTTTTTCTCAGGCCATTTCCAATTGTTGCCGCATTTACTCACGGCACTGACGGAAATTAAAGTATGGGAGTAGAAAAATAAAAGAATGGCACAGTCTTAATAAACTGAATTTCAAAATAGGTAGTGGCACAAATTCCCCCCTTATATTGTCGGAATCTTCTTCAAAGGGGACACACCCAGGTTATTTTGCACTACTCGACCACTCCGTATTCTTTAAAAGATAATCTATATAACACCTAATTACGTGTGAACTTTGAAACGGTCATTATTAAAACACCTACTTAATAACTTGACGGAACAGAAATGGAGGGTATTGCATACACAAACCATACATTTCATTCTATTCGCCTCTAATATCGGTATTCTTGAACAAGAGTTCGGGGCGGTAGGTGAATCGATGTGCCGATATGGTGGAATATACACGATCAACACGTAGTGGCACAATCACGCCCCGGCAGGCACAAAATCACCCCATTTTACGGTACCTATTTAGAATGTATTAAAATTAAACTAGTATGAAACTATATCAGATGAAATTTATTCTTCTACAAAATATTAAAAAAATAAATAAATAAACTATTTGTTTCGGTAAATGTTGTAAATGTACGTTTTTATTCTAACCCAGTCTTTATTATGTAAGAGATCTGGATATTTCTTTAATAAATCTTCGCATTAGTGCTTCTTAGGTGTCTGTTTTAATTGAATATGTCCTTTAAAGTATTTTTAACAAATGACACGTTATATTGGGATGAATCTAACAGTACATGTGTAGACAAGCAAGCTCACTGTACAAGTGAAACATAACACATAATCATATACCGGGTGTCTGTTTAAGCTCGGTCACCGGCCATATATCGGCAACCGTTTATCGTACAACCTGCCGGAAAGATCTTGATAGTAAAATAGACCACGGGAATTTCAACAAAAATATTTTTAAGTTTCCAAAATGATCGTCAAGATGAATTAAAATTTCGATAATTTTTCATTACATTCTAGATTAAGAAAGATTAAAATTTGTACTAGCAACATTTTTAAACGTTTTTATACAATTTTCATTTGAAACTTTTTGATCTAAGTCGCATACGGTGGGGAGGGTAGAGGGGGTATGTCTGCGTACAAAAGTAGGTATAATTTCGGTTTGCCCCAACGGATTTGAATGTTTCTGACTTCATTAGATAGAGAATTTTACAAGGAATTGAAGGATATGTAGTACGAAACTACGTGGTTGTCAAAAAAAGTAACAAGGGGCGCTTTTCTCAATTTATGTATATTACTTGTTTTTTCTTTAAAATTTTAAATGGAACGGTATATTTTTAATATCGTAATATTGAAGCACATAAAAAACTAAAGAAAGTGATGAAAACCGGAAGTTGCTACCTCCTTTCTTGACGTAGATATAGTCATACGAAGACAATCCAGAAAAAAAAAAAAGTTAAATATAAATTTATTTATTTATTGAGAGTAATAATTTAATTTTAATTTTAAGAGAGTATCTATACAGTGTATAGTTCGTGTTCACTTGAATTTTCATCATACTCTTTCATAAATGTATTCATTTCAATCTTTTTATCGATTTTTTAATTCATTGCATATGTTACGTTAGATTCTCCTATTAAATGTTTTCAAATTCTCTGACTATTATTTTTTAAACATCATTTCATGTCCTTTCCAACATTGAAATAAAATAATAATAATACTAAACAGTGTAGTTTTCTTTTTTTTTTAAATTTTCATCATACAAAATCGCATGCGCCGTGTTACTAAATTACATTATTATGAGATTTCCAAGGTGGGCCATGAAAATTAAAATGTTAGTTAAACTTTTTGTATCTATTTAGCAAATTAAGCGTTTTTGGACTCCATCACATAATTATTAAGTTTGTAAAATGTCATATTCTAACGTTGAAGCTTATGACGTGATCAGACAGTATTTTCAATGCTTTGAAAATGAATTTTTGCCTCCCGGCAATATACTCTAAATTATCGGGAAAAAAGAGATTATTGAGTTTTTATTCGCTTTGCGAGATAGTCTTGATTTTTATTTATAGGGCAGAATAAAAGGCATAGTTTATCACAAACAGCCGATTACAACAATTGCTGCCTCCGAAATTGAAGTAAATGTGCTCTCTACTAATCGACAAGTAAACATTTGTTAAGTTCAAGTTCTTTTGTTTTATTTTTTGTACTTTCTGATTTAATTACATTTTTTTGTTTATATTACTTGGTCAATATTGCTATGGTGGGGGGGTATATGCTAATAAAGATCTATGTTATAATAATGAATGGAGAGCTAATGAGACTTAGAGCGCTTAATTTACTTTATCCCAAAACAAAAAGTACTAAACACAATAATCTATTGAACTATTAACTTTTCAATTTTAATTCTGCCGGCTAGCTAAAGGGGGTTGCATTCTACGAACACGGAGAGAAATTATCTAATTAGTTTATGTATCAATTAGTATCTCACAATTTTCCTAGTAGATAAATACCGTTATTAATAATTCAAAAATTTCGCGGCATTTAACGTATGACTGCGCAAGATCGGGATATACTTTATCCAAGAGGTGGAACGAACACTGAAATTCGCGCGAAGACGCTATACTTAATGTGTACGAGTGTATATAGATTAAGTAATCAAAAAAAGAAATTTAAAAGTTATGTGATTAACTAAGTGGGTGTTATTTAAGTGACTCTAATTGTGTTCTCTACAGGGCGTTACTGAGGTTCGAAATTTGATTTACCTTAGTCCGGTATACCAGGCTTTCCAGTTGTCGTTGGACGATCTCGAAGAATCTAACCTAGAAAGTCAATTTGAAGGGACAGCTCTAATGCTGGAGCTTCAACAGAATATGTGTACCTCTTATGGTTGAAGAATGAGTTTTAACAGTGATGAAAACAAACACTTTATACAAGAAAACAACAAATCTGAATTTATTTAAAACATAACACTGAATATCTACTACAATACAACAATGTCCATAAAATTTAGATATAAACAATACACTTTTGTCGTGTACAAGAACAACAGTTATTTAGGCAGAAGTTCTACAAATTTGAAATATTGAAAACAAGGCACAGTATACGAACTTGGCCCTTATGTACCAACTATAAAAATGGACTGCATGACAATTGAGATAGGATTAAATTTAACTGTAAGTAAATTCTGATAGTAGAGGGACCAAGCCGATTCGAGAACCTCCTCATGACCTTGACCTTGACCTTGACCTTGGTCCGACCTTCGGCCGGACCAAGGTCAAGGTCAAGGTCATGAGGAGGTTCTCGAATCGGCTTGGCCCGGGAAGGTCAAGGTCAAGGTCAAGGCCAAGGCCAAGGTCAAGGTCAAGGTCAAGGCCAAGGGTATCGGTTAATAGAGGAGAATTACTAGAGCCAGTGAGAATTGAAGTATGAAATAGTATATAAGGATGCCGAAAAGGTCAATGAATATAATAAATGTGTTAAGAAGTTGTACGAAGCAGCAGGTTTATCCCAAATATGAACGAAAATGAAGAACTGTCTAGTAAAGTGCTGCTGGAAGTGCAACAGGAATTTAATAATTTCAATTATGTTGGCGATATATTGTCGAAAAGTCGAGACAATGCGATAGATGATAAAAGAGATGAGACAGTATGCAGAAGAGAATTTGAATGGGCTCTAATAAAAGATAACATTGCACAGCAGTTTTATGAATCCTATAAATATAACTTAATGTATTTATGTGATGTATATGAATATTATAAGTATGATGGAAGAAGGAGAAGTAGAACGCTCATGAACTATTTGAGTTGGTTCGCTGAATAAGAGGTGAAGGCGGTAATATCAAGCTCTGGGGCCAAGGTCATGAGGACGATGTGGAGGTTTCAGAAGCAAGTTATCTCAAAGCAGCAAGGTCAAATCAGCAAATGTGTGGTATATAAGTTGGTAATAATGGGGACAGTATCAGTGTGAAGTTAATAGTCAAACACAACAGTGAGTAAGATGCATTCCGTAAAGAGGTTAAGAGGTGAGCAAGTTATTCAGATGTCTAAAAGCAGCAAAGTGAGTGATCAAGACGACAGAATAGACCGAAGCAATAAAAATTATATGGGTAACAGTCCAGATATACCCCCCGGTCAGTGTAAATTCCAAAAGAATAAAGAATGCGAGGAACAATTGTCGCAATCAATAATAGACGAATTGGCAATCGACTTTATGACACCACACGCGCAAAGTTTTGATAATGAATCTGTAGTAGAATCAAGTCAAACTATGCGAAAGTCAACAGATGAAGAAAATATTCAGAATACCATGATAGATATGCCGTTGCTATCACAAAGCATATATTTTTTAAATAAAAGTAATTCCAAGTGGGTTGCTGTAGGCCTAGAGGTAGAATTATATTTTGAGCCAGTGGTGAGAATTGTTGGTCTAAAGAAGCAGAGATTGTCTATGAAAGCGGAAGAGTGGAAGCGGTTCCAAAAATACGAAACAATATTAATGAAATATTTCAAGGAGGATAAAAGTAGTTATCCAACCCTAGACATTGGAAATATAAAAATGTCATTTGATTGCTTCGATGGAATAAATAAGATACTAAAACTGGAGAAAAATAGCGAATGTCTATACATTTCACATGATGGGTTATCGGAGTTGTGGTATCTGAAAGATTTAATAGCGTGTCGGTTGGAAAATCTCAAAGCAATAGAATATGGGAAGTATTATAAAGATTTAATGGAAGTCTTGGCCGTGATGGAGGGAGATGTAAAGAGTGGTATAGAGAGTGCGCGAAATGGAACAATGTCCGAGTGTGTTGCTATAACCAAAGAGTTGAGTACTTATGGAATGAAAAAAATATACTTTGATTTACAATTTTATAAAGCTGTATATAATTAATAACAATTAATATATGTAACAATGTAAATGCAATGAATAAATGTATGAAATGATAATGTTTTTTATGTATTCCAAGGTGTGGACTATAAGTAAAGATAAAGTAGTTTAAGAGTATGTAAATAATCTGTTTATTGGTATTGATTAAAAAGTATTCAAAGGCGATGGTCGTACAGCTCTTGAAATGGCTGTGAAACGAGGTCGATTGATTAGTTTGCAATGGTCAACCAAAAAGAAAGGTCGTGGAATAATTAATAAACTGATAGATAAATTACCAGTGGAGTTACACATACCAAGTTATAACTATTGCGGTCCAGGTACAAAATTAGATGCACGATTGCAAAGAGGTGATAAAGGAGTAAATTTATTGGATGAAGCTTGTAAGGAGCACGATATAGCTTATTCCAAATCGAAAGAGGTTGTAAATCGAAACGTTGCGGACAACAAATTGTATCGACGTGCAGTTGAGCGAATAAAGAGTAAAGACGCAAGCGTAAAGGAGAAAGTTGCTGCCACCTTAGTAGCAGGTATCATGAAAGGAAAAACGACATTCGGTGTAGGGTTACGAAGTGCAAAACACGTAATGAATGCAAGAAAAAATAAACGGAGAAATAATACGAAAATGCAATCTCGGAAACGGAGGAGGACTGGGGGTGCTGTGACGTTTTTGCAGGCAATGAAAAGAGCTCGCGAAGCAATACGAAAAGGCGGTAAAAGAAGGAGTTTATTAGAGAACACCAGAATTGCGTATCAGACACTGAAAAGGTTGCAAGGAACGAGAAAGATGATATTGCCACGATCTAGAATTGTAGCTATTCCAAAATCTGGCGGATTTTTGCCGCTGATTCCGCTGTTTGCTGCTCTGGGTGCTCTGGGATCACTCGGGGGTGGAGCAGCAGCAATAGCCAAAGCAGTTAACGAAGCGAAGGCAGCCAGGGATGGATTAAAGGAGGCGCAAAGACACAATCAAGCGATGGAAGCGAAAGCCATTGGCAGTGGGTTTTATGTGAAACCATACAAGTCGGGGTGTGGCTTGTACTTACCAGAACATTCAAAAAACCATTAGGGGTATTACCACGGCGACCGTTGACAGATAGAGATATTCAGAAATATGCGAAGAAGTGGAAAATTAATAATTTCAGAGGAATTTATAGTCGAGACTCTCTACCAAAAAAAATACGAAAATATGAAAAAGGTGTCGTAAATTTAGATGATGGTGCAGGCAGAGGCACTCATTGGGTAGCATATTCCAAAGAAAATCAAAAGATTAATTATTTCGATAGTTTTGGAGATTTAAGGCCGCCACGCGAGGTAGAAAAGTATTTGTTATCAAACGGTCACGGGGTAATACACTATAACTATAAAAGGTACCAGAAACCCGATGCTATTAATTGTGGCCATTTGTCATTACAGTTTTTGAAAGGAAAGTTTGAGTAAGACAAATTAAAGTTTAAGTAGTGAAATGGATGCCGGTGCAGTTGATAGCTTGACCCTGGTGTTGACAGGGGACAGTTCAGAATTAGTATCGATTTTCAATCCAGTTATATATTTGAATGGGGAATATGAATTGTGTATCGTAAATTTGCAAGCTTACAATTCAATAGCGAACGTGGGTCCACAAAATAATATCTTCTGTTACAATGTCGGTTCCCACGAGGAAGATGATTTAAATTGGAAGAAGATTCACGTACCAGAAGGAACGTATGACATAGACGATGTACAAAATTATATTGAAGAAGCTTTGAAGGAACGAGAGGGCGATGATAAATCTTTTATTATGAGGGGAAATAGTAATACACTGAAGGTGTCAATAAGGACAGATGTATATGTGAATTTTGGTATAAATAATTCTATAGGTTCACTGTTTGGTTTCGGAAATGTTATTATTCCAAGATATACAACAGTTACAAGCGATAATGTTGTGAATATCAACAAAATTAATGCAATTCAAATATTGTGTAATGTAGTGGATGGGTCGTATGTTAATGGTAAACCCTCGCACGTGTTATACCACTTTTATCCAAATGTGGCTCCAGGGTATAAGATTATCGAAGTACCACAAGAAAAGATTTATATGCCAGTGAATGCAAACGTCTTGAGTAGTATTGTGTTGAAAGTTGTCGACCAAAGTGGAAATCCGGTCAATTTTAGAGGTGAAGAAATTACAGTATATTTACGGTTACGAAGAAGAGGTGCTGAATAGAAATGGGGGTATCGTTTGCCAGAGTATCATTGCCGCAAGGAAGAAGGAAAAAAAGAAGCAGTTGGATTGTGGACAATGGAAATATAAGAAATCGTACACGAAGAGTGAATAGGGATGGAAAGTGGAGAGGTGGACAAGTAAAGTTATCACAAGACAATAGGAAGTTTCTACAGAGTCTGGGTTTCAAAGTTTTGGATTAATTAGAATGAGTGATATGTGAAATGGTAACGGTTTGGATGAAAGCGAGGGATTATAAGTAATTCTTAGGAGATAGACTAGCGTACTAGAAATAAGACAGTGCAAGTAGATATAAGTTCACGTATTACAGTTAGTCGGTTCTGTTGAAAGCCGACGGTCGATCAAAGAACAAGTGTTGATTGAAAGCATAACGAAATGGATATACTAAATGTACAAGAGAAAGTTCGGGTCAGTGATTCCATTATTGGCTACGAGTATCATAATCATATACCGTTCGGAACA
Source organism: Amphimallon solstitiale (assembly GCA_963170755.1). Taxonomy (NCBI): domain Eukaryota; kingdom Metazoa; phylum Arthropoda; class Insecta; order Coleoptera; family Scarabaeidae; genus Amphimallon; species Amphimallon solstitiale. The sequence goes on from OY720685.1 coordinate 22,005,115, forward strand.
CCGAAATACGAGAATAATGATGAAATCCGAATAGCCGTTCCCGAGATAGATAATTTCACACTACCAAGTGAGTCAAATCTATATGTGCAAGGGAGATTACGACTGGAAAGTGATGATACAAAAAGCAGTACTACTGCAAGTCTGATAAGTAATGCTATTGCGTTTATGTTCAGCGATATAAGATATTTAATGAATGGTGTAGAGGTGGATGGAGTGAGGAATGCTGGGATTACTACAACCATGAAGGGATTGTTCTCGTTTTCAAATGGAGATGTTGGTAAATTGCAGAATGCCTGTTGGGATGTAAGAAGCTGGAAGGCTCCCAATATCGATAGTAAGGGTAATTTTTCTGCTAGCGTATCGTTGAAAGCACTAATGGGATTTGCAGAGGATTTTAAGAAGATTGTTATGAATGTTAGGCAGGAATTGGTCCTAATTAGAAGTAACGATGACCGAGATGTGATATATCAAACAGTAGATACGGAGAAAGTAAAATTAACTATTGAAAAAGTAATTTGGAGGATGCCACACGTACGGGTGGGGTTAAGACAAGAATTATTATTGACGAAGTTGATTGAGAAGAATAATACCATGCAAATGGCATTTAGAGGCTGGGAGATACACGAATATCCGTCACTTCCCCAAACAAATAAGCATAGTTGGTCAGTTAAAACTGCTCCGCAATTGGAGACTCCGAGATATATAATTTTAGGATTCCAGACTGGCAAGAGGGGCATGCTTGCAGAAAATATGTCAGTATTTAATGATTTGAATTTAACAAATCTGACAGTGTTTTTGAACGGGAGAAGATATCCATATGAAAACTTGAATCTCGATTATGATAACAATCATTATGCTAATTTGTACGAGATGTATGCAAGGTTTCAGAAGGTCTACTACAACTATGAAGATTCGGATCCGATTCTGAGTCTAGAGCAATTTAAATTGAATCCACTGTTCGGTATAGATTGCACATATCAACAAGATGCTCTGCATAAAAGCGGTGTAGAAATTCGAATTGAGTTCAGTACGAAGAATAACGTCCCCGATAATACCGTAGGTTATTGCTTAATTTTGCATGACAAGATGATGCAGTATTCACCGTTTACAAAGATGGTGCAACAAATGTATTAGTTGAAAAGAAACATCTACACACAGCGTAACAATTGGGAGGGTGTGTGCAAAAGTAAGAAAAAATGAAAACAGCTCATATCGTTATTGATTTCCAATGGTTTCAATGGAAAGATCAAATAATACCGAAAGAATTGGCTAGTCAAGATAGTGATCAGAAATCGAGCCACTTCATATTTCGACCTATAATGAGTTTCGGTTCTCTCAACGAAGACGATCGACGAAGAGCGAATTATGTTATGAGTCAGCATCACTGTTTAAGATGGGACGATGGCTATATATTAGTAGGGGACTTTGATGAAATTATTAAACGCTTGAGCTTTCGCGTGCGAACAGTGTATGTGAAAGGTTCCGAGAAAGCGAAGTTCATAAAAAGAATCGATTCTAATATCAATGTAATTGATTTGAAACACGCGCCAAATATAGAAAGTCGACAACCAAGTTGCACATTTCACACTCGACCTGATTGCGTGTGTGCGCTGTCAAATGTTTTGCTATTGAATCAATACATAATCGGTAAGAAGTGCAAAGAATCGATATTGCAGAAATCCCAGGCACGATATGGGGTGCGAATCATCGAAGGAAACGAAAAGTAACACACTAGTTGGGAAAGTGTCAGAAATTATTGGTCGCTATGAATCGGACGCATCATTTGCCAGAATAGAAGATTATGAATTATATTATATTCCGAAATCATACCTTATGACGGAGGTGAGGGCTGTGGATTTAGAGTTTGTTTGGCACAGATTGCCAAATTGTTACAAAAATGATGTCGAAATTATGCAGTGTTTACCATGTAGAGAGCACTATAATGTAGAAGAACTTATATGCTGCTGTTGTTTAGAAAACGTTTTGCGAAGAAAGGATTGCACACTCTGTATATATAATAAGTCATAGTAATGTTAATAATGTATTTTCATTTATGTGTGTATTGGTATTAACTAATTACATGTAACATGTATATGTAATTCAAATTTTAATAAAGTATTGTATAACTAATGTGGTTTATATTTTCCAACAATACTCCAGTGCTCTTTTATCGGATCCCACTGAGGGATTCGATACAATATTCTCCTCGTTAGTGGCAAAGGCTGAACGAGACTTTAATCAGTTGTTGGATAGTATGTGCTTCCACCGATATTTTCTTCGTGGTTCCTTGAATAGGAATATGTTCCAAACGGATCATGCCCATATTCAAGAGCAACTACTTGCTTTGAATGGGTTGGAGAGACATATTAGAGGTATTAGACAAGCTCTCAATAGCAGACCTGAGTGAGGGCAATGCCCTCCCACTATTATCTAAATTTCACTTGTGTAAATTTCTGTAAATTTCGCACCATTTATCTAAATTTCTTCACAATCGACCACATCTATTAAACCTCGATCAAAAAAAGGGACTGTAGAGCTATTAGAAAAGAACCAAAAAAAGCAGACCTGAGTGAGGGCAATGCCCTGCCACTATTTATCTAAATTTCACTTGTCTAAATTTTATTTCTGTAAGTTTCACACCATTTATCTGAATTTCGTTTGCCTAAATTTCTTCACGATTAACTACATCTACTAAACCACGATCAAAAAAGTGACTGTGTCATATCTCCATCAAGACTACTACAACTTCTTTCAATATCCCATTACCAATTGAGAAAAAATGCAACGCTTTTGATACTGACGTTTGGAAATATTTTAAGCCAGGAATTACATTACAAATTAATAGAGCAACCCTGACAGTGGAGATAGAAAACGTAAACATAAAGATCACGATGGTGAACGGGGTGCCGCACGTGGAAGTTTCCACGGAGTTGCGGCCTCCGAACGAAGTGAATTTGACACCCCCCAACCAGCAACCGCCTACGGAGGGGCTGCAGAATGCGCCGACGCGCAGTACTACACCCTGGGCGGAAGTTGTTGGCAGGAGGCGATCACCGCTGCTACAACTGTAAGTATAACAGATCACGTATTAGCGTTGATAAACTAACTCTATTTAATCTTGCAGTTACGAGGACGACAGCGGCAGTGATTGGGGGTGACAAATAAATATATTTATGAAAATAACTTTGTTTTATTTAATCTATATCCTTTCACCTATAAGCAACTAAGCTCGATGGAGCTTAAAACACAAGCAGTGTTACTACCACTTCAAAATTATGATATTGTCGAAGAAAGTTATAAACGCCATAGTAAGCTTTTTGGGGGTAATTGCAAAAGAGCACTAATAGTTGGTCCCTCTGGATGTGGCAAAACCAATGCATTGCTTAGTTTGCTGCTACATCCTAACGGTTTACGTTTTAAGAATATTTACATATGTTCAAAATCTTTGCCTCAGCAAAAATATAATTATTTAAAGCGTGTGCTTCACCAAGTTCCTGAAATTGGATACTATGAATATACAGACACAAGTGCTATGTTAGTTCCCGAAAAAGTGGCAGACTATTCGATCGTAATTTTTGATGACATTCCTACGGTAGATCAGAACTTGGTCAAGCAGTATTTCTCTTTTGGCAGGCATAAAAATATTGATTGCTTTTATTTGTGTCAGACGTACAGTGCTATTCCCAAACAATTACTTCGAGACAATTGCAATTTTTTGGTGGTCTTTAAGCAGGATGGTACTAATTTAAAACACATTTTTAATGATCATGTTCACGACCTGAGTTACGAAAACTTCCTGCATATGTGTCAAAACTGTTGGAAAAATCCCTACGAAATGTTAGTTATTGACAGCGATTGCGCGTTCAACGAAGGGAGATACCGTCTAGGATTCGACAAATACATTCGTTTGAGAGTATAAGTTGTTGGTGCATGTCTGGAGCTATAGTATTCCATATTCGACCACGAATGAAGACAGTTATGGAAGAGAAGTTAGTTCGTAAGTTGCTTGAGGCTCGTAATGCTCTAAAACACAAATTGAAGTCATTGAAAGCCGATATTGCACAAGCTCAGAACAACATCGATGTTCAGTATGCTCCAGTGACAGTACACTTAAAAGAAATACTATCTAAGTTAGATGGAGCTGAAGTTGGACCCAAAAAGCGCTCCAAAGATACTTCCGAAGTAGAGATGGAAACATTTTCGGAATCAATGGAAAAGCCTCATGATATACCTGGAACTTCAATAATAACTCATAGAACAACTCCTATTCGAAAACCTGGTCGAGTATCATGGTTTAGCCCCGTTCTCCATTCTTCGCCAACAAAAGGGGTAAGGAAAAGAGATCTACAACCCTCTCTTTATCAGGACACACCATCGATGGTACAGCCATCCTTTATACAAGATGAATATATTGGTGATCTATTGCCTGAGACTCCAGAACAGAGAAGTATGGATGTCGGTGGTGAAAGTGAGTCTGGAGAGGGTGAGAGTAGCACTAGTTTAGATTTGGATAAATCCATGGCACATGCTATTTCCTTATTAAAAACAGCTCCTACAAAATCAATTATAGCCAATAAATCACTTAACAAGACCCGTTTAGACGCTGACGTAGTAAAAGAGTCATTAAAAAATCACGATCCATTAGTGCGTCCGTTTCTCGCTGGGTTAGCAACGGACGAAACCGATGTCTACGATAACAAGTACGGAATTCGTGAAGAGGACGGTAAATTGAAAATCGGTTCAGCCGAAGTTGGGTTCGATGGATCAAATATTATAATTGGTGCTTTTACGTATGCTGGTACAAGGGGTTTGTATGAGCTGTTATTCAAAAAAGTTCCTGGAAAATTCACTTTCGCAGACGTTAAAAATTACAAGTATATTTTGAAGGATACTAATGCTTATCGAGTAAACTACGATCCTAGTAGGAAGGTTGCAGCCGGACGAGCTTTTAAATATAAGAACATCATCAAACCCGTTCTTGAAGGGAAACCACCTAACGTGTGGTGGACAAGGAACTGGAAAATTGGAGCAGGGGTTACCAAGCAGTTTGGTGAAACATTACAAAAGCAAATCCTTCCAAATACAAAACTAGAGTACAAATACTGGGATGATGTTAATGAATTGACTGAACGATTGCAACTCTTGATTGCATCCAAACTCGCCGGGCATACGAGCCATGACAATGAAATACTAAGTATTTTACAGGAATTGAAGGAAGCAAAAATAATCGCCTAATTATGCTGCTATAGTAAAACATCAACCCGAGAGGTTGCAACATCAGTTCATACAAAATTCCAAAAGAAGTCAGTATGGCTATTGACAAATTCGGTCGCCACATCCACACACATATTATTCAGAAGCATCTGGCATCCGCTAATAATACGAAAAAATTTCTTAACCAGCACCAGGCGAAAGAAGTTATTTTGGGATACTTTAAAGATTACATAAACAGGGGCACGACAATACTAGGACGGCCAAGATCTCTTAGCAAACCGAGGAAAGTATTGCGATTAGTCAGTAATGGTGAAATAAACGGGCCCAATCGTTTATATTTCCTGCAAAATAATGACCTATTTTATGAAGCGAATTGGTATCGAGGGAAAATATTAGAAGTACGTTATTCCATTAACTCCACGGAACCATATGAAACATCCAAAGTAAAGCTTGTTGTGAACTTCAAAGAATTTGATGAAGAGAAGGCTAAAAGTACACCCTATATAGTGACAGATAAAACCAAGATCAGCCTTCGATACGTGGGTCCTCAGCCAATACCAGAGAAAACCGGACTCGTATCAGCAGAAATACTTATTGAGGAAGATGACACAAGTTAAGAGAGATGTGGTTAACGAATTACATGGGCCAGCTAGAATCCAATTTCCTCGTAGACGGGTTATCATTAAGGGGTTGAATGATCTACTTCAGGCAGATTTGGTGGAAATGATCCCCTACTCTAAAGAAAATGAAGGTTTCAAGTACATTCTCGTTTGCATTAATGCTTTTTCAAAGTATGCGTGGGCCAGACCACTAAAAAATAAGTCGGCAGTAGAAGTTGCCAACGCTATGGAAAGTATTTTGACAGCAGACCGTAAGGGAAAGCCGAAGAATATTCAAACTGATCACGGTAAGGAATTTTACAACGCAACGTTCCGGAAACTGATGGACCGCTACCGAATTAATCATTACAGTTCGTATTCTACTAAGAAAAGTTCGATTGTCGAACGTTTTAACAGAACACTAAAAGGAAGAATGTGGAAGGAGTTCAGTTTCAATGGCAATTATCGTTGGCTAGACATTCTTTCACAAATATTACGGGACTACAACAATTCTACACACTCAACGACTGGTTATAAACCAGTCCAAGTCAACCATCGCAATGCCAAACAGATACTTAATTCGGTCTATAGTAATATCAAGATTGCTGATCCAAGAATGTCCAGATTTCAAATCGATGCGCCAGTTCGAATAAGTAAACACAGACATGCATTTTCTAAAATGTACACTCCGAACTGGTCCAATGAAATATTCTCTGTGGCAAAGGTACAAAATACTTATCCGAGATCATATCTTCTTAAAGATGCAAACCAACAACCTATATTGGGGGCTTTCTATGACTATGAGCTGAAGAAAGTTAAACATCCCGACATATATCTCGTTGAAAAAGTTCTAAGGCGAAGAAAAAATAAAGTACTAGTGAAATGGTTAGGTATGGATAAAAGACACAATTCATGGATATCCAAAGACAATATAATTTAGCTTTTATTACTTTTATTTACAAACTGTAGCAACACATATTGAAATATATGTATACATATTTATAGAAATAAAAAATAGTTGTGTTTTCTATGTAATAAATAATAAATGTATGTTACAAACATTAATATTAATTGTTATTTATTGTAGAAAGTAGTCCCTCCAAAGTTTGTGCTCCTAGTAATTCCGGTATTTTGTAATGTCCCCATGCTAACGTACTGGTGTTGTCGGGTAGGATGAAACGTTTATCATCTTTCCCGGATAGAGCTACTTTGTTCCTCAATTCCGTAAACATTGTGTGATAATCCGAGCGAAACACATACATCTTCTTCAATAACACACCACCTTGTTCTACTATGTGCTTGTAGTCATCCACAGTTAATTGTTTTTCTATTACATACTTTTTAACTCCTTTGGCTGTCTTAATGCATTGATATGGTAACTGCACACAATAGGCTTTGGCACCAGTTCCGTAAAATGATTCAATAACTTTGCCGGCATATTCATCTTTCATCCGACCCAACATAGGCAAACTACGGGGTATATTATGTGGGTTATCAGTTGCATAATTCGATGTATCAAATCGATCCAAATTCGCTTTCATAATATCATAGAAATTACAATTGTCTATGGAGAGTATTAAAGAATCGGTATCGGTGTACAATAGTGTTGCAGCAGTATCGAAAGTTGGCTTAATAAAATCATAATAGAAGTCGTACATAACCATTTTTGCTATTTCCAAAATTACAAAACCTATATAAACAGGTTTCATATATTGTATACGAACCAGGGCTAATTCGATTGCAACCAGAAATTCGCTGAATACTTTAGAAGATTTGAAGTTTGGTTTGGCAACATAAGCTTCTGCACCAAGCTTTCTGTGCCTCGACTCCCAATGGGTTAATAACTTTATGTCGACCCGATTCTCCACGTTCTCCATGGTCTTACCAAATATACTGTTTACCTGCAATTTATAGAACTGCTTACCAAATTCATGGGTAGATTCATTACGTTTCGCTGTGTTAAAATCTATGTAGTTCTTCAGCCACTGTTCTTGACGAAATTTTATGCCTCGACGTATACCCCGCAATAGCAAACCATATCTCAAGCATTGTTTTAGTGTTAAATAATGCATGACATACTTGGTCTTATCACATAAATTGGGAATTAACTTACTGAATTTAGAATTTGGAGGAATAACACTCTCCGGACAAAAAGGAAAATCGTTGTGATAATCGTGTAAAATGGTTGGGTATTCCAAATCTACTTCCAAGACATAACCTACATCTCCAGCATCCGCAATACCATTCACATCTAAGGAATCTACTTCATCCTGTGTTAACCAAGTAAAATTAGATACAGGTAATTTAAAACACATAGCGTGTCCGTATAAATTTGTTGCATCCAAATATACTATTTGCTTGTTTGGTTTCGTTTCGTCATAGTTGGGTGAGTGAATATTATTTGCGATTGCTTTTCTTTTACTGCACATACTTACTCCACCACGTATGCTCATTTTGAAAAAGTTTAGCATGTCAATGTCAGTAAGTAGCTCTAATTTGACACCAGTCATGCGCAACATGGCGTCCCAGCTTAAACCGGGGGCAGTAAAATAATGGGCTGGATCTAATTTGTAATTACTTAAACACAGATCTCGAAAATTCTCAAAAACGTCGGCTAGCAATAGCACATCGGTAAGCAAGTACAGATCACTATATTGTCCCAGAGTCTCACATTCAAACAAGTCCCATACTCTCCTTGCCCTTGAATAGTCTTCTACACTTATGTGACTGTCGCGAATTTTATCGTAAAATTCATCTCTACTAGGTAAATGTGGATGATTCAATTTCTCGAACGAAGTTACAAAATTATATGGGAAAACACCTTTTTGCCGAAGTAACTTGAACTTTTCATCTGCAAAGTATCTAGCAATCTCTCTGCATTGACTATCTTCCAAATACGATGATAGTTTATCTAATGAGGCACTCATAAACTTAAATGAATCTATAAACCTTAATTTATAGTGGATTTTGCGTTTTTTCCCATTACAATCTATTATGTCTCCCACATACACCTTCTTGGAAAACGAAATATACTTCTCTTTGTTTTGTGCTATTACTTCAACTTCTTCCTTTTCCAGCGCCATCGTTTTCACAAACAAGTGACTATCATAATTAGAAAGATTATGGAATATTATCGGTATATACCGTGGATCTTTGAAATTTATATTACAAATCATATGTGCTGGACCTCGATATGCACCGGTCATGTGATCATGATCACATACTTTCTGAAGCACATCAACGATTGGTTTATCACAAATATGGCATATTCCTTCTTGCTCATGTTTTTGTATGTCTTCATCAGTCAATGGATTCATTTCTTTAGATTTACTAAAACACTCTTTGTACAGTCTTTTTGTGACCTCTCCCAATTGTCTAATAAATTCTGATCCAGCATTTTCACCACGATACAGCTCCAATCGAGACAAACTATCATCGTAACAACACTTCACGTAATATGCAAAGGAGTGGGGCTCGTGTTCATAACATTTTACTGTATATGGTTGATTGGGATTGGACTCAGTTGTGTCTATGGGTTTTAACACAGTTTCAAAGTCCGCATATATCACATAGGGAATTCTTAATTGTCGCTCGAATTTCTCGTATTGTAAAATATTTTCCGGCATAGTTTCACCATACTTATTTGTTTTCGGCTCTACTCCCGGTAGTACAGCCTTTACTTTCTTGCAGTCTTCTTCTTCGTGTCGCCGCAATTTTTCTAGACTTGTAAAAGATACCAAGCAACCTTCACATATATATTTCTCGTGGCCGCCCAAAGATTTTTGCATTGAAACTAGTCGGGACAAGTTCTTAATCCAGCAGTAGTGAGTATTACCGTCTGCATTGCTAACCAATAATAAATTGATATGTGTAGCTCTTTTCTGCGTTGTAAAATATAAAGGCCCGACTACCTCATATGCCATGTGCTCTCCATGTTCATATGGTTTTTCTAATCCATAAACATTAATAGACATATTATTTTTTACTTCAAATATATTTATGTCTTTCAATTTCACTGGAAAGTTCATATCACTGAAGTCAGCAACGGTTTCGTAACTGGGATAAGAGGAAATTCTTTGCGGAAGACCAACCGGTGTACATAAGGCTGATGTAACTGCCCACGCGAAACAGGCTTGATCGTTGTTCTGTACATTTATTACGGCCCTTTTCAATTTAATTACCTCTGGTAAATCGATAAAACTGGAAGCACTCATTGGATTATATTTATTTATATTTACTTCAAAATATAATAATTTACACAGGGTCCATCCTAAAAATTATACACATTAAATTACACCTTCATATGCAACAACACTTTATTACCTGAATCTCGTTCTTGAAATTCTGACATTTTTGAACTAATCTCATCTACATATTCTTCATACTTCTCATACAAATTAACTCCTGGATTTATAATCTTATTTTTAGTATTAAATGACTTTATTTCTAAATTCTCTTTAGTTACTAGAGAATACAAGCCAAATAACTCCATATTTACTTTTAGGGCATTATGAATTACTACAACAGCATCTATTAATGATAGAATCTTCTCCCTTACCACTGTTGCAAATTCTTCAATATCTAGATAATGTTTTGATGTTTCCTTTACTCTGTAACTCGTTATTCTATCCCCAAATGCTCCAACAATCTTTTCAACACCATCATCTACCACTACAAATGCGTTAGTTCGATGTATGTTACTTCTCAAATGAGAATGAAAACACTTGCTATCGACCAATACTTGACATATATCACATTTTTTAGTTTTCTTTGATGTGACAATTTCATTTGGTTTCATTCTCTTGCCCTTACAAGATGTTACCATATGTCTGTTCCTATTGTCTGCCCGAGTAAACACTTTGCTACACTTTTCACACTCAAACATATTTAGAAATTTATAACACACTTCTTACTATTAAGTCAGATTGTAAAGTATGTTGACTTCAGACCTACATATATATAACCCCCTTCCAATTTCTTGCAAACGTGTCTCCCCCTCTTTAATTTAACCTTGGCCTTGTGGTAGCTATAACATTGAGATAACTTTCAACTTGAAGTAACCTGCACCGTGCCATTGACTTTGTGCTGATGCATCTCCTCCTCTTACATTTAACCTTGACCTTGTGTTGTTTATATCATTAGGATCACTTTCAACTTGAAATAACTTGCACCGTGTCAATAACTTCGTGGTAATTTTTTCTTTTAACTCTCTCATTTAACTGTTTACGCACTTCTGCACAGTACGATTTTTTCCCTATATATGCTGTACAACAGAGTTCCCTTACTTAGTATTACACGAGTATCATACAAGATAGCAATGGATAACAGACATAAACTAATAATAAAATCTTTGCACTGCGATTTTTTAGAAAATTGCAACTTTGATGCACTACTACCTAAACTGTTCGAATACAACATATTTCCGAAAAGTTGGCATAACTATGACGAGGTTTGTGTCCATATAACTTCATATTTTTTGTATTAATGTTGTATTAACATTTCAGAAAATAACACGTAGAGAAAAAGTTGAAATTATGTTTGACTTGCTGACGAGAGGACCACACGCATTTCAAAATTTAATTGAGGCACTACGAGCATCCAACCATCAGTGTTTGGCAGATAAATTGCAGACTAGAAGCAATGATGATGAATTTTTTAATATTAGTAGGACAAATGAAATAATAAATAAATACAAACATCCATAGTAATTGTATCTACAATTTATTTTATTGTATACATAACTGCTAATACATAATTATATATTTGTTAATTTGTTTGGATTTCTTCCTCGAAATCATCCATATTGTCCAATTCATCCAACACTACAGTTTCTCTATCAAATATATCATGACTAACGTTCATAACTGCCACCCACACCATTCCATTATCAGTATTAGTTGGTATAATTTGTATGGTATTACTTGAACCTTGTTCTCTTCCATGAAACAACAACATGTTGCATCTTCTTTCTTTGTGAGTGCACATGGTGATGAACCACTACTAACATTCAACAACACCGCTTTCAATACATATATACGATAATCATTACTACCCCACCCTTCTTGATCCCAACTTTTAACTAGGTTATCGACCTTGACCTTGACCTTGACCTTGGCCTTGACCTTGACCTTGACCTTGACCTTGACCTTGACCTCTGGCAACCACGGTGGCCGCGTTCGGAACTACAAAAGTGGAGGGGGTAAAAAGCAGCGATTTTGGACCCGTGACCTCGGGTGGAGTGTGTGATCTAGAACTCTCGAATCCTATCTACTCTACCATGACCTTGACCTTGACCTTGACCTTCCCGGGCCAAGCCGATTCGAGAACCTCCTCATGACCTTGACCTTGACCTTGGTCCGGCCGAAGGTCGGACCAAGGTCGAGGTCAAGGTCAAGGTCATGAGGAGGTTCTCGAATCGGCTTGGTCCCTCTACTTCTGATATTTTTTTAAATAAGCATTATATTGTTTGAAATTTTAAATTGATTTTCCAAGTGTTTATATATGCTATGTATCTAGATTTGAATTTTATTAATTGATAGAGATGATCGAATTAAAAGACGTTACATAAATGTGACATAGATTTGGATTTGGCCCACATTTGTGTCAAGGAAAAAAAAACATATACTACTATTAGACTTGGTACCTTCTGTGTATTAATTCCTTATCTTGTTTAAGGACAGGTACTTGTTCCAATGGGGGTGCTTCTATGTGAAGGCAGCTCGCGTCCCAGCTGTCTGGTATCGGTGCTCGATGTGTCCTTGACCCAGTTCGGCTCGGTTTAAGGTCGACTTCTTCAATGGATGACCTTCTGACTCGTGCGTGGGGATAATTCAGCAGACACTTTATAGCGTATTTGGGTGTATCAACTTTGACGGTGGCTGGATGTCGGTATGGATTGATAATAAGTATTGATGCGTCAATCAACTCAATGAATGATCACACAAAAAATGAATGAATCGAAGTGAATGGCTCGTTAATGACGGTTCACAAAAAAAATCAATCGATGAATAATCCGCTTGCATAACCATGTATGCTCACGAAACAATGAATAATTCTGAATAATGATCCGAAACAATGAAGAATCAATCAATGAATAATCCCTGAGTCTCGTCGGATGTGCCTTTTTATATGAATCTCTGTTGTGGATGTTGTAACCATGGCAATTTTATACAGTAGAATTTTACAAAGTCTTTTTACGGGCAAGTCTATTTTTGAATATTTGTGGAATCATGTTTTATCTTAGTTAAATTAAATCGTCTTTCAATCGGTACAATAAAATTACTTTAATTCGTTTTCTTTTAGAAAAACACATTTTTAAAAAATTAAAGGGCAAATTTAGCATTTCGACAGTCATTTATTTGATGACGTCAATGACGCTAATAAAATAAATTTAAATATCAGAATTTTGGCTTAAAATGCCTTTTTAGTAGAACTTTACCTTTACAAATTAAACTTATAAATACATACAATATTTTTTCGTCTTTTAATCCTTTTTAAAATCTTTCTTTATACAAAAAATTAGTGTGGTTAGTTTTTGAAGTGTAATAACTAAATGGTCTTTTAATTTATTTAAGAATTACTGTTATAACATGAAACTATGGCCTTTTCTTAATCTTTTACCACCTTTTTAAATTATCTGAATAGCTTGTACTTAAAATTATAAAACTTTTCTTTTGCCTATGTTGACAACTGTCAAATTATTCAAAATGCTTATTTAAATATCTGGTCTCAACTTGTAAATATGACATTGAAAAATATTCCAACATAAAAGCGTCTTGCTAGACTTTGTAACTGCTAGAGTGAATTTATAATTACTTTGATTACTTATAGGAAATATTTGGAATTAATTATGCCTTTGTCAAAATGGCGCGTCGAAATTTGAAAATTAAAATGATGCTTAACTTAAATGTGCGCATCTAAGAGTTTTATTGTTTGTTACCATGCTTGTAACTTGTAAACTAGTTTATGGTTTAAATGTTTTTTATGTTCACCATTAGTTTATTTTAGTTTTAAGCTATGCATTTTTAGATAACAATTTGTCATGCATGTGCAATACTTTTGCCAAAGTTTGAGATGATGCTTTCGATACTATCAACCTTGCTTTGACCTTGAACCTGTAACTTTTTGTGACAATTTACTCTTGAGAAATCACACTATAAAATGGTACTCAATTATATGCTCATAGTGTGGTAATAAATGTTGAAATTTGTAATTTAAAATTGTCCATTTGTAATGGCTGTCAGATTCATTTTATATAATTACTTTGCCTATATATAACATTTAACTACTTATTGTTGTATTGTGGAAATTTGCTAAATATAAGTATAAAAATAAGACTAATGTGTATTTTAAACTAATCAGGTATTTAAATCCAATTTTAAGTATTTAATACGGGGGTTTCAGTTGGGGTTCCTGAAAAGAGTAGTCATTGGTTTGGTTTTCTAAATTTGGGGGTGAATTTCTTTCTAATATTTAAAATTTGAAGGGGTTCTCAGAATTTACTAGATTTGTTAGTAAAATCTGTATTAATTTTTAGGAATTTTTACCTGTACTCTATACAAGGGTCCAAACATAATGCATCGCCGATGTATATATGGTTGCCTGTATTCAAGGGGTTTTAAAGGGTGACTGTATGTGTTTGTGGGTATTTGACTGGTGTTGTCACATAATCAACACCAGTTCAATATATTTTCTTATTTGTGTTTAGGTTTACTTACTTTCATGTTATAGACGGGGATGAAATAGATATCAATTTTTGTACCCTTTCGTTACTAATAAGTAAATGATTTGTTTATAACTAGTGTATTATATTATTTTTTTTTCTCGTTATTATCTACTTAGTTCATGAGTTATGGAAATTATTTTTGCTGTTTACCTATAATTAGATGTATATCTATTGGGTAATAAAGATATATTATTATTATTATTTTATTTCAATGTCTAAAAAGACAAGACATGAAATTTAAAAATAACTAGAGAATTTGAAAACATTTAAAAGGGGAATCAAACGTAACATATGCAATGAATTAAAAAATCGGTGAGAAGATTGAAAGGAATACATTTATGAATGAGTATGATGAAAATTCAAGTGAAAACGAACTATACACTGTCTAGAGAAAATTATTACTCCCAATAAATAAATAAAATGTTCAACATTTTTTATTTTTCTGGATTGTCTTCGTATGACTACATCTTCTTCAAGAAAAAAGGTAGCAACTTCCGGTTTTCATCACTCTCTTCAGTTTTTTATGTGCTTCAATATTACGCTTTTAAAAATATACCGTTCCATTTAAAATTTTAAAGAAAAAACAAGTAATATACATACATTGAGAACAGCGCACCCTGTTGCTTTTTTTGACAACCACGTAATTTCGTACTACATATCCTTCAATTCCTTGTAAAATTCTCTATCTAATAAGCCCAGAAACCTTCAAATCCGTTGGGATAAACCGAAATTATACCTACTTTTGTACGCAGACATACCCCCCTCCACCCACCCCTTCGTATGGGAAAATAGTATAAAAACGTCTAAAAATGTTGCTAGTGAAAATTTTAATCTATCTTAATCAAGAATTTAATAAATGTTCCATTTTACTATCAAGATTTTTTCCGCCAGGTTGTACGATAACCGGTTGTCGAGATATGGCCGGTGGCCGAACTTAAACAGACACCCGGTATATTTTTCCTTAACCGTCGCGAAATCTAAGTTTTTTTCCTTAAAATGGAAATTTCTTATTTCCTTCCTCTATAGTCAGTTAATAAAAAACTTTTTTTACGTTTCTTGTGTTCATGCTTGGATATATTAAAGTAAATATTGCGGGAAATAAAAGTCGTTTTTGTTAATTTCAATTCAGTTATACATCAATTACTTTATGGTTTCTTAAAATTAATGTTTTTCTTTGAATCGATCATATTCGAATATCTTATTTTTAGTAGCAAGACAACAAAATATGTTACATAAGCGTAAATTGTGATTATAAAGACTAGTATACATTTTTATAAAATATACAATTTGGTATTGATTAAATTAGCTGTATTTGCTTCTTGCACCGTATATAGTTTAGTTTAAACCCTCATGTATAAATAACAATAACATCAGTCATAAAGATTTAGTGTAACTGTGACAACACTGTTAGAGGCGTAAACGATAGTTATACATGTCAGGCCTTATACAAAAGAGGCCGATTTAGCAATCAGGCGCATCGGAGCCGAGTTCCATTTAAGAATATACAAATATTTTTGTATATAAAATATAGTAAAATTATTTACCCCTCTTGTGTTGCTCATATTGTTATCATATAATATAATGCATTTTTAAACAATAGACACCGTTATCTGTATTTGTTAATATGGAGGCTTGGTAGTCGTATAGACATGTGGAGGCGAGTAAGATAGCTATGCAAGTATATATATATGTATATATATATATATATGATAATGATGTCTTGGGGTAGCGGCCTTAATATTTATTATTAAATAAAACACATATTTTGTTTTTTTTGTTTACGTTTCGGCATATATTTATATTGCCTTCTTCAAAACACTAACAATCTGTAAAACAGTTGAACATACATAATAAAATGACACATTAAAAAGTGATAACAATAAATTACTTACAATTATTTTTTTATGTTGTACAAAGTATTTGGAAACTCTTTTGTAGGGTTCCGTCATTTTTTTAAAATAAAAAGCAAATAACAGCACAGCGTTAAAAAAACATATTAACAGAACTAATCACGCTTTCGACTTCAAAAATACATCAATCATAACAACAGAGACACACTATAAAACTAGAATTTTTTTGGAGAGCATATATATAAAAAAGGATGAGAATTCAATTAACGATAGAACGGATATCAATAACATCTCCAATATTTACGTAACATTATTTTAACAACTAATTAGTTTTTAACGCCTCGTTTGTTTGGTATCTAAGAAATACAATTTAAAAAATCCCAAAAACTGTTATAAAGAAGTTAAAATAAACAACTAAAATAAAGTGTGTCATATACTCGAAAGTTTTTCGATGTGCGTTAGGAGAATATGTATACAAATATATCGCAAAATACATTTTTAAACCACATAAATGTTCACACACATAGTCGAGCAGAATCATTGCAAATGTAATGAAGATATAAGATATTAATCGACATAAAAAAACGTAATAGTATGTGAATGAGTGATTTTGAAACAGAACACCTTTCTTTTTATTTTAAAAAAATGACGGAACCCTACAAAAGAGTTTCCAAATACTTTGTACAACATAAAAAAATAATTGTAAGTAATTTATTGTTATCACTTTTTAACGTGTCATTTTATTATGTATGTTCAACTGTTTTACAGATTGTTAGTGTTTTGAAGAAGGCAATATAAATATATGCCGAAACGTAAACAAAAAAAAACAAAATATGTGTTTTATTTAATAATTATTATTAAGGCCGCTACCCCAAGACATCATTATCACATGCAATACACACGGCCAAGAAAACCAAGAAGGATACTTCAAATTTTAAAATATATATATATATATATATATATGTTCTCTTTCAGGTTTCCGCGGGTAGTAGTATGTGTTGTCACTGGATTCCGGGTTTTCTTCCGCGTTTCCACTGCTTGGTCTTTGGAAAGACCGATGCTGGTTTCTTGACGACGTTTCGGCAAAATCACACTTGCCATCTTCAGGTCTGCGATAACTGTCTGCTTCTGCTTCTTGTTATTCGTAAACTGTTTACGAATAATTGCTATAGTTTTTGGGTTGTAAGTTGTTAGACATGTGTCGTTGTTTTTTAGAATTCTTATCACACTAGGTGTCAAATCTTTTATATATGGTAAACTGAAATATCTTTTATTCATCTTTTCTTTTTGCAACCCTTGCAAACTAACATTGTCCCCAACACTACTGCTCATCATGAGACTCCCTGAAACGCTACCATTATTCCCATACAACACATTATTTATGAACACCCTAGGATACCCATTCTTCACAAGAATATCCCTAATTAAATCATAATTCTTTCTATGGAAACTATGATGGCTCAATCTACACACCCTATTTTTTAATTCTAGAATGGTGTTGCGTTTATACTGGAAACTATGTTGCGAATTATAATTTATGACTCTACCCGAGCTTATGTCTTTTATATACCAATCGGTCAACAGATTACCCCCACTGTCTCTAATCCCTGTAGTGTCCAAATAATTTAACCTAGCATCTACCTCTAGTTCCAACGTGAATTGTATGTGTTCATCTATGTTATTAAAGACACCCAACACATCATTTATCCTATCTGACGGTACGGCCATGATTATGTCATCAACGTAACAGTAAAATAGTGGAGTAGTGAATGGTAACCGAGTAACAATTTTACTCAGGATGTCATTCATAACGAAACACGCCAACACCGGTGACGCCGGATTACCCATTGCTGTGCCGAATTGTTGCCTGTAAATATATTATATGTATAATATATATATATGTATAATAATAATAATAATAGAATTTATTGGCAGAAGATATAACATAAAACATATAAGTCCTTGTTCACAATGGACATAAGACATAAGCTGTACGTAACATAAACGTAACGCGTAAAGTTAAACGTATGAGAAACCAATGCAACTATCCACAGTGGCCGTAGTGCTTATGTCACCTTATGTTATGTTTACGTATTCCTTACGTGTGAACGTAAGAAATACATAAAGTTGAAATAATTTCAACTTGATGTTTTTCTTATGTATTTCTTACGTATACATTTAGTAAAATAAGCTTTTTGAGATTTCCCAACTTAAACCGATTGGTAACGAATTTATAAAAAACGCGGGAAGCCTGTATAATCCCATACTTTCGAATCCTGTCAATTTGAATTGCGATGATTTTGTTCTGATAACGTGAAAAATACAAAGGCTTTATCGATTTTAAATAATATAATTTAATATATGTATCTACTACAAATTCCTGCAATAAGTTGTAATTACTCCATATGAGTAAATATTTGTTGGTGCCATTTACATATTGAGTAAAAAAAGTAAATGTGATTTAGATGATGGAAAAGGGGCAAGTAGATATGGAACATCTTTTATTTCAGTTGGTCAGAACTGAAGCATATTTATATCTAACAAGGCACAATCGAGCTACAAAGATGTGATATACCAAAATGTCTGGAAAGGAATAGCCGAAACACCAGACATCACAAGTATTTTAAACATTAGTTATAGCACTGGTTTACAAATGTGTATTGAATATTATCAATGAGTGATATATGCGAAAGAGCATGGAACGATTGATGGAACGTTACACATGAGAAATTGTTAATTCCAAAGTGCTGTTTGAAATATGTGTGGAAAATGACTGGAATTGTGCTATGTCGAATACCTCCACATACTACTTGTGATGCATCTCAAGGCATACAGCAATACAAAAAATAACTTACACTAAGTATTTTTACTTTAGTACTGAAACGACCACCAAAGCCGAGCACCTTGGTGCAGCATATAATGCTTTTGCTGTCTTTATAACCTTTCCTAAATGTAACAGTGAACCAAATATTCCTGAAGTGTGATTATAACATTCATTGAATTAAAGTGCATTGTCTAATGCATGAATGCGATTAAAAAGCTAATCAGCATATAACATGGAAATTGTTAAGGATTACGATGTTAATAATTTCATTATCTGAGGACGTAATAGTACATTATAATGTAAAAAAAAAATGAGGTGTGGCCACCACACGACTTTCTTATACGTATAAGCGTTTCAAATTATAGAATTTTAAGAATTTTTTTTACAAAAATTATTCAAAATCCTATTCTAAGTACTTCTCTTCTCTTAATAAATCTCTATAGAATGCATACTTTGCAAGATATTATCAAAAAAGTGCTCCCCGCTAAGAGTAAAAGTGCTACTTCCGGTCCGAATTTTAAAATTTCATATATACAAAAAATATTGAAAATCCAGTTTTAAATACTTTTGTACTCTTGATAAATATATATAGGATGCATAACTTACGACATATTTGCAAAACATCGCTATTCGATAAGAGTAAAAGTGGCACTTCCGGTCTGAATTTTGAAATTTTTTTTATACAAAAGATATTGAAAATTATGTTTTAAATACTTTTATACCCGTAACGTACTTGTCTAAAAAGCATGATTTGCGAAATATTCGCAAAAAACTTATTTTCGATAAGAGTAAAAGACCTACTTCCGGTAGGAATTTCGAAAACCTTTTGAAATAAAATTATTCTCAATTTTAATTTTAAGTATATATGAATTCTTTATAAATTTGTTTAAATTTAGTAGTTGACGAAATATTGGCAAAATTCGATTTTTTCGCTGAAGTAAACTGCTACTTCCGGTCTACCGATTTTACTGAAAAACTAATCAGATCTCAAGAGGGAGATTACACACGTAAATACAAAATTTGGAATTGATACCTACAGCGGTTTGACCGCTATCGTGGTCACACACACACACACAGACACACACACACACAGAGACACACAGACATTTTTTAAAAACCACTTTTTCGGTATCAGGGGACTTCAAAACGTGGACATCTGCAAAAATCTCGAGGTCGAAAATTTTCATCATCACAATACTTCCTTATACTACGTATAAGAAAGTAAAATGAATTAAAAACAAGTTACAAGCCTAAGATAGAGCATTTAATATTTGTGTATGTGTGAAAAAAATTGTATGTATAAATAAAACACGATGGTTAAATAAAAAACAAAGGGTTTTATTTCAAATTAAGAAACCTGTATTTGTAAAATACAGATACAATGATTCTTAAAGACTTTATAATGTAATTTAAATAGATAAGCTTTTAATTTGTGTGGTTAAATGAAGTTCATTTGATATATTTGAGAATACATATTATAAATTAAATAGGTTTTACAGACTGGATTTACTCTTCTTGTTTTTACCGGCTAAACCCACTTGTTTTCCTTTCACATTTATTTTTGTTACGTTAATAACAATAACGGTAATATGCAGATTATTTTCCATTCTAACTAAAATTTCAGTATTGTCAAAATTTTTAGGAATTACTAACCTTAAAACGTCAAAATAAATAAACAAAATACCACTATAGCGCATGCGCAAATCCTTACGTTTATGTTCATTTGTGCTTCATTGTGAACAGTACTTAAATTTTACGCGTATCTCGCAAATCTTATGTCCATTGTGAACAAGGACTAAATAGTTAAAGTTGGTTAAAGCGGGAAAATCGTGACTTTGGCTTAAAGTGACTTTGTCGTTCACTTTAAAGTTAAAGTGAAATTATGAAACCGAAATTGGGATCTAAAGTCAACTTTGAAATTTAAAGTTACTTTAACTTGATTATGAAACCGGCTGTAACATGTTTGCTAAAAGCCTTACCAACGACTATATTTATATATAAAGATAATCCTAAATCATTATCAGGGCTCTGCCATTTGCAGTGCATGCTAATAATAATCCGATTATTTTCAGGGCAGTGAGTATGTATACTCGGTTATTGAAATTATTCCGGTTTTCCCATAACTACTACAAATAAAGAGTAATTATATTTTACTTAAGCTTTGCAATTTAGCACTTTTCATTTTAATCAGTCGCCAACTTGGAAACGTTTTCATTCATTTCTTTCACCGCCAGTGTTTAACCTGCAAAATCGACGCGGTAAACACAGAGAAATAGAGTAGGGGAGAACGCGCTTAAAGATGCGCCAACTAAGTTAAATTGAATTCCGCCATTTTGAAGGTTGCTCACAAGCCTTACAAAAATGTTTGGAACAAATAACTTTATTTTTGGACCAGGTCCACGTTTCAACATTTTTTCCTAGCACATCTAACCACATTTTCAATGAATCACCCCGTGGAAATCTACAAATAGTGCAGAATTAATCGCGCTCTTAAAGATGCAATTCTTTCATTCTATTACGGTAATATTTATACCTAGCTCAACAATTCGCATGTAAAGTTCATTGACTTAGAAAAATGTAAACAAACTTACGTGTGAAAAGAAATGCCTTCCGGCTTAAATCTTCGACTGTTACTGCAGCCCAACACAGAGCACGACATGTTAATAACACACACAAGTCCTTTTTAATACAATTAATTAAAAATAACCTCCAAGCTTGACAATTACAACAACACAAGTGCCAATTACCCTGCAATAGAGGCGGGTTGTGAAATCGCAGTCTGCTACTTTGTCACTGCTACTGGTCAGTCACCGTTAGTAACAGTGACAGCAGCTTTAAAGTAGCAGTTCTCTCAGTAGTGTTTTATAAACCCGCCCTTTCACGTGAACGCCAAGTCTGTTACCATAGGAAGGGCGCAGTTATATGCAATACGTTTTTCCTCGACTTGCGACTTGCGACTAGCGAAAATAACCGCTTTCAGTAGTATCAGTGAATATAAACAGTGACAAAAATAGCTGCTTCTTTTCACTGTGACTACCGTGTCACAGTAACAGTTTGTCACTGCTACCGAAAAATAGCAGTTTTTCCCGACACTACCCTGCAAAATGGCGACCACAATAGCGTTTGCTTAAAACTGGATGCGCACTCGTCGAAGCGCGTTCTCCCCTACTCTATTTCTCTGGGTAAACACATATTCTATTAATTATTTCCGTTTCTGTACCTTTTAGACAATAATGTCCTTAATAAAAGTTATAAGGGACAATACTAAAAAAAAAAATCTGAACCCGTAAACTGCAATTATACTAATTAACAAGCTATGCACAAACGACAAATTAGAACCTAGAAAAGCTTTTTGCTTTCATTCAGCAGACACAACAGTTGCGCAACTGTTCAGTGATCATGTCCACTAGACGAGCGCTCACTCTAAACATGTTCAGGAGCGGTCGCCATTTTTGTGAGCGGAAAAATTCTATGCTTACTTAGTGAGCGTATTCTGTACGCATGCGCCATTGATTCATTCCAAGACCAACCTAATCCATACTTCTGAAGAAAGTTACTAGAAAAGTAAGATACAGCAAATTAAAGGTATTGTGCAGTAATAGATGTATTATAATATTGGAGTTCACTCAGTATTTTATTCGGGGTTGGAAAAACCAGCCCTTTCCACTAAAAACTACGTCAAACCTTAATGCAGAAAAACAATTTATTATTATTGTTTATTCGGTTTAATCTCTATAATTTTAACATATGGCAGCAATGAAAAGTACAAATGACAGACGATGACATAAAGGTGAGCGGTCCTGTGCAGCGAACACTCAACTGTTGTGAAGTGAACGGTTGGAGCGGGATCAGTTCCCGATCCGCCTGCTGAATGAAAGCTAACATTTAACATATTTGAAAAGTGAAACAGCCGATCAGTCAGGGAGCCCTTGCAACATTCACCATTCATGCGATTTAATATTTATGTAATAATATTTACATTTTGAATAAATTTATTTTCATTATAAAACCTGTTTTTTTAATCCTAAACGAAATGATACATCTGTTTCCGTCAGCATTTAACTTATATTCGAAACACGAATTATTTTTTCATGCAATATATCTTATTGCCCAATAGATTTTAAAATTAGCGCGCAAATATTTTCTTTGATCTGACGGCAGCCATCGGAAGTGACTCCTCAACTCCTCGCATCTCAACAAACGTTAATAATGGCTGATCATGTTGACCAAGTTCGTATGAATGACTCAATGTTTTCGGCAAATACATTTAGTGTGAAGGAAGAACAGTGCCAAGAAGACAGTTTTGTAGAGGATAAAGTGTACATCTCTGAAACTGCTATTACTACAGACAATGTTGAATTACAATGCCCTAGTATATTCTATGGCAAAATAAAGCAGTATGACGAGTCCACATGTTTGGATAATATTAAAAAAGAATTGCCATCATTTGAAGTAACTGAAGAAAAAAATGACAACGTTAAAATAGGAGGAGGGATCAGTGCTGATAATATTAAAATTGATTTTGATAATGGACTACTTTGTAAGTAAATATTACAAGGCAACTTCTAATAGAAGCAATTCTCTTAGAAGTTTCTGATTGTGCTTTTTGCAAGGATTGATGAAACATCTGCAACATAAATATAAAATACACAACTCGAACACAGAAGAGTTAGAGAGCATTCAGTATTTTTACTGTTTATCGAAAAACAATATCATTCCATTCCTATGTAGTATATTACGTGGTTATTTTGAGAACAATATGAATATATGTTTCATCACTCTGTATTTATTTAAAAAATCCCCAGAGGTGGTTGTAAATGCTACAATTGTTAATTTGTATATTTTTTTGCCAACAGACTGTGAAGATTGTGAAGCATATTACATAGACTATTGTATTGAATGTAGAATGCTTGTCCATATTTTAAACAAACATGCTTTAAATAATGCACATAAGGAAGCACAAAAAGATATCCCAAATGATATTCTAGAAATTCAAGATATTCTTGGACAAATCGGAATATATGCTTTAAGAATTATTCCTGAAGGTGTAAACTTTAGTCCTTTTACTGGACTCACCACAACAGAATGTCCCTGGGAAATGAAAGGTGAGAAATTTGTTTTGGACAAAAATAAATGGCAGTATTTGAATTGGATGCAGTACGTTAATCCCACCAGGAATACTTCTGAACAAAACTTGAGCGTCTTTCGAACTGAAAATAATATATATTATCAAAGCACTCGTCCAATCCAAGCCGGTGAAGAATTATTGGTGTATTTTGGTGAGGAATACGGAAACAATCTGAATAAAATTTTTGAACTGGATTTTGATACCACTACGAAGCAAACCACTAAGGACATATTTGCCTGCACATTTTGCTGCCTTGGATTCAGCTCGAAATCCTATTTAGCCAAACATAAAACCATTTGTGTTGAGGGTAAAACAGAAAACATTTCTATTGAAGGTATTGTAAATATTACATTTTGATGTTTGTGGATTAGTCTACATTGATTTTTCTATTGTAATTCTAATAGGTGTTTTTCACTCAATTCCAGAACTCACACAGTGCCAGGTTTGCAAAATCCACTTGGATCTGAAGGAATATTTGGCAGACCATGTGGCCTTCTGCTGCGAGAGGAATGCCAGGTACGATTGCTCCTACATGAGAAGAGTGTGACAGAAATGACATTTTGTTACCAAGCAGTTTACTATTTTACACTTTGAACTGAAATAAGTAAGCGAGCGAATAATTTAAATACCTCAGTTATTCTGGTATTGAAGCTCTTTTATTATTATTAGTTATATTTTTGCAATATTGAATGGGTTCATGCTATAAATGTTTAGGACTTATCACGTTTGAATTTCTACAAAAGTTAAAATTAACATATTTTGTAAATTACTGTATCTAATGTCAGTTCACAGCTTTAAAATATGATTCAGTGATATAAGTCAAGTTTTGAAGCCGCTGTGCTCCTAAAAATGTCGTGAAATTATAATATTAAATTTTATCATTATAATTAATAAATAAGTTAACTTGTTTTCCTTGGAAATAGCGAAACGAGTTGCTGTGTTTTATGCTTTATAACATTACACATTTTTTTACATTTAACATCTACAAATGTTTTATGTACGAATGGCTCAATAAATCTTGTCTGTAGTTTCAACACTTTGCCCTCAACCCAATTTCTTACAATAAATGCAGGTGACAAAATCAATGAAATGAGTTTGAAAATTGAAAATGAATTTATTACATGCTTTTACCAAATCAGCCACCGTCAATGTTTTTTTTTCATGTAAGATTGAAGGTTTTGTTATTGATGAAGTTGACATTAAAATTTTGAATTTGGATAGTCTGCCACTTTCATGCTATATGGAAAACATTCTACAAGTATACTTTCAGGTCACAGTTGCGAATGAATTGACAGATTGCATACAACATAATAATTGGTAAAACATGCTGGACAAGGTATGAAAAGAGTAGGTGTTATAGTGTTACATTTTTATTCTTTGTTTTTGGAGGCCCGTATGTGTTTATTTGAAATTGGAGTGTTAATTTGTAGGTTAGTTTCACCTTAGCTATCTAATTAACTATTATTATCTCTTTTACATGGCCAACTGGATACCAAGGCCGTGACGTAACTTCGATTTACATTGTTGAAACCTACGAGGAAAGAATAGAACAGGAGATATAATAAACTGGTGGGGGAATAGGTATTATTTAGACGGAAGTTACCACTTTAAGGCAGGTCAGTTATGGCAATATTGACCAATCATAATTTATAAAATGAGTATTTTGAATAACTTTTCATGTATCCGGTATGTTTGATTATGTGTTCAGTGGCGTAACATACATATCCTCTAGAAATTTTTTTTAAATGTTTTCTTTAATACAGTTAGAATAAATGTTACTATATTAAAAAGAATAAAAGGATTGAAAAAATAATGCACTCACGAGACTTCTTTAATTATTATTGAACTAAGAACCTATTTTAAATGATTTTCGAGAACATACGAAGTGTACATATACCCTATACAAAATATTTATGCTCGCCTATGCGGCGGCCATATTGAGTTACCACTTTGGACAAATATTATTGTTAAGGAGACTCTCCTGTTCTATTCTTTCCTCGTAGGTTGAAACTGTTTATGCTAACCTCAAAATACCGTCCCTTATGTAACGCCATCTAGTAGTAGAATAATGAACCCAATAAGAATGGTTTGTTGTACAGTATACTCAAATATTACAATAAACTGATATTCATACATTACATATACATACATTTCTTAAAAGAAATGTGGAATATTTGCAAACAACACTTGTTAAAAATGTAATGTTCTCTGAACTCATTCAATCTTCGTATTTTTGTACATGTTTGATGTACTTTTTCCGCTTTGGCGCTATACGCTATATTAGTGTGACGTCACTAGGCCACATATTGTGTAGAAATAATGTAGGAGCATTTTCTCGCTTGCCATCTACAACTAAATGCCCCAGGCCCTGGTTCTGCCTCTCGTCTGCAAAGTTCTTATTAATAAAATTGACAAACAGATTATACATACAACACATACCTAATTAATTTTTTCCACAATTTTCTAGCATTTGCTTCTGTTGGAAACTTAAAAAACTTACAAGTTTCTCGATTATTATAGTGTTTGCAGTCGGGGCCCAACACATTACCATTTTGCTATAAATTTTGATCTACGTGAACATTATATAATAAATATTTTAATACTGTATACTTACAATTCAAATATGCTTAGAATATTAAATTATAATATATGGAATGTTGTATGAACAC
Organism: Amphimallon solstitiale; assembly: GCA_963170755.1. NCBI lineage: Eukaryota > Metazoa > Arthropoda > Insecta > Coleoptera > Scarabaeidae > Amphimallon > Amphimallon solstitiale. The sequence goes on from OY720685.1 coordinate 22,032,124, forward strand.
CACGTAAACAAAGCTATCTATCTAAAAAGTAGGGTTATGAAAATCTATGAAACCTTATTAAATCACAAAACTCACATTATAAAACAATTTAAGTTGGCGTATGTATAGTTTTTTCAGTCTCTATTGTTATTTCACACGTACAAATCACTATTTACTTTTCAAAATCAAATAAAACACAAACAAAGATTCACCATTCGCAAATACCAATATGAACGAAATTTGTTTAGATAATGGACCTTGACCACTCCAACAAAAATGGCGATAGTGACGTCACTACTAATATAGCGTATTAAAATTTGCTAAATCTCTTTCCAGTTGGCATATTTAAATTTTACGATGATAGCAAGGTGCAATATTGGTAATAATTACAGCATTTTAATTATAATTATAGCGTTCTTATTTATCCAATAGGTTGCAGTCTAATTACATAACCAAAATTAATAGTGTAGAGATATTCACAATAAACACACTTCCTTACTATACTATACTTGTTAAAATTGTACTAAATCAGCCGTCAAGTATCTCCTTAATTATTTAATTTTTTTTACGTATTACAGTGACAATTTCAGTCTTTATGTGTGTAAGAGTTCAAGTAAAGTATTGAATATCAAATACAGTGGTGAGAATAACTTTCGTATTAATGTGAACCCTTAGTTCTGGCGGGGACTTTATCTGCTTCATTAAAGCGCATTAGCCAAATTAATGCTACCCTTGCATTGATGTTTACCATGAGATTAGATGTATTTATTTATTTTCAGAAAGTGTATTCTACCGACACCACCGGTCAAACAAGCGTCAACAGCATTGAAGGGACGCAAGAGATCCCTGCGTAAAATCTATAGATGTGAGCAGTGCAAGTACAGGACGAAGTACCAAGCAGATCTCAAGGAGCACACCAACAACCAGCATCACAAATTTAAAATGTATAAATGTGGGATTTGTAGCAGACGTTTCAAGACTAAAGGATGCCTCGGGCCGCACGTGATAAATACGCACGCTTGTGTTGTAGGAAAGGACGACCAAGAACAATCTAAGACTGATTATAGCATAACAAATATAGAAGTAGAACAATCCAGCTCACGAGATCAAATTAAAATATTTAAATGTTCGCTGTGTGTGTTTCGAACAAAATTTAAACAAGTTTTAGGAAAACATGTAAACACTAAACATTTGAAGCCATTTGATTATAAATGCGACTCTTGTGAATTTGGAGCAAACTACAAAAGTCAGTTAGAAAGACATATAAAAAGTAAACATCTGAAGGAATTTAATTATAGATGCGACTCTTGTGAATTTGGAACAAACTACAAAAGTAATTTAGAAAGACATATAAAAACTAAACATTTGAAGGAATTTGATTATAAATGTGATTTTTGTGAATTTGGAACAAACCAAAAATGTTATTTAAAAAGACATATAAAAACTAACCATTTGGGGCAATTTCATTACAAATGCAACTCTTGTGAATATAGATCAAACATGAAATATAATTTAGAAAGACATATAAAAAGTAAACATCTGAAAGAATTTGATTATAAATGTGACTCTTGTGAATTTGGAACAAACCTCAAAAGTCATTTAGAAAGACATATAAAATCTAAACATCTGAATGAATTTGATTATAAATGTGACTTTTGTGAATTTGGAACAAACCTCAAAGGTCATTTAGAAAGACATATAAAAAATAAACATCTGAAGGAATTTGATTATAAATGTGACTCTTGTGAATTTGGAACAAACCAAAAAAGTCTTTTAGGAATACATATAAAAACTAACCATTTGAGGCAATTTCATTACAAATGCAACTCTTGTGAATATAGAACAAACAAGAAATATAATTTAGAAAGACATATAAAAAGTAAACATTTGAAGGAATTTGATTATAAATATGACTTGTGAATTTGGAACCAATACCAAACAGCATTTATAGTATCATATAAAAACCAAACACCTGAAGCAATTTGATTATAAATGTGACGCTTGTGAATTTGGAACCAATACCAAACAGCATTTACACTATCATATAAAAACCAAACACCTGAAACAATTTGATTATAAATGTGACTTTTGTGGATTTGGAACCATTACCAAACAGCATTTACAGTATCATATAAAAACTAAACATTTGAAGTAACTTGATTATCAATGTGACTCATGTAAATTTGGAACACACTTCAATTGAAGACCTTGACTGTAGACACTCTATGCGCAAAAATATGTGGAACGCTTTCTTTCGACCAAAGAATTACTAATCCAATGATCCGGATTTCAGTCAAACCGAACGAACGCTTGCGTTTATTTGAATTCTTGATATGTTGATGATGTGTTTGCAGTGATACCCGATTCTTTCAATACGGTAGCTTTCTTAAACATTTTAAATATCCCTCAATACATTTCACACATGAATTAGAAAAAGAAAGAACTTTACCCTTCTTAGATCTAAAAATTTCAATATCAGACAACAATTTTCAATTTGATATTCATAGAAAAGAAACACATATAGACAATTACATTCAGAAAGACTCATATACTTTTCACAAATACAAAGAGAGTAGTTTTTATTTTTTAATCAATAGATTACTTTCAATCTCCCTATCTCCTACGAACTTTAAGAAAGAATTGGACTATATTTTTCAAGTTGCAAAATCGATTGGTTATAATAAACAATTAGTACTGACAGTTAAAAATAAGCTAGAGAAAAAAAATTCATAAGCTCAAAAACTACATTAACGCCAGACATTCTAAATAACAATAAAAAATACTGTAAGATATCTTTCCATAAAAACTGGCATAACAGTGAAATAAAACTGTTTAAAAAATACAATTTAATTGCAGCTTTCTCCAACAATAATAAAGTACAACAGTGTCTAAAAACTAAAATTGTTAACACAGATCCATTGAAAGAATCGGGCATTTACAGAATACGTTGTAGTGGTTGTCCAAAATTATATATCGGACAAACCAGAAGAAACGTTCAAATAAGATATAACGAACACATGGCTCATGTCAAATTACACAATATAGAAAAATCCGCATTAGCTCTACATCATAGTGATTCAGGTCACAACTTCAGCCTAGAAAATGTTAGTTTAGTTAAACAAAGCAACAATAGAAATTTAGATATGTGGGCAGCCATATACATGAAAAAATATAAAAATTATCTCCTGAACAATGATATTTCTCCCCTTAATAACAAACTGTTATCTTGTATACCGACATCGGTTAACACTTAAGACACTCTCGAAATATGTATTCAACTTTTGTGTAATATCTTATTTAGAATTGTTAATCCATAATCCTGTCACTGTTAAATTAACCCGTTGTCTTACTCAGAAATATTTTGTATTTAATATTGTCAATATTCGTTGTAATTTGCTTTAATCGTTTTTCAACTACCGTTAAATTTGTTCTGTATAACATGTATTTTTATCATAAAATGTCTCGTAGATTAGGTTTAAATAATTATGTAAATCTTTTCATTAATATCCTATTAGAATTGTTTCCGTAATCCTGTCACCGTTAGTTTTAACCGTTGTTCTTTCTCATTAATATTTTGTTATTTCCCATTTAACTAATTCTCTTAATTTTATACTGTTAACATTCGTTGTAATTTAACATTAATCGTTTTTTCACCCTACCTTTAAAATTTGTCTGAATAACATGTATTTTTTTTATTATAAAATGTCTCGTAGATGATATGTTTAATAGTTACTACTGAAGATGTGTGCAGTGCACACGAAATGTTACATCTAGTAAATGAAACTAATTTTTGTGAAAAAGGTGTTTATTTTATTATTATTTTTGTATTTCACAAGTGCTCAACATATATTACTACTTTCTGAAACCGAATTCTTGAATCCGGGCGGAATCTCCTTACCCCTTAGAATCCGTCTTATTTTACGATTAGCAGATTTCAAATCCATGAATCGGTAAATTCTTACCTTAAATGTTGATTATTTTGTTTTTTATTTGTGCTACAAAAAAAATTTTTAACAAAAAGCGAATGATGAAGTCCTAAAACTAACGTCAACTAAAGTCTTCGCCAAGAACAAAATCGCATCCAGTTGTAATTAGAGTAACTGTCATGTTGGGGAATAATTTCTTTAGCACCTATTGTGTTGTAAAAACTGTGACTTACTTCTGGTATGTAATAGGAACGAATTCTTCAATTTTTTTTTCGTTCATAAAGTTATTCTATTATTTATGAATGAGACACATTTAAAAGAAAATTTTGCAATAATGAAGCATTAGCTACCAATGCTTGTGCTTTTATGATAAGAAGTTTAAAGTCTTCTTATAAAGAAGCTGTGCATATCTTACCCATAAATAAGTTAGCAAGTGAAAGGTTACATTCATATGTCAGAAAAAAAATGTGACAGATCCAGACAGAATAGGATTTGATGTTTTATGACTGGTGTCAGATAAGCACATACTAGCAGTCCTTTGTATTTTGTAATTGACAGAGTGATTATTCTCAAATGCATTTGGAATAGTTGATTAAATAAAGAAAAGTAAGAGTTTATTTATTCAAGAATTGCTGATGCACATTCCTGAAATGATATTAAACATAAAAATAACATGCCTCAGTATAAAGGAAAGAAGCTGCACGACAATTAATGTATTTAAGATATCGCGGATGTATTGAAGCCAAAAAAGAGACACTACTAAAGTCGTTCAGAGAAATTATTATTATATTTATGTAAATCATTTCTGTACAATAATTGTGTACTCATGTTTTTTGAAGTTAAGGCATAATGTACTTCTATTTTGTAATACATACTTTATGAGTTATGTAGTAATATTGTTTAGATTCTATGTAATTACATGCATTTTTATCTAAACCGGTTTTGTTATTATATTCTATTAACTGGTTGACTTTCATTATTAAAATCAATATTACCAGTTAGGTAATTACTACATATCGGACACGAAAAGTTGATGACTCATCGCCCATGGGCGCACTATTGAAATTTTCTATTTTTAAAGTGTTTTAATTTTATTTATATAATTGGATAACAAGTGGGTGGTGATCTATAAAATACAAAATAGGGGAGAGTCTGGATCAGTGGCCCCCATTTTATAAAAATAATAATAAAAATAAAAATTGACTGTTTCTTTACGATTTGACTCCACTAGACAAAAGAAATAATATCTTGAAGTAGGTTACTGCACTCTGGTGTGGTAATTTTTTTTTTAATAAAGTTGTAAAAAAAATAAAAATGTAATGCAAAGTGGCCACTGTAAATACATGGATGGTACAGTGGCCTTTAGAATATGGTACTATGGCCACTACTATTTAAGAGAAAGTAGGAATCATAGAAAACTAAAATAGGTAGGTATTTGACATATTTATTGATAGAAAACAATAAGTACTTCTATTAGACAAAAAGTAGAAAAAATAGGAATAAGTTTAATACACATTATACGGTGTTAAATTAATAAATTTGCTGTTCTAGCAGTGGCCCTTTTTTTTACGGGCTCGGATAAATGGAGTTCGATATCACTATTTGAAACTGTAACTATATCAGGTACAGATGGATAAGTGAAATTGCAACCACGGCGTCGTAAAAAAGTCACACTCAGTTCATCAGTGTCTCTTAAAAGTTCAATCACGCGACCGGCATAATATTTTAATTTTTTTTTTGTAGCAAATTTCACAAGGACGAATGAGTTTACACCAATAGTTGCAATTTCATTTTGTGCAAATTCAGTGGCTTCGTCCGATTCAAAAAATAACTCATCGTCATCACTGCTGGCCAGATCGAGATCGCTACCACTGGAGCTTTCATCTGATTTCTTACATTTGGATAGATTTTTTGCTAGTTTTCTAACTTCACTTGGGCAGTCTGCAATTTTCCTTTTCACCACTAGCGCTTTTTTCATACCAGACTTTCGAGTTTTATTCATTTCTCGTTCTTCTGCGAGCCTTTTAAGAACTGGTGTGTTGGTTAAAATTTCAGTTGTCTTCTTTTTCCTCTGACGTTTATTAATAGAAGTTGATGCGGCTGCAGGGTAAGGTTTTACAATAGTAGGAGAAATGAACTGCTTTTCTGGCGTCCTAGGTTGAGAGCTGCTAGAGGATGGAATGTTCTCCAATAGTTGACGTGGTTCACAATAAGAAAGGTCGTCTATGCTGTGACTAATATTCCGGCCTTTGTTTAATATACCCGTGGCACGGAAACCCGCCATACAATTTCGCTGACTAAAAGCAAGTGGGTAAGAATCTCCCAAAATTTCAGCGATGTCGTAAATAGTGACTCTTTTGCCCGGATTATTGAGTAACCACGCTTGACAACTTTGGTTATAAAAGTTTTTTAAGGGGTAATAAACGCTTTTGTCTAATGACTGAAGCTTATGGCTTGTATGTGGCGGTAGTGTTAACAAAATAATATTATTTATTTTTGCTAATGTAATCACCTCCAATGAGATGTGAGTCTCGTGGTTGTCCATTATCAATAATATTTTTGATTGCGGTGTTGGTTTAGTGTGTTTTATAAAGTAATTCAACCATTGAACAAAAATCTCTGACGTGTCATCCAGCCTGAAGGTGATGCCGTTCCAATTGTTCCAGGTGGCGCGTTTTTTATCATATGCTCTTTAAAATATTTCCTCGGGAATACCAAGACTTACTTTTCCTGTTTGTTGAACTGTGGTAAAAGCCGTTTCATCAACATTATATATCTGGTCCGGTTTCAGATTATGAAGTTCAAAAATCTGTCTTAGATTATTAAAAAATTGTTGTACAACAGGCTTATTAAATCCCATGGCTCTCCCTAAAGATGTAGCTTCTGCTGGCCTTACAGACAACTCTCCGCGTCTTTTCATAAAGCCGTTAAACCACAACCTTCCTGCTGTACAGTTTGTTTTCCATGACGGCGGTATCTTTTTTTGGTTAGACATTGCTAAGTCAAACGCTAGCTTCCGGGCACATTTGGGATTCAAACCATGTTGAAGTTTCGTCATTGTTTGGAAAAATTCACTTAGAATATCTTCTTCTTCTGGAGAGAATATTTGATTCACTCGATAGTTCGTAGTTAATCTCGGTTCCCCTTCTAAAAGTGACGAGTTCCAGTCAATTTCGTCTTCTCTGTCCCTGCACTTGCTAACATATCGTCTTAGTGTGGTGCGGGGAATGTTATATCTGAGGCTTGCTGCTTTAACAGATAATCCACCGGCTATGATATTGCGAATTGCGTTGCGCATTGTTTCTGATGAAGTTTTTCCTATCTCCACATTGGTGACCTATTGTCGAGGCATGTTCAATATCTGGAACAAAAACGTGTTAATTGAAATCATAAAAAATCTTTATATCAATCGATTTTTTAGTTCAGGTACAGTGGCCACCACTTCTTCATCAAATAAAGTAGTGACCACTGTTCTTGCATTTTACATGGCCACTGTACCGTAAGTAACATGGTTGAACAAAACCAACAAATAAAGAAAATCGCTTTAAAGAATCAAAATATTGATATACCAATGAATATTATATATATTATGAGCTAGTCATTAAACACAACTTTACAAAAATATTTGTTTATTTATCCAGGAATCATATTTCCACTTACCTGATATATTTACTGCAGCAACATAAAATTAATAACAACACAGCCGCTAAAAACGAGCGCTGTAATTTGAAAGGAAAACTTGTCCAACATATCCAAAGTTGTATAAGTAAGTTTTGCACTAGATGGCAGAACCTAAACATTCTGGATTACAGTTTTAGACGCAAATGGCCACTGTGTTTGCGTGGCCACTGTAGCAGACCCTCCCCTACCTTATTATTTGTTCATTTTGTAGTTCAAGTCGAGTAAAGGGGTATTAATATTTACTAGCGATATTTTCTCAAGGTTAACTTTTGTAAGGTTTATTCTCTTTGAATGAAGTACATCCTTGTAGATAGAATACGTCCTTTCTACATCGCAACTGGTTATAGGTGCGTACTGGAAATATTTTTTTATTTCAGCGTATTTAACAGTTAGATTTTGTGTGATTGTCCCCATACACAATAGCCGCAATGTTATTAAATCTGGATTTCTATTAAAAACTGTGTCTATCTTTTGCCGAAGGCAACATCCGAAGTCACTTGGAATACTTTTGAAATTATTAATAGCCACAACTAATGATTTCGATTTTCAAAATATGTGATTAGTTTAGGCAAATTTCCAAAGTGTTTCTGAATGAATAACAACTGATTTTTTAAATTTGGGATTTGTGTTAGTTCCTTGCACTCAGAAATACTTCGAGCATCGTCATTATAACATGTAACGAAATTTTGTAAACTCGGAATTCTCTGCATAAAAACTAGTAGCTTCCAACCATGTGCCCCATCTAGTTATTACTGGCGAGGAAGGCAGTGACAAAGATGGAAGTTTTTCACTGTAAAGTACTCTCGATGGTGCTTTTCTGAAAACTTTTTTAAAAGTGGATACAAGTCTATCAACTTCCGGATAGGTGTCTCTATTCTGTGGAGAGCATCAGAGCCAGTAGATTAACAGAGTACCGCATTCTTTTGATGTTTGAATTACCGGCGCAGCGGCTATTTTAATGCTTAAATGTTGCTTTCAATCTTAAACAATTGTCTTGACTAATATTATAAATTATTTAGAGGCCATAAACTGCAATAAGACGTTAATCTGCATATTTTTGTAATATGCGTATATACCGGTATATACTAAATTGGATTAAAAATGGCGACCAAGAATTAGAATGCGGTACTCTGTTAAGGGGGGGTTTTACTTGATCGTTGTATGCCACAAAATGGTCAATTTTAACGGAAAAAATCGCAAAAATTAAGGCACATGAAAAAGTTGCCGCAGCATGAACGAAATAACCAATATTTGTTCTAATGACTCACGATTAAAATTTGCAATTATATTAAAAAATAGTTAAAATACAACACTTTGAATTTTTTTCATTTTATAGCGATATAAAGCTTACTGTGCTTAAAAAGTACTTTTTTGAATCGTGATACCCTAGATATTTTTATTGTGGACACGACAATGTATTTACTTTACTTTCAAAATAACCCTGGTCTACAAAAAATGACTTTGAAACCAATGAGTATGATCACAAATTCCGTACTTATAAATGGCAGTTAGGCAACACACAATTCAATGTCTAAGACCAAGGATATGGAAGGTATACCTGATCAACTGTATTAAGCCGAACATCAAATAAACAGATATTGTATTCAACTTCTTTTATTACCTTAGGTACCTTAGGTAAACGAATGTTTCATTCAGATATCGGCTTTATTTTGTAAATAATATTTGGGAGAATGTATTCGATATTAATTCTTAGTCTGGAATAACTATATGTTGTTATTATTATTATGAAATTTTACTTGTTACTTAATTTCTGGCGGTCATATGTATTTACTTTAGATGTTGAAGGTTTTTAATCTTAATAATATGAGTAATGTGGTAGAAAACTAAAATATTACAAAAATAATTCTGTGTTTAACAGTAACAGTGCCTGTTTTTTTTTAATGTAAATACCTATACATATTGCAGTGATCTTGAATAAATAATAATATGTAAATAAATAAGTATAATCAAGATCACTTTAAGATTTTATTTAAATTAATTTTTACTTTATTCATTTTCACCATGATGTGTATAAATATTTACTGTATTAATAATTTATGAAAACTTTATTTTTATTTAAGTAAAACATAAAAGAATCTTAATAAAATTTTTATAAGGTTATAATTTTAAGACTTATTAAATGCTACGTAAAAAGGATCGAGCAGGTGTTCCTCGCACAAATACGTCTGGCATTGGCAAGGACTGACCGGTACAAAAAGTGTTGTTTATCAGGTGCTCGGCTGAGTCATAATGTATAGACGGATTTATGGTCACATATTTGTTTACCTCTCGCAAGGATTATTAATACGCTGTTTCCTCATGCAACCGATAAGAGCAGCACCGTCGACATACAATTTTGGGAGATGGATTCGTGCTTAACGAAAGTTGCCGTACGTTTTTGTAAGGAAATTTACGAATAAAAGCGCGGACAGATAAAAATTTCGGCAATTGCTGGTGAAAACCGCAATATTAGCAAGTCTAAAAGTAGGTGAAAACCGCTTCCTCCCTCTTCTTTAATAGGATTATTTTAAAATCCGGACTTAGAATAATTTCTGAGATTTTCAATACTTATAAAATTTTTACAAGATTCTACACTTATAATAATTTTATTTTTAACATGCTGCGCGCATTACATTAAAATGTTTAAATGTATTCGAATAACTACCTATGTATGAAATACTTTTATTTTTATGAACTCGGTGTTTGAATTTATTTAATTTCATTTTTATTTTCTTCTTTCTAGAGGGTTTTGTTTTGCATGTAGGGTACTATGCCGTACGTTATGACAAAACTTTCTAGCATTTGTAATGATAACTTTGAATAACATAATCATTTTCTTTTCCGTATAAATTATTTTTCTTTTAAATTTATTCATCCTACAAAGGATATTTGAAACTAATAATTTTGTTTATGTGTATATAGGTTATATATATATATTAAGTGAACAAAATCTTTTATTGAAAATTATGGAAGAGTTTAATACGATGTATGAAGAATTAAGGTGATTAACAATATTTGTTATAAATGTGTGTATAGTGGCGTCTCCAAATTCTGTATTTGTAGTGGTGTTTTTTTTTGTATTGGAATTTCGTGAAAAAGGTAAAGTTTATTTTCTTTTAATGTATATATATATATATTATTTCTTTTTGATATGAGAATTAAGTATATTTTGTTGTATTTGGGTGTTCAATATTAACGTGTTGAATAATACATCAGGGATGTGTGAAATGAATTATGTCATTATTTAATTCATAGCATGGAGTCCTGGTGAATTTGATATACACGAATTGGTCTTGGTGGTACTGCGTTTGGGAGCGAGAAAAGGCACCAGGCAGAACTAATCAGGGCTGAGTTAATTTATTGAATACGCAGAGACATTGTTTTATTTCACTTTATTTATTTAATTAAAAATATATATATTCCTTAAGGGGTGTGCACATGATGATGTATGTTCGGGTTGCGTCCGACGAGCTGAAAATGACATGCTCGTAGGGTGGAACTTTGGGATACTCTTCTGTGTGAATTTGTTACTGATGGTACTGTGTTGGGAGCGAGAAAAGGCGCCGGACAGGACTAATTAGGGCAAAGCCACTTCCTTAATGTCTATATTTTGTTATTAAATAGTAGACCGCACAATTTTATTTTTTTTTTATTTACATTCCAGTACAATTCATCACGGTTAATTTATTTTTAATTTTTGATTGTTTACATGTATCTATGACAAATATTAATAATAATAATCACGTTCACATTTTAGATATAAGCTTGCACGACATGGTGATTTCATTTACTCTTTATTTCTTGTAATATTTTATTGTTTATGATGTATAAATCTGAATTATGACCGAATATTGATTTTGGATGTGTAAATATTTGTAGATTAAAACTTTTGAATTTATTTAGAATTATTTTATTTTAATAAATTAGATATTAAGATTTATTTTGTATTTTATTTCTTTACCTGACCTGGAGATGATTAAAGAGAAGGAGAATCAAGTCATATTTTCTGCCCCTGAGAGAACTATTTATTTTCAAACTGAGCTAGTTACATGTAGAATGTTTTGCTTAACCTACCTTTCAGCAGAAAGTTCACCGTATCATAGTCTAGCATAAGGCCTAGCACTAGGATGCGTGCTTGACTCCCAGTTACGACTTAATTAAGTAAACTAAATTTATTTTATTTATATGTAAATTTGAAAGAGTCACAGCAATATGTATTATAATAAACAGATGTTTTGGATTATTGAATATTATATTCTTCCCAATTTGCATTGATAGCGTTGATTAGCGAAATTAAATTATAAAACATTTTGTCAGAAGTAAGATTCGAACTAACTTTTATCACCAAATAAAGAAAGTCGTATTGATTTGTTCATAAATACATGGGGTTGTTATAGACAAGCAAATTTTAATATATTTCAGATATTTGTCGGTGTTCATTTATGATTGATTACGTGATAATATTGATGTGTCTACTTAATTAGACTTTTTTCTGTTCCTTAATATTCTCCTCGTTTTCAAAATGTATTTTATTTTTCAAGAACAATGTTCCGGCTTTATGGAATTTCAGAAATGCAGTTTTCTTCGGCAATAAATACATTATTATTATTAATTATGAAGTTGCACGACTTATTATTTCTAACCTTACATTTTAAAGCTTTTTAATAATATGAACAATGTTTGTAGAAACCTAAATCTGACAAAAACAACTTTATGTCTTTGTAAGATACGAACTTAGAGGTTTGCCGGACTCTTCAAACTAAGTTGCATTGGTTGTAGGCAAGAAGTTAACAATTTTGAGTTTTCTAGTTGGTAAAAGCACTTATTTAAATATCTGAATTTGTTGTACCTTCATGTTTTTGTTTCATTTATACTTTTTATTCAACCTGTATATAGATTTTTAGCGGCATCTTCGGACGGAATAATTTCTAATCAAAACGCGGTTATTGAAGTAAAGTGTCCATTCAAGGCTCGCGAAGCGACTCCATTTGAAGCTACGGGGCAAAAATAATTACATTTTTAGAAATTAGGAACAGCGAATTACATTTAAAATCTAGGCACCATTACATGTACCAAATATAGGGGCAGTTAAACATAGCTCAGAAAGATGTATGTTACTTATTCATAGTCTGGATTCCGAAGGATACTTGGTATGAGACAATGTACAGAGATGAAGAACTCTGGCCAGAAATGGTAATTAAGTTAGAGCGTTAGAGTAATTTTATATTCTCGCTTTATTACCTGAAATTATTGATCCTCGTATTTTAAGAAATCTAGAAATTAGAGACGTCAAATTGGAGAATTAGTATGTACCTACTGATTGTGACACGTTTAGACTAAACTCTATTTGTCCATTCTTGTTTATTTTCTACACTGTCTATACTTTTGTAAACATTTTTTTTGTTGTAAAAAACATGAATTAGGCCTACTGGGAATACCGTGAGAAAAAAAACGCGCTTTGCACTCTACCTATAAGGTGGTGCGGTAAGGAATGCGTTTGACGTTTTGTCTGCCATATACGGTTATTTAAAAAAATTATCGAAACTTTACTGAAAAAAAATTATAGAATATAAGGTATAAATAAAAAAAAATGATAATATCAATAACAATTAATTGTAAGTTGTTGTTATAAATGATTAGTTCGGAGTCCGCAGAGTTCGTATCACGGTGAAATTTTTATATTTGATTTCGCTAACTAACAATACCAGTGTCGACTGTACAGAATATAATTTTCAATAATTTAAAACATGTGCTACTTAAAGAATATAAATTTTTACATTTTGTAAGAAACACCAGCATTGTTTTTTTATCAGATTTCAGTTTTCTCTATTACAAAGCATCAATATGTAAAGTAAATACAAATGATGGTGAGAAATAATAAGAAGTACAACTTAAATAATTGATAATCATAAATAATAATAATAAAGTTTTATATTTATTGCAGAATAAGATTTAATATCTAATTAATTTCGGAAAATATCATTAAAATAATTACAAATTACATAAAACGGGAGTCTTAATAAAACTAAATACATACAAGCCTAAAGGATATTCAGAAAGAGCAAAAACAAATTTCGAATATAGTAGGCCGGCCCACTAATATTTTCATGCAATAATAAATGCAGGAGACAAATACCCCAGATTTATTTGCATGCCAGTTAACCAGGCATTGTTTCATGTTTCTGTTCATCTACCTGCATCGTGTAAAAGATACAGGCATATTAAGCTCCGTAAATATATTCAATGTATTTCAGGCAACCCGACATACGCCGTTCGGGAACTTAATCTACTGGCTCTGGAGAGCATGTGCTACACAAGTAATATGCAGCACATAAGGCAGTGGCGGCTCGTGCTAAAAATTTTAAGGTGTTCTGCAAGTTTTACAAAAAAATTTACCTTGCACGGGTAGTAAGAGGTTGTCTCCCATCGATCTTATCGTGCTTTCTTCGCCTTCCGCACTGAAGTAATGGATTTCTGGAACGATTGTCAATTGTCACACAAAAAAATAAGAGTCACTAAGCACTACTTTACTAACAAATTATTTTTTATAAATTAAATCTATTCTACGTTCTTTTCGATTTGCAAATTTTGTTATCACTTTGTCATTAAAATTGTGTATTTCGGAGATAAACTTTTTTTCGATAGATAGCATGGAAAGAGATGTTAAACGATCTTCGGTCATTGAATTTCTGAGAAACGTCTTAATTCGATTTAGTGTTGAAAAGCATCGTTCGGCCTCTGATGTTGTCATGGGAGTTGTTATTACAATTTCTAATAATTTGCTAGTCTCCTTCAACGTATCTCCCAGATTGTTTTTTATTAAAAATTTTAGAAGAGGTAGTGCGCCTTTTAAAGATCTACAATTAGTTCTTGAGTAAATAACAGACAATTCAGTTCGTAATCTTTCTTTCTCAAGGGTGGGATAATAGGAGCATGCGGAAGTGAGTTTGTCCTCAGGAAATTTACTGCAATACTCTCCAAAGCATTCCGAAAAAAAAGTGATGCCACTACTAGATGCTCTTTAAAATGAAATCGATCTTTTGCACAATTTAGAATAACATCACACACCTCTAAAGCCGAAATTCGATGATTAAATCTGCTGTTATTTGGACGTTTGCGTTTTTCTGGTGGTGGCTCATCGCTTATTAAATCTGATGCTTCACTTATGATGTCAATATTATTTCGAACTTGGCCTATACTGCGTTCAAAATTTTCGATAGCGTCTTTTACTAGAGTGGGATCAATTTTTCTTTGCTGCAATTGATTAAACAGGATATCTACATGGGGCACTACATGATGGAAAAAAGTCAAAAAGGCCAAAAATTGAAGATCGGATCATTTAATGTACGGCGAATAGAGGCGGCTGCACTACAGACTGTGTTGTTGGAAAATTGTTCTTCTATTTCTTCCATACACTCAATGAGAGAGGCCCTATTTTCGTACACAACATTAATGGTCCTGATATTAAAATTCCAACGGGTTGTAGCGCCGTGGGGGATCCTTCTGTATACAATCTTGTTTAACACTTCTACTCGTTGGGGTGAATTACTAAAAAAGCCGGGAATGTCTTGTAGATTTCCAAAAAATACACGTACTTGCGAATTTGCAGAAGCAGCTTTAGACATAATTAAATTTAATTGATGGGCATAGCAATGTACATAGTGCGCAAAAGGGTACTTTTTTTTAATCAATGCTTGAACGCCTGCGTGTTGTCCGCTCATCACCGCTGCTCCATCGTAACTCTGTGCAATCAGTTTGTTTGGTGAATTTTGAATTAAAGCATCTATGACACTTAAAATTGTTTTGCTAAGTGTTTCTGCATCACATTTTTCAGGAATGACGTAGTTCCACCATTTGAGTTTTTGCAGCAACATCCGTTGTTTCGTCCGCCATGATCGCCAAAAACGGGGAATTATTAATTTCCTCAATTATTTGTTCTTGGCAGACTTCAAGTATGCACTGTAACAGATCATTCTGTATTTCTTTGGAAGTGCCTTTAAATACCGAACAATTTTTTAGGTGCTCACTTAGAGTTGCATCTAATTCAGCCGAAAAATTAATAAGTCCACGAAATATCCCCGGATTCTCAGAAGTATCGCTCTCATCATGTCCCCGAAGGGCCAATTCAAAAGCTCCACAGAATTTTATACAATTAATAATTTTTGATAAAATATGCCGATTCTGTGACACATTTTCATTATGTCTCTGTATATTTACCCAATAAGCAGAATCTAGTTGAGCCATAATATTAGTTGACCCTAGTAACACAAATTCCATACAATTATGAAGATAGCTTTTAGAATTCCCATGTCTTTTTATTTTCAAACTTAAGTGCTCTAGATCCGTGACCCCTATTTCCGTCCAAGCTTTATCGCCACCAAAAAGTAAAGAGGGAAAACAATATAAAGCATTTTTTTTGTTGCATCCACAAATCCATTCGTTTTTTGAATAAATATCCTTGCTAAATTTACGTGTATAATTTTTCCCTCTACTTACACCAGTTTTTTCAATAGTGATATCTACTAATGGCCTACCTTTTGCTTTTAATTCTAACTTTTCTTCGTATGAATATTTAAAGAATCTCTTCACATTAATTAAATTAAAGACTACCTCCATAATACACAGAGTTTATATAAATTGTCAACAATACACAAAAACAAAAGCACGCGCACTCTAATATTATTGTTTTTATGTTAAACTCGCCGCACCGTAAAAAAAAGTCGCCTTTCGCGCTGCACTAAATGCAGCGAACAGGCCTGCTAAAATCAGGCATTGGTTTTAAACACCCGGGGGGGGGGGTGCGCGCGGGTGTTTGAAAGAGCTCTGAGCGCACGTTCGTGTGGACCAGATAAGGAACAAGTGAGCGATCGCGCGAATTAGGTTGGTTATTCCACTGGTCGCCTATTGAATATTATTTGACTTTGATGTTTTTGCTTTCATTTTATGTTGGAATTTCGGAAGGGAATATCTCTGCTTCTACTGATCGGATTTTGATTATTGAGGTGTCAAATTGTAGGGTTTGATGTCCTCTACAGGATGATGTAGAAAAATATGTAAATTTTTTGATATACAGGGGGAGAATTTTCACAACAATATGTTACGCTTTTATAAACATCAGAAATGTCGGAAAAATTATGTAAAAGAAAACTAGTTATAACTAATACAGGTTCGCCCGCCCAATTTTTTAGGAGCTCTGCAGCACTGCAGCGCTTATGCGCTAGTCGCCACTAATATAAGGATATGTTTCCTTTAATAGTCTGCCTGTTTTATACATATATGCGGCACTGTCACTAACAAATAAAAGTAGGTATTTATCCTCTGTACCTGTTGTCCGCAGCATTTTGTGCAAATTCTCGTCAATGGTTTTAGCAACTGTTTCCGCATCAACTGTATTTATAGCTTTAGATACTATTACATATGCGTTATATAGAATAGTTGGATGTAGTACACCAGTTACAACATTTATCACACAGCGTCGATTAACATCTCTAAATCACCAAGATGGCGATTAAGTGCGGTCACTGCGGTGAATATTTTCAAATGCATTAGGAATAATTGGTTAAATAAAGAAAAGTAAGAGTTTATATATTCAAAGAAATGATGGTGCACAATCTTGAAATGACAGTAATCATAAAAATAACATGCCCCAATGTAAAAGAATGAAACTGCACGGCAATTAATGTTTTTTAACATATTGCGGGTGTATTGAAATAAAAAAGGAAACATTACTAATATCGTTCAGAGAACTTTTTCTTATATTTATGTAAATCATTTCCGTACAATAATTTTGATGTACTTAAATTTTGTAATAGTTGATAAGTTATTTAGTAATATTGTTAATATTCTATTAAATTAAATACATGTATTTTTAATTAACTCTGTTTTGTTTATTATTATATTGGCTTATAAATGTAAAATTTATTAACAGTTCGACCACAGCGCCACCTATCGGGTTGAGATTTTGAGATTTTCTTTTTTGGCATCAACCCAACAACATATACTGTGAATATGAGTCATTCTGGTGCATAAATATAGAATTTGTTAATAACTTAACTACAGCGCCTCCTATCGGATCCTAGCATAGCTATGACCACAATCGGTTAAGTCGTTTAGAAGTTACATGTTTGCTAAGAGCCTTAGCAACGACTATATTTATATCGCAGATTATCTGTGATTTATATATAAAGATAATCCTAAATCATTATCAGGGCTTTGCCATTTGCAGTGTATACTAATAATATTCCGATTGTTATAATCCGTGTAGGGAATATGTATACTCGGTTATTGAAATTATTCCGGTTTTCCCATCACTACTACAAATAAAGAGTAAACGTAATACACCTACGTATTGCGATTTAGCACTTTTCCTTTTATTCAGTCGGCAACTTGGAAACGTTTTTATTCATTTCTTCCACCGCCAGTGTTTAACCTGCAAAATCGACGCGGTAAGCACATATTCTATTAATTATTTCCTTTTCTGTACCTTTTAGACAATAATGTCCTTAATAAAAGTTGTTCAGTTATAGCTCATTTATAACGGACAATACTAACAAAAAAAACGAAAAATCGCCAGAACCCGTAAACTGCAATTATTCTAATCAACAAGCTATGCACAACACGCACAAAAAACAAATTAGAAACTAGAAAAGCTTTAACATTTAACATATTTGAAAAGTGAAACAGCCGATCAGTCAGGGAGCCCTTGCAAAGTTGACCATTCATGCGATTTAATATTTATGTAATAATAATATTTACATTTTGAATAAATTTATTTTCATTATAAAACCTGTTTTTTTAATCCTAAACTAAATGATACATCTGTTTCCTCCGTCAGTAATTAATTTATATTCGAAACACGAATTTTTTCATGCAATATATCTTATTGCCCAATAGATTTTAAAATTAGCGCGCAAATATTTTCTTTGACCTGAAGGCAGCCATCGGAAGTGACGCAAGACATTCCTCAAATCACAACAAACATTAGTAATTTAGTAATGGCTGATCATGTTGACCAAGTTCGTATGAATGACACAATGTTTTCGGCAAATACATTTAGTGTGAAGGAAGAACAGTGCCAAGAAGACAGTTTTGTAGAGGATAAAGTGTACATCTCTGAAACTGCTATTACTACAGACAATGTTGAATTACAAGGCCCTATATTCTATGGCAATATAAAGCAGTATGAAGAGTCCACATGGTCCACATGTTTGGACAATATTAAAAAAGAATTGCCATCATTTGAAGTAACTGAAGAAAAAAATTACAACGTTAAAATAGGAGGAGGGATCAGTGCTGATGATATAAAAATTGATTTTGATAATGGGCTACTTTGTAAGTAAATATTACAAGGCAACTTCTAATAGAAGCAACTCTATTAGAAGTTTCTGATTGTGCTGTTTGTAAGGATTGATGAAACATCTGCAACATAAATATGAAATACATAACTCGACAGAAGAGTTAGTGTTTTTACTGTTTATTGAAAAACATAATCTCATTCCATTTGTATGTGGTGTATTACGTGGTTATTTTGATGTTATATGTTTCGTCACACTGTATTTATTTAAAAAATCCCTAGGTGGTTGTAAATGCTTCAATTGTTAATCTGTATATCTTTTGCCGACAGACTGTGAAGATTGTGAAGCATATTACATAGACTATTGTATTGAATGTAGAATGCTTGTCCAAATTTTAAACAAATATGCTTTAAATAATGCAGATAAGGGAGCACGAAAAGATATCCCAAATGATATTCTAGAAATTCAAGATTGTCTTGGACAAATCGGAATATATGCTTTAAGAATTATTCCTGAAGGTGTAAACTTTGGTCCTTTCACGGGACTCACCTCAACAGAATGTCCCTGGGAAGTGAAAGGTAAAAAATTTGTTTTGGACAAAAATAAATGGCAGTATTTGAATTGGATGCAGTATGTTAATCCTACCAGGAATACTTCTGAACAAAACTTGAGTATGTTCCGAACTGAAGATAATATATATTATCAAAGCACTCGTCCAATTCAAGCCGGTGAAGAATTATTGGTGTATTTTGGTGAGGAATACGGAAACAATCTGAATCAAATTTTTGGACTGGATTTTGATACCACTACGAAGCAAACCACTAAGGACATATTTGCCTGCACATTTTGCTGCCTTGGATTCAGCTCGAAATCCCATTTAGCCAAACATAAAACCCTTTGTGTTGAGGGTAAAACAGAAAACATTTCTATTGAAGGTATTGTAAATATTGCATTTTGATGTTTGTGATTAGTCTATATTGATTTTTCTATTGTAATTCTAATGGGTGTGTTTTTCACTCAATTCCAGAACTTGCACAGTGCCCATTTTGCAAAATCCACTTGGATCTGAAGGAATATTTGGCAGACCATATGGCCTTCTGCTGCGAGAGAAATGCCAGGTACGATTGCTCCTTATATGATTATACATGAGAAGAGTGTGGCAGAAATGATGTTTTCTTGCCAAGCAGTTTACTATTTTACACTTTGAACTAGAATAAGTAGGCGAGCGAATAACTTAAATACCTCACTTATTCTGGTATTGAAGCTCTTTCATAGAATGGTTTGTTGTACAGTATACTGAAATATTGCAGTATACTGATATTCATACATTACACATACATACATTTATTAAAAGAAATATAGAATACTTACAAACAACACTGGTTAAAAATATAATATTCTCTGAACTCATTCAATCTTCGCATTTATGTACAATTGCTTTCTTTTGAAGTCACCGGTCTGCATTAAAAAACGCTGCGCATATCTGTCGATAGTCACATTCTAATTGTATGGATGTTTGGTCGCCACACACTAAATAGAGACAAAATAATATCTCTCGAGAATATTTATGTTTGTTTGAATGCTGTTCATTGTATAATTTTTTATTTAAATTCCTTTCCTGGACTTACATATTATTTCTTAAAATATGTATGTAGGTATATGTAAAACGAACTAGTTTAGCTTACTGAAATGATCTAAAAAACATGGTGAGAGGGTTTTACCCAACTTATTTTGATTTGCTTATACTCTGTTCACTCAACGTATAGAGTAATCACGAGCTGTCCACGACCGTAACACGTGCACAGCCCAATTTACAATAGACTGCTTATATTAACAATGAAGTTTATAAAATCTTTTAATTACATGTTAAAATTTTGGAAAACAACAATTTATTAGTTTATATAAAATACTAAACCGATTTATTTTTACAAAAAATGCATGTTTTGTCTTTTTAGATAACTAAAATAAGCAAATCTCAAACATAACCCATGTGAACAAAATATTCGTAGATAGGGCAATCCAACAACCTGTTAAATCAAATTCAATATGGCCGTTGTTGGTAAACAAACAGATTTGTATAATTAAAATTTGACTATAAGTGCTCTTATTAAACAATTATCTTATTAAATTAACTTGCTAAGGTCATTATTTAGTTATCTAAGTATGATATGTATCAAAGACTAAAACTTACCAGAACGTTCTGTATTGCAGTATGTTTGATAGAAGTGTTTTAAGAAAAAAACAGCCAAATTATTGCCTGCTTTGAAGTTTTCATTGGAAAACCAGATAATAATTTAGCTCAGCAGTAGTACTGTTCTATTTATAAGCACGATAGAAATTTTAATAGCAATAACTCCTCAGGGAAGTATGTGCCACATTAGTGAAGCTCGAGGTGAAATACATCTGAAAAATGAATGGAATATGTTGTTCTAGGAGAAAGAGCATTCTTAATAAAGGAAGCACTAGGAATTCTGCAAGTGAATTTTAGTTATTCCAGCTTTTACTAAAGGAAGAACTCGTTAGCACCTTAAAATATCTCATTCCAGTATCGTGTTAAAAAGTGTAATAATATGCAAAAATTAAACAGTGTAGATAAAATTGTTATTGTATTTAATGTTCTAATTAACATATTGCCGTGATATCTTACATATTAATAAGATGATAGCAGTAGTATTATGATTTAATTTAAGTGTATAAAATATGAAAGAAACTATAATAATAAGTTTAAGGTAGTTGAAGGAATTTAACATGAGTATGTTGGGTTGCATACACTTTTATGCATACAGCAAATTGAATTTACATTTGCAATTTAAATAAGTACTAAAAATAAAACACGAGATAGAATTTAAGATATATATATTTCTTTTATAGAAAAGAGAAACAAGATGTATGGTTTGTGTACAATGAAAAACAACCTGACTTTATAAAATGTGTGAGAATTGCACTGAACATTTTAAATAATGAACCGTTGTTTAAAAATAAAAAAAAAAATGAAAGCAAATAACCGAGAGAGGGTCATGCTAATGGATGGTAGTGTAATACGAACTAGTCATCTTAATGCAGTAAAAATGTATGAGGAAAATAGAATTCGATATGCACGAGACAAAAATAATTGAATAATTAGATAAACTTGAGAACATGCATAAGGTAATAAATAAAATTTATTAAATAAATCATGCAGAAAGAATAAATATTTACCTTAATTTATTAATAGATAAGTAAATAAATAAAAGAAAAGGATATAAATAAAATTATTCTGAGATATCAGTAGTAGTGTTTTTTATAAACGACAGCTGGTAATAATAGAATACATTCAGGAATTTGTATATGTAATATCATGTATCATAAACAGTAGAGAGGTACTTGTACGGTTCTTGATAACCTACAAAATAAAAAGAAAATATAATGTAAACTTGGTGTGTAGTTTATTACAGATAGACATATCACCGTTGGAGAAGTCTTGGATAGAAGGAGGTTACGAAGGGGCAAACCAAGTGGACCATGGTGGTGCAAGTAATCTTAGTAAAAGGATACCTGTTGTTTGCAATGTTTTTCCTATATTGCCGAAAGCTGGAAAAAGAACAAGAATAAGAATTGTACTAGCCAATGGAAAGAAGAAATATGTGAAAAATAATAAAGAAGAGTTATATTAAAACAAGTATACCTACGTTGGAGAAACGCTGTACAATTTATAGGAAGTTTTAAATTGTAAACAGACAATTCTTGGGGTGTTGACCTTTCGCGGTGAAGAACTGTCAAAAAAAAGACAACGAGTGCGTGTGTGTGTGAGTGTTCAAAACATTACGGCAACTTAAAAGTCAGGAGCACTGAAGATGCAGGGTGACAACGTAAATGGTAGTTTCAGAAGATGGCGTTGAAAACGGTCACATGTCTCTTCCGGAGATATAAATTGAAGACAAGAATCGACACGATGGGATTCATTCTTTGATTTTTATACAGTTAACAAGCATTCTTTAATTCATTTATACAGTTATATAAATCGTAGGGTTAGATACACCACGATTCACATTTATTTCTTTTGTATTAGCATATTAATTTTATTTTCATTCAAGTTTCACTTATTTTATTTTCTTTGTTTAATTGTTTTGTGTTATAATGGAGATGCAAATGATCGAATTCAAAAAGATTTGCAACGATTCAAAGTAAGTTAGAGACAAAGACTTATCAATGTAGCTATACGAATATTGAAATATATCGTGCGAACGTATATTCAGTATAACGTTATGCAACAGGGATAATAAATATTTTCCGGGGATAGTAATAAGCATTCTTTAATTTCAAGATTATAAGAAATAAAATTATTAATGGTGTTAAGTGTTAAGAGGATATAGCGTGCAAATGTATATTTTCTGGCACAGTATTTGGCCTCATTAATAGTTACAATAAATAAGGAAAATGTTTCTGGGTAGCGGACTCTGAAATGCTAGCTATAACGCGTGCAAATGGTTGTAGATAGTAATCAGATTCGAGCTTTTCTCCAAACATTGACTATGAAATAAACAATATACAAAAGTAAATTGGATTTATTTGTTGACAAACAGGAAAATATTTTTAGAGTTTTATTTAATAAAGTATAAGAAAACATATTCGTATCATGAAGAAACGTTACAACCTAGGACGAGGTACAAACGATTTTCTTATAATTATGTTCCTTTTTAATTAAATAAAGTGAATACAGTATAGCAATGCTATATTTATTTTTATATAATAAATGTTAAATAAATTCGACAATTATGTGTTATATGATTTCTGATTTTTCATTTTTAATAAGCTATTACCTTATCCCAATCTTAAATAAAAACAAGAGATTAGACGAGAGGGAAGAAATTCTGATACACTGAAGGATTCATAAATAATTATAAAGTACGTGCTGTTAAAAATAAATAAAATACACATCAGGATAATAAAAATTATCATCATTTTAATTATTTATGTTGTTGAAACAGCACACAACATAACATATTTGGCAAGGCCTAAGGTATGGCAATGATACTATTATCATATTCAAATAATTATGTTGCCACAGCAATATGTAAGTCATAAAATGATTTTGTATTTATAATTATTTATGGCACTATATAATCTTAATTTATTCCTGTACAACGTGGCCATTAGTTTATAATTTAAATAGGCATTTCGTTACAGACAAAACACAACACTTTAATAATGAGCTAAATTTATTTATTAATATATTTGAAATCTATTTACATTTTCTTAAGTCCTACACTGTTATACATTGTACGCTAAATATTTATAATAAACTTTTATAATCTTACACATAATATTTCTATATGATTAAACTTATTTTCTTATTACTATTTATTAACTATTGCTTCTATAATAATTAAAGTGAAACTATTTTAATAAATAAATCTTATTAAACAACTCTGATTGTTTTGTCAGGTATTGTAAGTTTAAAGACAAGTTTAAATAATTAATCCTTAATTATTGATGAGTGACTTTGTTTTTCTTCGTATACTGAGATAATAATGCACCAACATAACTACAATGTTCGGCTGTTATCAGCCATGCATGTAGAGTGAGCCGAAAGTATTGATTCACATTTCACAATAATGCACTACACATCCATTGGTTTTTAATTAACTTCTTATATATGTTCCACCTAATCAAAAACACGTACTTTTCGACATAAAATAAATAAGTTGTTAACACATGTAAGCGGTGAGACTCTTGAACACTGTCATTTGGGCCTTAGTGTAATAAATATGTATTAAAATATACAATAATAACCGTACTTGGCACAGGTGGAATACCATCTATTAAATTGTGTAATTTCAAGAATGAATGGGTTCATCTTTGGTGGTTTCACATCTTTTGCATTGTGTTCTTGCAAAATATTAAAAAGACTTGCAGAGCAGATACTTGCAGCTTCGGCTGTGAAGTCAACTGTCTTAGAGTCAGCTGGGCATTCTTGTTGATGTTTGCTAAATATATTCAGTACACTCTTTTTCTAGCACTGTAAAATTTCTCTTTACTCGTTTCTTCGTCAGTTCTGGCTGCTTTTTGCACAGTACTGTATAAACAGGTAAAAACAGTAACTTAAATTCAACACTTCTAGAAAGCTGAAACATAATTCACCTATAAACCATTTGCTTTATTTACGATTTATAAATCTTACCTTCAATAAATCTTTAATCATTAATAGACTCTTTAAAAATACTGAGAATAATAATAATAACAACTTAAACAAATACAAAAAGCGCAAACACAAGGAACAATACAAAATACAATATAGCAAAAGCAAAAAGTATACATATAAAACGAATATTTTAAAATTACAGACAATGTTATTTATCTCTACTAGTACACTATATGCTCACTTGTTCTACATTAGCAAATACGTATTTTCATCCTTCTCTAAAATTGTGATTTTGCTGTGTGGGTATAGTCACAATCATGTGACAAAATCACAGAAAGCAGATGATTTATATCGTGTGTTTTAGGATTTGTATGTAACTCTCAGAGCCAATAGAAAGACAGTATTAAAAATCATGCCCTGATCACGCGTTTTTTGCTGCTCTATACGTTCGGTGAATATAGTATAGTACAACAGATAATCTACATAAAATGTTATTGAAAAATATCATTAGTTTTATTATTACAATACATACCTTATTTTTAAATTATTTCAAATAAAAAAAAATATTTAGTTTAACACCCTGTCCTGCGGTTATTAATTAAAACAATATTTGCATTTTACTTTCTTATACGTAATAAAGTATTGTGATGAAAATTATCGACCTCGACATTGTTGCAGACGTCCACGTTTTGAAGTGTTCTCATACCGAAAAGTGGTTTTTAAAAAATGTCTGCGTGCCGTTATAGCTATCAATTGTAAATTTTGTATATTCGAGTATAATCTCCCTCTTGAGATCTTATTAGATTTTCAGTAAAATCGGCAAACCGGAAGAAAAAATCGAATTTTGCCAATATTTCGTCACCTACTAAGTTTAAGCAAAACTATAGAGAATTTAGATGTACACAAAATTAAATTTGAGAAGAATTTTATTAAGAAAGTTTTTCGAAATTCCAACGCGAAGTAGGTCTTATACTCTTATCGAGAATCAGTTTTTTTGTGAATATCTCGCATGCCATGCTTTCTAGGCCGATACATTATGAGTACAAATGTATTTAAAACATAAGTTTCAATACCTTTTGTATATATACAGGGTATTCCACGAGAGCCGTTCGTTAGAAGTTTTCGTGGTTAGAAAAAACTGTTCGTCGAACAATTCGTCCACATTCACCGTGCGTTGTAAAACAAATTTAATAAATCATTATTGGAATATTCTTCAACATTCTCCATTATAAACTGTACTTAAGCAAGTTAACAAAATCCCTAGAACTGTAAGTAGATACCTCACGAATCTGTACGATGATACTGCTTTGACATTAAATCAACATTGTTTCAATTCCTGTCAAAATCAAGGCTTACTAGGTAGAACTTTTGGAGTTTGATCACCTTTTGATAAAAATATGGATTAACAAGAAAACCACTGGAAATAGGTATAGGGAATGTTATAGCAAATCGATGCAGAATCAAATTCTGCATCCGACCATCCAATAAAATACAGGGTGTCCCATTTGAAAAAACGTACTTTTTCAACTTTTAAAATGATGTAATTGGTCATTAAATTTTGGATACTCTGTATGCGATAAATCAGTTGTCAATATGGCATTCGAAAGTATCATTCCTGTGCTTCCGTCTACCCCAGAAGCGCTTTCCACCAATCAAAATTGGTTAAAGGGCGCAATGCTCAAAACAGGGCTACATCTGTCAAAGTTTTCAAAAAAATCAAGATATCTAAGAAAAAATTAAAAATAGGTATAGGGAAACCTGATGAAAACCCACTATGAAATTTTCTCAGGAATCCAAAAATGAAATAATATACCGGGTGTTCCATTTAAAATAAGGAAGTTAATGGCGACTTCCGGTATAACCGGAAGTAGTATGATCTTGAAAATATTTTAAAATGAAAGAGAATCTTGAATAACCCTGGAACCCAAAATTTCAGAATTCTAAGTTTTTTCTAACCACGAAAACTTCTAACGAACGGCTCTCGTGGAATACCCTGTATATATATTGTTAGAGTTCAACTGTTGACTCTAATAACATTATTGTAGAAATTATTTATATGAAAATTTAGTTTCTTATTGAAGAACTTAGATGATAATAATATGGACAAAAGTAGTTGAAATTGATGTGAGAATTTATTAAGTTATTGTACAATGATATTGTTTGGTATGGTACATTATTTGATGGACCGACTGGTATATTCACATGTTGACTAGTTTCATTTTTCATTAGGTTTTACCATAATCTGTAAAGAAATTTAAATGTTAATTATGGTACTATAAGAATTATTGTTATTTTGTAAAAACTAGTTTAAATGACGTTAAAGAGGTGAAAGATGCTTAAAAATTGAATATTGAAAGATAAATAATTAAAATTGAGTGAAAAGTACATTTTAAATATCATACAACCGGATGGAAGAGTTAAGTGTCAAAAGTGACATTTGGTTTATAAAATTTCTAAGAATGCATATTTTTAAATACTAAAGGTATAGGAAAGCTTAATTAAAATTTAAAAGAATTAAAATAATGAAATTTATAAAGTTTAGATAGTATAGAAAATGGTCAAACAGATTTAAAAACTATATTGTTTGAAAAAAGTATGTAGAAGATATCGATTGGCTGAATTGAAAATTTATTAAAGATCACCAAGGAGAATTATTGAAACAGATACAACAGGGAGAACTTTTAAAAAATTCTTGAGGCGTATGTGCGTTTTTGAGAGAATTATAAATATTTATAAAGATAAAAGGTAAATGAAACCAAAATTAGTTGGAAAGCGTATGAATAAAACATTCATACATGTGAGAAAATAATAAGGTGATATAAAAAGTGTTTGATAAAATCTTTTAAAAAGAAATTTAAATTAATTACTTGAAATAATTGGAAGAGTACTTACTATTTTAAAAGGAGAATATCCAATAATTGAAGAGTTCGTCAAAAGAATATTGTCTATCCAGAAGATTATAATAGTTCAATTGTAAATCCAGTGTTTACACAAATCCAGGAAACAGTGCTTTATTTCAGCTTTAATAATCCAGTTGAAGAATACCAAATATAAATATTAATTGTGAGATACAGGAGTTCCATTAGCCGATCCAGGGTGAATCGCGATAGCCTTCTAGTAGTGCAAGTTGGGAAGGTTGTTGTCCGGTGAGAAATTGCAGTTATTGGTTAAAATTCCGTTGATGTCATCTTTCCGAAGAAATTAAATATATTTCCAAACCAAGTATCCAGTAGGACAGCTAGATCGAGAATACCATCCAGAACAGGAGTTTTCTAGGATAAAAAAGGATCGTAATAACATCATTGAAAAACAAGAAGTATACATAAATTAATTTGGCCATATGTTGTGTCTTAATTAGAAATTTATCGAAGCTAATAGAAGCTTACAATTGTTATAAAAGTTGACAAATTTACATTTTGAACAAGTTTACATAACTTGATAATTTTAACATTTAAATTTCACAGTGATATAGCCATTGAATTTTAATTTCTAAATTTCCATACCAAACAAATATTATTCATATCTAGAATTATACAATTACATCATTAATATTGTCTTAATTGATTAATGTGTATGAATTTAAGTGAAATATGGTGTATTTGTATATTTGAGGGTATGTTTTATAAAAATAGAAAAGTATTTACCTTCGAGGTTGTTTGATAAAGTGTCCACTATAATAGATCCATATTATTACCATCTACAACGTCAATTAAATTGGTTTATAATAGTTAGGAAACTGAGATTTATTTGTTATACATTTCACTAAAACGTTTATATTGGCATTTAGGTTGTTTATTAAATAGTATGAGATTTGAATAGTTCTATTATTGAAGTAGTGTTTGGTAGATTGATGGATAATTTGACAGTAGTATTGATGCATAACCTTAAAAAGAAAAACCAATAATTATTTAATGTGACATATATTTTTAACGTTGATTGATTGCTTACCTGATGCAAGTATTGGGGTAAATAATAAATAGAGTATTAATAAAACAAGGTGCTTTTAACCGGACCTTCTACGCGATCCTATGAATAAATATTATATTTATTAAAAAAGCAATTAGTAAGTATGAACATTCCTAATTTTGAAGTATTGAGTTAGTACCAACTTCTAAATAAAAAATTATCAAATTGGTGCATATTGGGAAGCCTAAGTGAAAGGAATAGTTTAAAGTTAATATTTTTATTAGAATATTATGGTTGATTAATGTTATAGTATGTTTATAAATAAAAGAGTCTCATGTTCATAATTATATAGACTGAGTTAGATCCGGAAGCAAATAAACGTGTGGCAGTTTTACTAAAGAGATATAATTAATATAACGTTTTTTTTATCATTTTGACTAGCCCAACGTGTGACAAAATTAATAAGAGTTTTATATTATTTATAATACCTTAAGTAGGTGTTTTTTTATCAATATATATATATAAAAAAATTCAAAATTCTGACCGGAAATAACACTTTTGCTCTAATCGAATAGCACCTTTTTTCGAATGTCTTGCAGAGTATGCATTCTATAGAGATATATTAAGAGAATACAAGTATGTACTTAGAACAGGATTTTGAATAACTTGTGTATAAAAAAATTCCTAAAATTGTTTATTTGAAACACTCATACGTATAAGAAAGTTATGTGATGACCACACCTCATTTTTTACTTTCTTATTGTGTACTGTGATGATGAATATTTTCGACCTCAAGATTTTTGCAGATATCTACGTTTTAAAGTCCGCTGATATCGAAAAAGTGGTTTTTGCAAACATCTCTCTCTCTCTCTCTCTCTCTCTCTGACCAAACGGCTACAGCTATCAATACCAAACCTTATATTTACGAGTATAATCTTCCTCTTGAGATTTTGAGTAAAATATGAAGACCGGAAGTAGTAATTTACTTCAGTAAAAAATCAAAATTTATTAATACGTCATCAACTACTAAGTTTAGGCGAATTTCTAAAGAATACAAAAGTACTAAAATGTGAAAATAGTTTTTAGCAATTATCTTACAAATTACTCATTCTATACAGACTTATCTAGAATACAAAATATTTAGAGCCCGAATTGGAACAATTTTTGTATAAAAGAAATTTCGAAAATTCGGACCGGAAGTAAGACTTTACTCTTATCGAATAGCAGTTTTTTTATACATTCTATATAAATGTATTATAAGTGCAAAAGTATTTAGAGCTACATTTGGAAAAATTTTTGAATAAAAGAAATTTTAAAATTTGGACCGGAAGTAATGCTTCTACTCACCAAATAGCAGTTTCATGGAAAATCTCACAAATACTGCATTCTATTCAGATTTATTAAGAACACAAAATTGTTTTGAGCCGCATTTGGAGTAATTTTTATATAAAAAAAATTTTCAAAATTCGGACCGGGGGTAACACTTTTACTTTTATCGAATAACAGTTTTTTGCAAATGTTTCTGAAATTATACATTCTATAGAGATTTATTAAGATAATAAAAATATGTTTACATTTTATAAGAAAACAGGGATTGGTATAACAACAAATTGTTTTAGTCTTATTTTAGTTTTCTGTTAAACGTTGTTATTACGATTAAAAAGCTTCAACATCTAAAATAAATACAAATCACTCCCAGAAATAATAGTAACAAGTCCTGAAATTCCAGAAAACCGAGATTTGAATAAAATAGTGGATCTCCATGTTGAAATTAAAATAAAACCCTAAAGAATAAAATAAAAGCCAGAAAGACATTCAGGAAAATAAAAATTATTTTTTCTAAGAAAGTAGCATGGATGTTATGAGTGAGGCAATAAATTATAAATGAACTCAAATATTTCAGATATATTGGCTAGAGTATATGCCATATGTAGTTTCTTTAACAAAGCAACTTAATACATAATGTAATACAATCTTTTTCTTTTAATTATATATTCGTTAGATTGTAGAGGAGAGTATTTATAAAACTTCCCAAAATATAAACCAATTTGATATTAAGTACTGTAACTTATTCATGCTATATATGATTTACGACGCCTGTTTTTTTGCTTGTCCCGTTCTTGACTTTGGAGTAAACATATCGAACATTAGAATGTGACGATGTTAGTATTTGCGACTCGATTTTCAATTTAGACCGGCCATTTCAAAAGAAAGCAATTGTACATGTTTGATGTACTTTTTCCACTTTAGCACTATTAAAATTTGCTAATTTTGTCACTTACAGTGACACTCTTTGGTGTTGCCTGTACCAAATCTGTTAAATATCGTCTTATCACTTTCTTGTTGGCACATTTCAACTTTGTGATGATAGCAAGGTGCATTATTGGTAATAATTACAGCATTTTAATTATAATTATGGCGTCTTTATTAATCCAATAGGTGTAAGTCTAATTACATAACAAAGATTGACTGTAGAAATATTCATAATAAACCCACTTCCTTTCTGATATCCTTGTTAAGATTGTACTAAATCAGTCGTCAAGTATCTTAGAGTTCACATATTCAGACTTATTGTTAATACTAGTGACCAGATAAAGTGTACCTATGTTGCTTCACATCAGCCCGGCAGTTGGTTAATTGAATTTAAAAAATGTTTTGTTTGCATTCTTTACAGATATTAAAATATTTTTAATTTTAAACTAAAAATGCAAAAGAATGGCTATTTAGCAAACATTTTGCTTATACTACATTTCAAATAATCAATTCTCATTTTCTGAGAATTCTGAATGGTAAGAAGAGTTATGACTACAACATCCATGGTTTTCCGTTGAAAAAACTCCAATTGCTACACTCGGTAGCTTCCAGAATATATTTTAGTAAATATGTAGCACACATTAAATGAAACGACTGGATATGTGTAGTATTAGAATAATTTAATTAGAAAAAATATGGAATAGACAAAACAAACCTCAAGTCAGTCAAATGTTAATAACAGTAATAAATTATGTGTTAACTGGGCTTGGTATAATCAGATCATATTGCCTATTTATACAATGTGATTTTGAAGATTATTACCAAATAGGTTATCATGGAATTTTTCGCTTAAGAGAATCAGCAAAACTGTTCCGATGTATTCTTGATTTTTCTCGGTCGTCAAAATATTTGTTAATGAACCTTGTGGATATATTTTATTGTCGAGTGTGGCTGAATACTTGAAACTTCTTTTTCTTCCTCTCAGCAAAACCTCATTATGTTCCGATGTATTCTTGATTTTTCTCGGTCGTCAAAATATTTGTTAATGAACCTTGTGGATATATTTTATTGTCGAGTGTGGCTGAATACTTGAAACTTCTTTTTCTTCCTCTCAGGTAAGAGCACTCTCACGAGGCTTATCAAGTATTTAATGGGAGGTGGTGCCATTTTCGATCGTCGTTTTAGTGAATAACTTACCATAGTTGCCCCTTTTTATGTCGAGGGAGTAGCAAAATATTTACATTTTAGTTTGGTTTTCTTGTAGAAGTAACCAACCTAATGGATATGAGCAACATCATGATTGAAATTGATGGTTGTTGACTACGATACTTGGCAAATACAGAAGCGTTACTAGTTTTTTTTTGCCCTATTTACATTTCTATTACATTCACATGTTCTGTGCCAGTTATGTGACCACAAGAATTAATGAATTTTGTTATTATTATTACTTAACCGTTTGCACTCACTCCTTAATTATTTAATTTTTTACGTATTACCATGACAATTTCAGTATCTATGTATTACAAAGTATTTGTAAAAAAAAAACAGATTTTAACATATTAATCTATTTTAGTAATTGTTTTTATAATGTTGACTCTAGCTCGACATTGAAAGAAATATGTCAAGCCACACTTGACACAGTGTAAAGGGGGTAAGAGTTCAAGTAAAGACTCATCAAAAACAGTGGTGAGAATAATTTTCGTATTTATGCGAACCCTTAATACTGGTGGGGACTTTATCTACCTCATTAAAGCGCATTAGCCAAATTAATGCCACCCTTAAATTGATGTTTAGCCTGATAGATTAGAAATATTTATTTATTTTCAGAAAGTGCATTCTCCCGACACCACCGGTCAAACAAGCATCAACAGCACTGAAAAGACGCAAGAGATGTTTTCGTGCAGTCTTTAAGTGTATGCAGTGCAAGTACGTGACGAAGTACCATCAAGATCTCCAGGAGCATACCAACAACCAGCATTACAAATTTAAAATGTATAAATGTGGGATATGTAGCAGACGTTTCAAGACTAAAGGACTCCTCGGGCTGCACGTGATAAATACGCACGCGTGTGTTGTAGGAGAGGACGACCAAGAGCATTCTAAGACTGATTATAGCATAATAAATATAGAAGTAGAACAATCCAGCTCACGAAATCAGATGAGAATATTTAAGTGTTCAGTGTGTGTGTTTCGAACAAAATACAAACAAGCTTTTGGACTACATGTAAACACTAAACATTTGAAGCAATTTGATTATAATTGTGACTCTTGTGAATTTGGAACAAACAGCAAACAGCATTTAGGAATACATATCAAAAGTAAACATTTGATGCAATTTGATTATAAATGCGGTTCTTGTGAATTTGGAACAAACCGCATAAGTCATTTAGAAATGCATATGAAAAGTAAACATATGAAGCAATTTGATTATAAATGTGACTTTTGTGAATTTGGAACAAACAGCAAACAGAATTTAGGAATACATATCAAAAGTAAACATTTGATGCAATTTGATTATAAATGCGGTTCTTGTGAATTTGGAACAAACCGCAAAAGGCGTTTAGAAATGCATATAAAAAGTAAACATATAAAGCAATTTGATTATAAATGTGACTCTTGTGAATATAGAACAAACCGCAAAGATCATTTCGAAAAACATATAAAAACCAAACACCTCAAGCAATTTGATTATAAATGTGACTTTTGTGAATTTGGAACAAACCTCAAAGGTCATTTAGAAAGACATATAAAAAGTAAACATCTGAAGGAATTTGATTATAAATGTGACTTTTGTGAATTTGGAACAAACCTCAAAGGTCATTTAGAAAGACATATAAAAAGTAAACATCTGAAGGAATTTGATTATAAATGTGACTCTTGTGAATTTGGAACAAACCAAAAAAGTCTTTTAGGAATACATATAAAAACTAACCATTTGAGGCAATTTCATTACAAATGCAACTCTTGTGAATATAGAACAAACAAGAAATATAATTTAGAAAGACATATAAAAAGTAAACATTTGAAGGAATTTGATTATAAATATGACTTGTGAATTTGGAACCAATACCAAACAGCATTTATAGTATCATATAAAAACCAAACACCTGAAGCAATTTGATTATAAATGTGACTCTTGTGAATTTGGAACCAATACCAAACAGCATTTACACTATCATATAAAAACCAAACATCTGAAGCAATTTGATTATAAATGTGACTCTTGTGAATATAGAACCAATATCAAACAGCATTTACACAGTATCATATAAAATCTAAACATTTGAAGTAACTTGATTATCAATGTGACTCATGTAAATTTGGAACACACTTCAATTGAGGACCTTGGCTGTAGACAGTCTATGCGCAAAAATATGTGAAGCGCTTTCTTTCGACCAAAGGATTACTAATCCAATGATCCGGATTTCAGTCAAACCGAACGAACGCTTGCGTTTATTTGAATTCTGAAACCGGATTCGTGAATCCGAGTGGAATCTCCTTACCCCTCAGAATCCGTCTTATTTTACGATTAGCAGATTTCGAATCCATGAATCGGTAAATTCTAACCTTAAATGTTGATTATTTTGTTTTTCATTTTTTCTACAAAAAAAAAGTTTAACAAAAAATGAATGATGGAAGTTCCTAAAATTAACGTCAACTAAAGTCTTCGCCAAGAACAAAATCGCATCCAGTTGTAATTGGAGAAACTGTCATGTTGGGGATCAATTTCTTTAGCACCTATTGTGTTGTAAAAACTATGACTTACTTCTGGTATGTAATAGAAACGAATTTTTCAAAATTTTTTTCGTTCAATTTAACAGGTTCTGTATATTTTAATATTAAAGTATCCGGTTAATGATAATTTTCGTGGAACTTCTTTTGCCAGTATTGATCGTTTTAAAATTATTAATCCGCAAGTGCTTTCTTTTATTAGTTTTAAAATCTCTTTATCAAATTGAAAAACACATATTTTGCAGCTTTTGCTGAGTTGCTGCTGTAATAGCTGAATCCTGTTTTGAGAGTGTTGCAATCCATGTACTGAAGGGAATTCTTTGTTACATATTCTCACGTCAGACATGGAAACTTTTAGAAAAGAGTTATTGCAGCGCTACCTATATAACAAACCCTGGCAGCTGATGAAATACACGCGCGTGACGTCACTAGAAATGTGCCTCCTAATTATCATACTGTCTGATATTATAGTACGGTATGGCTGAATTAAATTCCCATCTTATGAATCAAAAACAAACTGTGTATTCTATTTACAAAAGAAATATTGCCAGCGTCAAAAAAAAGAGGAGGTATATCTTTTAAAGAACCAGCATAAAATACCATAAATGTATTGGAAATTATAACTCATTTTTTTTTAGGGCGACACTTGAAAACTTTCTGTAAAAGCGCCCAGATTATGTATCTACTACAATATCCAAGAGAATAAAAATTCTTTTATCCCCGAATATTTATTCATTTGTACCCGCCCTCTAGACAAACTATTATTCAGAGATCTATCCCTTCCCTTCAGCTTGTTTCACGAATGTAGTGTAGGCTGCCTGGTTTTAATTTTTTTATATCAAATATCTAAGAAAATATCAATTTTGAAAAAAAAGGGGCTTTATAGCGAGCAAGAGTTTCAAACGCTCTATTAAACAAAAAAAAATATTCTTTTATGTTAAGAAATAAAGCGAAAAAAGGAAAAAAATGTTTTATCTTTTTTTAAACACATTTAAAGACTTTTTTGAAAAAAGGGCGTCATAGACACCTTGCATTCATTCATACGTCTATAAGAAAAAATAGTGCATTGCTTCATGTTACCAAATAAGCAAGTAAAAAGAAAAAAACGCTTACATGTAATAACATATACCTATAATTTGGGTAGCCCGGAGCCTTAAATCATACATGATTATTTCTGATGTCTCCGAAACACAAAGACTACACATACAAGAATCAAAGAATGCATTTTAATCTTACATTACTATTTACAAAATATTTTTATTTACGATTTAACATTTCTTAAGAGAAATATCGTAGTTATATCCTTTTTTTTATGAAATGTTCGTATTTACTATATTTTAGTTCTATTACTAGAATCACCTTTATGAACTAGTACCATTCATATTCGCATTTATTTCTTTATTCAAGATTGTGTCATCTTCCCGATCACATCTGTTTTTTTTTTCTGTTCGTATTGTAGCATTTAATGTGTAATTTTGACAAATTAAAGCTTTCCAAATTTATTTAGGATGTGTATCACATCTCTCTTGTCTGTATATATCTAATATTTTTGTTTACTTAATTAAAGTGTATTAATAACTATATGTTTATTTTTATTTACTATTCTAATAAAGAAATTCATCCTTACATGCTTGCAACCTATTTTACTTATTTGCATATATTATAATCTTACTATCTAACTTTGAATAAATGATCAAATAAATTATTGCTCTTATTTAATAACTAGATTAATACTTAAGACTATCAATTTCAAAATGCAAGGGTCACAGCAATATGTTGGCGTAGAATTTGACAACGAGGGAGGAATTTTGTTATTACATTCCTCATGGTTAAAACGCACAATCAATCAAAAAAGAATTTATTTTTATTTATTTGTGATTCACTGAAAACCCACAAAGAACGAATGCATCAAGTACTGGATTGGATTAGAAAACAAAACCCTGGTGGTAATAATTGTTAAATTGTTTTTCTTATAACTAATAAAGTAACATTTATTGAATTTATGCTGCATTTTTCCCCCTTAAAAGGACCATTAATGCTAAGAAATAGTATGTAAATTTGACGTAGTGGATTGGTTGCCAGATGACGTCCCTGGGCTGTGACATTCGCCGGTCATATTGACGTCATCAGTACGTCGTTTGCGACGTCCCATTTGATCTCCAAAGTCCAATAATTGACGACAGTGTGTCGCCTGGGATCGCCAGATATCATGCGGTACATGAATGTATTCAAATACATATCCGTTCGTTTAATGGAAACTTTACGGTCAAAAAGCAGCCAAATAACTGTCCGCGCCCGTTCATGGGAGTGTCCGCATAAGAGAAACCAATTTATTAGGAATTCCCTACTTATAAATTCGGGAAGTTTTACTGTATTTAAACGTAATTAGTTTGTTATATCTATTGTAAAACGTGTACACTTGCCCTGTTATGAAATAATTACTCTGAGTCTTCAGAGCTAAATAATATGGTAATGTATTTTATCTTTACATGTATTTTATATTAAAATTGAACACACCTAATGGAAAATTCCTATCTATAAGAAGTACATTTATGTTTAAATAAACCAATCAGTTTAAAGGTAACTTCTTATTTATTATCTGATTTCAATAAATAAAACTATTATAAAAAATGCTTTGACAGTCTCGATAAACTGGCTCAAATAACAATTTTTATTTATGTTGTATTTGTAAGTTTATATGATATAAAACATTTAAAATATTACTTACCTATCTATTTTAACAAAATAATAAGATATTGTTAGTATTGAAGATTCAGTAAAATACACATTTAACCTAGATAACTTGTTTTTATTCTAATTTGTCAGATTTAATGACATATCACAATTTTTTTTAAGTACAATTCACATTGTCTAATTTAACATATAAAGTAAAGGAACAATTCACATGTATTTTAATCTTACATTAAAGAAAGTAACTTTTATATTTAAGAATCCAAATTTATGAGATTAAAAGTTAATACCTATATACCCATGCTCTACCGACTGAGTAGTAAAAGCCGGAGGTTTAAATTTTTTTTTTTATTAATCAGTCCAAGGTATATCTGGACAATATATTGTTAATATGTAGATAGGTACTGATTATGTCAACATGAATTAGCATCAATGACCTCTGCATCTTATGTGTTTTCTAATTTATTACTTTTATGCATAATTATTTCTTAAAATGATCGTAATTCGTTCAAGATGGCAAATTATGATTGACTTCTGAAAAGATGCTTAGATCAACTATGTGAATCCTATTGAATTTTGACTCAGTACAATGGTTTCAAATTAACATTTGGTTCATAGGGTATTTGTTGCTATACCTTGTCTCAGAATAAGAAGGAGTGATTCAAATATCGCGCCAAAATGGCGTATATTTTAAAAGTATTTCATTGGTTCTTGCGTAGGCAAGTTTAACATGGGAAAATAAGTTTGACAAAACGTCATTTTATGTTTATAGCCAAGCCATAACCTAGTCTCTTACATTTTTACTTTGGTTTATTATACATTATTGTGTTATTAAATAAAATCCGTACTTTTATGTACAACATGAGCATTCGTTGATCAGACGGCTTAAGACCTAAGGAACAAGTAATCATGCATTTGAAACTTTGAATTTGATGAATCTGTCAAAAATACTGTACGTCAGTGCAAAAATCAAACATTCAACAATTAATATCATTGCAAAAATAACTATAGATGAGTTCATACCATAAATGAACTGTACAACTCACACATATTCTAGAATTGACTCATTAATTTCAAGTAAGTGTTAATTAAATACTAATTTTATTACCACATGTTCATATACATGTTATATTTCAGATATGTCAAACGTAAAGAAACCTGTTCTAATAGAAAAGGGTGAAAATATCTGGTGGAGAATATGGGAAAAAGTTTGGATTGCCAAAAGTATAATGAGTGCACGACAAGCTTTGATGAAAACCTGTAGGATTAAATAGCCATACCGATAAAGATAGGCAATTAAGAATACTTCATATAGGATCTGAATTGATACATAAGATGAAGTTGCTTCAAAAAGATCCCCTTTCAGAATATCACTTATATGAGAACTTTTGATAGAAGCAATTACAAATGTTACAATAAGTATTTGGAAAAATTGTGCCGACCATGTAAATTTTTAGTCTTTTTAATATGATGTGAACACTAAATTATTCTTATTTCCAATATATAGTAGAAATAAATATTTGTTATACTTTATATATTTTCATAAGAAATAAATTTTAATAAGGAATAATAATTAATAATGTGTAGGTATATGTAATTATCTCTGCAGTTTGTGTAAACAACTTCAGCCGATGTCAATTTTTCTATTTATTACTGTTGTATGTAAGATTCACATTTCCAAGACTAGTTGCTTGAATTTACCTCCTCAAGGTTTGTAGCAGTAATACAAATGATTTATCTATATATGATATTTACAATAGAAACTAATAAGCAAAACTTTTTCTGCAAGTTCTTAAGGACATTTTGATAAAAAGTTTGATTCATTCTTGCTCTCTGATACAAATATTTAATAATAAATAGACTTGATTCACAATTTTCATGTTGATATAGCACATTCACTAAAATGTGCAGTAATCATCTATTTATAACGGCAATCCTCTTTAAAACGCTCAGAACAAAGTCTATGCTTTCATTTGTAAATTGGGCCTATATCTTTATCCATAGATTCTTCTAATTTTCTTTGTAAAACTAGAATGAACAGATTTGAATGTTAATGTTTCTCAAATTATAGATGTATATTATATGTTGTGTTTATAACTTTACTCTCCTGTTTCCAATTGCCGTGCACTCGTATTGCTGCTTCCACTGGTGGAATGAAAAGCGGCACATCCATCTATTTTAACGAAAGTAGTAAATGAAACACAAAACAGCTAAATCCCTAGTTAAAATTAATACAGTTCTTCTAACCTCAATTGTCATGATGTCATGTCAAATTGTCTACTCAATTTTAAGCTATGTGTTCCATGTTTTGGCGGGATATTTGAATCACTCCTTCTTATTCTGAGACAGGGTATAGTAATTAACATTAGTTCATTTAGGTTTCTCACTACGTATTTTCAATTATAAGTCAGCCATGTACGTGAGATAATTTAAAAATGTCTAAAATGATGCTTCTGCCTTATATAACCTTGCCTTATTCTATGCCCTGTCGGTATTATATGTTCTTGGTTTACAAGAATTCGCCTTTTAATTTGATAGTATTTTCAGTTGAATTCTGTGACTTATTGTTGTCTAAACTTAAAATTAAAACTGTCCATTAGTAATGGGTATCTATGCTTTATTTCCTTGGTTGGTTCATACTATAAATCCTCTGCTATCAGTAATTGTGCTTTAAACTAAACCTATTTCAACCGTTAACCTATTCTTATTTTGTATGATAAGATACATCAAGTAATTATTTTTAATTTTAACATATTTACATTTTACATCAGTTGGGGTTCCTGTTCTGTTTCATAGAGGGGTAAATTTTATACTTAGGGCAGTATATTGATTTTTAACTGTAGTTATAAACTTATAGTGTTTTAATTGAACAATTTTAAGAACCTTTTAAATTATAATTTGTGGAATTTTTAATATCCTTCGCATTTCGTGCATTTCCCCTATAAGGGGAAATGCACGAAATGTAGATGGCGCTATATTTTGATTCAGGTGTTGAACGATATAACCACAGAATAAAGAAATAAGCAGAAGTTTCAGTTAGAGAATTTCTTTGTACCGATTTGATCTAGCGCAGCCTCTACGCGCATATATGGCGTTGATCATCTGTTAGTTATTTACATCCACAGCCATATTTGTAAACAACTAAACATTTGTATTTTTGCGAATTTTGTTTGTGTTATATTTATAGTTAATAAAAAAAATCATTATGGTGAACTATTGTTGTGTATTAAACTGTAAAAACAATAGTAGAGATCAGCATTCTCTAAAGTATTTTGGAATCCCAAAGGATATTAAAAGGTACATACGTACATGCAATTAATATATATGTAAGATAATGTGTCCTAAATAGATTCGTTTCTCTTAATTTAATCTGTAGACGTACTCAGTGGCTACATTCGATCGGATAGTTGGACTGGATAAATAAAGGCCAAGAATTTTTTGACAGCAAAAGAGTTTGCAGTGAACACTTTTCGGAAGATATGTTTGCTGGGTTGTCTTTTACCAGACTGAAGAAAGATGCAGAACCAACAATATTTAAAGAAGGGTGTGGTATTTTAGGTATGAATAGTGTTACTCAACAAATAATGACCTAGTACAATGTTTTTTTTCATGCAGGAATCATTGTTGGTGCATCATCATCATCTTCATTAGCTTGTCCCACAGAAGAGTTTGAAAATATATCTGGCAATATTGATAGTACAAACACTAAATGTACTAGAGCTGTAGACTTAACATGTAAGTTATTTATTATCTTTTTTTATATTTTAAGAAATATTCTACATAATTTTATGTATGTATTTGCAGGTGTAGAGACCTGCACACAAATATGTCTATCTTCTTCACCAAGAAAAAAGAAATTGAAGACAGAAATACGTTCTTTAAAAAGAAAATACAATCGACTTTCAGAACAAACAATGAAATCTGAAAAATATATTTCAGAAGAAGATGTAATACAGTTTTGCAAGGAACACTTTCATGAAACAGCAGCAAACTTTTTTATAATGCAAGTAAAATTAATTCCCAAAACACGTAAAGGAAGCAGATATTCAGAAGCTTTTAAACAGTTTGCATTAACTATCTA
Organism: Amphimallon solstitiale; assembly: GCA_963170755.1. NCBI lineage: Eukaryota > Metazoa > Arthropoda > Insecta > Coleoptera > Scarabaeidae > Amphimallon > Amphimallon solstitiale. Next base: position 22,073,788 of record OY720685.1, read on the forward strand.
CTTCTTGGGACCATCAGTGTACAGATTTTTGAAAGACGTATTTCATCTTCCAAGTAAAAGTACCCTATGTCGAATGACATCGAAATGGGATATTTCAACTGGAATAAACAGTTCAATTATTGAACTTATAAGAAATAAAGTCAAAAACATAGACGATACAGCAAAGGACTGCATTTTGTGTGTTGATGAAATTACACAAAAACACTAAAACACCTTACCACACTAAAGCACAAAAATGGCTAAATACGTATTTCAACAACTAAGTTGTTATCATCAGTAGCACTGATCAAAAATCGCGCTGTCTACACACCGTAGCGTACAGAGCAACACTGATTTCCAATTTACGGGGATGGTTTATTCTTTTACCTAGGCTATTAACAACTTCATTAAAAATACCTGATCGTTGTACCGTTAAATACGTCATACTTACTATTCTAATCCTATCCTTTAATTCTAATATTCTAAGAAAACCAACAATATAATTTCCTATTTACGGGGATGGTTTAAATATTTTTACCTAAACTATTAACTACGTCATTAACAGTACCTGATCGCTGTATCGTTAAATTAGTCATGCTTAATACTATAATTCTATCATTTAATTCTAATGTACTATGAAAAACTAACGGTATCTAAAAGGTATTGTTTACACCACAAACTTTTATAAACAAGATTGGGGAATTGGCCCGTTATCTGAATTCATTAATTTGTTTTAATTTTTCTGAATGTATATACTCTCGTAACTATCTAGTTCACTATAATTGCGCACTTGTTTTATAAGTTTGAGGCCGCTTGCTGGAATATCATGACCTGTGTCCGAAATATGTCGAGCTACACTAGACTTCTCTGTCCTATTAAACCGAAAATGAGCAATGTGCTCTTTATAGCGAGTTGCAATCGAACGTCTAGTTTGGCCGTTATATTTTTTCTCGCATTTATTACAATTAATTTCATAAATTCCAGATTTTTGTTCTACCTCAATTTTATCTTTAGTACTACTCAAAAGACTTTTCAACGAATTACATGATTTAAACGCGACTTGCAAACCAACATTTTTAAAAATATTATTTAAGTTTCTCGAAATATTATGAAAAGGTAGGACAACAAATTTCTTATCTATATCACTTTGAGGTAGCAAAGTTGTGGAATTTAGAATTACATTCTTACGTTTCATTTTTCTTAAGATATTGTCAACTACGTCTGTCTGGAAACCATTGTATTCAGCGATACCTCTTATAAGGCGTAATTCTTTCTCGTATCTATCTCTTGTAAGTGGGAAGTTTAACAAGCGATGGATTAGAAAATTGAATGAAGACAATTTTTGTTGCAAACAATGATTAGAATCTGCTGTAATGAATCTGTTTACATTGGTTTCCTTTCTATAAATATCTATTTCTATATTGCAACCTGCTTTAATTACTAATGTATCTAGAAAAGCTAATTGTCCATTGTTTTCCTTCTCAAGAGTGAATTTAATCGTGGGGAATTTTGAGTTTAATTCATTAAGAAACATTTCGGTATCATACATTTTAGTGTCAAAAATCGCGAAAATATCGTCAACGTACCTTAACCATACTTTAGGGAAATATTTGGCGTTCTTTTTGAAATCCATTTCAAAATTACTCATGAATAAATCGGCAATAAATGGAGACAAGCAATTTCCCATGGCAGTCGCATGTCGTTGTTCATAGAATTTACCTTCTATTTGAAAACAGTTATGAGACATACAAAGAGATGTTAACTGCATGTATTGATCTATTATCGCCTTTTCGATATTATTGTTCTGAAGTAAACGTTCCAAATATTTCAGGGTTTCTGGAATCGGTACTAAAGGAAACAGTGAACTGACATCAAACGAAATCAAAATCTCACCTTCTTGCAACTTACAATGTTTGATTTTTTGAATGAACTCCAGCGAGTTTTTTACTGCAAAGCTATCTTGATGCAATGGTAAATTTGTGAATTCATTTACTAGCCATTTAGACAGTAAATAAGTCGGTGAGTTTATACCTGACACAATAGGTCTCATCGACTTACCGAGCTTATGTATTTTAGGTAAACAATACATTCTAGGCATGACCGGATTGGATACATTTAACCGAAACTTGAGTGACGAAGTTATCAATTTTGGACAATTATTCAACGCGTTCTTAGTTTCTCTGACTAATTTTGGTACACTACCAATGTTAAATGTAACCAATCCGGTCATGCCTAGAATGTATTGTTTACCTAAAATACATAAGCTCGGTAAGTCGATGAGACCTATTGTGTCAGGTATAAACTCACCGACTTATTTACTGTCTAAATGGCTAGTAAATGAATTCACAAATTTACCATTGCATCAAGATAGCTTTGCAGTAAAAAACTCGCTGGAGTTCATTCAAAAAATCAAACATTATAAGTTGCAAGAAGGTGAGATTTTGATTTCGTTTGATGTCAGTTCATTGTTTCCTTCAGTACCGATTCCAGAAACCCTGAAATATTTGGAACGTTTACTTCAGAACAATAATATCGAAAAGGCGATAATAGATGAATACATGCAGTTAACATCTCTTTGTATGTCTCATAACTGTTTTCAAATAGAAGGTAAATTCTATGAACAACGACATGGGACTGCCATGGGAAATTGCTTGTCTCCATTTATTGCCGATTTATTCATGAGTAATTTTGAAATGGATTTCAAAAAGAACGCCAAATATTTCCCTAAAGTATGGTTAAGGTACGTTGACGATATTTTCGCGATTTTTGACACTAAAATGTATGATACCGAAATGTTTCTTAATGAATTAAACTCAAAATTCCCCACGATTAAATTCACTCTTGAGAAGGAAAACAATGGACAATCAGCTTTTCTAGATACATTAGTAATTAAAGCAGGTTGCAATATAGAAATAGATATTTATAGAAAGGAAACCAATGTAAACAGATTCATTACAGCAGATTCTAATCATTGTTTGCAACAAAAATTGTCTTCATTCAATTTTCTAATCCATCGCTTGTTAAACTTCCCACTTACAAGAGATAGATACGAGAAAGAATTACGCCTTATAAGAGGTATCGCTGAATACAATGGTTTCCAGACAGACGTAGTTGACAATATCTTAAGAAAAATGAAACGTAAGAATGTAATTCTAAATTCCACAACTTTGCTACCTCAAAGTGATATAGATAAGAAATTTGTTGTCCTACCTTTTCATAATATTTCGAGAAACTTAAATAATATTTTTAAAAATGTTGGTTTGCAAGTAGTCGCGTTTAAATCATGTAATTCGTTGAAAAGTCTTTTGAGCAGTACTAAAGATAAAATTGAGGTAGAACAAAAATCTGGAATTTATGAAATTAATTGTAATAAATGCGAGAAAAAATATAACGGCCAAACTAGACGTTCGATTGCAACTCGCTATAAAGAGCACATTGCTCATTTTCGGTTTAATAGGACAGAGAAGTCTAGAGTAGCTCGACATATTTCGGACACAGGTCATGATATTCCAGCAAGCGGCCTCAAACTTATAAAACAAGTGCGCAATTATAGTGAACTAGATAGTTACGAGAGTATATACATTCAGAAAAATAAAAATAAATTAATGAATTCAGATAACGGGCCAATTCCCCAATCTTGTTTATATAAGTTTGTGGTGTAAACAATACCTTTTAGATACCGTTAGTTTTTCATAGTACATTAGAATTAAATGATAGAATTATAGTATTAAGTATGACTAATTTAACGATACAGCGATCAGGTACTGTTAATGACGTAGTTAATAGTTAGTAGTTTAGGTAAAAATATTTAAACCATCCCCGTAAATAGAAAATTATATTGTTGGTTTTCTTAGAATATTAGAATTAAAGGATAGGATTAGAATAGTAAGTATGACGTATTTAACGGTACAACGATCAGGTATTTTTAATGAAGTTGTTAATAGCCTAGGTAAAAGAATAAACCATCCCCGTAAATTGGAAATCAGTGTTGCTCTGTACGCTACGGTGTGTAGACAGCGCGATTTTTGATCAGTGCTACTGATGATAACAACTTAGTTGTTGAAATACGTATTTAGCCATTTTTGTGCTTTAGTGTGGTAAGGTGTTTTAGTGTTTTTGTGTAGTTTCAAGCCACAGACTCCAAGTTTAGTTTCTTGTTGATGAAATGTCAATAAAAACTCACCTGTTTTATTGTAGATCAAAAGACAAGATATTTGGATTTCACCAAAGTAATAATCAGAAGCATTTTGTACCAGCTAACAGCGTGTTGGCATTAATGGCTAGAGGCATTCGAAATAAATGGAAACAGCCTGTTGCATATTTTTTTATAGCAAATAGCTGTCAAGTAGATGTTTTGCATGAGATAATATTTACAATAATTAGAAAATTATTTGAAATAGGATTGAGGGGTTCGTGCTTTGGTTACAGACCAAGGTTCAAATTTTATGAAATTTGCAAAAAGTGTCGGTGTTTCAGAAGAGAAAACATATTTTGAAGTTGACTTATCAAAAATTTATTATATATTTGACACACCACATTTAATGAAGTCTACCAGAAATAATTTTTTGAAATATAATATATGTATCGAAAATGGAATCACTGATCGAAAATACGTTGAACAGTTATATCAACTGGACCAGAATAGATCTTTTAAATTAGCTCCAAAGCTTACCCAAGCTCACATTAATCCAACGTCTTTCCAGAAAATGAAAGTGTCTCTAGCTGTCCAACTCCTTAGTCGTTCTGTTGCAACAGCTTTGGAAACTTTAATGAGCATTGGAGTGATGCCTCAAGCAGCATTTGCGACAGCAATTTTCATTGCTGATATGAACAAATTGTTTGATATTTTAAATTCGTCTTCATTCAATGCAAACACAAATAATAGACCTTTTGATGGCAATCAAAACCAAATTAACTTTTTGGAAGATATGATAAAGAAGTTTCAAATGATGAAAGTTTTAGATAATACAGTCAGTATAACAAAAAGAATGAAATTTTTAAGAGGCTGGCAAATTACTATATCCAGTATTTTATTGCTTTGGCAAGATCTAAAAGCGAATTTCAAATTTCTTTTTACGAGAAGATTGAATCAAGATTGCTTGGAAAATATGTTTGGTAGCATCAGGCAACAAGGAAGAAATAGTTTAACTCCAACCCCTATTCAATTTCATAGTGCCTTCAAGAAATTATTCTGTTTGAATTATTTTAAACATGTCGAAGGAAGCAATTGCATTCAGGATGTGGATAAATTATTAACACTGTTTAATTGTTCAGAGACAGAAATTTTAGACACCTCCGTACCGACTGTAAATCCAACAATTAATGATTTAGTTAGTATCTCGGCTAATGAATATGATGGTTTACAGCTACCAGAAAAAAATGCTCTATCTTGGGTAGCTGGTTACCTCTTAAAACAATGTCTAAATAAACATAGCTGTAGTAATTGCGAGGAATATTCTACCTATAATAATACATTAAATCCAGAAACATTGCTATGCTATTTTAGGGCATATGAAAATAAAGAAAAGGAGATATATGGAAATTTAAAAATGCCTCCAAAATCTTTTTATGCTTTTGTTTTTGAATTAAATCATAAATTTTGTTTAATTTTTCCTCAAATGTCTCCAATGGATCATTGTGGTTTAAGAATAAGAGAAGAGTTAATTAAAATTAAATTTGATTCACCATGTCCAGAATTTCAGTTAAATTATTTGATAAATTTATTTATAAGATTTCGTATATTTTATACATTAAAATTCTGTAATAGAGAATTTAAAACGCAGAATGTTAAAAACAGACAAAAAATTATAAATATACAACACTTGTAAATTTGTATAAAATAAAAATATGTTTTTACCATTTGTTATCTATGTTAGTGTGTACTCCTATTTAATTAATAAAGGGATACAATATTGAAAAGTGTATAATATGTACATGTATGTAATTAATCAATAGTTATTAAAATAATTCATTTCTACCTTCTAATTGTTAAAATGTCAACAACGAAATGTAGTCGACTAGTAAGTAAATACTGTTTTTTAAATTATTTTTACACCCTGCCGTCAGTTACAGAAAGAATGCTACTGAGACACTTTAATTTTTAAAAACCACGCACTTTCCGACATATGTGCGCGCTGAGGCTGCGCGGATTCCGACAATGACCAACGAATCCCATATATAAAAACGCAACTGAAACTTCTGTATATTTCTTTATTCTGTGATATAACTTGTAGCGACATTTCAAATATGGCAGTAACATCGTGTGTTTTATTAGTAAATATTATTGCGTATATCGAGAATATAACAAGCCGTTTAACCGTTCAATCAACGCTTTAACCGAGGGAGAAGCTATTTTCTAAGGTGTTTTTAAGGTATGTAGTACAATGTTTAATACCTAAAATATACGAAGAAAAATTAATTGTTAACGTTTTAGCTAACCATGTGATAATGTGGTATAAAAAGTGAAACACGAGAAATAATAGGTTTGTGTTTGCAAACCTCCAAATTAACTGAATCACCACACACCATAACTTTAAGAATATGTAATGAGCCAAAACAATGGATTTGCAAATGTTCGTGCAAAGCAGGAAAAAGAGCAATGTATAAGCATATTATTTCAGTTCTTATTCATGTGAATAGGTATATGATCTTGAAAGAATGCCATACTTACTATGCTCAGAGACAACGACGTGCAACTACGGGTTAATTTTTGGTTCGCAAAACTATACTGGTCCACTGTGTGGGAAGCTATAGCAGATGGCGCAAGCAACGAAAACAGCGCGGTATTTAAACTGCATATATACCTTTCCTGGTCTTATTGAATAGTATTTATTTATTTATTTATTTAGAAATTGGAAAATGAAATACACCGATTTTGTTATAGTTTATATTGTATTTTTTATATACACATATTAAAGTAAGAAGATACAATTTGATGTATACGTAGATATATACACTCAGTATGCATATACAATAATATAATTTTTAAAAATTCTTAATTATATATGGCAAGTACAAGTAACTATAAAATAGAACTAAATCGAAAGTAAATGCATTTGAACCTATAGAAATTACGCATGCTTCAGTAATAAATAAATGATGAGTGGTACAGTGAAGAATGGTAAAATCAACCTCATCCTTTATAATTCCTTGAAATGTTTTATAAAGGTCTCTATTGTGCGTATTGTTTAAAAGCACTTCTAACAACGTTATTATTTGCCCTACATACACTACAAATTTTTCTGTAGAATAGCACAAATGCAGACTTGTATGACTCCATTCTTTAAAAGTTATATACAAATTGTGAGGATCCGCAGAAGTAGACAGGAGGTCTTTCTTACAAACGTGGCAATTATTGTGTTTTAAAAGTGATTTCACAATATAGCCACTGACATATGCATCGGATAAAGTACTACACTCTCCCACCTTTACAGCTTCCTCGATTGCTGCTACAGAAACTGAATCGGTATTAAGTTTTTCCTGAGGTGTTTGAGATTGTGCATCTAAATCTTCGTCTACTTCACTCGAATCCAGAAAATTTGTCAAATCACTCAAGAGTTCATGGTCGTCGTCTTCACAATTTGTGCCTACTGAAGTGTTTACAAGTCCATTTAAAATTTGTGTCTTCAAGCTGCCAGTAAATTGTGAAGCAGTAGGATTATCACCACTACCACAGCCACCCCTAATTACACCAAAAAGGTTTTCCAGTGAATCCTGGTTAAGTGAACGTGGTCGAAGACTTGTAAATCCCTATGATTGCAAGTAAATCCAGACGTGCTGAATACTGGTCAAAGACACTAACCAACCTATTTGCGAAGGGGGTTTCCCACTTCTCAATGTACCCGTTTTCGTATATCGCAAGTACCTCCAATTTTTAACTTTTTTGATAGCTTCTGTCCAGTATTTCATATGTGATGAATCTTTTGTGACACAGCAATTGAGCGCTTTGGCACCTTCAAACTCATCTTGGGTCTCCTTACTAAATTTCTTGCAGCCATTAAAGCTGTCAAACAGCTCGTCGACCTGCTGTGCAAAAGTAGCTGTGGCAAGGGCCTCTTGATGAATTTCATCTGAAACATCATAATATAACTACAATACAAAATTTGTAAAATTAATGAAAAACTTACCACGAACTGCTACTGTGTAAATATAGGACGCAACAGAATGGCTCATAACTTGAGCAGCAATGCAGACCTTCATTGCATACTGCATTTTTGGTGCCAGATGAACATCTTTAATTTTGTGTAAATGTCGGAAGACCAATGGTGATTCCTTGTCTTTGTTGTGTGCATCAACAATATCTCTGAAACGCGTCGTCATAGTCTTGCTTTCGACAATATCTACAGTCACTTCAACGTTAAATTTCCTGAACAGGGATGCAGTGCACTTTAATAAATGTGGGGGGTCATAGATGGTGTAGATTTTTCTGTCATTTATCTGAATATATGGATGTTGTAACGAAGAACCCATATTTTTTAATGTTCGCACATTTGTCGAGCCCATGTCACATACAGTTGCCACAACTTCCAATTTCGCAATGATTTCAGCAGCTACAATTACATCTTTTATAAGTTTTTCAAGAATGTTTGCTGGACATCCATTGCGGCTAAAATAGTATGCCAATGGTTGTTTCCACTTCCGATCACCTACTCCCTGGCACATGAAGACAAGAGCTTTATTTGCAACTTTAACTGACTGAAAATCCATGCCATAATCCTCAAGGCCAGTGATCTTGTCAGTTTTTTGATCATATTGTACATTTTCTTTAATGTCCATTTCGTCACAAAGAAGCACACAATATTTATCAGCATCATTCGCCAAACATTTTGCAATGTTTTCACAAATATGTTTATTTATCCCTGGATGAAAAGGCAGCTTTTCTAAAAGAGTCAGCAATGTCCTTTTGGAAGGGAGTGCCACAAGCATTCGCAATAAACTGTAGCATCTAGGACCTCGTTTCAGTAGAGCCAAGGCTGTTACCTTCTCCGAAGTTGTCCATCTTCTACCCTTTGCTGGTCTTTTTGCACAACGTAATTGGGAAATTAAAAAATCGATTGTAGAATTTTTCATTCCACCAAATAAATTTTTAACTACATTAGGGTCCGTCAAATTGCAGAGGGCTTTCAAATCATGAGCTCTTTTTCTACAAATTCTCTTTAATTTTCTCACATGTGCTTCCTTACTCATGACAACTCGCATTAATTTTTTCTTGCGGGGTGTTGCATCCACGAGCCTCTTTAAAAGTGACTTCCTCCCTGTGCTAGGACTACTTACTGGTGTGTCCAGCACTTCTAGAAAAATAACGTTGTATTAATATATTACCTAACAGTAATAAATAACTTAAAATAAACAGATAAGTACCCAATTGAGCAGGGACAGTTGCTGCAGATATACTGGGGCTGAGTGTTGTCGATGTACTTGGTGCAATTGGTATGTCTACAAAAAAAAGTTGTGTGATAATACTGTATATTTTTTTTGTCAATAAAAAAACAAATAGGTACTTTATGAACAGTCAACTACACTTCACTTGTACTATAGTCTATTTTTAAACTAAGAGGAGCGTTTTAAATTAATCGCGCTAAAATCTGTATCTGTGATTGGTTGTTTCACAGATAGGTTTATACAGTCGAAATGTGGAATAGATGACGTTTGACGTATCGATGTCAAACGGTTGTGTTTCGTCTTTACTTTTCTGTTCCCGTTGTTCTATTGCTCTTTAAAACATAAATAAATCCGTTCTTTTTAGAATTTGCGTAGCGTTTAATGTACCATCCTGTTGTTCTTGATATGGATACTGCATCAACGTCAACTTCATCAGCAATTTCGCCCCCGAAGAAGCGCAAGCGTTTTGATTTAGGTCATTTATCGCTTGCTGAAAAGCAGTGTACTTTAAATATATATAAACAGCTACGAATTGACACACCGGATCTTAGAAAAACAGCTATCATTTCTAAAATTAGTAACATCGTGGGTAAGTTTAACAAATAATTTATAACAAAAATAAATAATGTATAATTTTCTGCTTTTAGGCGTTGCAAAATCGACAGTATATCGAACTATAAAGGAATATAATGAAACTGGCACAGTTACTGCATCTAAACACAGAGGTGGACGACCTGTTAGTGTTGTTGCATATGATGAAGTGGTCAAACACTTTGTGCGGCAAATAGTGCATGCTTTCTTTTACAAGAACGAATTACCTACTTTGGACAAAATTTTGATAGAAATAAAGAAACATCCAGATTTGCCACAAATGTGTCGTTCATCACTTTACAAGTTTATAAAACAAATTAACTTCAAATACATGAAAAGAAACAGTAAAAGTATTTTGATAGAACGAGATGATATCGTAACATGGAGACGAAAATATTTAACTAAAATTAAGGAATTTAGAAGGGAAGGTAGACAAATTTATTATTTAGATGAAACTTGGGTTAATGAAGGTCATACAAAACAAAAAATATGGATAGACAACAGTATAAAAAATCGACGTCAAACATTCATTGAAGGGCTATCTACAGGACTAAAGAACCCTTCAGGAAAAGGGAAGCGGCTTATTGTTTTGCATGTTGGATCTGAACATGGCTTTGTCGATGGAGGGTTGTTACTTTTTGAAGGTAAGAAAACTGGAGAATATCATGAGGAAATGAACGCAGCAGTTTTTGAAACATGGTTTGCCAATCTGTTACCAAAACTAACTAACGGTGCAGTTGTCATCATGGATAATGCTTCTTATCATAGCCGTAAATTGGAAAAAATTCCTACAACAGGATCTAAGAAAAAAGATATGCAAGAGTGGCTACAAGCTAAGCACATTGAATTCAGAGAAGATATGGTACGAGCTGAACTACTGAATTTAATAAAAATTAACAAGGAACAGTATAATTTATATGTGATTGATGAAATGGCAAAACGTAACAATAAAATTGTGTTAAGGTTGCCACCTTATCATTGTGAACTCAATCCTATAGAATTGATATGGGCAAAAATAAAGAATGAAGTGGTATCCAAGAACAACACATTTAAATTGAGAGAAGTGAAAGGACTTTTATTGCAAGCTATTGATAATGTTCAAAATGTTTATTGGAAAAGTTGTATTGAACATATAATTAAAGAAGAAACAAAAATGTGCACACTAGATGGAATCGTAGATGATCTAATTGAACCATTTATTATTTCTGTTAGTGCTGATAGTGACAGTGATACTTTTTCAGATGGTTCAGATTTAGAATAAGCATCAAAGAATAAAAAAAAACAATTCAATTTATTTATATATTATCACTAATGTTCTTTCAGTGTATATGTATTCAAAAATATTTTTCTGTATGTCATTCTTGCTAATAAAACTACAAAAATCTTATAAACTATTTTTATTACTTGCATAATATAAAATTTCTACGTATATGTTTAAAATAAAACTTGCATTATTCATAATAAAGAGAATTAAATTGCTGGGCTGGTGTAATAAGTTGCTTATACAGGGTGTCCAGAAACTCTCCTGACAAACGAAGACCGGAGATTCCTCAGATAATTTTAAGACAATTTAACCCAAATCACCCTAGTCCGAAAATGCTTCCTAAGGTCATAGGCGTCCGTTTTAGATAGGTAAACGGTTATTTTAACGCATAACTTTTTTGTCTTTAACTTTTAAGCATTTGTGACACTAGATTATTAAATTTTCAAGTATTCTAGTACTAAAAGGTACTCTTACTTTAAGTCGGTAGAATACACCGTTTTCTAGTAAAATCGATTTGAAAATTTTTCGTTTTTTAGTGATTAAAATTCAATTTATTATTTTTTGCACTAGTTCGCTCTGAACTGCCAACAGAAATAAAACCTACGTTTTTAATTGTCAAATTTTTGTCAGTTCGCGAAGTTGAAATGACGAAAAAACGAAAAATTTTCAAATCGATTTTTCTAGAAAACGGTGTATCCTACCGACTTAAAGTAAGAGTACCTTTTAGTACTAGAATACCTGAAAATTTAATAATCTAGTGTCACAAATGCTTAAAAGTTAAAGACAAAAAAGTTATGCGTTAAAATAACCGTTTACCTACCCAAAACCGACGCCTATGACCGGTACTAGAAATTCGAAATTTATGGAATCGATTCATCTCTGGAGGATAAATAAGTATACCAGTTTTTGTTTTTCTAAATAGAGGCGTTCGGGAGATATTAAAAAAAAAACTAATTACATGGCGCCATCTTCAAAGAGCTCTAGCTCCCTTAGAAAGCATTTTCGGACTAGGGTGAATTGGTTTAAATTGTCTTAAAATTATCTGAGGAATCTCCGGTCTTCGTTTGTCAGGAGAGTTTCTGGACACCCTGTATAATTGTTCATTACATTTCAATACCCTTTGTATATTCTTTTCCCGTTTAATTGCGATATCAAAGATCCTACTTTCATTAAAATACTTATTAAAGTTTCTAAATAGTTTTCGGTATTTCTTTCTGCTTCCTCTATGTAATTTCTTGGCTTAAACTACCAAGAACATCTTATATTTATCTAAAAATAAATAAATATAGTTTACTTTACCTTATCATTTCTTTATTCATGTTATTTTTGCTGTTTAATGTATTTAATTTTTAATAAATATTCAATTACGTTTGACCTTCTTAAAGTAGGGTTATAAATACTATATATGTCATTGATCTAGTAACTTTTACAGTGTAAAAGAGAGTTTTCTATGTACTCCTCCTAGTTTAAAAACAGACTATAGACATATATAAAATTAATTAATGACGTAAACAATTACTTTTTTGTGGTCAATGGAGAATGTTTACTCTATCTAGGCAGTTTTCATAATTAAGGCGTTAATCTTCTGTTCAAAAAAGAGGATTAACCTTAAAAAACTTACCTTCAACAATATTTTCAGAACTCCCTTCAATATCTGTAGATACTAGTGCAGGCAATAAAGTTGGTACAGCGTCCTTTCGTAATTTCCAGGATACGGTATTCACATAACAATCATTGGTAAAATGCTTACTGCAAATTCTGTAATTTCTCATGACAACGCCAGGAATGGGTTTCATGCCCATACTTTTCTGCCACAGTTCAGACCTTAAATACAGAAAAAATTCCGTTTCCATAAGTATTACATTAAATTTTCATCGAAATATTAACTAACCTTGCAGGATTAACTGGAAAACAATGAAGTTTCTTTACTTCATTCTCGCCACAACCACAAACAAGGCAAAGTCCCATTTTTAATTGCAAAACACACTTTACTAACACTTCACTTCACCAAGAACAAGAACAACTGTCAAAACAATGTGAGGTGTGAAGTTTGGAATGAATAATTTTCAGGAGCATCAACCCACTCACTGCCAATCATTAAACACACAACATCCTAACTTTACTGTGGCGCCCCCTCAGTAGAACTTATCGCTTACAGAACAAAGTTAGCTAAATACACAAATTTATAAATCAAATAAAAATAGCCAATACAATAATTTTGCGAACCTTTTTCTGGGTATAGTTGCACGTCTCATATTGTCTCTGCTATGCTCAAGTACAATTAGGCATATGTGCTTACTGAATTTACAACTGTGTCATTTTGTAATATATTCATCATTGACGTAATTTTTAGGAGTCTGAGAGTAGACACGAGACGCATCGGTTGTGTTTTTGGTGTATAGTCAGTGCCGCGCGGTCTACTTGATTTTTTGGTACCCTGTGGTAAGTGAAACACCTGTGGCATTTTCCTATCCTATTTCTGTATACTTCTTTAAAATAACGAAATTACGTACATATTATTAATTTTAAATTATTAATGTCTAACGATCAGGGGGGATTTTTATCCCCCCAAAAAAATACTGAATTGATGGATATATCAGGCCCTCAAGAGAAATTATACTTTGAAGACACAATCCCGTTAATTCAATGTTTAGAATCCCGTATCAAATCCATATCGGATTTAACGTTATTGTCACAAATAGACATTCCAATTTCGATTCTTCCCGAACTACAAAAAACGGTAGAACAAGGTTTTTATATTAAAGATAACACCACGTGCGAGACAGATCTTCGAAACGCTGTTCCTCTTAGCAAAGATGTTTTAAACTTAACATCAAAATTATTAACAGACCTCAAATTAAAAGCCACACAAATTAACTCTAACTTTACAGTGAGTAAATTTCACGTAAAAGATTTACCCCCCTTTGTGGTATATATTGAATCAGTTGATAAAAATGTGGGGCAGTTAAGGGATATGCAGATCGGCAGGCTGTTCCATAATAACAATATACAGGGTATTAAAAAAATTGAAAAGAGAGGCAAAAATAAATTAGGCATTGAATTCACTTACTTAAAACATGCAAATGAATTTTTAACATCAAATTTTGCTGCGAAAAATAATTTTAAGACATATATTCCTAATCATCTTGTATCATGTAAAGGTGTTTTGAGACAAATTGACCCCTCTTTAGATGTTGAAACCATTTTAAAAAACCTTAAAACTTGTGACAACAGGGAAATATTAGCTGTTAAACGTTTACGCAGACAAGAAAAAGTTGATAACAAAATTAATTGGGTTAATTCTGCATCTATTATAGTTACATTTCGTGGGAGGAATATACCAAATTTTTGTACACTTTTTTATAATGTTCGCGTTCCAGAGATGTATATACCGTCGGTAATTCAGTGCAGAAACTGCTGCCGATATGGTCACGTTTCTACACAATGCAAATCAAAAAAGAGATGTCCCGCCTGTGCCAAAGAGCATGCTTTAACTGAGTGTGATATGGCCCAGTCTCCTGCTTGTATTTTCTGCCGCCAAAACCACGCCACCACGGAAGAAGGAACAAAATATAGAGACAGAGTTTGTCCCGAATTTATTTATCAGGGACAAATTAGGCTGTTCATGGCAAAATATAACTATTCATTCTTTGAGGCAATTTCGATATGTAAAAGAGACTTTGGTTATGATACTGATAAACAATCACAAATTATTCAATTTGACGAAGTTAACTTTCCTAATCTGAATAGAAAGTCACCCCCAATAAATATCAATTCATATCTACCGACCAATACAAACACGTTTTCCAAAATTGTACAACAAAAAAATAATTTTACCTTTAGCAAATCTATAAATAAATCACAAGCTCAATTGCCTATTAAAAGAAAAGAAAGAACCCGTATGACAGCGAAATGTATATGAATAGGAATGGTAGGGTTAGAGAATATTCCTCTGATAAAACCATTCTGGATGGAGGCGTGAGAAAGGTTATCCCCTCTTCCTCGTCTTCAGCTACACCCATAGCGGATATTTCTGCAAACACTGAGCTAATTAATTCCCTGAAAAACGCTTTCCTCTCTAATAAGGATGCTTTATTCAACTTCTTAAAGGAATTTATACCTCCTTCTCATCACGATAAACTTTCATGGATAACAACAACACAGGAAGTTCAAGCAATGATTCATTAAAAATCTTTGTCTGGAATATTAATAGCTTTTCTAAAAACAAAGCAAATTTATTTGCATTTTTAAAAACTTCTAAGCTGAATCCGAGTTTTATAGTTTTAAATGAAACTCGTTTAAGTGAAGGTTCCTTTATTACTACCCCTGGATACAATTCAAGCCATAATTGTAGAGATAATAAGAGTGGTGGCACTTCTATTTTAGTCAGGAAGGGTATCATATTTTCCAGCTTTATACCTGACTGTAACTTACCTGAAAAATGTCAGTTTATTATAACCAAAACAAGTAAAATAACTATTGTTGCTGGTTATATCCCTCCAGATACAAGATTTACCTTACGTAATTGGACAGATATTCTGTGTGCTGTAGAGCCCCCATTTATTGTAGTGGGGGATTTTAATGCTCATCACCATTCTTGGGGTAGCTCGATAACCAATCAAAGGGGCAGAACCCTTTATCAGTTTTCTGAAGACATGAACATAATTAACTTAAATGATGGTGCCTCCACCTTTCTACTTCCCCCAGGTTCTGGCCCCAGTGTAATTGATTTAGCTTTCTGTTCAGATGACATAGCGCCCGTAAGCTATTCCTATACACATGATGATGTCCTGGGAAGTGACCATTTTCCTGTGATAGTTAACATTCTGTACCCAAATTTAGTGCAATCTTCCAGCACATTTTATCATAAGAAATATAAATATCAGTATGCCAAATGGGACACATTTACGGAGTCAATCTCTGAAAATATCACTGCCAAAGGTGCCTCCTCATACCAGGAATTTGTCTCATATATCATAAGTGCTGCAGACAAATCTATTCCTAAAAGTAATCTCAGGCATAAATATGATCCATGCCCATGGTGGGATTCAGAATGCTCCAGAGTAGTCAGACTGAGGAGCCAACTAATTAAAAAATTTAAAACAACTGGCTCCATGGAGTCCTTTATAATTGCAAAAAGATATATTGCAATGTCAAAAAGAATATTAAATAAAAAGAAACGTTCACGGTTTAGAGCTTACTGCGATTCACTTGACCGTAATACAAATATGAATGAAGTTTGGAAATCGATTAGAATTTATTCTAGGGCAATCTCTCCTTCCGCGAAACACCCTATACCAAACGATATAACATGTCAAGAGCACTTTCTTTCCTCGCTTGCGCCATGTTTTGTTCTTAATAAACCAGCAGATTTTAATATCCATAATAATAGCACACGTACTGTGACTCAGCCTTTTACACTTCTCGAATTGCAAACAGCCATCGCCCAAGCGAAGGATACAGCTCCGGGTGTTGATAGGATCTCAAATACTATGATTAAACATCTTCCTATAGAAGCACAAAACTATTTGCTCTGTATGTTTAATAACATGTTATGTGGACAACGGATTCCCTCCGACTGGAAGCGTATTTTGATATGCCCTTTTTTGAAACCTGATAGAGATCCGTTTGATTATAAAAACTTTCGCCCTATTGCTTTACTTCCATGCATAAGGAAACTATTTGAAAGATTAATTCTATACCGTATGGATTGGTGGTGTGAACGACATTACATCTTAGACTCCTGCCAGTTTGGTTTTAGGAAATCCAAATCAACCACTGATAGTTTATGTATCTTAACATCCGATATCTTGTCAGCATTCTCCAAACAAGAGGTCCTCTTTGCCGTTTTCTTGGATGTGTCTAATGCATATGATAATGTTGTTATACAAGTTTTAGTGGACAAGTTAAAACAAATATGTTTGCCTGATAGCATAGTTTTTTGTATTTCTCAACTTATCACAGAAAAGATCTTATCAATAAAAACATCTGATATTTCTAGAATTTCCTATAAAGGCCTCCCACAAGGTAGTATCCTAAGCCTAATTTTATATAATATCTACACGGCAGGCCTCGAGAAATTTATCTCTCCTCATGTAAAATGCCTTCAATATGCTGACGATATAGTTATTTATGCGACAGGTAAAGATATTACTTCAGTTTTCGAAAAAATACAAACTGGTTTAAATGGGGTCAATGAATGGTTATCGGACAGAGGATTGGCACTGTCAGCCACAAAAACTAAATCTGTTTGGTTTTCAAGGAGAAGAGTGGAGTATGCCTTTCCTTCGGTTTCTCTGGCAAACGAAAACATCCCAATTGTCCAAACTTTCTGTTATCTCGGTTTATGGCTGGACTCTAAACTGAACTGGAAGGTACATGTGTCACATGTAGTCAATACATGTAATAAAGCTGTTAATGTTATTAAATCCCTGTGTAGTAAAAAATGGGGATCTGATCCTAAAACATTACTAATATTATATCGCTCTTTAATTAGATCCAAACTAGAGTACGCCTCCAGTCTATATGCCTCCTGTGCAAAAACACACCTTTATCGCCTAGATAGAATTCAATATAAGTGTTTAAGGATAATCTTAGGCGCACTTTGCTCCACCCCCACCAATGCTTTACAAATAGAAGCGGTTGAACCCCCACTGATACTCAGATTCATGTTCCTCACAAAGAAATATTTATTGAAAATATTCAACTGTGAAAATACTCAAGTTATTAAAGCTATTGAATCATTGGCCCATAATACGAACAGACAACGCCGAATCCCTATCGTGATATCGTGCCTATCGGAAATTAGTATGTTTAAAAACCTTTTGGATTCCAACAAACTCCATGATATATATAGATTAGATTACTCATTCCAATTTTCAAACCAAAGACTACATCTTTTCAAACATGTACCACCGATAAAACATCTATACCCGGGAAGAATATCGATCAACAATTTGAGGAATATGCCTCACGAAAATGGTCCTCTCACAATCGCTATTTTACTGATGGATCAGTCCATCAACAGCCTGCCTCAACCTCTGTCGGCATATATTCCCCTACGACAAATTTTACTTATTCAGCTTCCCTTAATCGCTTCTCGTCTATTCTAACTGCAGAGTTGGTTGCTATTTATATATGTGTTTTATATATTATTTCAACTAAGAATAGAGACAATGTGATATTCTCTGATTGTAAGAATGCTATTTTAGCTATTGCGAATGGTCTGAATAACAGAAATAACACTACGGTATGGCGCGTTAGGGAGTGCCTATGGAATGCTGGGAAAAATGGTGTAAATATTGCGCTCTGTTGGATACCCAGTCATGTGGGCATCAGATATAACGAGAAAGCGGATGAGTTAGCCAAATTAGGAAGAAACAAACCTGAATATAATATAAAAAATTGTTTCAAGGATTTCATCCCCCATCTTAGAACGGATCTGTTAAATAAATGGAAGGATTACTGGAGCTCCTCCTCTCACATAAAAGGTAGATTATATGCTCGGACACAAGATTCCATTCCCAGAGTCCCATGGTTCGTACAAATGCCTTTTAAATCTAGAGCTTTCATTACCACAATGTGTAGAGTAAGATTTGGTCATCTTCTTACCCCCCAACACCTACACCGTATCAATATCGTGGAGGATCCCAGATGTGAGTGCGGTATGGTGGGTGATATTAATCATCTTTTCTTCAATTGTCCACTCAAGCATCTCCAGATTAATCGTCTCATAGAAGATCTCATAAACTTAAAAATATACCCCCCATATAATATTTATACAATACTACGTCTTAATTCTTTTAAAGTGTATTTGTGTCTATATACCTATCTAGAAAAAAATAAAATTCCTATCTAACTGTTAATCCCAATGTCTATTCCCTCTTTGTGTAGGTATGTTCTGTTCCGAGGCTCCATTTCGGGATGTGTAATGTGTCGCCGGAGCCCCGGCACGAGAAGAGTCTATATTCTGTGTTTGTGCACCTCCTTCCTTTTAAGTTTTAAATTCCCGCCACAGGGTGCCAACTTGTGTATGGTGCATGAAAAGAATCTACATCTAGATTCAAACACCAAGACAGAAGAAACAATTATAAGAAGAAGAAGAAGAAGACGTAATTTTTAATTAAACATACCTATATGTATTAATAAATTGTTAATGGTATTTAGTGAAGTGTATTTTAAAGAAATATTAACAAAAATAAAACGATAAGCATGAATTTTGTGTATTATTTTTATTAGTGCAGAAATAATGCATCGGTAAATATTGGTTTTGTTAGATTTACAATACAACAAATAATAGTGAAACAATCGTCGACGCATGGGTAAAACATTTTTATTACTAAAAATGTTTTTGTCTGAGTTAAAATAGTCTGAATAGATGTTCATAACAATTGTTCCAGGTTTTCCAATTTTTAATTTTATGGCCCATTGTTTCCGTAAATTCGCATCTTTTGGGAAAGTAATAAAGAGAAATATTCGCAGATTTATAATTATTGCACTGAGGCACTTAACAATATCTCTTGCAAATACTTTTTACCATGATTTTTATCGATGTGTGTATTATAAAAACAACGTGGATCTACAATGTTTTCCCCATAACTATAATTCAAAATTTCGCCGCCAGACGTCAGCCACTTCGTTGAATGTTCCCTATACGAGGGTTGTTTGTTACGCATGACCAATGTACGACTGGTTGCATCTTATATAGCAAGCATTGTATACAGAGGTGTTTATATGTGTATTGAATGGATGATTTCCAGTTTAAAGTCTGCTTATAAAGAAGCTGTGCATAACTTACCCATAAATAAGTCAACAAGTGAGACATTACATTCATCTCAGAAAGAAAATGTGACAGGTTCACACAGTATAGCATTTGATGTGTTAGGGCTGGTGTCAGATAATCACTAATCACACAGTAAATAAAAAATGCCATCCATATCTTTATTTAGTGATACGCGTGAAAAAAAATTACATACAACTACCACCCTGCACATACTAGCAGTCCTTTGTATTTTGTAATTGACACAGTGAATATTCTCAAATGCATTAGGAATAATTGGTTAAATAAAGAAAAGTAAGAGTTTATATATTCAAGAATTGCTGGTGCACAATCTTGAAATGACAGTAATCATAAAAATAACATGCCCCAATGTAAAAGAATGAAGCTGCACGACAATTAATGTCTTTTAACATATTGCGGGCGTATTGAAATAAAAAAGGAAACACTACTAAACTCGTTCAGAGAACTTATTCTTATATTTATGTAAATCATTTCCGTACAATAATTGTGATATACTTAAATTTTGTAATAGTTGATAAGTTATTTAGTAATATTGTTAATATTCTATTAAATTAAACGTATCTTTAGCTAACTCTGTTTTGTTTATTATTATATTGGCTTATATATGTAAAATTTATTAACAGCTCAACCACAGCGCCACCTATCGGGTTCAGATTTTGAGATTTTCTTTTTTGGCATCAACCCAACTGTGAATATGAGTCATTCTGGTGCATAAATATAGAATTTGTTAATAACTTAACTACAGCGCCTCCTATCGGATCCTAGCATAGCTGTGACCACAATCGGTCAAGTCGTTTAGAAGTTACATGTTTGTTAAGAGCCTCACCAACGACTATATTTATATATAAAGATAACCCTAAATCATTATTAGGGCTTTGCCATTTGCAGTGTATACTAATAATATTCCGAGTATTATAATCCGTGTAGGGAGTATGTATACTCGGTTACTGAAATTATTCCGGTTTTCCCATAACTACTACAAATAAAGAGTATTATTTATCACTTTTCATTTTATTCAGTCGCCAACTTGGAAACGTTTTCATTCATTTCTTCCACCGCCAGTGTTTAACCTGCAAAATCGACGCGGTAAGCACATATTCTATTAATTATTTCCTTTTCTGTACCTTTTAGACAATAATGTCCTTAATAAAAGTTGTTCAGTTATAGCTCATTTATAAGGGCCAATACTAAAAAAAAAAACGAAAAATCGCCTGAACCCGTAAACTGCAATTATTCTAATCAACAAGCTATGCACAACACGCACAAATAACAAATTAGAAACTAGAAAAGCTTTAACATTAACATTTAACATATTTGAAAAGTGAAACAGCCGATCAGTCAGGGAGCCCTTGCAAAGTTGACCATTCATGCGATTTAATATTTATGTAATAATAATATTTACATTTTGAATATATTTATTTTCATTATAAAAACTGTTTTTTATCTTAAACGAAATGATACATCTGTTTCCGTTAGTATTTAATTGATATTCAAAACACGAATTATTTTTTCATGTAATATATTTTATTGTCCAATAGATTTTAAAATTAGCGCGCAAATATTTTCTTTGACCTGACGGCAGCCATCGGAAGTGACGCAAGACATTCTTCACATCATGCTCAAACGACACCACCGAGAAACAAGGCCTGACGACGTGAAGTATGAGTCATCAATAGTAGTCATACCTACAGCTACAGCGTTCAATTTGAAGCGGGTAGAACGTAGAACATACATTAGCGCGGGTTCATTTAAATGACTGAATAAACACCAACATTGAAAAGCAATTGCTCAAGCTTTTTATATCAAAAATTTATTAATACATAATATACTACATTATCAATACATAACAATACACATTACATTAATTAGATTTGAATCTTTTACACTGGGGCATATTTCTCCTAACAACTACATCATTTTTGTTTCCGACATAATTATTTAACAAAGTATTTATGCTGCAACTTAATAGGCCCTTAAATATTACAGATTTATTATGTTTAGTACATTCATGCCCAATAAAAATATCCAGATTTTCAAAAATTGCGAAACCTAGTTTTGCGATTACTTTTCTATGCTGATTTAAAGCCAAAAAATCTTTTTCATATTCACATGATACTAATTTTGTCACAAGAATATAAATCACAGAAAAACAGCGTACCACATCGTAACTGGGGTATTGCAAACCGCCTCTATTTTTGGCCGTAATAAAAGTAGTTGGTATTTCATTACTATCTTCAAAAACAAGATCACCTTTCTTTGAAATCAAGAATGTTTCACAGTAATGACATTTTAGTTTTTTTATGCAGGCAAATGAACAATAACCTGCTATGAATGTAATTATAGGCCACATATGTATAGATTCAATATCATCATCGTCGACAATTAATTGAGCAATTTTTGGCGGCAAATCAAAATCAATATCGTAGTCGAAAACATCACAGTCAGGAATGTTTAACACATCAGCAATTATTTGTGTTAATTTTTTTGGATGCAATGATATAGAACCGTAAATAGAAGATTTTAAAATTAAGGGTAATACACTCTGCATTCTGAGTTTGGCTTCCGATTCATAAATTTGTCTCAGAGATACATGGTACTGAGCCCCAGCTAACTGCCTGTATTTCCCAAAGCGGTCCTCCAAATTGTCAGTCTGAATTTTGCCAGGAAAAAAATATGCGTTTCCCCTTTCTTTAATCCAATAATCGGAAAATTTTATTAGACCCTCTGTGGTTAATTTTAGAGCGCAGTAGGTTTCTGAGGTTAACTTACCACTAGAACTTTTACCCGACGATAATAAAATATTCCAACTCTGTAACCAACTTAAAAAAGAATTTAAAAAATCTAAAATATTGTAAGAGTTGGCAGTAATAGGTTCTTGAAAAGGATTTCTGAGCCTTACACCTTTAAATGGTGTTTTAACATTTACAATGTCCCACCATTTACATATAATTTCAATAAAAGTACTAGTGTCCTTCCAAGACGTAAAATTTTTTGTTGGCCCTAATTCTGATAGTGCTGCCACATTGTTCGAATTAAAAACTTTCAGTGCTAATTTGACATTTTGCCGCTCGATGGGTGTTGGATATAATGCTTTAAGACTTAAACCGAATCCATACTTTATTAGACTGTTTTTTTCAAGTGAATGCATCTCCTTCAAGGCACTAAAAGCTGCAATTAACTGTAAGGTGTGATCTGAAAAATCAGGAAAAATCATTTCTTGATTTTCTTCATTGATCCAGTTATTTCTGATGCATTTAAGAATATGAACGCTATCAAACCAAAAAAACATTGATCGGGTGCTGTCCTTTGGATGAGAATATACATTTTTAAGTTCAGGAGGATCAGAAAACAAAGACATACATTTCCTGTTTATAGAGTGATTATCTGTTACAACTCCCATTACTTCAAAGCCGAGGTTTTCTAAACCCATAATAATTTGTTTCATAAATGAATGCAAAGTTATCGCATTACTTTTTTTAACAGGCAAAATGTGTACAACGTCTTTATATACAGACTTTAAGCTATTAATCATAAACACAAATGCACTTGAAGCATTTTCCGTACCATCAAAAGCAGCTCCAACAATGTCACCCCCTTTATAGTCTAAGTCAGGTTTTAAATGCACTTCATCCATAAGTAAAATGACACTTTTATCTTCTGAATTCAAAAGATTAAATTTGGAGGAAATATATCGCAACAAAGTGTTTTGTTCTCTAACAGGATTAGTTTGCAAGTTATTTGTGTATGATTTTATAACAGAACAACAAGGAAGTCGTAAGTAATCAGAATTTCTAAAAAAATTATAAGCATGAGGTGAAATGGAATGAAATAAACTACAAAAAACTAGAAAATCTGCTGAATAACGCGTCTGAGTTTTACACATGTTTAAAAACGAAATGTGTTACTTAAACAACGTAATAGTGTTTTCATAATTTGGTAAATGTTCCCTCAATAAATCTAGGTAAGTCACAATAATTAAGATTAGTTCAGCTGCTGAGCTCTTCTGACCAAACTCGTTGAAAAATTGTTCAGAGCAACTTTCAACTAAATTATCAATTTCATTCAAATTGTTTACTTTCTCTGGAATTTTTTTCCCACAAACAAACTTAACATGCACATTATTATCGTAAACAAAAACATTCAAATCTCTCGTTATTTTTATAGAGCAAACTATTGCAGGATTGGGATTATGTTTAAGTAAAACTAAAGCAATGCTCGAATCTTTTACAAATAATGTCCAAGCAGTTTTGACTTGATGATTTTTAATTTTAATTATCAATTCATCAAAACTCTGGAAATATTTAGCTTTGGCATAATTTTCATGTGTTTCCAAGCTTGCAGAAATGGCATTACTGAGTCTTTCAGAGTCTAGACGAGCCTTTTCTTTTTGCACAGGTGATGGGATATTGAGGACGCGAAAAGGCACAGAACCTAAACATGTTTGTAATCAAATTAAATAATCAATATCATAACTAAACAATTACCAGGTGCAAGTCTAGGATATTTAAGGGAAGCCTTCAAAATCTTTCCCGTTTTTTCGTCATGTGTGGTTGTGAAACGAAGAATGTCTTGCTCGCGAAAATGCAATTCACACACCTGCAAGTGCAAATATAATTCCCGCAATTGTTATACAAGAAAAAATTTATTGCTTATTACCTTAGAAGAAGCTGTTGGAACAAACATTTCACCATTTTTCTCTTGCCTTTTAATAGCTTGCACCCATCGAGCATTTAGATCTTTGTCCTTTGGGAAATTAAAAAGGCTCACTTTAGGACCACTTGGGTAATTTCCTCTACAGTTGGGCGCACAACACCGAAACGGCATGATAATCAAGATAAATTAAATCCAGAGTTAAATTAAAACACCGACTGAGGTTAGAACACACACACAACGACACAAGAATCACCGCTTCACTGTCGCTTAGTCGCTTTACCAGCTTTGTTATGACTACTCGTGCTGACGTCACATACTGCCACGTTTCTCGTCGTCAGGCCTTGTTTCTCGGTGGTGTCGGCTCAAATTACAATAAACGTTAGTAATGGTTGATCATGTTGACCAAGTTCGTATGAATGACACAATGTTTTCGGCAAATACATTTAGTGTGAAGGAAGAACAGTGCCAAGAAGACAGTTTTGTAGAGGATAAAGTGTACATCTCTGAAACTGCTATTACTACACACAGTGCTGAATTACAAGGCCCAATAATCTATGGCAAAATAAAGCAGTATGACGAGTCCACATGGTTGTCCAAAATTATATATCGGACAAACCAGAAGAAACTTTCAAATACGATATAAAGAACACATGGCTCATGTCAAATTACACAATGTAGAAAAATCCGCATTAGTTCTACATCATATTGATACAGGTCACAACTTCAGCGTGGAAAATGTTAGTTTAGTTAAACAAAGCAACAATAGAAACTTAGATATTGGGGAAGCCATATACATGAAAAAACACAAAAATTATCTCCTGAATAATGATATTTCTCCCGTTAATAACAAACTGTTATCTTGTATACCGACATCGGTTAACACTTAAGACTCACTTGAAATATTTACTAAACTTTTGAGTAATATCTTATTTATAATTGTTAATCCATAATCCTGTCACTGTTAAATTAACCCGTTGTTAGAAATATTTCGTATTTCCCATTAAACTAATTCACAGAATGATATATTGTTAATATTCGTTGTAATTTTGCTTTAATCGTTTTTCAACTACCGTTAAATTTGTTCTATATAACATGTATTTTTATTATAAAATGTCTCGTAGATAATAGGTTTAAATAATTATGTATTAAACTTTTCATTAATATCCGTTGTTCTTTCTCATTTATATTTTGTATTTCCAACTGAACTAATTCTCAGAAATTTATACTGTTAATATTCGTTGTAATTTTGCATTAATCGTTTTTTCACCCTACCTTTAAAATGTGTCTGGATAACATGTACTTTTCTTATTATAAAATGTCCCATAGGCAACAGTTTCTTCATCAGTGTCACTATTTGAGTCATTGTCTCTTTCACTACCATCACTTGCACTATCCAGGCCACTAGGTGAAATAAATCATCTTCATCACTATATATGTCATTGTCACTCAATTCTGTTCTTCGACGCTATGAACCGCGAGTACCACGAGTTGTACATACCACGAGATGTTGACGATAAATCCATGTTCGATATACTTATGCAGTAAATAAAAAAAATATTTTTTTAAGTGTGCAAGAATAAAATTGAGTGACAATGACATATATAGTGATGAAGAAGAAATTCTTTCACTTTGTGACCTGGATAGTCCGAGTGATGGTAGTGAAAGAGTCAATGAGTAGCAAAATTGCGATATTTTCAGCCTACGATGTACCACTTTGACGATGAAAATTCTTGCATCACGGGAGCGTTTGAAATAGAAAATGAAGATAACAAAGGAAAGTATTTTGATGAGCCTAATTGTAGACGAAACTAATAGATACCACGAGTACAGTGCCGACAATGTATGTATAGCCTTTTAGCAATAATTTTGTTAATGCCACATATAAAAAACATGCAATTTGGATTATTGGTCAATAGATCCCATTATTGCCAGTAATTTTATTAGCAGGTACATGACAAGAGACAGATTCGAACAACTGTTGTGTTATATTCATTTTGTCGATAAATTGTGGAAAATACGAACCATATTTGAAGAATGGAATGGAAGTGTTCAACATTTTTTCATTCTTTTCAAAAGCTGCTGTTCGATAAATCCCTGATATTCTTCAAAGGCGAACTGCACTTCAAGCAATTTATCCTATTCAAGAAAAATGGATTTGAAATTAACATTATTGTGTTGTGTGATTGTGAGATGCGAATTGTTGTGAACTTGTTAGTGTACACCGGTTCTGAAAAGAACATTCTTCGAAATGACCAGTTAAGTGTTTCAGGTGCGGTGCAAAAAAAAAAACTAGTGAACTATGAACAAAAAGGGCATCTGTTATATACAGATAATTGGTATACTAACCCTAAACTGGCAATTTACTTGGACCAGCAAAATGCCGGTTTCTGTGGTACAGAAAAAAAAATAGAAAACTTTCCGAAATTTCTACATCGGATGCACGCGGAAAGTGCGGAAATGTAATGGCTCTTATGCGGAAAGACAAACGTGATGTATTAATGCTTTCAACATTCATAACGAGTAATGAACAATAGCAGAACATTGAACCATAGAACTGGCGAGCATATTAGGAAACCAGACTGTGTATTATATTATACTCAAAACATGCGCATGATTGATAAATGTGACATGCAATTAGCTACAGTGGAATGTGTCTGAAAATCAAGTGGTATAAAGAACTATTTTTACCTGGTTGATGTTACCATGCTAAATGCTTATAATCTGTTTCTTGTAAACACAGGAAAAACTTCAATACGCTTGAACATATTTATAAGAAAAATTGTGCAACAAATTTTGAAGAAAAATAGAACTCTGACAGCTGCTAGACCAGGGAGACAAAGTATGGAAGAATAAGTCGCTTAGTTGCAGCGAATTTCGTGGAAAGTCTTCGCATGCAAATGTTCCATCTGTTGGGAGTGACAAAAGGGGCAAAGAATTTACCATGTATGTTCAAATACTGACCGAAGTGAAAGAAAACGTGAAGTATGTTACATCTTGGTGTCCTTTGTTTAGGCGAATGTTGCAAAATTTATCACACCAGAAAACATTTTGATGAAAAAAAGTTACATAATTTCGTTTCAATTTGGTATTTTGTTATATAAGTCTATTTAGGCTTAGTCTGTTTACTGATATGGATGTTATGTAAAAGAATTTTTTTATTATGTTTGTTTTTGGCAAACATGTCTTTTCTTGTATATATTGTGTAGGTATAAATTTTGAAGTATAATAAAGTTCAACATATTCCTAATTGCTTTTGGACTTCATGTGATATTTGAAATATCAAGTTTTAGTTTTGCATCAGTAGAAATATGAGTTCTGAAATAATAATGATTCTAATCGCGCTAATGTATAAAACTTGTTTTTGGGGTACCGAACTGTGTTGTCTCTTCTCTAAACGTTTCGACTGACATGTGAGTCTTCTTCAGTAGAGCTGAAACCAAGAATATACGTTTCCTAATTGTATAATTATGTTATTTTTCAATGAATTATCTATAATTCGCTATATCCGTATAGTTTGAATATACTCAAAATTATAATTTTTTACAACTTTTACAACTAAATTTAAAAAAGGGTGTTTGTATTGTAATAGATAAATATGTATGTACTAGGAAAGGTCCCGGGCAACAATCTTAGAGGAACTAATTTTCTTAGCAAACGTATTTTTATGTAATATATAAGTGCAATTATATTAAAAGGGGGGTTATTTCCCCGTTTACCTCCTCTAATTTTAACATTCTTATGTACATAACTCATCACATAGAGATAAGAAATTAATTTATCAGCATTTGAACAACTTTCTTTTTTCTTTTTTTTTCGCGTTTGGACGGACAGATTTGTGGATACATTCCAGTAGCTAAAGGGTTAAACTAATTTTTGTGAAAAATAGTTATTTACGAACCAAGAGCGGGAAGACTATTTTCCCGCATGAGCGCACATTGTAAGCACGAGCGACCGCAGGAAGCGAGTGCTTTTAATTGCGCGAATGCGTGGAAGATGTCTTCACGCAAGTGGTTTGTACAATATTTTTTGTACGAACATTAAATTAAAAAAATATTATTGATTAATGTCATTGGTATCATACCTAACCTAAGATAGATTACCTAATTAATTTAAGCATTTCATGTACGTAACTATTACTCACCTTTCCCTAAAATTAAGTTATTATATTCTTACACAATGCAAACATGAGGTGTTTATTCTTATATTTATAAATTTATAGTACATTTATTGCGTTTTTTGGTTTAAATACAAACAATTCCGAACTGCCAAAATGAATGTCGATGTGGTTCAAATAGATGGCGCTTGAATCTTGCTTAAGATGTCGCTTAAAATGTCGTCAAATAGATGGCGCCACAATTTTTTTGGAAGAATTTTCAATTATTACTCCTATTTCCCCAACTTTTAGTGCAGAATAGTGGAGGGAAGTAGTATTTTATAGACTAAATTTTATTACTACCAAGTTAGATTTTTTTTTAAATGTCCCAAAGTGCCGGTGTTTTTTTCAATTTTTAGAGTCGCCTCAACTGGAAAAACGTATTTCCCAGTCAAGCTACACATGCGTCAAACGTCACTTTACAGGCGGTGAGCACAAAAAGGTGTTTTATTTTATTATTATTTTTCACAGACAATTGCTCAACAGCCTTCTTCTGCAGAATAAACACCTCTTCTGCATAGGCCTACTTACCCCATATTGGTTAAGCATTGTTGATATGTGCCTTAATAGTCCATAGTATGTCATTATTCCAATAGACTATCAGTTATAAATCTGATACGTCTAATTGCATAAGCAGCAGAAGATAAGTGTTTGACTAATTCATGTATGTGCAGCTTCCATGTTAATCTTGTGTCTAGTGTAATATCACGGAATTTTCTATTCGCAGAATGTATGTTTGATCTACATTTACTAGTAGAGTAAATTGTCTCACATTTATCCTGGTTAAGTGATAAACGATTGGCTGTGAACCATTTAAATGTTTAAATTCTGAAGATACCAAAATCATAAAATGTGATCTTTATAGTGCATTTTCTTTGCAAAACGTACTACATTACTAGTTTATTGCCACACATAAACCAGTCAAGTTGATAAAACCATGCATAGCAACTTAATAAATGTTGTGGTTCGGATAGCTTTTAATTACTTTTTCTTGTTTTACATAACATATTTAGTCATACGAAATACATAGACGACTGTTTTAGACATACCCGTTGAACACGTAGAAGAAAATGAGAATAACCCAAACCCTGAACCCGAAATAGACTGACATTTCATGTAGGTATTTAATAAAAATGCTTTAAATGATACTGTAAATGCTGTTTGGTATTGGTTCCAAATTCACAAGAGTCACATTTGTAATCAAATTCCTTCAGATGTTTGGTTTTCATATGTTTTTTTAAATTACTTTTATAGTTTGTTCCAAATTCACAAGTTACATGTGTAATTAAATTCCTTCAGATGGTTGGTTTTCATATGTCTTTCTAAATGACTTTTGAGGTTTGTTCCAAATTCACAAGAGTCACATTTATAATCAAATTCCTTCAGATGTTTACTTTTTATATGTCTTTTTAAATGACTTTTGAGGTTTGTTCCAAATTCACAAGAGTCGCATTTATAATCAAGTTGCTTCAGATGTTTAGTTTTTATATGTATTTCTAAATTACATTTGATGTTTGTTCCATATTCACAAGAGTCACATTTATAATTAAATTGCTTCAAATGTTTGATTTTTATATGTCTTTCTAAATGACTTTTGATGTTTGTTCCAAATTCACAAGAGTCACATTTATAATCAAATTCCTTCAGATGTTTAGCTTTTATATGTCTTTCTAATGCCCGATCTCACCGACATATCTTAAACTGTGAAAAATTTAAGGACTGCTTAAATATAAGTGTTACTTATTTTCCTATTTAGTTGCACCGCTTGATTTAAGTCACGACTTAAACTTATACGTACTGAACACATGCATATCAAGCGGCAAAAGATGTTTACAATAGAAGGTAGCAATGACAATAGTGTATTCAGTCTCCGCTCTATAGAAAACGTATAGTAGTAAAAGTTGGGTTATACACGTTTGCTGCACATGTTTGTCAAATATACAAATTCTACAAGTTGAACTACAATTAAAATTAGAGGAATTGAAGAAAATAAATCTAAATTGGGTGGACAATTTTGTTAACTCTAATAAAATGCAATTTTCAAAAATATGTGTACGTATTTAAATATGTATATTTAATTATGTAAATAAATAAATGTAGAATTTTTTTTCGTTTGACTTTGCATTAAAACTTATTTTAAATAAAAAGACATGATAATAATTTATTAAAACCCCAGCAAACATTTTAATGATGGGCCTTTAACGGCCAAATGCCCGCTAGCCGATTATGCGGACGGCGGACCTCTAACTGAATTCTATATTGGCCCGCTATCAATAGGAGACTGCGGCCGCTAGCCGGGCCAACGCAGGAATAAGGCCTTTTTTACAGCAATGGCCCATAGTTGATGCGACTAATATCCGCTACAATGCCGATCGATCGCCGCTCACAAAAACAAGCCAAAAATTAATTTTATTTAAAAACATTTATTTTAATATTTCAATTCACAATTTAAAACATCAAAATTTTATTTCGTAAATGAATTTTAAATCTCTTGAACAGTTCACAAAACGTAACATTTTAAATCTTAAAATAAACATTAAATCTCTTGAACAAATAAAGAAAACTTCACAAGGCAATAAATAACGCGATTATAAACTTAATTTCTACTGAATGGGTTTTAATATTTATTATCGGCACCTTTAGTAGCACCATGTCTTCTGTTCCTTCCGCCATTTCTGTCAGTAGCAGTCCTCGGCCAGCTTTTGTTAATCGTTTCTACTTCCTGTTGAGTAGTGTTTTTACTGAATTTATTTTTTCTTACTACTACTGGAAGCAAAAATAAATAATAATTTCATTTATAAAAAAGTTCTACGTACCTACCAACAATGAAGGTTACATACACTCTTTTTTAAACTGCGGAAAGCTGGTTTGTTATTTTTTCCACACCAGTTATAAGTTTCAACTAAATTCTGTCCCACAATTTTACCTAAAAATCGCCTTGTCGTATCCAACACATCTTTCCCGCTCGAGAGCTGGCAAAAAGAAACCTGAAAAGTTATAAAAGTAAGTGATTTGAAATTTCTGGAAATCGACGGTTCTTTGTTCAAGTTGTAGATTATTACTATTATCTAAATTAGTGTTTCACCAGTATTCGTTTTGAAATCTGTGCATTGCTTCTTGCGTCAATTTCACCCAATTTCAAAGTTTCAGAAGTATCCCTTTTAATTAACTTGTATCTATAACTTCTACGATAATTTTTAAAATGATTGAACCTTGCTGCCATATAGCTATTTAATAAATTAAGGTAAATTAAAATGAATGAAAAACGGTTGCAATAAAAAAGAAAACTTCAAGCGGGAAATCCACATCCCCAACAAATGTGAATGAGGTTATGAGTATGAGTTAAGACGCGTGAGAAACGTTAAACATTTTAAATTAAACGAAAACATACTCACCTTTTCGGCGCGTTAATGGTTTGAGAATCTTCCAGGTCCATTTTTAAATCAATCAGTTAGCACAATATTCGTGAAATAGCATAAACGCGACGAAAAACAACACAACACACAATATATTTGACAGCTGCTTATGACGACACTAGTCCCTAATCTGCTCCTCTAAATCCAACCAATCGCAGCTGAATATGATACATATGTTTTGCTAACTTTCCGAAGAATTTATACCTATCACTGGAAATAAAAAGATTTATAAGCAGAAGTAAAAATGAATAGTTTTTGTATGTTCACTCTATTTATTTACTTATCGAAATTTCACTAGCGTCGTCCGTATTTGTATCATATAAATGTAGATTAACTTAGGAGCTGCAGGTCACGAGCTCCACTAAAGTATTTTGGCCGCCAGCGGGCCAGTTACGGAGAACTACATCTTCTTATACAGTTTTGCCGGCAAACTTTTTACAATGGCCCTTTATTAGCATGCCGTTGCCGTCATCTGACCAGCATTGCCGACAGTAGCCCGACTGACGGCCGTTACTTCCATGTTTGCTGGGAACTGCTAATGCATATTATATTTTCTATTTACAGCTGAGAAATATAATTTATGAATACTAATCTAACTTGAAAACCGTTGTTATTATTATTAAAAGCATTAATGCCTAATAGATATTGCCATTTTGTATGAGTTGCTCTAACATTTCATTATTGTCATCATTTGGATTTCTATGTATTCTAATCTAGGTTCTAATCGGGGTAATAAATCTAGTACGGTTTCTTTTCGCAGACGAAAATAATTAAAAAATTGTAAGTCAGGCAGACTATTAAAATGATCGTTTCTAATATTAATTTGCCGTGGAATTCCTTTAACCACTAAATCTAAAACAATTATATCTATAATATCATTTATTCATTTGCATTAAATTGAAATATTCCCGTTCCATCGTTTTAATGAAAATATAACCACAATAATGTTCTTGTGTAGGTACGTTGTAAACAGAAACTTATAGGTTAAGTAAGCTTTAAGCTCTGGATATCGCCGGCTTAAATTTAAGATTCCATTTTATATTTAAGTACTCCTTAAACGTACCGTGCAACAGAATAAGTAGAACTTAGTACTTTAAGTGTTGCTTAAAATTTAAGATAGATAGGTCGGTGAGATCGGGCATAAATGACCTTTGCGGTATGTTTCAAATTCACAAGAATCACATTTATAATCAAATTGCTTCAAATGCTTAGTTTTTATATGTCTTTCTAAATAACGTTTTTCGCTTGTTCCAAATTCACAAGAGTCGCATTTATAATCAAATTGCTTCAAATGTTTACTTTTTATATGTATTCCTAAAAGACTTTTGATGTTCGTTCCAAATTCACAAGACTCGCATTGATAATCAAATTGGTTCAAATGGATAGCTTTTATATGTCATTCTAAATAACGTTTTTGGTTTGTTCCAAATTCACAAGAGTCACATTTATAATCAAACTGTTGCAAATGGTTATTTTTTATATGTCTTTCTAAATGACTTTTTTGGTTTGTTCCAAATTCACAAGAGTCACATTTATAATCAAATTGCTTCAAATGGTTGGTTTTTATCAGCCCTATTCATAATGAAAGTTAGTGGCTACTAAGATCCAACTAACACGCTACTAAAAAAAGTCGCATTCATAATCGTATTTAACAGCATACTAAGCGTAGTAGCCAACTAAATTGTTAGTAGCGTGTAGGGGTATGTTTAAAGTTACAGCTCACCGTTAAAGCTAACCTAAAAAAACAAATTGGTACAAATAAAAATAAACACATATTTGTCAGACTTCTTTTAGATCCAGGATTATAACTTTTTAATTAAATACATTGAAATGGAAACATTTACAGTTGGAAAAGATCCGCGATATGAACATACCAAATGAAATTCAATATCATGCTATGAAAATTAAATTGTTAAAAGAGAAAAAGGAAGGAATGAGTGTATAAAGATATTTTTATATTTAGACTTTATTTTAAATAAAACATACTTATGATAATACGTGCTTTTAATTAAAATGTCTCATTATATGCTAATCTAATGCTTAAAAATATTGCCAACATTATCATTAATAATCATTTTAAATCATTATCCACATTATCAATCTAATTCCACACAAAGTTAATGAAAGTGAGGAGATATTTTTTTAATGTGAAGATTCCTCTGTTTGCAATTTT
The DNA here is from genome assembly GCA_963170755.1 of Amphimallon solstitiale. Lineage (NCBI taxonomy): Eukaryota > Metazoa > Arthropoda > Insecta > Coleoptera > Scarabaeidae > Amphimallon > Amphimallon solstitiale. The sequence goes on from OY720685.1 coordinate 22,108,198, forward strand.
TCCCTTTATAATATTCATAATGGGTATTGCTACTATCGATGCCCTTGTTGTATCCTATTTAATGAAAAAAGCATCCAAATTTATTCTTCATAATTTCAAATGCTTTTTAAAAGACATTTCTCGTTGATATATGGAGTCTTATATTTTAACATAGGACTTGTCGTTAGTGTTCATGATGGAGTTAACAGATATCTTGAACATGCATTTCCATTATCACTAATCAAAATACCTTCTACCTATATCTCCTTTCTGAAATCATGCTAATATCACCTAATATTGTTTACATTTTTCTTAGCTTTAATGAAGAATTACTTCAAATCTCCTGTTTAATGAACATTTGTTCCAAATTCTCTAAGTCATTGGTACAGTCTTTTTACCTTGCAAGTGTATCACAAATCCTTGCCTTAGCATCGCATAGATTATTATTAATGCAAAATATAAGAATAAACTATATATATAATTTAATGTGTAGTACCTATAACGTCTTTCCACCTATTGATTATCATGTTTGTAACTTATTTTATTTCATTCTACATATATTTTGTATAGAAATTCTATTATTATTGAATTATATATTTCCAGTGGATTAAGCCATTTCTAGAACATTTTTGGATTTAGAGCCCCATTAACTTGACCTTCCTCAACTTCTTGCTATTCTGCTCTAACAGGTATTTGTTCATAATCCATGAAAACTTTTTCTGCTATACATACAATTTATATATAATCGTACCTTCTTATTTTGCAGATTTTAGTTAATCTGAAATTGTAAATTCTAACCTTTTAATATTTGCTTTCTATCGTGATTACCGCAAATTTAAATTTGTACATCAGTGCGCACGATCGTTCCTTGTTGCCATATGCATTTTTCTATTAACATCCTACTACTTACTAGCCACTAAATAAGCGTTTATGAATAAGGTAAATTAATAGCGTCTTAGTAGGATGTTAGTAGCTACTTACTAGTAGCGTACTAACACCCTATTAGGGTGATGATTATGAATAAGGCTGTATATGTCTTTCTAAACGACATTTGTGATTTGTTCCAAATTCACAAGAATCGCATCTATAATCAAATTCCTTCAAATTCTTAGTTTTTATATGTGTTTCTAAATGACTTTTGTTGTTTGTTCCATATTCACAAGAGTCACATTTATAATCAAATTGCTTCAAATGTTTACTTTTTATATGTCTTTTAAAATTTGATTTGTGGTTTGCTCGATATACACACAAGGAACATTTAAATACTTTCTTCTGATCTCGTGAGCTGGATTGTTCTACTTCTATATTTGTTATGCTGTAATCAGTCTTAGAATGTTCTTGGTCGTCCTTTCCTACATAACAAACGTGCGTGTTTTTCACGTGTAACCTGAGGAATCCTTTAGTCTTGAAACGTCTGCTACAAATCTCACATTTATAAATTTTAAATTTGTAGTGTTGGTTGTTGGTGTGCTCCTTGAGATCTGCTTGGCACTTTGTCCTGTACTTGCACTGCTCACATTTATATATTTGACGAAGGCACCTCTAGTCCATTATCAAGACCAATTTTAATATCATCAGCACTGATCCCTCCTCCTATTTTAACGTTGTCATTTTGTTCTTCAGTTGCTTCAAACGATGGCAATTCTATTTTAATATTGTCCGAACATGTCGACTCGTCATACTGCTTTATTTTGCCATAGAATATGGGGCCATGTAATTCAGCATAGTCTGTAGTAATAGCAGTTTCAGAGATGTACACTTTATCCTCTACAAAACTGTCTTCTTGGCCCTCTTCTTCCTTTACACTAAATGCATTTGCCGAAAACATAGCGTCATACATATCAACTTGGTCAACATGATCAGCCATTACTAACGTTTGTTATGCGTTTATTGTGATTTGAGGAGAGACTCTGGCTACTTCCGATGGCTGCCGTCAGGTCAAAGAGAATATTTGCGCGCTAATTTTAAAATCTATTAGGCAATAAGATATATTGCATGAAAAAATAATTCGTGTTTTGAATATAAATTAAATACTAACGGAAGCAGAAGTATCATTTCGTTTAGGATAAAAAAACAGGTTCTATAATGAAAATAAATTATAAGCAAGTAATAAACTATAGACGGAGTTACAACGGAGCAAAGAAATAATGTAAACAACACGCAGTTACATAATATAATAAATTTTACAAACTCGTCACACTTCCACCTACGCCGATGTAGAAAGAAATTTAGGAGGATCACAGGAGGATTTAGTGGACTTTTTTTGTTGTTGTTTTCGCGTCAAAACAGATGTTGCAGTTCACCATATGAATAAGTTCAAGTGTAGCTAACCATGTTTTAGACACGGGACATCATTTTTCAAATCTTAAATAAATAAATTTAATAATAGTTAGAGAACTTGTTTTGATCAACAGAAATAAATGTAATTGTGTGCATGCAAATTCTGACTTTATTTTATGTTTAAAGGCCGTTTGACACTTACGTAAATTTTAAATAAAATTCACAACTTAATTCACACGCAAATTTTATAATAAATACATATCGTGGCATACATAAATTTTAGCTTGTAGATTTGGTTGTTAATTCACATGTAAATTATTTAGAACATGTTCTATTTTCTGGGTGGGTGTTTCTAGTAAATCTGCGCGCGCATCGACATGAAATATGCTCGTTTAGTAATACGTCACAACGCCAAATTGTTAAGCATGGTGATAAGATAAGTCAGTGAAGTGGATGCAAACAACGATCATATGGTAAATACGTCACAATAGATAGGTCTGTTGAAGTGGATGCAAACATAATTTGATGACGCGCACTAAATGAGCGTATACACTGCGATATCACGTTTGTTAGAAGTTAGTTATTGCTGATTATTGTACTTATTGTCGGTATCTTGATTCTTGATCAACAGTATATAAAAAAGACATATTGGTCAAACGATCAAGTACGAGCATTAATTAATGAATATCAAAAGCATCCTGGTTTATATGCGGTGAAAACCAAAGACGATAAAAATTGACATGCACGATCCCACGCACTTTATTTATTTCCCTCATAAAGGTGTTTTGTTTTGTAATATTTTTTTCAATTAAATTGAGTAAATCGTTAAATTGTACACTTGTAAGTCTAAGAAAATTTTTGTATGCATTCGAATCTTCTATTTTCAACTGGTAATTTATCAGACTTAAGATGCCTTTTCTTTTTCGATTTAACCACGATCGAGCTCATGACTTTTTTACGTTTTTTACCACGGGCCGTTACAACTACGGTTGTTGCGATTATTATAGTAGTAGTTAGAAGTAATAAACTGTCGTCTACTGCGACCATAACAAATCCAATAGTGTCCAATATTGATTTAAAAAGCAAACAAACCAACATAACCATAACCTCAAATCATAATATTTAGTATCTAGTGCGCATGTTTAATTATAAATTTGTTAGCAAATTTTATGCAAAAAGTTGATGTGTGGCAAACAGGCATTTCTAGTGAATTCACATGTAAATTTGTTATCAAAAGTGTCTGTATGATACTGTGTTAAACTTGTCTAACAATGACTACCCATAAACAAAAGGTACCTATATCGTGTTATTGAACTAAGAAGATAGGGGGAATGTTATTTTTGCAAATTTCGCCCGCTTTGAGAAGGTTATTGACATGCACCGCTCATCATGTATATTACAAATTAATATGTTTATTAAACGGTGGATGACGACACATATCTTCACAGACACATGTGTTTAATTGAATGTAATTTTTACACATTTTAAAACAGATATGCTGTATATGCGTGGTCTATGACAGTATGACGAACACATTCCACGCAATGTGTTTAATTACCTCTGCTTGTCTCAATTAAAGCTATACATACATAATTAGATGTGCATGTTTTTGCATGGGTGCATTTATAATTAGCGTGTACTTAGTATCAGGAATATGAGGGGTACAGATGGCTGATTGTTTGTATTATTGTGCGCCCATGGGCGATGAGTCATCAACCGTTCGTGTCCGCGCCCTAATTATGATCAAGACACTAATAGGGATACAATAATAAAGAATTATTTTATCATAAACCAAAACATATTTAACGTTTTTAGTAGATATATACACTCTAACACATAATGTATTAATATCAGTGTCTTTGAGTTATGAATTTATGAATGATTATGATGCCTGGGCGTTCAAGTTAAAGTCCGTCATAAATGCGCTCGGCTCATGCAACCTTTTTGTTGAGATGACTGTACATATTCTTAGACAATAATGTCCATAATGAATGTTGTTCGGTTATAGCTCACCCTTAAACTGCAATTATTCGAATTAAGAAACTATGCACAAATAACAAATTAGAAACTAGAGAAACTTTAACGTTAACATATTTGAATCATGATTTATAATATCTATGTAATAATAATATTTACATTTTGAATAAATTTATTTTCATTACAAAATATGTTTCTTTTTATCCTAAACGAAATGATGCATCTGTTTCCATTAGTATTTAATTCATATTCAAAACACGAATTTTTTTTTCGTGCAATAGATTTTAAAATTTGCGCGCAAATATTTTCTTTGACCTGACGGCAGCCGTCGGAAGTGGCCAGTCTCTCCTCCTCCTCAAATTCCAAGGGTGCGTTCAGATTTAGAGAATGTTTTACGACTTTACGCCCCGACAAAAAACGTCCGGCTGTGTCCGGGTGATCGGTTGTCCAGTATAAACGTCTTATGTGTGAAGACTGTGAACGAGTCAAACGAGTGAGATCCTCCATTTCATCGAAAAATTCAAATTTAAAATTTTTGGCACCTGATGCTTTGCCACCTTTGTTTTCTTTCTTCTCAATATATTTAGATTTTAAATATTTCATTTTATTTTTACATTGTTCTGCAGTATGTGATTGCACTGAATTACTTATGAATTGCCAAACCTTCTCATTTCTAATAGTGCTCGATTTGAACTGTGGTTCATACTGTTTTATTAAGGGCCGGTTTTTCCAACTACGATTAAAACGCCGGTTAGCGTAATCATTGATTAAAACACCGGTTAGGACAAATTTGCGCTTTTCCAACGCCGGTTAACTCTAATCGTTGATTAAGAACGTCGTTAATCGACCAAATTTTAACCGGCGAAAGAAATACCTGATAAAATATTAAACAGTGATTAGGCCTATATACACATGCGCATAACCTAGAAGATTTGAATTTCTGTCATTCTTATTTCTGTTATTATTGACAGCTGTTGTTTTCATATGCATTGGTTTTATTGTATAAAAGTATTTTTTGGAATTAATTAATAATTATTTACATCAGTGATTTAGTAATTGTATTGTTTCTTCTATAAATGTAATGAACAGTATAAAAATAGCATAATATTAAATAGGTATGTGTAACTTTTAGCTTACTACAGAAATTTAATTAATTAATAACTACGAATACATTCTTTTCTCTGATGAGGATGATACAGCTTTGGAAGTTTTTCTATTCTACTACAATTCTGGGACTTTACCTGAATTCATGTGGATTCTAAAATCCTGTGGCAATTTATGCTTGCATTTGCTCATTCCCTTTTTGTAATTGCATTTAGTAGCACCTTGTGAAAACATCATTTTAGTCGAACATATTTTAGACTCACTTTAGATATGTCATTAACATATTAAACTATACTGAAAATTACAAATGAAATTGAAAATATGGAAGAAATTCTAGAGAAGCTGGAAGGTTTACGTTGAGATTATATGCAGACACTTTAAATTCTTTTAGCTGAACTGGGTTTGGATGAATAATGTACATGCCTGTAAAGTTGACGTGCAGTTAATTTCTGCACTAATAATTATTACAGGCACTGTCGAGTTCACACCGATTCCTCCAGAACATAACATTTATTATGTTGAAATCGTGTAAACCAATTTGGAAATAAGACTTTCTCAATAAACCTTCTTTGATTAATGGACATAAAATTAGTTAGAATGCATTGTTGTTAATAAATAGCTGATGTATGATCTTTCAGTAAAAATATCTGGCTTTATTCACCCCACAGGAATTTGGTGAAAGTTAAATCATCTCAGATATGGCAATGCAAAGTACAATATTTTATATCATTATAGTGTGACTGATAATCCAGCTTAAGACCCTAGATGTAGACTTTTCTTTTTCAGCAAACTTCCTATTTTTATGATTTTGTTACATATCATATATTTTACATAATTTTGGTAACTGTTAATTTCATATATGTACGTATATTGTATTATTTTTTTCATTTTTACAAAATTTTTGTATTTTTCAATAGCAATAAGTAATCAATAAATTTATTTCAGTTTCAAGTTTGTGGCATTTGTTATTTATTTCGAATAGAAATTTTAAATATGTGCTATGTACATAGAAATTTTCATGCAATATTCACAAAATACGTACTTAAACCTTATTTACTAAAATGAAATATCTAATTACATATAAAGAATATAATCTTTAAAAAAATAAAGGCAAAAAGCACAAACAACAAATTCAAATATAGGAAATAGCGCCAATATTATTATAACAAATATGCTAATTTAGATCAAATGTACGAGCATTTTTGTTACCAACCTTCTAAAATAAACTCTTAATCACTGATCCAGATAACCGGCGTATTTCTTGGCGTTGAAAAACGCCGGTTAGAGATAATCAACGATTAAGCGTAATCAATGATTAGTTAACCGGATACTTTAACCGGTGTTGGAAAAACCGGCCCTAATTGTAAAATTTCACTGCGGTACCACGCTGTACGACTCACTGCTTCTGAATCAACTAATTCTGTATCCAATAGTACAACAAACTCATTTTTAAGTCATTTTCTACTATGTACTGCATTTTTTCCGTCATACTTAATTTCACAAAACTGAACCTAACCAAACATAAACAAATACGCCAAACTTTGGATTCACTGCGCAGGACGGGCAATATTTAACTTATTTGTGAGGCGAATGAAAAGTTGTTCACCGAGCGTTAGATTTTCACGAATCGGAACGATTCGGTTGTTTTATCTGGGGCAGTTCTTGTAGTATGTACTGGCGTTGATGAACTTGTTTATCAAAAACCCCCTACTTTAAAATTTATTTGCCTTCAAAACTTTTTTGTTTTCCACATCCACGTTTTCACCAAAAATATCTCTATATAATGTTAGAAATCTCTAGAATTTACACTTGTCTCAAATTTATCAAAATATTCTCAACGCTGCAGCAAAAATCACTAGAACTGGTGAAAAATCTTCTAAGTTGGCAACGCTGATCTGGGCAATACCAAAGATCAAAGATTATAAACCTACAAAGGATTGCTCATTCCCTATGCTGTAACGTTAGCATATCCCCCCTCACGGCGCGCACTGCGGTGACGTCACAACTGGACCATGCTCTTCAAATCGTAACGTTTCCAGTGTTTTTAGTACATAGGCGTGTGTTGCACGTGCCAAATTAATGAGATTGTTTTGCTTTATTTTATGATTTAAATCTATATTTCGCGATTGACTTTGTGTTTTTATTGTGTTAGTAATAAAACCACTCTTTATTAAAATTTTCAATTAATTTAATTTTATTGATAGGTAGTGAAAACCACGTGAAAACATAAGCGCTATGCCGGGTCGTAGATGCGCCGTATTTGGTTGCAACAATAGCAGAGTTGTAACCAAAGCAAAAAATGAAAGTGTCATTTACCATGAATTTCCTCGCGCAAATAATTTGGTCTCCACAACTATAAAAAAAGAATGGATTCGACGATGCCAAAGAGCCGATAAATTCAATCCCAACACAAGCCAAATTTGTTCTGTGCACTTTACGTCTAATGATTACGAAAGGGATTTACAGAATGAACTATTAGGTAAATATAAAAAAAATACATATTAAGAATGGCATTACAGATTACTTAATTTAGGATTACCAGTAAGAAGAAAACTGAAGAAGACAGCAGTCCCAACAGTAAATTTACCTCTTGAAAAGAAAGAAAAAAATCAGACACAACAAATACAAAGAAGCGAAAGACTTTTAAAGAGACAGAAGCAAAAAGAAGTTGAGGATATTTTGAAAACTAGTATACCATCTGATATTAACCCCCAGGCTTCAACTTCACAGGTTTGTGATGAGCATCTCTCTCAAGAAATAATGTCAAGAACATCTGAAGAAAAGCGTTCACATGAAATAAAATATGACTATAATGAATTACTGACAAAATATAATGAACTTGAAAAGCAACATAAGCTATTGAAGAACAGCAGTGGGAAAAAAATAAAATTATTGAATGACCAATTACGCCATTACAAAAGTAAATGTCAACAACTGTGCCAAAATAAGAAAGAAGAAACAGACGCTGTAAAAAAAATGTTTACCAAAAATCAAATGAACATGTTATTAAATAGGAGGAAACGAGTCAACTGGACTTCCGAAGAAGCTGCATCAGCTTTTACTCTACGGTATTATAGTAAGAAGGCATATCTGTATGTTAAAGATAAACTTCACTTTCCCCTTCCTGGTTTATCTTCTCTCAGAAGATGGGCAAGTAAATTGAAGATTACTAATGGAATTTTAACAAGCGTTTTGGAATTTATGCAATTAGCAGGAGAATCCATGAATGATTTTGAAAAAACAGTAGTGTTATGTTTTGATGAAGTAAAAGTACAAAATATCGTAGAATATGACGTTGGAAATGATAGAATTTTGGGTCCACATAATTATATGCAGTGTATTATGGCACGGGGCTTGTTTTCAAATTGGAAACAGCCTATTTTTCTTGATTTTGATCAGAGAATGACTTCGAATATTTTATTCTCTATTATAGACAAATTGTCTGAAAAGGGTTTTAAAGTGGTAGCAATAGTTAGTGACTGCGGCAGTACAAATGTTGGTTTATGGAAAGACTTAGGAATAGACATTAACAACACATCTTTCAAACATCCCGCTACCAACAGAGATATATTTGTCTTTGCAGATATTCCACATCTCCTGAAATTAATTAGAAATTGGTTACTGGATACCGGCTTTCAATTAAAAGATGGAAGTTTGATAAATAAGAATCCATTGGAGGAACTATTGAAAGTGACAGACACAGAACTCAATGTCTGTTACAAAATTTCAAAAAAACACTTGGAATGCAATGGACCTCAAAGACAGAATGTTCGTTTGGCTGCGGAATTGTTATCAGAAACGACTGCAAAAGCTCTTGCTCGTTATAAACCAGGTAATGATCCTCTTCTTGCTGTAAATGTAGCTACTTTCATTAGCGATATAAACCAATGGTTTGACATATTTAATAGTTACGCACCTCGTAATAAATTAGCGTCCAAAAATGCTTTTGGAATCAATTTAGAAAGTCAGGTAGCACATTTGGACAAAATTATCGATTTAATAGAAAATATGAAACCCATTGGTAAAACAAGTATACAGACATTTCAAAAAGGAATAATTATATCTACAAAATCATTAAAAGGTCTTTTTAATTCAATGAAAGAAGAATTTAATGCTGCCTATATATGCACACACAGACTAAACCAGGACTGTTTAGAAAACTTTTTTTTCCAACTAAGAAGTAGAGGAGGAGCAGATGATCATCCATCGCCGTTAAATGCACTGTACAGAATTCGTATGATTATTTTAGGGAAGAACCCTGGCATTCTTAGTAGCCATGTGAATACTGAAGAGGCGGAGCCTCAGGAATATTTATCAGCAAAAGTCTTTGAACAAGCTGAGATAGCATTAAATCCTTCAGATAATAATTTAGTCGAAATTAACTTATCTATATCCTCTTCTTCTTCAACTTCTTCCAACGATTCAAGTAATTTAGAGACTGCCAACGATGCTCTAGAGTATATTGCTGGATATATCGCAAAGAAATTCAAAGATAAATATCCTGATCTGGGCGATTATACACACCAATTATTACTCACGGAACATCAGTATAATTTACCCTCATGGGTTGAACACTTATCGTATGGAGGCTTAATTAAACCTAAGAGGTCATGGCTCCAAAAAGTAAAAAAAATGAATAAATATTTTCTCAAGTACCATGGACCTCAACTTGAGAAAAAACACTCGGTTACCAAACAGCTGAGTAACTTTATTTATCAGAAGGAAAACATCCCTTTAGATTTAGTTCAAAATTTTATAAAACTTAGAACAATTATTAAAATAAATTATGAAAATATTAAGCAAGAAGAAAAAAAAATCAAAAACAGAAAAAGAAAAATTGTGGCTTCTGAAAGAAAGACCGCAAAGAAATTTAAAAAAATTGTCTCTTAAGTTTAGTTAAAATTTAAATAAAAATTTAGTTTTTATTTTATCCATTTTTTTACCAGTACCCAAGATTTACTGAAAATACTGATTAATTATTTTAATAATCTACTATTTATTTTAAATATTGCAATGCTATGAAATCTGTGAAAAGCGTAAGACATTATATTTCAACTATTTCGTAGGTCCGGTGACTACGTCACTGCCGAGTATGACCGATCACGTCCGAAGCTGATTGAGCAATCCTTTGTAGGTTTATAATCTTTGCCAAAGATTAGAGAATACTAAAGATGCGACACTCGAAAAAGGAACTACATTTGTAGAGAAGGATAGAAAACATTCCAATTTAAAGGGACTGAACATAAACAAAACATGTACACATAACCTAGTCAGCAGACGCCATTTGCTTTATACTGTTTAGTCTGTTTATAATTGTAATTATTATTGTATTTGAATTAGTCGTATTTCGTAATTATGAGTATGATACCAAAACAAATTGGACAAATGTGTGCATATAAAGACCGTAAACATTATTCTTGTATATCTAAGGATGAAAAATTACATTTCTTTAGATTTCCTAAAGATCATGGTATGTAAGTAAACAACAAGTTATAAAGAATCTTCCTATTTTTTCGCCTATCAATAATAATAATATTAATTCATATTGTAGTTGTAAAAAATGGGTGCAAGCATGTGGAAGATATGATTTATCGACAAAGATCCCTTATAATTTTATACAAAGTATCGGATATGCAGAAAACATTTTGTAGCAGATATGTTAATAAACATTGAAAGGAAGCGTCTGTTACCACTAGCTGTGCCAAATGAGTTTTCAGACAGAGTACACTTTAAAAACAATATGTTAGATTTATACAATTAACAATAAACATTTAAGTAACAAATTTTTTATAGCTGAACCAATTCCATCATGTTCAGGATATACTATTAAGTTAAGAGAAAGGAAATGAAACGGAAAATACAGGTCACAAAAAAATCAAAGTTATTTCTGATATTACCATACCATACCATATATTTAGCCTGTTTTATCTTCTGAAATTTTCAAATAACGAGTTTAAAAATACACCAAGTATGAATAGGAAATAAAGTATACTAATGAATATATAGATATCGAAACATGTCACATAGATATCGAGACTTTTTACACAGGTATTGAGACATGCTAGAAATGAAATAGCGTATATTTAAAAATATGTGTCCTGCAAATTCATTTATTTCCACCTATCTTTATGAAATTATTTGTAAAAGCATTTCCGACTAAAACCAAATCAGTAAGAGGAACCAGATACTTTATAAATAATAAACTTCCTGAAATCAAAGAAACTTTTGATTTTATAGATGACTTGCAGAAAATTCAACTTAGAATGCATGCAATAAGAAAAGAAACTGATAAATATGATGTAAATCTTGTTGGTGATATAATAAATTTATTATTATTATTATTATATTGTTATAGTATGTAAATATTGTTTGTATAATAAATTATTCATTGTCTCAGAATTTCATTGCCTACCTTTTTAAATGTACATGTTTCAAATATATATTTTTTTATTTTCCGATCACATTTACCATGTATAACACATAAATATGCATTTAATATTCTCCAAACACTTATTTTCTTATAATAATATTTTATATTCTTATAATATGTAATTATAAGAATATATATATATAATATATATATATATATAGAATTTGAATTTCTATTTTAGAATATTGCAGATCCATACATTTATTTCTATAATAAAAGAATGTTATAATCTGTTCTGTTTAAAATTCCCGCGCTTCTACATTCCAATTTAAATGTCCAAGGTCACTGAAAATTTGAGTAGGGTTCCGATCGAAGCGTCGTATCTTTATTTTCTAATCTTTGGCAATACACCCAACAAATATGAACGACATCTCCATTCAGTCTAAGAATAAAGTAGATGGCGCTACAATATGAGCACAGTTTACACACGATGAACTTTGTATTTTGAAAACAAGTAAAACATATGTTTACTGTCAGATGGATAGCAGGGATATACATATCTGATATCATTATATTTTGACATTTACGTACATTTTTATACAAGTTGGTAACTCATTCCTCAAGAAAAAGGAATGCACATGTCGTCTAATTGTACTTTCTTGTGCTTCATCCAATTTATTGTAAGTATGACGATAATTTCTTTTTCTTGGAGGAGAAATTGGAACTCCATATAATTCCATTTCTTTAATAATGCAGTACATTGTATTCCTATTAATACCCACTTCCTCTGCTGTTTGATTGACTGCAGCTGTTTTAGACATATTGTTTTTATCCTTAATGTACACATTATAAGCCATTTGCCTTTGTCCAGATCTTATGTGTTTCCCTTTACGATTTTTTGAAGGACCTGGTAAAAGTGCTTCCGCCATACTATAGAATATTAGCGATTACGAAAAGAAAGTTAACGAAATTGATAAAATACCTTAACAAATGAATATTTCACTTGCGAGTTCTAAGAAGAACTATTTTTTAAGAATATTAACAACAAATAACTATGTAAAATACGGAAATCGACAAAATCTTTGAACAAAACTGTCAGTAAACAAATTTTTGACAGAACGAGCTAAATGCGATTATTTTGCCGGTGTACATGCACACTCGATTTCAACCAATCACAAACGTTTATTTTTAGCCCTATCTTTCCCAATGCTTTATTCTTAGACTGAATGGAGTATAGACAAAAACTTGTTCATCCGACGTTAAATCTGAACGCACCCCAACAAACGTACAGTAGCAAGGTTAGTAATTTGGGTTTAGTAATGGCTGATCATGTTGACGAAGTTGATATGTATGACGCTATGTTTTCGGCAAATACATTTAGTGTAAAGGAAGAACAGTGCCAAGAAGACAGTTTTGTAGAGGATAAAGTGTGTATCTCTGAAACTGCAATTACTGCAGACAGTGCTGAATTACAAGGTCCTATACGCTTTGGCAAAATAAAGCAGTATGATGAGTCCACATGTTTGGACAATATTAAAATAGAATTGCCATCATTTGGAGTAACTGAAGAACAAAATGACAACGTTAAAAAAGAAAGAGGGATCAGTGCTGACGATATTAAAATTGACATTGATAATGGACTACTTTGTAAGTAAATATTGCAAGGCAACTTCTAATAGAAGCAACTCTATTGGAAGTTTCTGACTGTTGTTTGTAATGAACGATGAAACATCGGCAGCATAAATATAAAATACACAACTCTAACACAGAAGAGTTGGAGAGCGTTTAGTATTTTTACTGTGTATCAAAAAACATAATCTCATTGTATTACAAAAACCAAGTGTAATATTTTGAGTTTCACACCTGTTTTTGTCTGAAATACTGAGGTTTAACTTAGTGCAATAGCCAATTATTTCTTTGACATCCTATGTAGTATATTATGTGGTTATTTTGAGACCAGTATAATAGTATATTAAAGGACAAGTTTCATTTTGACGTTTCAAAGTACGAATTCAGAGTTTAAGAAACGAGTTTCTTAACTGAATGAGTGCTTTAATGTCAAATGAAACGTGTCTTTTATGCTATTTTTTGCAATTAGTTTTAAAATTTCTCTTTTTGTAAAAGCAAAACGAGAAAAATTTGATAATCAAGGGAAATTTTGTGGCGGTTGTCACCTTGGTTTGACACAAGATTTAAATTGACAAGTTAATTTAAAATTGACACATTTTTGATAATTTTCAACAGAATGTTTCTATTGCACACGGTATCACTATCACTTCGAAAGATAATTCAAACGTTAATATAAATGTTTATAATAGTTGTACTATTTCAAAGATTAATTAAAAATATCAAATCTTACAATGAATTTCAATATAAAAACCTCAAACTTGCTTACAAAATGTCATATTGACATCTCCATTTCTGTTGCAATGTGACCAACTTAAAATAAATCTGTTTAAATGTTCCATTTCTATTACGCAACTAGTGCTGTAATAGACCCTATTACAGCACTAGTGAAATAAATGGTATGATTACGGTACTAATTGCAAAAATATATGTTTCAGCACTGTATTTATATGAAAAATCACCAGGTAGTAGTAAATGTTAATCTTTTTATATTTTGCCAACAGACTGTGAAGATTGTGAAGCATATTACATAGACTATTGTATTGAATGTAGAATGCTTGCCCAGATTTTAAACAAACATGCATTAAATAATGCAGATAAGGGAGCACGAAAAGATATCCCAAATGATATTCTAGAAATTCAAGATTGTTTGGGGCAAATTGGAATATATGCTTTAAGAATTATTCCTGAAGGTGTAAAATTTGGTCCTTTTACTGGACTCACCGCAACAGAATGTCCTTGGGAAATGAAAGGTGATAAATTTGTTTTGGACAAAAATAAATCAAATCATTTGAATTGGATGCAGTATGTTAATCCTACCAGGAATACTTCTGAACAAAACTTGAGTGTCTTTCGAACTGAAGATAATATATATTATCAAAGCACTCGTCCAATCCAAGCCGGTGAAGAATTATTGGTGTATTTTGGTGAGGAATGTGGAAGCAACCTGAATAAAATTGTCAGACCGGATTTTGATGCCACTATGAAGCAAACCACTAAGGACATATTTGCCTGCACATTTTGCTGCCTTGGATTCAGCTCGAAATCGCATTTAGCCAAACATAAAACCCTTTGTGTTGAGTGTAAAACAGAAAACTTTTCTGTTGAAGGTATTGTAAATTTTGGTGTTTGTGGATTTGTCTATATTGATTTGTCTATTGTAATTGTAATGGTTGTGTTTTTCACGCAATTCCAGAACTGGCACGGTGCCAATATTGCAAAATCCACTTGGATCCGATGGAATATTTGGAACATCACATGACCTTCTGCTACAACAGGAATGCAAGGTATGATTGCTAATTATATGATTATAATTGAAAGAGTGTGACAGAAATGTTTTAAATTTGATTCAATGATATAAGTTAAATTTGATATTCTTACATACATATGCACACTTTTATTACAACAAATATAGAGTATTTCCAAACAACACTGATTAAAAATGTAATATTCTCTGAACTCATTTAGTCTTCGTATTTTTGTACATGTTTGATGTACTTCTTTCCACTTGGGCACTATTACAATTTGCTACATCACTTTCTTCTAGTTGGCACATTTTAATTTTACGATTCTGATATCCTCGGCAAAATTGTACTAAATCAACCGTCAAGTATCTTAAGAGTTCCCATGTTCAGATTTACTGTTAATACTAGTGACCAGGCAAAGTATGCCAATGCTGCTTCACTTCATCCCGACAATTTTTCAATTGAATTTAAAAAATAATGGCTATTTAGCAAGAATTTTCCTTATTCTTACATTTCCGATAATCATTTGTCATTTTCTGAGAGTTCTGGATAGTAAGAAAAGTTATGAATACAACATCCAAGTTTTTCCGTTGAATAAACTCCTATTGCCTCACTCCGTAGCTTCCAGAATATATTTTAGTAAATATGTAGCACCTATTAAATGAAACGATTGAATATGATAATAATTTAAGTAGAAAAAAATATGGAATAGACAAAATAAACCTCAAGTCAGTCAAATGTTAATAACAGTAATAAATTAAGTGTTAACTGGGCTCGATATATTCAAATCATATTGCATATTTATACAATGTTATTTTAATAGTATATTATGCAATGAGCATTTAATGATGGCTATTTGGACACGAGAATGAATACTAGTGTCTTAATAGCCATCATTAAAAGCTCATTGCATACACTATTTTTTCTACGACCCCATAATAAAACATATTTTTTGAACATTCCATTTCATAAATCGAGTGTAAAAATTTCCGTACGTTTTTGCGAATTTAGTTGGTAATAAATTGTTCGTGGCTACTAACTACTTAGGCTTGTTCCATAATTTCTGGTGGAGTCCAATTTTACATTTCACTGTCATTATCCCTCATTTTTCCCGTTTATATTTTCAAAAAAGCACAAATTTTAACTACTTACTAGAAAGAACTGTTTAATAAATTTTTATATCTGTCAGATATGAAGTGGCCATATTGAATATTGATGAAAATTGGAATGTCGCATTCCTATTGGATATAAACTTGTATCTTAATGAAAATCTGTATCTTAATGGATATCATTAAAGTACATGTTCAACATATCCAATAATACAATTAAAGTATGGGAGTAGAAAAAGATTATTACCAAATAGGTTATCGTGGAATTTTTCGCTTAACAGAATCAGCAAAACCTCATTATGTTACGGTCTATTCTTGTTTTTTTTTTCACGGTCGTCAAAATATTTGTTATGAATCTTGTGGATATTTTATTGTCGAGTGTGGCTGAACACTTGAAACTTTTTTTTCTTCCTCTCAGGTAAAAGAGAGGTGTTTATATTTTAGTTTGGTTTTCTTGAAGAATTAACCAAATTAATGGATATGAGCAATATCATGACTGAAAATGATTGTTGCACGATACTAGGCAAATATAAAAGCTTTACGAGTGGGCATCGACAGATTCAAATATTCATAAGCCAGACTGCACGATCTTAATGAGAGTATTGCTATATTTACATTTTTATTACATTCACATGTTCTGTGCCAGTTATGTGGCCACAAGAATTAATGAATTTTATTATTATTATTATTATTACTTAACCTTTGCACTCACTCCTTAATTATTTATTTGTTTATGTATTACCATGACTATTACAGTCTTTATGTATTAAAAAAACTATTTGAAAAAAAACAGATTTTAACATATTATACCCTGTCTCAGAATAAGAAGGAGTGATTCAAATACCGCTCCGAATCCCGTCACACAGCTTAAAAATTTAGTAAAATTAAATATGACATGTTATATGAGATTAAGGTTAGAAATGGTGCATTAGATAAGATTTGTAGAATCGTATTATTTTTAACTATGGATTTAGCTCTATGGGTTTCATTTTCTATTTTGGATGAAACAGTTGGATGTGCGACTTTACATTGTACCATTCGAAGCAGCTATAAGAGTGCAAGGCAATTAGATACAGAGCAAAGTTATAACCACAAGCAGGTACATACATCTATAATTTGATAAATGTTAATCCTAAAATTCAAATTAGTTGATTCTAGGTTTCTAAAAGAAAGCGGCTATTAGAAGGTATCTACGGATAAATACTTTTAGAAATATGAATCTACATATAACAGTAATAAATATAATAATTTACATCAGCTGATGATGTTTACACTATCTGCTAAAATAATTACATATACATATTACTAATTATTATATTTGCTATTCTCTAAACATTGATAAAATGTTTTATTTACAACCATACGCGTAATGTTGGCATTTCTGACTTTTTAAAAGTTGGGAAGTGTGACTTTGTTCACGTTTACTTCCCGCCCTCTGATTACTGCCCTCATTTACTTCCCGCCCTCTATTACTGCCCTCGTTTCTTAACCTCAATGTCAATCACAATTTAAAACTGTCAACTCGATATGTCAAAACCTTATCGGAATTTTTATCACAAATAATTATTAATTGTATGGTTGTAAATAAAATTAATTGTTACATTAGAATTATTGGAAGCTTGAATACATGTAGATAGGCCGCCCTGCTATTGCTGATATGAAGAAATAGTGGTTTCTTGTCCTTCTCCATTCGAGCCAAGATATCTGGATTGCTACGGGAGGACAGTTTCCCTCAGTTCAAGTGGAGTGCAGACCTTGAAGGCTTTACTACTCAACATTTCTTTTATAATCTATTCACCGAAAAAAAGTGGCGTATATTTATTTGACGTTTACGCTAGATCATCACAAATCTGACAACTCAATATGTCAAAACTTTTACCGGAATTTTTACCACAAATAAATATAATTATGGTTGTAAATAAAATAGTATACAAACCTCGGTGAAAAGTTTCATTCCTGTCTCGAGATAAAGTAAACCTCGACGCTTCGCGTCTCGGTTAACTACCTAATCTCTCGACAGTAATGAAACACTTTCCACCTCGGTATGTAATATACTATTAATTGAATAATGTATACTATTATACATACTAAAAGCGCACGGCCGTTTCTTTTATTCGGCGTGTGAAAATACGGCTTAACCGGCAGGCCAAAATCGATGAAAATTCGTAAAACGCGAGAAAGTACTCGTCTCTGGATAAGCGAAATTAAAAGTTGTCTCTTTGCGTGCGCTTTCGGACACCTTTAAAGGGTTCCTCGTCGGAGAGTTTTTTCTTTTTATCGGAGCGTGAAGAGAGATATCCGCCGTCAAAGAGGAGCGTGCAAGTATCGTGTAACAGAAAAAATGGCTTACGTTATTCAAATATATTGGTGAACACGAAAAATTGACGTTACTCGAATCTGACAGGTACATCGAGAAATTTTGCAGGTGTGACTTTTAAGCGTGAAATACGAAATTTTGAAGGTCGCGAGGGTCCAACAAGACCCGAGGTCTCAAAGAACGAGCTTCTCGGAATCTATTACGTGCTTATTTCGAGTCGACAAACGCACGCAACCAAGGGCACGAGCACTTTCAAATTCGTTTGCATGTGAATTTGGTAAGAAAAATGTCCGAAATACGTCACAGATTCAATGTGCATGTGATTCAATGTACTACGGTCGGGCGAAAAATATCAGATTAATGTATCCGGCCCGACGAGTTCGGCATCTCAATCTCGACATAATGCCCCCGCTTGACTTAACATTTCTATAGATATACAGGTTGATTGTTCGGTTAATGATTATATATGTGAATTATTAAAATACGTTAATTCCAGAACGCGTACGCCCAGTTTCCTTAATAATGGGGAAAAGGATTGCTTTTAACATTTATGTGCCCTTATGACACAATTTTATTTAAACGATTACGCAAACGTGCACAGTGGGCGGAGCTGACTGAAATCAATTTCTCTCTCTTTTGATTAAAAGTAAAATTAGGCACTTGGGAGTTTTTACGGTCGCCCATCACTGATTCAAATGTCAGAAGAAAACAAAATGGCCGAAGGATTTTTTGAAAATTGACGTGCGAATGTGAAATCTTGGATACGGAAGTGTCTTATGTGGCCGATCACAAATCCAAAGTCAAAAAAAATAAGATGGCCGAAAAGTTTTTTGAAAATTGACGTATGAACGTGAAATATTAGAGACGGGGGTGTGTGCGGACGCCGATTACAGATCCAAAGTCAAAATGTCAAAAAAAAACAAAATGGCGGACGGTTTTTTGCAAATTGACGTATGAATGTGAAATTCTAGATACGGGGGTGTGTGCGGACGCCGATTACAAATCCATAGTCAAAATGTCAAAAAAAAGAAAATGGCGGACGGGTTTTTTGAAAATTGACGTATGAACGTGAAATTTTAGATACGGGGGTGTGTACGGACGCCGATTCCAAATCCATAGTCAAAATGTCAAAAAAAACAAAATGGCGGACGGGTTTTTTGAAAATTGACGTATGAACGTGAAATTTTAGATACGGGGGCGTGTGCGGACGCCAATCACAAATCCAAAGTCAAAATGTCAAAAAAAACAAAATGGCGGACGGTTTTTTGAAAATTGACGTATGAACGTGAAATTTTAGATACGGGGGTGTGTGCGGACGCCGATTACAGATCCAAAGTCAAAATGTCAAAAAAAAACAAAATGGCGGACGGTTTTTTGCAAATTGACGTATGAATGTGAAATTCTAGATACGGGGGTGTGTGCGGACGCCGATTACAAATCCATAGTCAAAATGTCAAAAAAAAGAAAATGGCGGACGGGTTTTTTGAAAATTGACGTATGAACGTGAAATTTTAGATACGGGGGTGTGTACGGACGCCGATTCCAAATCCATAGTCAAAATGTCAAAAAAAAAACAAAATGGCGGACGGGTTTTTTGAAAATTGACGTATGAACGTGAAATTTTAGATACGGGGGTGTGTGTGGACGCCGATTACAGATCCAATGTCAAAATGTCAAAAAAACGAAATGGCGGACGGTTTTTTGAAAATTGACGTATGAATGTGAAATTTTAGATACTGGGGTGTGTGCGGACGCCGATTACAAATCCATAGTCAAAATTTCAAAAAAAACAAAATGGCGGACGGGTTTTTTTGAAAATTGACGTATGAACGTGAAATTTTAGATACGGGGGTGTGTGCGGACGCCGATTACAAATCCATAGTTAAAATGTCAAAAAAACAAAATGGCGGACGGGTTTTTTGAAAATTGACGTATTAACGTGAAATTTTAGATACGGGGGGTGTTTGCGGACGCCGATTACAAATCCAAAGTCAAAATTTCAAAAAAACACAATGGCGGACGGTTTTTTGAAAATTGACGTATGAATGTGAAATTTTAGATACCGGGGTTTGTGCGGACGCCAATCACAAATCCAAAGTCAAAATGTCAAAAAAAAACATAATGGCGGACGGGTTCTTTGAAAATTGACGTATGAATGTGAAATTCTAGATACGGGGGTGTGTGCGGACGCCGATCATACATCCAAAGTCAAAATGTCAAAAAAAAACAAAATGACGGCAGAATTTTTTGAAAATTGACGTATGAATGTGAAATTTTAGATACGGGGTGTGTGCGGACGCCGATTACAAATCCAAAGTCAAAATGTCAAAGAAAATAGGATGGCGAACGGATTTTTTGAGAATTGACGTATAAATATAAAATTTTAGATACTGGGGTGTATGCGGACGCCGATCACTAATCCATAGTCAAAATGTCAAAAAAAACAAAATGGCGAAAGAATTTTTTGAAAATTGACGTATGAATCTAAAATTTTAGATACCGGGGTGTGTGCGGACGCCGATTACAAATCCAAAGTCAAAATGTCAAAAAAAACAAAATGGCGGACGGGTTTTTCGAAAATTGACGTATGAATGTGAAATTTTCGATGCGGGGGTGTGTGCGGACGCCGATCATAAATCCAAAGTCAAAATGTAAAAAAAAACAATGGCGGACGGGTTTTTTGAAAATTGACGTATGAACGTGAAATTTTAGATACGGGGGCGTGTGCGGACGCCAATCACAAATCCAAAGTCAAAATGTCAAAAAAAACAAAATGGCGGACGGTTTTTTGAAAATTGACGTATGAACGTGAAATTTTAGATACGGGGGTGTGTGCGGACGCCGATTACAGATCCAAAGTCAAAATGTCAAAAAAAAACAAAATGGCGGACGGTTTTTTGCAAATTGACGTATGAATGTGAAATTCTAGATACGGGGGTGTGTGCGGACGCCGATTACAAATCCATAGTCAAAATGTCAAAAAAAAGAAAATGGCGGACGGGTTTTTTGAAAATTGACGTATGAACGTGAAATTTTAGATACGGGGGTGTGTACGGACGCCGATTCCAAATCCATAGTCAAAATGTCAAAAAAAACAAAATGGCGGACGGGTTTTTTGAAAATTGACGTATGAACGTGAAATTTTAGATACGGGGGCGTGTGCGGACGCCAATCACAAATCCAAAGTCAAAATGTCAAAAAAAACAAAATGGCGGACGGTTTTTTGAAAATTGACGTATGAACGTGAAATTTTAGATACGGGGGTGTGTGCGGACGCCGATTACAGATCCAAAGTCAAAATGTCAAAAAAAAACAAAATGGCGGACGGTTTTTTGCAAATTGACGTATGAATGTGAAATTCTAGATACGGGGGTGTGTGCGGACGCCGATTACAAATCCATAGTCAAAATGTCAAAAAAAAGAAAATGGCGGACGGGTTTTTTGAAAATTGACGTATGAACGTGAAATTTTAGATACGGGGGTGTGTACGGACGCCGATTCCAAATCCATAGTCAAAATGTCAAAAAAAAAACAAAATGGCGGACGGGTTTTTTGAAAATTGACGTATGAACGTGAAATTTTAGATACGGGGGTGTGTGTGGACGCCGATTACAGATCCAATGTCAAAATGTCAAAAAAACGAAATGGCGGACGGTTTTTTGAAAATTGACGTATGAATGTGAAATTTTAGATACTGGGGTGTGTGCGGACGCCGATTACAAATCCATAGTCAAAATGTCAAAAAAAACAAAATGGCGGACGGGTTTTTTTTGAAAATTGACGTATGAACGTGAAATTTTAGATACGGGGGTGTGTGCGGACGCCGATTACAAATCCATAGTTAAAATGTCAAAAAAACAAAATGGCGGACGGGTTTTTTGAAAATTGACGTATTAACGTGAAATTTTAGATACGGGGGGTGTTTGCGGACGCCGATTACAAATCCAAAGTCAAAATTTCAAAAAAACACAATGGCGGACGGTTTTTTGAAAATTGACGTATGAATGTGAAATTTTAGATACCGGGGTTTGTGCGGACGCCAATCACAAATCCAAAGTCAAAATGTCAAAAAAAAACATAATGGCGGACGGGTTCTTTGAAAATTGACGTATGAATGTGAAATTCTAGATACGGGGGTGTGTGCGGACGCCGATCATACATCCAAAGTCAAAATGTCAAAAAAAAACAAAATGACGGCAGAATTTTTTGAAAATTGACGTATGAATGTGAAATTTTAGATACGGGGTGTGTGCGGACGCCGATTACAAATCCAAAGTCAAAATGTCAAAGAAAATAGGATGGCGAACGGATTTTTTGAGAATTGACGTATAAATATAAAATTTTAGATACTGGGGTGTATGCGGACGCCGATCACTAATCCATAGTCAAAATGTCAAAAAAAACAAAATGGCGAAAGAATTTTTTGAAAATTGACGTATGAATCTAAAATTTTAGATACCGGGGTGTGTGCGGACGCCGATTACAAATCCAAAGTCAAAATGTCAAAAAAAACAAAATGGCGGACGGGTTTTTCGAAAATTGACGTATGAATGTGAAATTTTCGATGCGGGGGTGTGTGCGGACGCCGATCATAAATCCAAAGTCAAAATGTAAAAAAAAAAACAATGGCGGAAGAGTTTTTTGAAAATTGACGTATAAATGCGAACTTTTAGATACAGGGGTGGTTGAGGCCGCCGATCACAAATTCAATGTTAAAATGTTAAAAAAAACGAAATGGCGGAAGAATGTTTTGAAAATTCACGTATGAATGTGAAATTTTAGATACGGGTTTGACTTAGGTCACCGATCACAAATCCATAGTCAAAATGTAAAAAAAAAATTGCCGACGTGTTTTTTGAAAATCGACGTGTGAATGTGAAATTTTAGATACGGAGGTGCCTTGGGTCGCCGATGGCGAATCCATAGTCACAATGTCAAAAAAAAAAGAAAATGGCGTAAGAGTTTTTTGAAAATTGACGTATGAATGTGAAATTTTGGATGCAGGGGTGTCTAAGGTCACCGATCACGAGTCCATAGTCTAAATGTCAAATAAACAACATGGCAAATCTAATATGGCGGAAAGGTTCTCCGAAAAGTGCTTGGATCTGAGCACATCCTTTCTTCGTAACTTTAACATGATTTATGTTTAACATTAAATATCTTTCTCGCTCTTCAGTGTTCAGTGTAACGGTTTGTGTAAAGAAGTAAAAAAAGTTCTAAATAATATATACGATTGGCATCACTAAATTTATGTATATACAGGAGTGGTTCAAAAGTTTATAAAATCGGACTTTCTAAAAAGCGTGTCATGACAGTGATCGCGTTCTACTGGAAATGGTAATTGCAGACAAATTTTTATTGCTTGGATGACAAACTTCAAAAGGTTATTATGATTAATGTCAAAAGGTGTATTTATAAGTCTCGAAATGGCGTGTTTAGGTAGAATACTTGACAGGTAAAATTTTGCAATACCTCAAATTTAATGTCCTTAAATTATTGGTGCATGTTTCATTAAAGTTGACATAATATTTGAATGTAACCTTCAACATTGAAACACCCTAACAACAACAATGTCAAATTTAAAGCGTTTTTAGTTATTTTTATTATTGCATTGTATTAAGGGCCCGTTTTCCCAATTCTGATTAAAATGCCGATCAGCGTATTCATTAGATAAAATACGGGACAGTACGTTTTTGCAAGAACCGGTTGGCCCTAATCATTGATTAAAATACCGGGTAGTATGTTTTTTCAACATCGGTTAGCGCTAATCATTGATTAAGAACGTTATTAAATGAAGATATTTTAACCGCTATTTTACCAAACCTGATAAAATATTAAACAGTAATTACGATTTCTTACACATGCGCATAACCTAGGAGATTTGGATTTTTATTAGTATTGACTGCGATTATGTTTTCTTATGCATTTGTAATTAATAATTATTGTTATTAGTGTTTTAGTAATTGTATTGCTTCTTCTATACATGAAATTACAGTATAATTAAAAATAAAAACATAATATAAAATATGTGTAACTTTTAGCTTACTAGGGAAATATTTGTGTTTTGGAAGCTTTTTAATTCTGTTACATTTCTGGGACTTTATCTGAGTTGCTAAAAATCCTATATATTTGTGAAAATTTATGCCTGCGCTTGCTCTCTTCTTCTTTGTAACTGCTTTTAACAGCACCTTATTAAGACTAATCATTTATATGTTTGCGAGCTATAGGTATGTTTGAAGTTCATCAGCATTCTATAAGCATGTTTGAAAGAGACGCCCATTTATCAAACAAAATTTGTTATAAACATTTCAAACACTATACAGATACTATATATATTGGAGCATGTCCATTAAAATGACGAGCCCGCGACAGCGGGCGAGTAGTCTACATAATATCTTTTCTATCATTAGAGAGATAACAGTACGAATAATAATGTAATTCAGTGAAAATTTAAAATGTTCTGCAATACAAGTCCTTCATTTTTAATTGACTTGCGAACTAATTTTGAGTATGTGACAGACGAATATTTCAAATCTGCTGACCAAAATTTCATAATGAAAGCGCGGTTCCACTTCAAATAATTGGGGTGAAAAATATCTCAGAGTAAATCTGATTTTTAGGTTCTTTTTTATTAATATTGTGCGTGCCTATTTTAAATTGTTTCTGAGCAATTGACATACTTTTTGTTAATATACTAAATTTTTCCACTGTTATTTCAAGAGCGTATTATCCCGATTGTCTCAATGAAAATAATGCGCTTATTGAGCATTTTGTTTCTTCAGATACTTTAACATAATTCTTATATTTAATATTAAATTATCTTTCTCGCTCTTGAGTGTGTAGCGCTTTGTGTAAAAAGCAATTCGAGAAGAATTTTAAATAAAATATACTATTGGCTTCACAAAATTTATGTATGTACAGGGGGCTTCAAAAGTTTATAAAAGTTGACATTCTAAAGAGCGTCATGCCAGTGATCGCTTTTTACAGGAAAGGCGCTTCAATAGGGCTTTAGATTTAAAACTTGGGCTTTCTACTTTTATTATTATTTTGTGCTCTTTTATTGACGATAGTGGATTTCGAAAAGGTTGAAAAGCTTTTACACTTTCGCATCAAAATAGAATTGTACACTGTCTAAATAAAAATGTTGCGCTTTTTGATCTTATTGTGTCGTTGTATACTTTAACATTAAATTACCATTCTCGCTCTTGAGTGTGCAACGGTTTGTGTCAAAAACAGTTCTAGGAAAGTTTTAAATAAAATATTATATTGTTGTCTTAACAAAATATATGTATATACAGGGGTGTTTCAAAAGTTTATAAAAGTAGACATTCTAAAAAGCGTCATGCCAGTGATCGCCTTTTACCGGAGAGGCCCTTTAATAGGGCTTACATTTAGAACTTTGGTTTTCTATTTTTATTATTGTTTTGTGCTCTGTTATTAACGATAGTGGACTTTGAAAAGATTGACAGACTTTTACACTTTCACATCAAAAAAGTATTGTAAACTGTCTTGATACAAATGTTGACCTTTTTGATCTTATTATGTCTTTGAATACTTTAACATTAAATTACATTTCTCGCTCTTGAGTGTGTACCGGTTTGTGTCAAAAATAGTTCGAGAAGAATTTTAATATACTATTGGCTTCACAATATTTATGTATGTATAGGGGTGTTTCAAAAGTTTATAAAAGTGGACATTCTAAAAAGCATCATGCCAGTGATCGCCTTTTACAGACAAGCCGCTTCAATAGGGTTTCAATTTAAAACTTGGGCATTTTACTTTTATTATTATTTTGTGCTGTTTTATTAACGATAGTGGATTTCGAAAAGGTTGTCCGGCTTCTACACTTTCGCATCAAAATAGTATTGTAAACTGTCTTAATGAATATGTTGGGCTTCTTGATCTTATTGTGTCTTTGAATACTTATGACTTATGTTTAACACAAATTTACCTTTCTCGCTCTTGAGTGTGTACCGGTTTGTGTAAAAAAGCGTTCGAGAAGAATTTTAAAGAAAATATACTATTGGCTTCAGGAAATATATGTATATACAGGGGTACGTCAAAAGTTAATAAAAACGGAAATTCTAAAAGGAGTTATGACAGTGATTGCTTTTTACAGGAAACTATGAAAAAGCTATAAGCGGACGCGAAAAAAGCGATTCCAACTAAAAGAGATTGACGGACGCGCTGTAAGCGGAGGACCCGCTGTAAGCGGAGGGCCCGTTGTAAGCGGAGGACCCGCTGTAAGCGGACGTTAGAGCTAGTTATATATACTAAAAGCGGAGTAACCCATGGCAACCAAACGCCCGAAAAATCGACGAAAATCAGCGTCGCGGGGCGCAAAACTCCTCTCTGGATACGCCGAATTGAAAGCTGTCCTTTGGCGTGAATGTAGGGGGGACCTTGAAGGGTTCCTCGACGGAGAGTTTTTCCTTCTAAGTGGAGCGTGTGCAGAGATATCGCCCGTTGAAGAGGAGCGTGCATACGGTGTTTTAACAGCAAAATGGCTTACGTCATCATGACGATGCACGTGACAATCAAAATATCCCGAACAAACGTCAAACTTGCAGGGAAACTCAATTGTGTCCAGAGATTCACTTTTAAGCGTGAAATACGAAATTTTGAAGGTTGCGGCGGTCCAACTAGGACCGGGGTCTTGAAGAAGGGCCTTCTCGGAATCAATTACATGCTTATTTCGAGTCGACAAACGTACGCAATGTAGGGCACGAGCACTTTCAAATTCGTTTGCAGAAGGGTTTGGTCAGAAAAATGGCCGAAATACGTCACAGATTCAATGTGCATGTGATTCAATGTACTACGGTCGGGTATCAGATTAATTTATATCGGGTCCGACAAGTTCGGAATCTCAATCTTCTCGACATAATACATCCGCTTGACTTAACATTTTTATAGATATACAGGTTGATTATTGTTCTTTTAATGATTATATATTTGCATTATTAAAATACTTTAATGCCACAACGCGTACGCCTTAATGGGGAAAAAGATAGCTTTTAACATTTATGTGCCCTTATGACAACGATTACGCATACATGCAGAGTGGGCGGAGCTACCTGAAATTAATTTCTCTCTTCTGATTAAAGTAAAATTCGGCACCCGGGAGTCTTTGTGGTATCATTGATCGCGTATCGAAAGTCGAAATGTCAAAAAAAAAAAAAATGGACCAAGGATTTTTTGAAAATTGACGTATAAATGTGAAATTTTAGATACGAGGGTGTCTTAAGTCGCCGATCACAAATCCAAAATCAGAATGTCATAAAAAAACAAAATGGCGGAAGATTTTTTGAAAATTGACGTATGAATGTAAAATTTTAGATACGGGGGTTTTGGGGGTCGCCGATCACGATTCCAAAGTGAAAATGTCAAAAAAACAAAATGGCGGATGATTTTTTGAAAATTGACGTATGAGTGTGAAATTGTAGATACGGGGGTTTTGGAGGTCGCCGATCACGATTCCAAAGTCAAAATGTCAAAAAAAACAAAATGGCGGAAGAATTTTTTGAAAATTGACGTATCAATGTAAAATTTTAGATACGGGGGTTGTGGGTGTCGCCGATCACGATTCCAAAGTCAAAATTCAAAAAAAAACAAAATGGCGGAAGATTTTTTTGAAAAGTTAACGTATCAATGTAAAATTTTAGATACGGGGGTTTTGGAGGACGCCGATCACGATTCCAAAGTCAAAATGTCAAAAAAAAACAAAATGATCAAAGGATTTTTTGAAAATTGACGTATAAATGCGAAATTTTAGATACGAGGGTGTCTTAAGTCGCCGATCACAAATCCAAAATCAAAATGTCATAAAAAAACAAAATGGCGGAAGATTTTTTAGAAAATTGACGTATGAATGTAAAATTTTAGATACGGGGGTTTTGGGGGTCGCCGATCACGATTCCAAAGTCAACATGTCAAAAAAAACAAAATGGCGGAAGATTTTTTGAAAATTGACGTATGAATGTAAAATTTTAGATACGGGGGTTTTGGGGGTCGCCGATCACGATTCCAAAGTCAAAATTAAAAAAAAAACAAAATGGCTGATGAATTTTTTGAAAATTGACGTATCAATGTAAAATTTTAGATACGGGGGTTTTGGGCGTCGCCGATCACGATTCCAAAGTCAAAATGTCAAAAAAAAAAACAAAATGACGGAAGATTTTTTGAAAATTAACGTATCAATGTAAAATTTTAGATACGGGGGTTTTGGAGGTCGCCGATCACGATTCCAAAGTCAAAATGTCAAAAAAAAACAAAATGGTCAAACGATTTTTTGAAAATTGACGTATAACTGTGAAATTTTAGATACGAGGGTGTCTTAAGTCGCCGATCACAAATCAAAAATCAAAATGTCATAAAAAAACAAAATGGCGGAAGATTTTTTGGAAGTTGACGTATGAATGTAAAATTTTAGATACGGGGGTTTTGGGGGTCGCCGATCACGATTCCAAAGTCAAAATGTCAAAAAAAACAAAATGGCGGATGAATTTTTTGAAAATTGACGTATGAGTGTGAAATTTTAGATACGGGGGTTTTGGGGGTCGCCGATCACGATTCCAAAGTCAAAATTTCAAAAAAAAAAAATGACGGAAGATTTTTTGAAAATTGACGTATGAATGTAAAATTTTAGATACGGGGGTTTTGGGGGTCGCCGATCACGATTCCAAAGGCAAAATGTCAAAAAAACAAAATGGCGGAAGATTTTTTGAAAATTGACGTACGAATGTAAAATTTTAGATGCGGGGGTTTTGGGGGTCGCCGATCACGATTCCAAAGTCAAAATGTCAAAAAAACAAAATGGCGGAAGATGTTTTTAAAAATTGACGTATGAGTGTGAAATTTTGGATACGGGAGTGTTTGTGGTCGCTTATTACGTCTTCAATTTGGCGATTCTTCGAAACCTGATTGAACAGGGTTAAATTTAATACTTCATTTTTTCTTATCAATAGTAGATTCGAAAACATCAGAATCGTATTGTACACTGTCTCAATGATAATGTTGCGCTCATTGAGCTCATTGTTTCTTTCGATACTTTAACATGACTTATGTTTAACATTAAATTACCTTCCCCGCTCTTGAGTGTGAACCGGTTTGTGTGAAAAAACAGTCCGAGTGGAATTTCAAATAAAATATACTATTGGCTTAACAAATTATATGTAGGGGTGCTTCAAAAGTTTATAAAAGTGGACATTCTAAAAAGCGTCATGCCAGTGATCGCTTTTTACAGGAAAGGGGCTTCAACTTAAAACTTGGGCTTTTTACTGTTATTATTTTTTCGTGCTCCTTTATTAACGATAGTAGGTTTTTAAAAGGTTGACAGGCTTTTACACTTTCACGTCAAAATAGTATTGTACACTGTCTTAATAAAAATGTTGCGCTTTTTAATCTCATTGTGTCTTTGCATACTTTAACACGACTTACGTTTAACATTAAATTAACTTTCTCGCTTTTGAGTGAGTACCGGTTTGTGTTAAAAACAGTTCGAGAAGAATTTTAAATAAAACATCTTATTGCGTTAACAAAATATATGTATGTACAGGAGTGCTTCAAATGTGTATAAAAGTGGAC
Source organism: Amphimallon solstitiale (assembly GCA_963170755.1). Classification (NCBI taxonomy): domain Eukaryota; kingdom Metazoa; phylum Arthropoda; class Insecta; order Coleoptera; family Scarabaeidae; genus Amphimallon; species Amphimallon solstitiale. Next base: position 22,138,288 of record OY720685.1, read on the forward strand.
ATTCTATAAAGCGTCATGCCAGTGATCGCTTTTTACAGGAAAAGCGCTTCAATTTAAAACTTAGGCTTTTTACTTTTATTATTATTATGTTCTCCTTTATTAACGATAGTGGATTTCAAAAAGGTTGACAGGCTTTCACACTTTCGCATCAAAATAGTATAGTACACTGTCTTAATAAAAATGTTGCGCTTTTTGAGAGCTCATTGTTTCTTTGCATACTTTAACACGACTTATGTTTAACATTAAATTACCTTTCTCGCTTTTGAGTGTGTACCGGTTTGTGTTAAAAACATTTCGAGAAGAATTTTAAATAAAACGTCCTATTGGCTTAACAAAATATATGTATATACAGGGGCGCTTCAAAAGTTAATAAAATCGGACATTCTAAAAAGCGTTTTTTACAGGAAATGCGCTTCAATAGAGCTTAAATTTAAAACTTGGGCTTTTTACTTTTGTTATTATTTTGTGCTTTTTTCTTAACGAGAGTAGACTTCGAAAAGGTTGACATGCTTTACCACTATCACATCAAAATAGTATTTTAAACTGTCTTGATGAAAATGTTGTGCTCTTTCAGCTCATTGTTTTTTTGAATACTTTAACATGAATTACGTTTAACATTAAATTACCTTTCTCGCTCTTGAGTGTGTACAGGTTTGTGTAAAAAACAGTTCGATAGGCATTTTAAATAAAACATACTATTGGCTTCACAAGATATATGTATATACAGGGGTGCTTCAAAAGTCAATAAAATCGGACATTCTAAAAAGCCATGACAGTGATTGCTTTTTACAGGAAACTGTGAAGGAATTGTGAGCGAACGCGAAGAAAGCCATTCAATAGGGCTAAAATTTCAAACTTGGTCTTTTTTTGGATTTTTGAGTAAAATGAATTTTAGGTTCATTTTTGTGCTTCTTCATTAACGATAGTAGAATTCAAAAAGGTTGACATGCTTTTTCACTGTTACATCAAAATAGTACTGTAAACTGTCTTAATGGAAATGTTGCGCTCTGAGCTCATTGTTTCTTTCGATACTTTAACAAGACTTATGTTTAACATTAAATTACCTTTCTCGCTCTTGAGTGTGTACCAGTTTGTGTAAAAAACAGTTCGAGAAGAATTTGAAATAAAATATACTATTGGCTTAACAAAATATATGTATATACAGGGGTGCTTCAAAGGTGTATAAAAGTGGACATTCTAAAAAGACTGATCCCAGTGATCGCTTTTTACAGGAAAGGCGCTTCAATTTAAAACTTGGGCTTCTTACTTTTATTATTATTTTGTGCTCCTTTATTAACGATAGTGGATTTCCAAAAGGTTGATAGGCTTTTACACTTTCATATCAAAATAGTATTGTACACTGTCTTAATAAAAATGTTGCGCTTTTTGATCTCATTGTGTCTTTGCATACTTTAACACGACTTATGTTTAACATTAAATTACCTTTCTCGCTTTTGAGTGTGTACCGGTTTGTGTTAAAGACATTTCGAGAAGAATTTTAAATAAAACGTCCTATTGGCTTAACAAAATATATGTATATACAGGGGCGCTTCAAAAGTTAATAACGGACATTCTAAAAAGCCATGCCAGTTATCGCTTTTTACAGGAAAGTCACTTCAATAGGGCCTAAATTCAGAATTTGAGCTTTTTACTTTTACTATTATTTTGTACTTTTTCATTAACGATAGTGGATTTCGAAAAGATTGATAGGCTATTACACGTTCATTTCAAAATAGTATTGTAAACTGTCTTAATGAAAATGTTGCGCTTTTTTTGTCTTTGAATACCTTAACATGACTTATGTTTAACATTAAATTACCTTTCTCACTCTTGAGTGTGTACCGGTTTCTGTCAAAAACAGTTCGAGAAGAATTTTAAATAAAATATCCTATTGGCTTAACAAAATATATTTAAATACCGGGATGCTTTAAAAGTTTATAAAACCGGACATTCTAAAAAGCGTCATGCCAGTGATCGCCTTTTACAGGAAAGGCGCTTCAATTTAAAACTTGGGCTTTTTACTTTTAATATTATTTTGTGCTCCTTTACTAAACGATATCGGATTTCGAAAAGGTTGACAGGCTTTTACACTTTCACATCAAAATAGTATTGTAAACTGTCTTAATAAAAATGTTGCGCTTTTTGATCCCATTGTGCCTTTGGATACCTTAACATGACATGTTTAAAATTAAATTACATTTCTCGGTCTTGAATGCGTACCGTACCGGTTTGTGTTAAAAATAATTCCAGAAGAATTTTAAACAAAACGTCCTATTGGCTTAACAAAATATATGTATATACAGGGGTGCTTCAAAGGTATATAAAAGTGGACATTCTAAAAAGCGTCATGCCAGTGATCGCTTTTTACAGGAAAGGCGCTCCAATTTAAAACTTGGCCTTTTTACTTTTATTATTATTTTGTGCTCCTTTATTAACGATAGTCGATATCGAAAAGGTTGACAGGCTTTTACACTTTCACATCAAAATAGTATTGTACACTGTCTTAATAAAAATGTTGCACTTTTTGATCTCATTGTGTCTTTGCATACTTTAACACGACTTATGTTTAACATTAAATTACCTTTCTCGCTCTTGAGTGTGTACCGGTTTGTGTTAAAAACAGTTCGAGAAGAATTTTAAATAAAATATCCTATTGGCTTAACAAAATATATGTATATACAGGGCTGCTTCAAAAATTTATAAAAATGGACATTCTAGAAAGCGCTGTGTACAGGAAAGGCGCTTCAAAAGGGCTTAAATTTAAAACTTGGGTTTTTTACTTCTATTATTATTTTGTGCTCCTTTATTAATGATGGTGGGTCACACTTTACATCAAAATAGTATTGTAAACTGTCTTAATAAAAATGTTGCACTTTTTGATCTCATTGTGTCTTTGCATACTTTAACACGACTTATGATTAACATTAAGTTACCTTCCTCGCTCTTGAGTGTGTACCGATTTCTGTCAAAAACAGATCGAGAATAATTTTAAATAAAATATACTCTGCTCTTTTATTAACGATAGTTGACTTCGAAAAGGTAGTAAGAAAGTAATATGCTTTATAAATTAAATTTGCTTTACCCATTCACATACATATTGCTGTGACTCTTACAAATTTATAAATATATAAAATAAATTTAATTTACTTAATTAATGCGTAACCGAGAGTCAAGCACGCATCCTAGTGCTAGGCCTTATGCTAGACTAAGATACGGTGAACTTTCTGCTGAAAGGTAGGTTAAGCAAAACATTTTACATGCAACTAGCTCAGTTTGAAAATAAATAGTTCTCTCAGGGGCAGAAAATATGAGTTGATTCTCCTGCTCTTTAATTATCTCCAGGTCAGGTAAAGAAATAAAATACAAAATAAATCTTAATATCTAATTTATTAAAATAAAATAATTTTAAACAAATTCAAAAGTTTTTATCTACAAATATTTACACACAAAAAATCAATATTCAGTCATAATTCAAATTTATACATCATCATCAATAAAAAATTACAAGTAATAAAGAATAAATGACATTATGATGTCGTGAAAAGCTTATGTCTAAAAATGTGAACGTGATTATTATGATTAATATTTGTCATAGATACATGTAAACAATCAAAAATAAAATAAATTACCCGTGATGAATTGTACTGGAATATAAATAAAAAAAAATAAAATTTGTGCGGTCTACTATTTGCTAACAAAATATAAACATTAAGGAAGTGGCTTTGCCCTAATTAGTCCTGTCCGGCGCCTTTTCTCGCTCCCAACACAGTACCATCAGATAACAAATTCACACAGATGAGTATCCCAAAGTTCCACCCTACGAGCATGTCTTTTTCAACTCGTTGGACGCAACCCGAACATACATCACAATGTGCACACTCCTTAAGGAATATATAAATTTTAAATTAAATAAATAAAATGAAATAAAATAATGTCTCTGCGTATTCAATAAATTAACTCAGCCCTGATTAGTTCTGCCTGGTGCCTTTTCTCGCTCCCAAACGCAGTACCACCAAGACCAATTCGTGTTTTTCAAATTCACCAGGACTCCATGCTATGAATTAAATTATGACATAATTCATTTCACACATCCCTGATGTATTATTCAACACGTTAATATTGAACACCCAAATACAACAAAAATATACTTAATACACATATCAAAAGAAATAATATATACATTAAAAAAAATAAACTTTACCTTTTTCGCGAAATTCCAATACAAAAACACCACTACAAATAAAGAATTTGGTACGCCACTATACACACATTTATAACAAATATTGTTTAATCACCTTAACTCTTCGTACATCGTTTCAAACTCATCCATAATGAATTTTCAATAAAATTTAATTCACTTATATATATATAACCTATACACACATAAAACAAAATTATTAATTTCAAATACCTTTTGTAGGATAAATAATTTTAAAAGAAAAGTAAATTATGCGAAAATGAAATGATTATGCTATCCAAAGTTATCATTACAATTACTAGAAGGTTTTGTCATAATGTATGGCATAGTACCCCTACATGCAAAACAAAACACTCTAGAAAAAAGAAAATAAAATGAAATTAAATAAATTCAAAAACCGAGTTCATAAATAAAAGTATCTCATACATAAGTAATTATTCAAATATATCTAGACATTTCTATGTGATACGCGCTGCATGTTAAAAATAAAATATTATATGCGTTGAATCTTGTTAAAATTTTATAAGTATCAAAAGTCTCAAAAATTATTCTAAGTCCAGATTTAGGAGTAATCTTTTTTAAAAAAAAGGAGGGAGTGGTTTATCACCTACTTTTAGACTAGTTAATATTGCGGTTTTCACCAAGCAATCCCGGAAATTTTATCCGTCCGCGCTTTTATGCTTAAATTTCTTTATAAAAACATACGGCAACTTTCGGCAAACACGAATCCACTTCCAAAACTGTATATCGACGGTGCTGCCCTTATCGGTCACATGGGGAAACAGTGTATTAATAATCCTTGAAAAAGGTAAACAAACATGCGAATATAAATTCGTCTATACGTTTATGACTCAGCCGTGCACCTGATAAACAATACTTTTTGCGCCGGTCTACACAGTCGATCTTTGCCAATGTCAGAAGTCTTTGTGCCGGAAACACTTGCTCGCTCCTTTTCATGTAACATTTGATACGTCTTAATATTATAACCTTATAAAAATTTACTAAGATCCTTTTATTGTTTTACTTAAATAAAAATAAAGTTTTCGTAAATTATCGATATAGTGAATATTTATATACACATCATAGTAAAAATGAATAAAGTAAAAATTAATTTAAATAAAATCTTAAAGTTATCTTGATTATACTTATTTATTTACATATTATTATTTATTCAAGATCACTGCATAAATATCCCTATGGGAATATCTGCGATTTATAAGCGAGAATCGCTAATGTCAATGGTATAAATTCAAGATTTCCCATAAATACCAGTTAATATACTTATAGATTGCTTATCATATTATTGATATAAAGCATAGAGACATGAAATTTCCCTATAATATGCTTATTCTATCTATATACAAGTCAGAAGTAAATATGCAAAACACTTGGAGTTTATTTTAAACTTTACTCCTTTCATGACGAGAAAGTTTAAACAAATGACATTTAAAACACATAAATTAATTAAACTACTTATAAATATATATACAAAAGTGTACTTAAATTCTTTAAATTTTACACCTTTCATAGGTATTACAAATATTGTAATTGCATCATCGAGTTCCCTTAAAATGAAGTGGCAATTGTAGTCCACTATTTTGGGAAAACTTCTTAACATTTTTAAGTATCTGGGCTGTGGGTACTTTTCAACTGCATCCAAAACCTCTATTCTCGCATGGGTCCATATAAATTTCACACCCTCTTGTAAAATCATTTTATCATTCACATGATGTGACACATTTTCATCATGTGGCTTCAATATGTGTTGTATGGGCTTTACATACCCATAATGTGAAATATTTTGTTCCTTATGAACAATTTTATTTAAATTCACTAATAAATTTACCACTATTGGATATAATTTCACGAAACATTTATATAGCTGTACCAACCAAAGAGAATTAACGTTTACAAACCACTTTGCATTAGTACTTATTAACAATAATGTTTCTATTAATTTGGGGAGTTGTAGCTGTTGTTTTATTGATTGAAATAAACATAAACTTAATTTATTATTCTCAATGTTTTCTAAATAATCTAAATATTCCTTAATTACTACTGTGATGGGGTTCATTAAGTTATATACTAAATTTTCAATAATTTCATCTTTTAACAAATTTTTAATTTTAAACTTTACACTTACTTTGTACTGGGAAAATGGACGAGTCGTTTCTGTTTTAATACAACTTATATAGCCTACTGTTAAATCTATATTACCATTAAATAATTTAACATCTTTTGTCAAAGGATCACTCATATTATCATTATTAAATTGTTTGTTGCAAATCAAATTTTTGTCACCCATAATTATTTCCCGGTGTGAACATTTATTTATTATGTCACCCATATATTTCGTGGCGTCTTTCTTTTGAAGACCCTCCACATGGTGTGTACATTTATTATTTATGTCACCCGTGGCAAACATGGACTCTTCCCTTTGAAGATCATCCACATGGTGTGAACCTTTATCCTTGTCAATCAAACTATCATTATTTATTTTTAAAGTGAGGTCCCTATCAAAATTATCAATGATTGAATTATTAACTAATATTTTATCATCTTGAGCGCCTTTGTCCCAAGACATGTTTACTTTATTATTGTGGAAGGTTCTATTTTCCCTTTCCAATTTTGATGTATATAGACTCAAAAAATCCATCCCAAGTACACAGCAATATTTTAATCTTGGTGTAACAATAAATTGTGTTACCAGTTCTACATCACCCATCTCTATATTTATACAAAATACATTATCTTGCTTATAAAAACCTAATTTTTCAAACCTTTTATCAAATAATCCCCCATCTAAAAGTGACAATTCTAATTCACTATCTATTACAGCTACCCCATATACATCCCCTACTTTAACATCTACCAGTGGAAATTCAGTGGTTATATTACTTAAATCTATAAAATTTCTCTTGCTTCGTTGTTTCTTCTTTTTCCCTTTGGTTGGACCTACCAAAAATCCAGGTCCTTCTTTATTGCTCCTCTTGACGCATCTCTCATTACAGCTTCTGTTTTATTTTCTTTACTTTCTATAATTACGTTATTAAATCCTCGGGTATCTTCTGTTTCATTTTTTTCGTATTTCCTTCCTACATGACCCTCCTGTCTCCAATTATTATTATTACCATTACTACTATTACTCATATTCTTGTTGTTACCATTCTCCACCCTTCCTCCCTGGTAACTATTATTCTGATACCGATTACCATTGTATCTTTGTTGGTTATTGTGGTTATTACCATTATATCTTTGCTGGGCATTATAATAGTTACCATTGTTACCTGCTTTATACCCATTTTTATTCTGAGATACACTCCTATCTTCCACGTCGTCCAGACGCTTTACCAATTCCAAGAGTTGCTCAACGGTGTCTATACCCTGTAAAGCAACTGCTTGTACTACCTCATGCTCAAAATGATTAGCTAATTGGGTAACAATGTCACACTCCTGGATCACAGGTTGTATGTGCTTCAAGAAAGAATATTTCCGAATAACATAGTTTTCTCTAGACGTGATGGAACGATATTTTCCAAAGGTAAGGTCATGTCTAATGCGTCTTTGCTGAGTTTGTCCCCAGTACTGTCTAATAAACATGTTCTCTAATTCTTCGTACGTCTGTACCTCATCAATTACCATATCATACCATAGTAACGCATAGTCTCTAAGACATCCTCTCACGAAATGTAATTTTGACATATCATCATTGATACCACGAATATATGTCTTAATAGTTTTAAGAAATGCCATTGGGTTGTCTTTATTATACCCAGAAAATTTTGGTATATTTTCCGTACCAATTGATATCTGTTGCGGTACAACACAAGGTGTAATTGTACCTTGTTCAACTCTTGTTTTCAAATTCTTAATTGTATCTTGACAATTTAATGTCATATCCTGTAGCTTTAAAAGAGAGTCTGTGCATGCACCATATTTAACCCTACAGTCCTCAAATTTATTTGTTAAATTCAGATCCAAGGATTGTATTTTTTCATCTTGTCCTCCAATCCTTTCTTCTATCAGTCTAAAATTTTCTCTTGCTACACCGGCCCTCTGATTCATTTCATCTATTAAAAAATTACTGCTATCCTTGCACTTCTTTTCATTTGCTTCAATTCTTTCATTGATCTGTGTCGTGCTTTGTTTCACATCTTCTTTTAATTTATTGTTCATTGCAGACATTTCCATTCTACAAGCTTTTATCCTTTCGTCAATCTTCTCATTCATCGACTTTACCACAGTTTGTATCTCTATTTTATTTCTATTCATCTCTTCTTTCATTTCAGCTTTATTTTCATCTAACTTTTTATTTATCTCTTCTTTCATTTCTATCTTGTCACATTCCAATTTACAGAAAAGCTTTTCAAATAAAATATCAAATCTGTCTCCGCCTAGCATTTCTTTCGTTTCAATTTTTACATTTTCAGTTACATTTTCATCCTCATCAAGAGGTAGCGTCTTTTCTGAATCTGTCACAGAGGAAATGCCTTGTGGTTCCCTGTACGTTTCAAATAAATATTTGGTATCCATACTACTTTCAGGATTTTCACCCTCACCTTTATACTCAGACATATTTACTTTATCTGTCCTGGCACTTAAAGAGACTTATTTGTGGAGAAAAATAAATCAAAACTTGACAAAATTTTATTTGTGAATTATATTTATTAATTATTCAAATGCACTTAAAGGTGAAAATACCTCCCTTTAATTACACAGCTATTTGAATATTAAATAATCAATTAATTTTTATCTAAACAGTTTAAAAATGTAAAAGCTTTGCCCCACTACGTTGGTCGCCATATATATGTTATGGAACGGCAAAATTTTTACACCATGAACATTGGACATCATATGAATAATATGGAAATGTGAAATTGCTAGTAAATTGTAAATATATATGAAATGTAAATGCAAAAGTTTTGCCCCACTACGTTGGGTGCCATATATACATTATGGAAAGTGTTAATAAATGATATATATAAATGTAAATGTATCATGGCCCCACGTTGGCTTGCGATCATATATATGCTGTGACTCTTACAAATTTATAAATATATAAAATAAATTTAATTTACTTAATTAATGCGTAACCGAGAGTCAAGCACGCATCCTAGTGCTAGGCCTTATGCTAGACTAAGATACGGTGAACTTTCTGCTGAAAGGTAGGTTAAGCAAAACATTTTACATGCAACTAGCTCAGTTTGAAAATAAATAGTTCTCTCAGGGGCAGAAAATATGAGTTGATTCTCCTGCTCTTTAATTATCTCCAGGTCAGGTAAAGAAATAAAATACAAAATAAATCTTAATATCTAATTTATTAAAATAAAATAATTTTAAACAAATTCAAAAGTTTTTATCTACAAATATTTACACACAAAAAATCAATATTCAGTCATATTTCAAATTTATACATCATCATCAATAAAAAATTACAAGTAATAAAGAATAAATGACATTATGATGTCGTGAAAAGCTTATGTCTAAAAATGTGAACGTGATTATTATGATTAATATTTGTCATAGATACATGTAAACAATCAAAAATAAAATAAATTACCCGTGATGAATTGTACTGGAATATAAATAAAAAAAAATAAAATTTGTGCGGTCTACTATTTGCTAACAAAATATAAACATTAAGGAAGTGGCTTTGCCCTAATTAGTCCTGTCCGGCGCCTTTTCTCGCTCCCAACACAGTACCATCAGATAACAAATTCACACAGATGAGTATCCCAAAGTTCCACCCTACGAGCATGTCTTTTTCAACTCGTTGGACGCAACCCGAACATACATCACAATGTGCACACTCCTTAAGGAATATATAAATTTTAAATTAAATAAATAAAATGAAATAAAATAATGTCTCTGCGTATTCAATAAATTAACTCAGCCCTGATTAGTTCTGCCTGGTGCCTTTTCTCGCTCCCAAACGCAGTACCACCAAGACCAATTCGTGTTTTTCAAGTTCACCAGGACTCCATGCTATGAATTAAATTATGACATAATTCATTTCACACATCCCTGATGTATTATTCAACACGTTAATATTGAACACCCAAATACAACAAAAATATACTTAATACACATATCAAAAGAAATAATATATACATTAAAAAAAATAAACTTTACCTTTTTCGCGAAATTCCAATACAAAAACACCACTACAAATAAAGAATTTGGTACGCCACTATACACACATTTATAACAAATATTGTTTAATCACCTTAACTCTTCGTACATCGTTTCAAACTCATCCATAATGAATTTTCAATAAAATTTAATTCACTTATATATATATAACCTATACACACATAAAACAAAATTATTAATTTCAAATACCTTTTGTAGGATAAATAATTTTAAAAGAAAAGTAAATTATGCGAAAATGAAATGATTATGCTATCCAAAGTTATCATTACAATTACTAGAAGGTTTTGTCATAATGTATGGCATAGTACCCCTACATGCAAAACAAAACACTCTAGAAAAAAGAAAATAAAATGAAATTAAATAAATTCAAAAACCGAGTTCATAAATAAAAGTATCTCATACATAAGTAATTATTCAAATATATCTAGACATTTCTATGTGATACGCGCTGCATGTTAAAAATAAAATATTATATGCGTTGAATCTTGTTAAAATTTTATAAGTATCAAAAGTCTCAAAAATTATTCTAAGTCCAGATTTAGGAGTAATCTTTTTTAAAAAAAAGGAGGGAGTGGTTTATCACCTACTTTTAGACTAGTTAATATTGCGGTTTTCACCAAGCAATCCCGGAAATTTTATCCGTCCGCGCTTTTATGCTTAAATTTCTTTATAAAAACATACGGCAACTTTCGGCAAACACGAATCCACTTCCAAAATTGTATATCGACGGTGCTGCCCTTATCGGTCACATGGGGAAACAGTGTATTAATAATCCTTGAAAAAGGTAAACAAACATGCGAATATAAATTCGTCTATACGTTTATGACTCAGCCGTGCACCTGATAAACAATACTTTTTGCGCCGGTCTACACAGTCGATCTTTGCCAATGTCAGAAGTCTTTGTGCCGGAAACACTTGCTCGCTCCTTTTCATGTAACATTTGATACGTCTTAATATTATAACCTTATAAAAATTTACTAAGATCCTTTTATTGTTTTACTTAAATAAAAATAAAGTTTTCGTAAATTATCGATATAGTGAATATTTATATACACATCATAGTAAAAATGAATAAAGTAAAAATTAATTTAAATAAAATCTTAAAGTGATCTTGATTATACTTATTTATTTACATATTATTATTTATTCAAGATCACTGCAATATGTTTGCGAGCTATATGTTTGAAGTTCATCAGCATTCATTAGCATTCTATAATAATGTTTGAAAGCGACGCCCATTTACCAAACAAAATTTGTTGTAAACATGTTAAACACTATGGAGATACTACGTGTATTTCAGCATGTCACTTAAAATGACGAGCCCGCGATAGCGGGCGAGTAGTGTATATGTAATTCATTGAAAATTTAAAATGTTCTTCAATACAAGTCCTTCATTTTTAATTGACGTGCGAACTAATTTTGAGTATGACACACGAATAATTCAAATCTGCTGACCAAAATTTCGTAATGAAAGCGCTGTTTCACTTCAAATAATTTGGGTGAAAATATCTCAGTGTCAAACTGATTATTAGGTCTTTTTTTTATTAATATTGTGCATGCCTATCTTAAATTGTTTCTGAGCAATTGACATACTTTTTCTTAATATACTAAATTTTTCCACTGTTATTTCAACAGTGTATTATCCCAATTGTCTCAATGAAAATGATGCAGTTACTGAGCATATTGTTTCTTCTGATATTTTAACATCATTCTTATGTTTAACATTAAATTATCTTTCTCGCTCTTCAATGTGTACCAGTTTGTGTAAAAGAAATTCTAGAAGAATTCTAAATGAAATATACAATTGGATTTACAAAATATATGTATATACAGGGTGCGCCAAAAGTCTATAAAATCGTACATTCTAAAAACCACCATGAGAATGATCGCGTTTTACAGGAAACTGTAAAAAAGCTGTAAGCGGACGCGAAAAAGGCGAATTCAAGCTCGAGAAGATTGAAGCATTAGCTCACAAACATTCAACACAATATGTACTGCAATATATAATAATTGGCCCAATGATAATGGTGTATAGGTAAGAAATTTATAAATTCGATTCCTTATTTGTTTATAAACACTTTCTTCTCATTTTTAGCAATTATCATTACATGACATGACTGGAGTCATTTCGTCCATGAATTAAGTTGTAAAAATACTTCAAAATATAAGATATTGTAAATAGAAAAAGGGAACTAAAATATATTCCTATCAGATTAGACAAGCACTTAATCATGTTGTTACTGTGCCAGACAAATTGAGAAGTAACATTACACGTATTCAAAAAAGATTGTTTAATTATCATTGATGAAAATGAACCTCCCGCGACATCGTCAATTACAATAATTCAAAATAGAAGTTCTATGAGGATTAAGGAGTATTTTCGAATCAAACAATAAGTAATCAATATTACCATAATACATATATTATATCTATATATTCCTTAAATTGTAGGTGTACAATGCAAAAGAAAATAATTATGTACAGTGTGAACAAGGCTTTACCAACATTATTAAACATCATACATAACTGGCAGTTGTAATACAATTTACCACAAAGAAACAATGCAAATTATAAAAGTATAGGAATGGAAATCATTATAAAAAATGCCAATGAAATAAATATTATTTGTTATAGAACAGACTATCAATTTGTAATAATGTATTATTCAAAAGTATACATTCGCGTCAATAAAACATCTAATATCTATCTACAAGTTTGTATAAAATAAAATGTTTTTTTAAAATTTCTACTGAACTTTTATTTAAACCAAAAAGACCAATGGAATCGACATATATAGAATGAAACACTATTAACAAAAACTATCAAACCACATTTCCAACTGATGCAAAAAACATAGATTTCCAGATTATTCTAATTTTATATCCACAAATAAAATTCAAACTATAGATAAATTAGACAAACTTGAAATAAATCATCGGCAAATCAAGGCACAAAAACTAATAACAGTAGAAAAATTCAAAATAGAGTCAAAACTACCGACTGTGAAGGCACAGGAAAATAATGTGAAAAATGTCAATATAACTTTAAACGATAAAGTACATCTTATCTCATGGACAGCCGTTAAACATTTTAAATTTAAAAACTGCTCTCACTAAATCCACTATTAATCATTTCATCCAATAAGCATTCTGAATAAAATATTGCATAGTTCTAAAATATATACAGGGGTGTATAAAAAAAACTAAGCAATATTGAACATCTAAAACACAATTATATTTAGTTATTCGCTATAAATCGGAATTATATGGTGTTTCAAAAACTGAAACGCAATATAGACAAAATCCGCAATAAATTGAGAAAAATAAGGGGGAGCGGTACCTCAACTGTAAGCGGAATAAGAGGCGGCAGCGGGCCTTCTAGGCCTGCCGTATTAGCTAGTTATATATAATAAAAGCGGAGTAGCCCATGGCAACCAAACGCTCGAAAAATGGACGAAAATTGGGTGCACGGGGCGGGCAACTCCTCTCTGGATACGCCAAATTAAGAGCTGCCCTTTGGCATGTGGCTACGGGCGACATTGAATTTCCAGTAGTTGAAGAGATTTTCTTCCCAAGTGGAGCGTGTGCAGAGATATCGCCCGTTGAAGAGGAGCGTGCATACGGTGTTTTAACAGAAAAATGGCTTACGTCATCATGCCGATTCACGTGACAATCAAAATAAATCTCGAGAAACGTCAAACTCAGTTGTAGCTACAGATTCACTTTTAAGACTGAAATACGAAATTTTGAAGGTTGCGAGCGCCCAACAAGACCCGAGGTCTTAAAGAACGGCCTTCTCGGGGTCTCTTACATGCTTATTTCGAGTCGACAAACGCACGCAATGTAGGGCACGAGCACTTTCAAATTCGTTTGCACACAGATTTCGTAAGAAAAATGGCCGAAATACGTCACAGATTCAATGTGCATGTGATTCAATGTACTACGGTAATGAAAATTGACGTATGAATGTAAAATTTTAGATACGGGGGTTTTGGGGGTCGCCGATCACGATTCCAAAGTCAAAATGTCAAAAAAAAACAAAATGGCGGAAGATTTTTTGAAAATTGACGTATGAATGTAAAATTTTAGATACGTGGGTTTTGGGGGTCGCCGATCACGATTCCAAAGTCAAAATGTCAAAAAAAACAAAATGGCGGAAGATTTTTTTTGATAATTGACGTATGAATGTAAAATTTTAGATACGGGGGTTTTGGGGGTCGCCGATCACAAATCCAAAATTAAAATGTCATAAAAAAACAAAATGGCGGAAGATTTTTTGAAAATTGACGTATGAATGTAAAATTTTAGATACGGGGGTTTTAGGGGTGGCCGATCACGATTCCAAAGTCAAAATGTAAAAAAAAAACAAATTGGCGGAAGATTTTTTGAAAATTGACGTATGAATGTAAAATTTTAGATACGGGGGTTTTGGGGGTCGCCGATCACGATTCCAAAGTCAAAATGACAAAAAAAACAAAATGGCGGAAGATTTTTTGAAAATTGACGTATGAATGTAAAATTTTAGATACGGGGGTTTTGGGGGTCGCCGATCACGATTCCAAAGTCAAAATGTCAAAAACAAACAAAATGGCGGAAGATTTTTTGAAAATTCACGTATGAGTGTGAAATTTTAGATACGGGGGTTTTGGGGGTCGCCGATCACAAATCCAAAATTAAAATGTCAAAAAAAACAAAATGGCGTAAGAATTTTTTGAAAATTGACGTATGAATGTAAAATTTTAGATACGGGGGTTTTGGGGGTCGCCTATCACGATTCCAAAGTCAAAATGTCAAAAAAAAAATGGCAGAAGACTTTTTGAAAATTGACGTATGAATGTAAGATTGTAGATACGGGGGTTTTGGGGGTCGCCGATCACGATTCCAAAGTCAAAATGTCAAAAAAAACAAAATGGCGGAAGATTTTTTGAAAATTGACGTATAAATGTAAAATTTTAGATACGGGGGTTTTGGGGGTCGCCGATCACGATTCCAAAGTCAAAATGTCAAAAAAAAAATGGCGGAAGATTTTTTGAAAATTGACGTATAAATGTAAAATTTTAGATACGGGGGTTTTGGGGGTCGCCGATCACGATTCCAAAGTCAAAATGTCAAAAAAGAACAAAATGGCGGAAGATTTTTTGAAAATTGACTTATGAATGTAAAATTTTAGATACGGGGGTTTTAGGGGTGGCCGATCACGATTCCAAAGTCAAAATGTCAAAAGAAAACAAATTGGCGGAAGATTTTTTGAAAATTGACGTATGAATGTAAAATTTTAGATACGGGGGTTTTGGGGGTCGCCGATCACGATTCCAAAGTCAAAATGTCAAAAAAAAACAAAATGGCGGAAGATTTTTTGAAAATTGACGTATGAATGTAAAATTTTAGATACGTGGGTTTTGGGGGTCGCCGATCACGATTCCAAAGTCAAAATGTCAAAAAAAACAAAATGGCGGAAGATTTTTTTTGATAATTGACGTATGAATGTAAAATTTTAGATACGGGGGTTTTGGGGGTGGCCGATCACGATTCCAAAGTCAAAATGTCAAAAAAAACAAAATGGCGGAAGATTTTTTTTGATAATTGACGTATGAATGTGAAATTTTAGATACGGGGGTGTCTTAGGTCGCCGATCACAAATCCAAAATTAAAATGTCATAAAAAAACAAAATGGCGTAAGAATTTTTTGAAAATTGTATGAATGTAAAATTTTAGATACGGGGGTTTTGGGGGTCGCCTATCACGATTCCAAAGTCAAAATGTCAAAAAAAACAAAATGGCGAAAGATTTTTTTAGAAAATTGACGTATTAATGTAAAATTTTAGATACGGGGGGTTTGGGGGTCGCCCATCACGATTCCAAAGTCAAAATGTCAAAAAAAACAAAATGGCGGAAGATTTTTTGAAAATTGATGTATGAATGTAAAGTTTTAGATACGGGGGTTTTGGGGGTCGCCGATCACGATTCCAAAGTCAAAATGTCAAAAAAACAAAATGGCGGAAGATTTTTTTTGAAAATTGACGTATTAATGTAAAATTTTAGATACGGGGGGTTTGGGGGTCGCCCATCACGATTCCAAAGTCAAAATGTCAAAAAAAACAAAATGGCGGAAGATTTTTTGAAAATTGATGTATGAATGTAAAATTTTAGATACGGGGGTTTTGGGGGTCGCCGATCACGATTCCAAAGTCAAAATGTAAAAAAACAAAATGGCGGAAGATTTTTTGAAAATTGACGTATGAATGTGAAATTTTAGATACGGGGGTGTCTTAGGTCGCCGATCACAAATCCAAAATTAAAATGTCATAAAAAAACAAAATGGCGTAAGAATTTTTTGAAAATTGACGTATGAATGTAAAATTTTAGATACCTGGGTTTTGGGTGTCGCCTATCACGATTCCAAAGTCAAAATGTCAAAAAAAAACAAAATGGCGGAAGATTTTTTGAAAATTGACGTATGAATGTAAAATTTTAGATACGGGGGTTTTGGGGGTCGCCAATCACGATTCCAAAGTCAAAATGTCAAAAAAAACAAAATGGCGGAAGATTTTTTGAAAATTGTCGTATGAATGTAAAATTTTAGATACGGGGGTTTTGGGGGTCGCCGATCACGATTCCAAAGTCAAAATGGCGGAAGATTTTTTGAAAATTGTCGTATGAATGTAAAATTTTAGATACGGGGGTTTTGGGGGTCGCCGATCACGATTCCAAAGTCAAAATGTCAAAAAAAACAAAATGGCGGAAGATTTTTTTTGATAATTGACGTATGAATGTGAAATTTTAGATACGGGGGTGTCTTAGGTCGCCGATCACAAATCCAAAATTAAAATGTCAAAAAAACAAAATGTCGGAAGATTTTTTGAAAATTGACGTATGAATGTAAAATTATAGATACGGGGGTTTTGGGGGTCGCCGATTACGATTCCAAAGTCAAAATGTCGAAAAAAACAAAATGGCGGAAGATTTTTTTGAAAATTGACGTATGAATGCGAAATTTTAGATACGGGGGTTTTGACGGTCTCCGATCACGATTCCAAAGTCAAAATGTCAAAAAAAAACAAGATGGTGGAAGATTGTTTGAAAATTGACTTATGAATGTGAAATTGTAGATACGGGAGTGTTTGTGGTCGCTTATTACGTCTTCAATTTGGCGATTCTTCGAAACGTGATTGAACAGGGTTTAAATTTAATACTCCATTTTTTATTATCGGTAGTAGATTCGAAAATATCAGAATCGTATTGTACACTGTCTCAATGATAATGTTGCGCTCATTGAGCTCATTGTTTCTTTCGATACTTTAACATGACTTATGTTTAACATTAAATTACCTTTCTCGCTCTTGAGTGTGTACCGGTTTGTGTTAAAAACTGTTCGAGAAGAATTTTAAATAAAATATCCTATTGGCTTAACAAAATATATGTAGGGGTGCTTCAAAAGTTTATAAAAGTGGACATTCTAAAAAGCGTCATGCCAGTGATCGCTTTTTACAGGAAAGGTGCTTCAATAGGGCTTCAATTTAAAACTTGGGCTTTTTACTTTTATTATTATTTCGTGCTCCTTTATTAACGATAGTAGATTTTGAAAAGGTTGACAGGCTTTTACACTTTCACATCAAAATAGTATTGTACACTGTCTTAAGAAAAATGTTGCAATTTTTAATCATCATGACAGTGATTGCTTTTTACGGGGCAGGCGCTTCAATAGGGCTTAAATTTAAAACTTGGGCTTTTACTTTTATTATTATTTTGTGCTCTTTTATTAACGATAGTGGATTTCGACAAGGTTGACAGGCTTTTACACTTTCACATCAAAATAGTATTGTACACTGTCTTAATAAAAATGTTGCGCTTCTTGATCTCATTGTGTTTTTGCATACTTTAACACGACTTATGTTTAACACTAAATTACCTTTCTCGCTCTTGAGTGTGTACCGCTTTGTGTAAAAAACAGTTCGAGAAAATTTTTAGATAAAATATACTATTGGCTTCACAAAATATATGTATATACCGGGATGCTTTAAAAGTTTATAAAACTGGACATTCTAAAAAGCGTTTTTTATAGGAAAGCCGCTTCAATTGGGTTTCAATTTAAAACTTGGGCTTTTTACTTTTATTATTATTTTGTGCTCCTTTATTAACGATAGTGGATTTCAAAAAGGTTGACAGGCTTTTACACTTTCGCATCAAAATAGTATTGTACACTGTCTTAATAAAAATGTTGCGCTTTTTGATGTCATTGTGTCTTTGCATACGTTAACACGATTTATGTTTAACATTAAATTACCTTTCTCGCTCTTGAGTGTGTACAGGTTTGTGTTAAAAACAGTTCGAGAAGAATTTTAAATAAAATGTCCTATTGGCTTAACAAAATATATGTATATGCAGGGGTGCTTCAAAAGTTAATAAAATCGGACATTCTAAAAAGTCATGACAGTGATTGCTTTTTACAGGACAGGCGCTTCAAAAGGGCTTAAATTTAAAACTTAGGCTTTTACTTTTATTATTATTTTGTGCTCTTTTATTAACGATAGTGGATTTCGAAAAGGTTGACAGGCTTTTACACTTTCACATCAAAATAGTATTGTACACTCTCTTAATAAAAATATTGCGCTTCTTGATCTCATTGTGTCTTTGCATACTTTAACACGACTTATGTTTAACATTAAATTACCTTTCTCGCTCTTGAGTGTGTACCGGTTTGTGTAAAAAACAATTCCAGCAAAATTTTAAATAAAATATACAATTGGCTTCACAAAATATATGTATATACCGGGATGCTTTAAAAGTTTATAAAACTGGACATTCTAAAAAGCGTTTTTTATAGGAAAGGCGCTTTAATTGAGCTTAAATTTAAAACTTGGGCTTTTTACTTTTATTATTATTTTGTGCTTTTTTCTTAACGATAGTAGACTTCGAAAAGATTGACAGGTTCTTACACGTTCACATCAAAATAGTATTGTAAACTGTCTTAATGAAAATGTTTCGCTTTTTGAGAGCTCATTGTTTCTTTGGATATTTTAACATGACTTATGTTTAACATTAAATTACCTTTCTCGCTCTTGAGTGTGTACCGGTTTGTGTAAAAAACAATTCGAGAAAAATTTTAAATAAAATAAAAGGCGCTTCAATTTAAAACTTGGGCTTTTTACTTTTATTTTCATTTTGTGCTCCTTTATTAATGATAGTGGATTTCAAAAAGATCACACTTTACATCAAAATAGTATTGTACACTGTCTTAATAAAAATGTTGCTCTTTTTGATATCAATGTGTCTTTGGATACTTTAACACGACTTATGTTAACATTAAATTACCTTTCACGCTCTTGAGTGTGTACCGGTTTATGTCAAAAACAGTTCGAGAAGAATTTTAAATAAAACGTCCTATTGGCTTAACAAAATATATGTATATACTTGGGTGCTTCAAAGGTGTATAAATGTAGACATTCTAAAAAGCGTCATACCAGTGATCGCTTTTCATAGGATAGGCGCTTCAATTTAAAACTTGGGCATTTTAATTTTATTATTATTTTGTGCTCCTTTATTAACGATAGTGGATTTCAAAAAGGTTGACAGGCTTTTACACTTTTGACATCAAAATAGTATTGTACACTGTCTTAATAAAAATGTTGCGCTTTTTGATATCATTGTGTCTTTGCATACTTTAACACGACTTATGTTTAACGTTAAATTACCTTTCTCGCTCTTGAGTGTGTACCGATTTATGTCAAGAACAGTTCGAGAAGAATTTTAAATAAAATATCCTATGGGTTTAACAAAATATATGTATATACAGGGGCGCTTGAAAAGTTAATAAAAGCGGACATTCTAACAAGCCATGACAGTTATCGCTTTTTACAGGAAAAGCGCTTCAATAGGGCTTAAATTTAAAACTTGGGCTGTTTACTTTTATTATTATTTCGTGCACCTTTATTAACGATAGTGGATTTTGAAAAGGTTGACAGGCTTTTACACTTTCACATCAAAATAGTATTGAAAACTGTCTTAATGAACATGTTGGGCTTTTTGAACTCATTGTGTCTTTGGATACCTTAACGTGACTTATGTTTAACATTAAATTACCCTTCTCGCTCTTGAGTGTGTGCCGGTTTTGTGTTAGAAACAGTTCGAGAAGAATTTTAAATAAAACGTCCTATTGGCTTAACAAAATATATGTATAAACAGAGGCGCTCCAAAAGTTAATAAAATCGGACATTCTAAAAAGCCATGCCAGTTATCGCTTTTTACAGGAAAAGCGCTTCAATAGGGCATAAATTTAAAACTTGGGCTTTTTACTTTTATTATTATTTCGTGCACCTTCATTAACGATAATGGATTTTGAAAAGGTTGACAGGCTTTTACACTTTCACATCAAAATAGTATTGAAAACTGTCTTAATGAACATGTTGCGCTTTTTGATATCATTGTGTCTTTGCATACTTTAACACGACTTATGTTTAACATTAAATTACCTTTCTCGCTCTTGAGTGTGTACCGACTTATGTCAAAAACAGTTCGAGAAGAATTGTAAATAAAATATCCTATTGATTTAACAAAATATATGTATATACAGGGGCGCTTCAAATGTTAATAAAATCGGACATTCTAAAAAGCCATGCCAGTTATCGCTTTTTACAGGAAAAGCGCTTCAATAGGGCTTAAATTTAAAACTTGAGCTTTTTACTTTTATTATTATTTTGAACTTTTTCATTAACGATAGTGGATTTCGAAAAGATTGATAGGCTACTACACGTTCATATCAAAATAGTATTGTAAACTGTCTTAATGAAAATGTTGCGTTTTTTTGTCTTTGAATACTTTAACATGACTTATGTTTAACATTAAATTACCTTTCTCGCTATTGAGTGTGTACCGGTTTGTGTCAAAAACAGTTCGAGAAGAATTTTAAATAAAATATCCTATTGGCTTAACAAAATATATGTATATACAGGAATGCTTCAAAAGTTTATAAAAGTGGACATTCTTAAAAGCGTTTTTTACAGGAAAGGCGCTTCAATAGGGCTTCAATTTAAAACTTGGGCTTTTTACTGTTATTATTATTTTGTGCTTTTTTCTTAACGAGAGTAGACTTCGAAAAGATTGACAGGCTTTTACACGTTCACATCAAAATAGTATTGTAAACTGTCTTAATAAAAATGCTGCGCTTTTTGATCTCATTTTGTCTTTGGATACTTTAACACGACTTATGTTTAACATTAAAATACCTTTCTCACTCTTGAGTGTGTACCGATTTGTGTAAAAAACAATTCGAGAAAAATTTTAAATAAAATATATTGGCTTCACAAAATATATGTATATACAGGGGTGCTTCAAAAATTTATAAAAATGGGCATTCTAGAAAGCGCTGTTTACAGGAAAGGCGCTTCAAAAGGGCTTAAATTTAAAACTTGGGTTTTTTACTTTTATTATTATTTTGTGCTCCTTTATTAATGATAGTGGATTTCAAAAGGGTCACACTTTACATCAAAATAATATTGTAAACTGTTTTAATAAAAATGTTGCGCTCTTTGAGCTCATTGTGTCTTTGGATACTTTAACATGGCTTATGATTAACATTAAATTACCTTTCTCGCTCTTGAGTGTGTAAGAATTTTTTGGATAATTGACGTACAAATGTAAAATTTTAGATGCGGGGGTTTTGGGGGTCGCCGATCACGATTCCAAACTCAAAATGTCAAAAAAAACAAAATGGCGGAAGATTTTTTGTTATATATACTAATAGCGGAGTAACCCATGGCAACCAAACGACCCGAAAAATCGACGAAAATTGGGTGCTACAACCCTCTTTTTATCAGGACGCACCATCGATGGCACAGCCATCCTTTATACAAGATGAATATATTGGTGATCTATTGCCTGAGACTCCAGAACAGAGAAGTATGGATGTCGGTGGTGAAAGTGAGTCTGGAGAGGGTGAGAGTAGCGCTAGTTTAGATTTGGATAAATCCATGGCACATGCTATTTCCTTATTAAAAACAGCTCCTACAAAATCAATTATAGCCAATAAATCACTTAACAAGACCCGTTTAGACGCTGACGTAGTAAAAGAGTCATTAAAAAATCACGATCCATTAGTGCGTCCGTTTCTCGCTGGGTTAGCAACGGACGAAACCGATGCCTACGATAACAAGTACGGAATTCGTGAAGAGGACGGTAAATTGAAAATCGGTTCAGCCGAAGTTGGGTTCGATGGATCAAATATTATAATTGGTGCTTTTACGTATGCTGGTACAAGGGGTTTGTATGAGCTGTTATTCAAAAAAGTTCCTGGAAAATTCACTTTCGCAGACGTTAAAAATTACAAGTATATTTTGAAGGATACTAATGCTTATCGAGTAAACTACGATCCTAGTAGGAAGGTTGCAGCCGGACGAGCTTTTAAATATAAGAACATCATCAAACCCGTTCTTGAAGGGAAACCACCTAACGTGTGGTGGACAAGGAACTGGAAAATTGGAGCAGGGGTTACCAAGCAGTTTGGTGAAACATTACAAAAGCAAATCCTTCCAAATACAAAACTAGAGTACAAATACTGGGATGATGTTAATGAATTGACTGAACGATTGCAACTCTTGATTGCATCCAAACTCGCCGGGCATACGAGCCATGACAATGAAATACTAAGTATTTTACAGGAATTGAAGGAAGCAAAAATAATCGCCTAATTATGCTGTTAGTAAAACATCAACCCGAGAGGTTGCAACATCAGTTCATACAAAATTCCAAAAGAAGTCAGTATGGCTATTGACAAATTCGGTCGCCACATCCACACACATATTATTCAGAAGCATCTGGCATCCGCTAATAATACGAAAAAATTTCTTAACCAGCACCAGGCGAAAGAAGTTATTTTGGGATACTTTAAAGATTACATAAACAGGGGCACGACAATACTAGGACGGCCAAGACCTCTTAGCAAACCGAGTAAAGTATTGCGATTAGTCAGTAATGGTGAAATAAACGGGTCCAATCGTTTATATTTCCTGCAAAATAATGACCTATTTTATGAAGCGAATTGGTATCGAGGGAAAATATTAGAAGTACGTTATTCCATTAACTCCACGGAACCATATGAAACATCCAAAGTAAAGCTTGTTGTGAACTTCAAAGAATTTGATGAAGAGAAGGCTAAAAGTACACCCTATATAGTGACAGATAAAACCAAGATCAGCCTTCGATACGTGGGTCCTCAGCCAATACCAGAGAAAACCGGACTCGTATCAGCAGAAATACTTATTGGGGAAGATGACACAAGTTAAGAGAGATGTGGTTAACGAATTACATGGGCCAGCTAGAATCCAATTTCCTCGTAGACGGGTTATCATTAAGGGGTTGAATGATCTACTTCAGGCAGATTTGGTGGAAATGAACCCCCACTCTAAAGAAAATGAAGGTTTCAAGTACATTCTCGTTTGCATTAATGCTTTTTCAAAGTATGCGTGGGCCAGACCACTAAAAAATAAGTCGGCAGTAGAAGTTGCCAACGCTATGGAAAGTATTTTGACAGCAGACCGTAAGGGAAAGCCGAAGAATATTCAAACTGATCACGGTAAGGAATTTTACAACGCAGCGTTCCGGAAACTGATGGACCGCTACCGAATTAATCATTACAGTTCGTATTCTACTAAGAAAAGTTCGATTGTCGAACGTTTTAACACTAAACACTAAAGGGAAGAATGTGGAAGGAGTTCAGTTTCAATGGCAATTATCGTTGGCTAGACATTCTTTCACAAATATTACGGGACTACAAAGTAGTCCCTCCAAAGTTTGCGCTCCAAGTAATTCCGGTATTTTGTAATGCCCCCATGCTAACGTACTGGTATTGTCGGGTAGGATGAAACGTTTATCATCTTTCCCAGATAGAGCTACCTTGTTCCTCAATTCCGTAAACATTGTGTGATAATCCGAGCGAAACACATACATCTTCTTCAATAACACACCACCTTGTTCTACTATGTGCTTGTAATCATCCACAGTTAATTGTTTTTCTATTACATACTTTTTAACTCCTTTGGCTGTCTTAATGCATTGATATGGTAACTGCACACAATAGGCTTTGGCACCAGTTCCGTAAAATGATTCAATAACTTTGCCGGCATATTCATCCTTCATTCGACCCAACATAGGCAAACTACGGGGTATATTATGTGGGTTATCAGTTGCGTAATTCGATGTATCAAATCGATCCAAATTCGCTTTCATAATATCATAGAAATTACAATTGTCTATGGAGAGTATTAAAGAATCGGTATCGGTGTACAATAGTGTTGCAGCAGTATCGAAAGTTGGCTTAATAAAATCATAATAGAAGTCGTACATAACCATTTTTGCTATTTCCAAAATTACAAAACCTATATAAACAGGTTTCATATATTGTATACGAACCAGGGATAATTCGATTGCAACCAGAAATTCGCTGAATACTTTAGAAGATTTGAAATTTGGTTTGGCAACATAAGCTTCTGCACCAAGTTTTCTGTGCCTCGATTCCCAATGGGTTAATAACTTTATATCGACCCGATTCTCCACGTTCTCCATGGTCTTACCAAATATGCTGTTTACCTGCAATTTATAGAACTGCTTACCAAATTCATGGGTAGACTCATTACGTTTCGCCGTGTTAAAATCTATGTAGTTCTTCAGCCACTGTTCTTGAAATTTTATGCCTCGACGTATACCCCGCAATATCAAGCCATGTTTCAAGCATTGTTTTAGTGTTAAATAATGCATGACATACTTGCTCTTATCACATAAATTGGGAATTAACTTACTGAATTTAGAATTTGGAGGAATAACACTCTCCGGACAAAAAGGAAAATCGTTGTGATAATCGTGCAAAATGGTTGGGTATTCCAAATCTACTTCCAAGACATAACCTACATCTCCAGCATCCGCAATACCATTCACATCTAAGGAATCTACTTCATCCTGTGTTAACCAAGTAAAATTAGATACAGGTAATTTAAAACACATAGCGTGCCCGTATAAATTAGTTGCATCCAAATATACTATTTGCTTGTTTGGTTTCGTTTCGTCATAGTTGGGCGAGTGAATATTATTTGCGATTTCTTTTCTTTTACTGCACATACTTACTCCACCACGTATGCTCATTTTGAAAAAGTTTAGCATATCAATGTCAGTAAGTAGTTCTAATTTGACACCAGTCATGCGCAACATGGCGTCCCAGCTTAAACCGGGGGCAGTAAAATAATGGGCTGGATCTAACTTGTAATTACTTAAACACAGATCTCGAAAATTCTCAAAAACGTCGGCTAGCAATAGCACATCGGTAAGCAAGTACAGATCACTATATTGTCCCAGAGTCTCACATTCAAACAAGTCCCATACTCTCCTTGCCCTTGAATAGTCTTCTACACTTATATGACTGTCGCGAATTTTATCGTAAAATTCATCTCTACTAGGTAAATTCGGATGATTCAATTTCTCGAACGAAGTTACAAAATTATATGGAAAAACACCTTTTTGCCGAAGTAACTTGAACTTTTCATCTGCAAAGTATCTAGCAATCTCTCTGCATTGACTATCTTCCAAATACGATGACAGTTTATCTAATGAGGCACTCATAAACTTAAATGAATCTATAAACCTTAATTTGTAGTGGATTTTGCGTTTTTTCCCATTACAATCTATTATGTCTCCCACATACACCTTCTTGGAAAACGAAATATACTTCTCTTTGTTTTGTGCTATTACTTCAACTTCTTCCTTTTCCAGCGCCATCGTTTTCACAAACAAGTGACTGTCATAATTAGAGAGATTATGGAATATTATCGGTATATACCGTGGCTCTTTGAAATTTATATTACAAATCATATGTGCTGGACCTCGATATGCACCAGTCATATGATCATGATCACATACTTTCTGAAGTACATCAACGATTGGTTTATCACAAATATGGCATATTCCTTCTTGCTCATGCTTTTGTATGTCTTCATCAGTCAATGGATTCATTTCTTTAGATTTACTAAAACACTCTTTGTACAGTCTTCTTGTAACCTCTCCCAATTGTCTAATAAATTCTGATCCAGCATTTTCACCACGATACAGTTCCAATCGAGACAAACTATCATCATAACAACACTTCAGGTAATATGCAAAGGAGTGGGGCTCGTGTTCATAACATTTTACTGTATATGGTTGGTTGGGATTGGGTTCAGTTGTGTATATGGGTTTTAACACAGTTTCAAAGTCCGCATATATCACAGGGTATTCTTAATTGTCGCTCGAATTTTTCATATTGTAAAATATTTTCCGGCATAATTTCACCATACTTATTTGTTTTCGGCTCTACTCCTGGTAATACAGCCTTTACTTTTTTGCAGTCTTCTTCTTCGTGTCGTCGCAATTTTTCTAGACTTGTAAAAGATACCAAGCAACCTTCACATATATATTTTTCATGACCGCCCAAAGATTTTTGCATTGAAACTAGTCGGGACAAGTTCTTAATCCAACAGTAGTGAGTATTACCATCTGCATTGCTAACCAATAATAAATTGATATGTGTAGCTCTTTTCTGCTTTGTGAAATATAAAGGCCCGACTACCTCATATGCCTTGTGCTCTCCATGTTCATATGGTTTTTCTAATCCATAAACATTAATAGACATATTATTTTTTACTTCAAATATATTTATGTCTTTCAATTTCACTGGAAAGCTCATATCACTGAAGTCAGCAACGGTTTCATAACTGGGATAAGAGGAAATTCTTTGCGGAAGACCAACCGGTGTACATAAAGCTGATGTAGCAGCCCACGCGAAACAAGCTTGATCGTTGTTCTGTACATTTATTACGGCCCTTTTCAATTTAATTATCTCTGGTAAATCGATAAAACTGGAAGCACTCATTGGATTATATTTATTTATATTCACTTCAAAATATAATAATTTACACAGGGTCCATCCTAAAAATTACACACATTAAATTACACATTTGTATGATGCAACACTTTATTACCTGAATCTCGTTCTTGAAATTCTGACATTTTCGAACTAATCTCATCTACATATTCTTCATACTTCTCATACAAATTAACTCCTGGATTTATAATCTTATTTTTAGTATTAAATGACTTTATTTCTAAATTCTCTTTAGTTACTAGGGAATACAAGCCAAATAACTCCATATTTACTTTTATGGCGTTGTGAATTACTACAACAGCATCTATTAATGATAGAATCTTCTCCCTTACCATTGTCGCAAATTCTTCAATATCTAAATAATGTTTTGATGTTTCCATTACTCTGTAACTCGTTATTCTATCCCCATATGCTCCGACAATCTTTTCAACACCATCATCTACCACTACAAATGCATTAGTTCGATGCATGTTACTTCTCAAATGAGAATGAAAACACTTGCTATCAACCAATACTTGACATATATCACATTTTTTTGTTTTCTTTGATGTGACAATTTCATTTGGTTTCATTCTCTTGCCCTTACAAGATGTTACCATATGTTTGTTCCTATTGTCTGCTCGAGTAAACACTTTGCTACACTTTTCACACTCAAACATATTTAGAAATTTATAACACACTTCTTACTATTAAGTCAGGATTGTAAAGTATGTTGACTTCAGACCTACATATATATAACCCCCTTCCAATTTCTTGCAAACGTGTCTCCCCCTCTTTAATTTAACCTTGACCTTGTGGTAGCTATAACATTGAGATAACTTTCAACTTGAAGTAACCTGCACCGTGCCATTGACTTTGTGCTGATGCATCTCCTCCTCTTACATTTAACCTTGACCTTGTGTTGTTTATATCATTAGGATCACTTTCAACTTGAAATAACTTGCACCGTGTCAATAACTTCGTGGTAATTTTTTCTTTTAACTCTCTCATTTAACTGTTTACGTACTTCTGCACAGTACGATTTTTTCCCTATATATGCTGTACAACAGAGTTCCCTTACTTAGTATTACACGAGTATCATACAAGATAGCAATGGATAACAGACATAAACTAATAATAAAATCTTTGCACTGCGATTTTTTAGAAAATTGCAACTTTGATGCACTACTACCTAAACTGTTCGAATACAACATATTTCCGAAAAGTTGGCATAACTATGACGAGGTTTGTGTCCATATAGCTTCATATTTTTTGTATTAATGTTGTATTAACATTTCAGAAAATAACACGTAGAGAAAAAGTTGAAATTATGTTTGACTTGCTGACGAGAGGACCACACGCATTTCAAAATTTAATTGAGGCACTACGAGCATCCAACCATCAGTGTTTGGCAGATAAATTGCGGACTAGAAGCAATGATGATGAATTTTTTAATATTAGTAGGACAAATGAAATAATAAATAAATACAAACATCCATAGTAATTGTATCTACAATTTATTTTATTGTATACATAACTGCTAATACATAATTATATATTTGTTAATTTGTTTGGATTTCTTCCTCGAAATCATCCATATTGTCCAATTCATCCAACACTACAGTTTCTCTATCAAATATATCATGACTAACGTTCATAACTGCCACCCACACCATTCCATTATCAGTATTAGTTGGTATAATTTGTATGGTATTACTTGAACCTTGTTCTCTTCCATGAAACAACAACATGTTGCATCTTCTTTCTTTGTGAGTGCACATGGTGATGAACCACTACTAACATTCAACAACACCGCTTTCAATACATATATACGATAATCATTACTACCCCACCCTTCTTGATCCCAACTTTTAACTAGGTTATCGGCCTTGGCCTTGGCCTTGACCTTGACCTTCCCGGGCCAAGCCGATTCGAGAACCTCCTCTTGACCTTGGTCCGGCCGAAGGTCGGACCAAGGTCAAGGTCAAGGTCATGAGGAGGTTCTCGAATCGGCTTGGTCCCTCTACTAAAGGTAAAGAAACCTACTTGGCTTTTATGGATATGGAAAAAGCGTTTGACAGCATACCTAGGGAAAGCATATGGAAAAGCCTGGAGGAAAGAAACATTAGCAATGAATTAGTAAAAGCAATAAAGTGCCTATATGAGGAAACTAATAACTACGTAATTAAGAATAACCTAAAATCAGATGTATTTAGAACAAGAGGAGGAGTTAGGCAAGGTGGAGGACTCAGCCCATTACTGTTCATAACTTATATGGATGACATCATCAAGGAGACCAGACAACTGACCAAGTCAATGTTTATAGGCTATAGAGAATTGAATAGTGTAGAGATCACAGACTGTGTTTTTGCCGATGATGTGGTAATTATTTCAGATAGCGAAAAGAAATTGAAAGAGAATATAGAAGTATGGAATGATGTATTGGAGAGAAAAGGAATGAAATTAAATAAGATGAAAACAAAGGTAATGAAGGTAGCAAGAGAAAGAGATAATATGAATATAAGTATAGATGGGATAAAACTGGAACAGGTGGACACATTCAAATATTTAGGTGCGGTAGTAGAAGACAATGGGAATAACGACGTAGAGATTAATCAAAGAATTCAAAAAGCTAATAAGATGTATTACGCTATGAGTAGAAGATTCATCAATAAGAAAGAAATAACTGCACAAACAAAAATGAAAGTGTACAAAACAATATTCAGGCCTATACTCACATATGGGTGTGAATCCTGGGTACTATCCGCAAGACAGAAGAGCATGTTGCAGGCGGCAGAGATGAGATATCTTAGAAGAGTCAAGGGTGTAACACGAAGAAATAGAATTAGAAATGAAAGAATCAGGGCAGAGTTGGAAATAATCTCGGTGTTCGATTTTATTGAACAAAGGCAATTAAGTTGGTGGGGTCACCTACAAAGAATGGAGAAAAGTGTTCCAGTCAAGGCAGTATGGGAAGCAAGAAGTCCTGGTAGAGGAACTAGAGACAGGCCGAGACAAACGTGGGATAACGTAGTCGGAAAAATGCTGACGAAAAGAGGCAAAACATGGAGTGCAGCGAAAAAGATGGCCCTGGATAGAAAGAAATGGCGTCAATTTGTGTATGGGTAAATTGGAATGAAGACCCGACACCCGAAATGGGTATAAGGGATACGATTATATATATATTGCACTAGGGAGGGGGAAATATAAATTACAAACACCTATTACTTATATTATAACCAAAATAATTCAAATCTTGGTATTTGTAATATATACGCAACACCTTACTCACCTAGACATTCAAATATTTATTAAAACCATAAATAAATAGCTATTAACAAAACTTTTTAACTCTCCTTCGTATATAGATTCAAATTTATATGTTAATGTATCCTGTAATATAATCTTTCAATAATTCAAATCTTATTATTTCTCTTTATTATGCCCAAAACTAACTCAGTTATTCAATTTATTAAGCTAATATTTTATATAACTTTTTTTACTTTAGTAAAAGAGATCAAATATATCATTTCTTATTATATCCCAAGTTTTAAATCTTCTTCTTCTTCTTTACTGGGTTGAATTAGTCAAGCTAACGCTTTTTACTATTAATCTTAAAATGGCTGATCTTGATTTAGAGGGATTTAATGATATTCTCTTTCAGAGGAGTCATGTTGTAGCGAGCCTAGGTCTCTTTATCGGCAAATAATGTTGCGGATCGTAATTTAATGATGCGGAGAGGGAAGAGTTTATATGGTCTACGTTTTTCTCGTAGAAATCTTTTGTTAACCTTTTGGTGAACGTGGGAATATCTTCGATGTCGGCTTCTTTGTGTAGTTGAATGTTCCTTATATACCAGGGTGGGCGAAAGGCCATGCGGAGCGATATATTTTGAAAGATTTGTAGCTGATTTATTATTGACGGAGCTGCGTAGAGCCATATCTGGCAGGCATAGGTAATCATTGGTGTTAGAATCTGTGTATAAATACGTAGTTTTAGCTTCGGGGAAAGTGTACTTGCTGCCCCTAGCATAGGCCAAAGGGCACCTCTGGCTTTTTTGGCTTTTGCGCATGTTTGTTTAATATGATACGAATACGTCAATCTTCTGTCTAGGTTTACACCTAGGTATTTTACGCATGGGAGCCATGGTACTTCTGTGTGTTCGATATATATGTTACCTATGATGGGTTTAGGGTGTCTTCTGAAGACTATTGCTTGAGATTTCTCACCGTTTATGGCGATTCGCCAAGTGTGGCACCAGGTAATGACGTTATTTACAGCATCTTGGAGGTTTCGTATGGCAATTGTGGGGTTGATGGAGGAAGAGAGTATGGCAGTGTCATCGGCGTAAGAAGCAAGTGTGGTTTTGTTGGTTTGTGGAATATCGGCGGTGAAAATTGAGTAGAGATGGGGGGATAGGGCAGAGCCTTGAGGTACCCCGGCTGTTAGGGTTCTGATGGTGGATTGTGTGTTATTGATTTTTATGGAGAACGAACGGCGTTTTATGTAAGAATGGATGATTCTGATTAAGTAAGGTGGATAATTTTTTGCGTGTAGTTTGTATATTAGGGCCTGATGCCACACTCGGTCGAAAGCTTTTGAAATGTCCAGGAAAATGGCTGCTGTATTGTTGTGTTTGTAAAAGGAATCTTGTATGGTTTCAGTCACCCTGGCGAGCTGGGTGGTTGTGGAATGCATTTTCCGAAATCCGTGCTGTTCTTCTGGGATGATCGAGTTCTGATATGAGAAGTCTGTTAATTTACTCAGGATAGCTTTGTCTGCTACTTTGCTGATCGCAGAGAGTAGGCTGATCGGCCTATAGTTTGAAGGGGAGTTGTGATTTTTTCCTGGTTTGGGGATCATTATTATAGAAGCATGTTTCCAAATTTTTGGGTAGGTTTGTAATCTAAATATGGAATTGATGATAGTAAGCAGGAAGATGATGGCTTTGAACGGTAGGTTTCTTAACATTTGATTGGAGATGTCGTCCGGACCTGGGGCTTTACGAGTCTTGATGTTTTTCAGGATGATTGATAATTCTGGGGGCTTGATGTATTCAGTAGTTTGCGTTTTCGGTTGGTTGATGATGCGATTGACGGATTTATGGACGTGTGCTATGTGGTTCATGTCAGCATTTTTCCAGTTGGGTGAGCATTGGGTTTCTATTAGGTCTGCGAAGATTTCAGCTTTCTCATTATCTGTTATGTGTGTGTTGTTGTTGACTGTAAGAGGTGGTATGTTATGTTTCTTCCCTTTCAGGGCTTTGGTTAGCTTCCAAACATTGGAGGGGTCTTCACCCAGGTCTTCTAGTTTTCTGTGCCATTGGTCTTCTTTAAGTTTTAAATAATTACCTTTACCACCGCATTGAATTTTCAAGAATGAAACTGGTTTTTATCTTGATAACGCAGTACCTACAGTACATTTATTTTTACAAACTTGTTGGCAATGAATATCTCCATTATAATACGAAAACTATTTTACAACCTATACATTCACTTAAGTATTTTGTTAATATATTCCTCCTGATCTTGTATTGCTTTATACTTATAAATTATTGATACATTTGGGATAATATGATGTGGTATGTATGCTCTTTCTTCAATATTTAAACAAATAATACTCTAATACTTATGTTACTTGTAGGTTATAAACTTTTCATAATTCTATACTTTATATGGCAGTTATTAAATCTATGTCCCTACTTTATCAAATAAAAGAAGAATTTATATATGATCCGTTTAATAATAATAATAATTACGTCAAATAACATACGAAGAATATTTTACAATCTTTTACGACATTTACATCAACTTGGTCACTTGCCTAACCAAACTTTGTTTGTTGTTGACATATGAAGGATAGGTAATGACTCTTACCTCTTCGATAAGGTATGTATTTCAAAACAATTACCGGTAAATCTATAAATTTAGTATACCTTAATGTATACAGTTCTGTATTTAACCAAAATAATTTAATTTAAAACGCTCAATGATTTTCTATATTAATTTTACGTGTCAGTAATATTCTACTTTACAAATATGAATATAAATTTCATTTCTGATATTTCTGGTATTAATAGAGATGTAAAACTTTAACAACGAATATTTATATGTGACTTTTTAGGAGTATCAGTAAATCTTATTTAAATTATTGACATTTTATCGATGAAAAATATAAATTTCTAATTGTTCCTTTTATATAAAATTATACAACCTCTTTACAACTTTGTTCTTCTATCTCTGTCCTTTTTCACGTACTATAGCAATTTTTCTTTACAGCTACAACTAATTTGTCTGGGAAAATAATTAGGTAAATGCTTCCTTATACGAAATACAGCATTCCTTGGAACGTTATGCAGCAAGAATACACCTCTGAATCTTCTTACGTACAATATTCTGGTTGAGCTTACTATTCTCGAACAATATCCCGCCTCTGGAACTCCACGTAGGTGATGTACCGTTACTATCTCGTTGTGTCCACGTAGATTAATGGTTTTCTTCTGGAATAATTATAACCGCTGTACCTTTGAATATTACAATTGATTCTGGAACTGGGACTCTTAAGAATTTCTTGAAACAACTGCTCCTTTTGGAAATTTTTAAATGAATCCTGGACTTTCCATGTGTTATTTTTACTTGATGATATTTCTCGGATTTATGACCCTAACTGGACCGTTAATAATTAGAATACTGCTTGTCCTACGTACAATTTAAGAGTTTATACTTTGCTCTGGACCTCGTAATCGATTTCAAAATTGTAAGTAACAAATTTATATAATTCCTTTTCTGAAAAATATCTTCTTATAGCATTTATACTCTTGGTAGTATTGAGTACCAGAAAATATCTTGAATATTTTCTACTCTTTTACTAAATATTAAATATTCTGTTGTCTAAATATTTTTCACTCTGAAATAAACACTTAATTCACTACTTTTCGCGATTTTCGCGCTTTATTTCAACAATTTTCGGAATAAAACTTCGTTTATCCGAAAATTACAACTGCTTCTCTTGAAAAATTTCTTAATTCTCCATTGTTTGTTTATAATCTCCTAGACAATCCTTAGTTTTTAAATTACAACCAATAAAATTCCTTTCCTCAAAATCCATATTCAATACAGCTTATTTCAAATTATTTGATATGTTTCAGTGTTTATCAAATTTCAGTAAACCTTTCATTTTAAATCTCTATTAATTTTTTATAATGAATTTCTAATACTTTACATTTCAAAAATACATTACTAACATTTTTTATGTAAATGTCAATTTTGACAGTTCCGCTTTTTTTAAACTTTACCCGCGAACAAATTTACCAATTAATTCCTTTCATATTTCAACATTCAACACTAAATTACTATGCTTAACAATATTGTTAATTAGACAAGTTTTACACAATTATAATCTATATTTTAACAAAAGTAATAACCTTTACATCTCTATTTTCAGAATGTGATGAAAATTTATACGACACAGAACCTGTTCCATTACCACTCCTTCAAGAAATGTCTACTTCAATACCAAATATTATAACAGCAATAAATTATGCTTTAAATGTATTCAACTATTCTTTATAATTGAAATAAATTTTAAATTTACAGTCATGCTAAAATACGTTTAAAAGGTTAAATATACAGGGCTATTCGCTTATATTAGTTACCTATTTCAATATATATATATATATTGTTTAGCATTTTTCTTGGCCGTATTATATTTTATACGATGAGAATTGTCGTGGGTGTAGCGGCCTTCTTTTTGGAACTTTACAGTTTTTAAATAGGTAAAAAATGTAATTAAAAACACATATTTTTTTTTCTTTATTTTTTTATGTTACGTTTCGGCTGAACATCTATGTTGCCTTTATCAAACAATCTATAATATTTTTAACACATTAAAATACAATAAAAAGGATATAACTTTATAACTTACATTTATCAGTGGTTTTTTTAATAATTCCAACCGTGAACACAATAATACGACATATATAAAAGTAATATAATTTTTCTTTTGAAAGTCATCATTTCCTTCTTTAGTTTTTTTAACACTTTCATCAAATCTCATTCACATTTAGAGTCTTGTTCTTACTTTTATAGTCATAATTGTCAAGTTTATGTGTCGACTTTTAAAATATATCTGTGACAAGTGTGTGTTTAAAATCAATGTGTATATAAATTCTTCTAGCTCGTGTATCAGTAAAAAGTTGTGTGTATGTTGTCTTGTATTTTGGTTGTTTCTTTTAAATATTTTTTTCCCTTATGTGTTTATTCTTTTAACATTAATAAAATGAGGTGTTACGGTTTTAATCAAACTGTTAAATTATTGAAACGTAAATACTTGAAATGTTACTAATGTCGGTCCTATCATTAATTGAGTTTGTAGTTTTTTTAATGTAAATGCTTTCCAAAAAATTCCTAGTTTTATTATGTTTTTCAGTCGTAATTATTGTTGTATTATTGAAATTGAAGGAGTGATTAGTCTGATTAATATGTTTTTTTAGAGCTGTGCTATTATTTGAAAATTTGTGTCCATTTAGCCTTTCTTTCAGGTGTTGCGTTGTTTGGCCAATGTATACTCCATTACAGTCTCCGCACGGTATTTTGTAAATTACATGAGTCTTTTTTTCATCCGGTATTTTATCCTTAAGTTTTGTGTACAGGTTATTTAGTGTGTTGTACTTCTTATATGCCGCTTTTATGTTGTACGGTTTTAGAATTTTATCTAATCTATTTGAAAGATGTTTAATAAATGGCAGTGGTGCATACTTACAAGCAGTAGATTCTTTTTGTTTATTGTGTTTTTTATTCGAATTGTAGTGTATATGTAGTTGTTGTTTAATGAGTTTATTAATGAACTGTAGAGGGTAATTGTTTTTTTGTAGTGAGGCTTTTATGTTTTCAATTATTTCGGGTCTGAAAATTGGGCTTGTTAAAGTTATCGCTCTTTTTATTAGATTGGTTATTATGTTTTTTTTACATACTGGGGTTTAGCAAGAATTATAATTTAAGTATCTGTCTGAGGCTGTAGGTTTGTGGTACAATTTTGTTAGTATTCTGTTATTGGTTCGTACCAAGGTTAAATCTAAAAAGTTTATGGTATGATTGTTTTCTATTTCAATTTCAAATTTTAATTTGGGGTGGTATGAGTTGAATGTCTCTAAAATATTGTCTGTTTGTTCAACTGGTATGCAAGTGATACAATCATCGACGTACCTTTTGAAGAAAAACGGTGTGAATTCTAGCTTGTTTATTATATTTCTTTCTACGTGTTCTAATACTAATTGTGCGATGACACTAGATATTGGGGATCCCATCGCACATCCGTGTACTTGTTTATAAAAGTTATTATTATATTGGAAATAAGTGGCGTTCAAGGTTAATTCTATTGCCTTAATGAATTCATTTAAGGGTAACGTTGTGAAATCCTGCAGTTGATCCCATTGCTCTTTTATTACATCTATGGCTAAACTGATAGGAATGTTGGTGTACATTGACACGACATCCAATGAAATTAAGATGTGGTTATCAGGCAGTTCCAACTTATCCAAAAATGCTTTTAATTCATATGAGTTCTTTAGAAAATATTCGTTTTTAGATGTTATACAAGCAATGGACTCAATTAATGATAGGACCGACATTAGTAACATTTCAAGTATTTACGTTTCAATAATTTAACAGTTTGATTAAAACCGTAACACCTCATTTTATTAATGTTAAAAGAATAAACACATAAGGGAAAAAAATATTTAAAAGAAACAACCAAAATACAAGACAACATACACACAACTTTTTACTGATACACGAGCTAGAAGAATTTATATACACATTGATTTTAAACACACACTTGTCACAGATATATTTTAAAAGTCGACACATAAACTTGACAATTATGACTATAAAAGTAAGAACAAGACTCTAAATGTGAATGAGATTTGATGAAAGTGTTAAAAAAACTAAAGAAGGAAATGATGACTTTCAAAAGAAAAATTATATTACTTTTATATATGTCGTATTATTGTGTTCACGGTTGGAATTATTAAAAAAACCACTGATAAATGTAAGTTATAAAGTTATATCCTTTTTATTGTATTTTAATGTGTTAAAAATATTATAGATTGTTTGATAAAGGCGACATAGATGTTCAGCCGAAACGTAACATAAAAAAATAAAGAAAAAAAATATGTGTTTTTAATTACATTTTTTACCTATTTAAAAACTGTAAAGTTCCAAAAAGAAGGCCGCTACACCCACGACAATTCTCATCGTATATATATATATATATAACAAAGCACAGAATTTCACGGGGCAACTCCGCTCAAAATACAAGTGCGGACACGTGTTTCGAACTACTTGGTTCTCGT
The DNA here is from genome assembly GCA_963170755.1 of Amphimallon solstitiale. Lineage (NCBI taxonomy): Eukaryota > Metazoa > Arthropoda > Insecta > Coleoptera > Scarabaeidae > Amphimallon > Amphimallon solstitiale. The sequence goes on from OY720685.1 coordinate 22,175,868, forward strand.
CAGCGCAGTGTAGCCAAGGAATAGGATGGGATAACCTTGGAGCTGAAAAACATCAATCAGAGACATACACAAGGGACAGCCTACCAATTGAGGCTTCAGCTAGAGTGTCCTCGATACTGAGAACGAATCTAACGTCGCCGCGAGGCAGACACCGTCCACCAGCAAGCCATCTGAACCCACAGGATAACAATAAAGAAAAGAAACATTGCGGACCACAGAATAACAAAGCACAGAATTTCACGGGGCAACTCCGCTCAAAATGCAACTGCGGACACGTGTTTCGAACTACTTGGTTCTCGTCAGCGCAGTGTAGCCAAGGAATAGGATGGGATAACCTTGGAGCTGAAAAACATCAATCAGAGACATACACAAGGGACAGCCTACCAATTGAGGCTTCAGCTAGAGTGTCCTCGATACTGAGAACGAATCTAACGTCGCCGCGAGGCAGACACCGTCCACCTGCAAGCCATCGTTAGATTCGTTCTCAGTATCGAGGACACTCTAGCTGAAGCCTCAATTGGTAGGCTGTCCCTTGTGTATGTCTCTGATTGATGTTTTTCAGCTCCAAGGTTATCCGATCCTATTCCTTGGCTACACTGCGCTGACGAGAACCAAGTAGTTCGAAACACGTGTCCGCAGTTGCATTTTGAGCGGAGTTGCCCCGTGAAATTCTGTGCTTTGTTATTCTGTGGTCCGCAATGTTTCTTTTCTTTATATATATATATATATATATATATATATATATATATATATATACTCACAAGTATACAAGTCTTTTGACAAAATTTTAAAAGAAGCATTTTATTTATATAATTGTAGTTATAATTATTTTTAACGGAAGTAATCTTATATTGTATTAATTTTGAAGCATTATTTGTAATTTATACTTATAATTTCAGTATTCTGATGAAGACATTGGTATTAAATATGTCGAAACGTTAACTTAGTATTTTATTGTATTTCTTTCCATAAAGGCCTAAATACCAAGAGTTTTGCGTATACTAATATATACTTACAAATATACATATATTAAAATCTATTTTGAATTTTAACATTCAAATTAAATTGTTTGTAAAGACGAATAACATTTTATAAACATGTTAAAATAAAATAATAGGGATTATGAATGGCCACAAACTAGTGTGAATCACTTTCGCTATCATGGTTTCCGACACAAATGATAAATGGTTCCACAATATCATCCACCTATCCATCTAAGTTCCACATTCTCTGTTTTACTTCAATTACATGGTCGATACAATTGCTCCAATTATTTATTGTAACATATCTAATGGCTTCGGTTAAAATTTCTCACACGAGACATTTTGAAAGTTGTATTTTTTGCAGCAACTTCACCTTTTATTTGGGCCCAAATCATCTCAATCGGATTGAGCTCACAATGATATGGTGGTAACTGCAATATAGTTCTATGTGCATTAGCTGCCATTTCATCAATAATATAAGTATTATATTGATCTTTATGTAGATGAACTAGATGCAGTAATTCAGCACGTATCGTTTCTGCATTAAACGGAATATTTTTGGAATGTAACCAGTTTTGGATTGCAACTTCTTTTCATGATGACGTAGCCAGCCTTTCCACTCTGCATGAATGATAAGATGCATTGTCCACGACTATTACAGCAATATCTGACAACTTTGGAAATATTTGTTGGAACCATGTTTCGGAAATGTTGCTGTTCATTTCATCATGGTAATCAGCAGTTTTTTTTTCCTTCAAAAAGCAATATCCATCCTCCACAAATCCCAATACAGATCCTATATGTAGTGTTATTACCTTTACCAGTAGGGTTTCCTAATCCTGCTGATAAACCTTCAACAAAAGCTTGCGGTGCACTGATCATTCCTGTGTCAATCTAAACTTTTCCCTTAGTGTGTCCTTTGTTCAACCATGTTTCATCTAAGTAAAATATCGGACAACCATCATCTCTGTACTGTTTTATTTTTCTCAGGTATTTTCTTCTCCACCTGATAATTTAATTTTTTCTATTAGAAATTTTTCTTGTTATGTTTAACATATCTGAAATGTAACATATATATGCACATGTGGTAATATGATTAATGTTTCAGTAGCACCTACATGAAATTAATGAGTTTCAAGAATCTGTGTAGGGTTGCTCGGCTCATTTTTGGTATGCACTCATCCATAGTTATATCTGCCATAATTTTATCAAGGGTTAGAAGTTCGTTTTAAAAAAAGAAGCGTGCTCCTTCTGTCGTACAGATTTGTTTATTCATCAAATTTATGAAGTTTCGAATGCCTGCCTACTCGTTCTTTAGGAGGCCTTAATTTGCCTGGCTCCTTATATTCCTTCATTATTCGATATACAGTTGACTTTTGCCAACTAAATACATATTTATAATACATTGTTATTGAAGTAATAGTTATACCTTACTTAGTGTTCTGGAGATGTTTATTACCATTTCTGTTGTACTAATTCTGGGAATTTGTACCGTTAATATTTTATACATATTATATATGTATAAGCGGTTTGTTTTTCGTGATGTGTGAGATGTCCTAATCGTTCACGCTGTTTGGGCGGCGAGATGGCAGATCACTCATGTTCATGTTGTAGTTATAAGTACAGATTTTACGTCAGAACAGTTAAATGTGATATATCATTGTAAAATTGTACGAAAGCAAAATCGTAGGTTATAAACATAAAATGGCGGAATGGGCGTACTTATTTTTGCATATTAAACTTGCCTGCGTAAGAACCAATGAAATCTCAGAAAAGATTTACAATTTTGGCGCGATATTTGAATCACTCCTTCTTATTCTGAGACAGGGTATAATCTATTTTAGTAATTGTTTTCATAATGTTGACTCTACCTCGACATTGAGAGAAATGTGATGTCGAGCCGCAAGCGACATAGTGTAAAGTACTGGTATCAGAAACAGTGGTTAGAATATGTTCTGTATTAATGTGAACCCTTACTTGTGGCGGGCACTTTATCTGACTCATTAAAGTGCATTAGCCAAATTAATGCTACCCTTGCATTGATGTTTAGCATGAGATTAGAAAAATTTATTTATTTTCAGAAAGTGCATCCTACCGACACCACCGGTCAAACAAGCGTCAACAGCATTGAAGGGACGCAAGAGATGCCTCCGACAAATCTATAAATGTGAGCAGTGCAAGTTCAGGACGAAGTACCATGCAGATATCAAGGAGCACACCAATACCCAGCATTACAAATTTAAAATGTATAAATGTGGGTCATGTAGGAGACGTTTCAAGACCAGAGGATTCCTCGGGCTGCACGTGAAAAATACGCACGCTTCTGTTGTAGGAAAGGACGACCAAGAACGTTCTAAGACTGATTATAACATAAAAAATATAGAAGTAGAACAATCTAGGTCACGAAATCAAATGAAAATATTTAAGTGTACGCTGTGTGTGTTTCGAGCAAAACATAAACGAACCATAAGTAGCCATATTAGAACTAAACATTTGAAGCAATTTGATTATAATTGTGACTCTTGTGAATTTGGAACAAACCTCAAACGTGATTTAGAAAGACATATAAAAAGTAAACATCTGAGGGAATTTGATTACAAATGTGACTCTTGTGACTATGGAACAAACATCAAAAGTCGTTTAGTAGTACATATAAAAACTAACCATTTGAAGCAATTTGATTACAAATGTGACTCTTGTGAATATAGAACTAACCTCAAAAGTCTTTTTGAAGCACATATAAAAACTAACCATTTGAAGCAATATGATTATAAATGTGACTCTTGTGAATTTGGTACAAATAACAAAGGTCATTTAGAAAGACATATAAAAGGCAAACATTTGATGTCATTTGATTATAAATGTGACTCTTGTAAATTTGGAACAAACCAAAAAAGTCATTTAGAAAGACATATAAAAACTAACCATTTGAAGCAATTTGATTATAAATGCGACTCTTGTGAATTTGGAACAAACCAAAAATATTATTTAGAAAGACATATAAAAAGCAAACATTTGATGTTATTTGATTATAAATGCGACTCTTGTGAATATAGAACTAACAAAATAAGTAATTTAGAAGTACATATAAAAACTAACCATTTGAAGCAATTTGATTACAAATGTGACTCTTGTGAATATAGAACTAACCTCAAAAGTCTTTTAGAAACACATATCAAAACTAACCATTTGAAGCAATATGATTATAAATGTGACTCTTGTGAATTTGGTACAAATAACAAAGGTCATTTAGAAAGACATATAAAAGGCAAACATTTGATGTCATTTGATTATAAATGTGACTCTTGTAAATTTGGAACAAATCAAAAAAGTCATTTAGAAAGACATATAAAAACTAACCATTTGAAGCAATTTGATTATAAATGCGACTCTTGTGAATTTGGAACAAACCAAAAATATTATTTAGAAAGACATATAAAAAGCAAACATTTGATGTTATTTGATTATAAATGCGACTCTTGTGAATATAGAACTAACAAAATAAGTAATTTAGAAGTACATATAAAAACTAACCATTTGAAGAAATTTGATTATCAATGTGACTCTTGTGAATATGTTACAAACCGCAAAGGTGATTTAGAAAGACATATAAAAACTAACCATTTGAAGCAGTTTGATTACAAATGTGATTCTTGTGAATATAGAACAAACCACAAAAGTTACTTAAGAATACATATAAAAACCAAACATCTGAAAGAATGTGATTATAAATGTGACTCTTGTGAATTTGGAACAAATAAAAAAAATCATTTAGAAATACATATAAAAACTAAACATCTGAAGGAATTTGATTATAAATGTGACAAGTGTGGATTTGAAACAAACATCAAATATAATTTAGAAAAACATGTAAAAACTAAACATTTGAAGTAACTTGATTATCAGTGTAGCTTATGTGAATTTTGAACACACCTCAATTGAAGACCTTTTGTTAAGATTACTGTGCTCTCTGTGACGGGTTTTGAAGTTAGAATAAGTGACATTAAAAGTGTTTTTCTCAATATTTATTCCGTTAGTATAGCTGTTTTCATTGATTTCGAATTAAATATTCTAAAGGTGAATTTGAACGTATACTTAGAAGTTTCCTTACAGTAGCTTATAATTATAATATTTAGAGATTTTGCACTCGATATAAAATGGAATTTTCTTTACGTTTTTCAATGCTGGAATATCTATATTAAATACATACATACCTGGTTCCCTGCTGCTAATCACATTATTTTATGTGTAATTACAAAAAATAGCAATCGACAAGTTATTAAAGGGTCGCTTCATATAAACAAGGAATAAGTAAGTGTAGCAAAAATGCATTTTAGGTACTTGCAGAGCAAGAGATAGTGGTCAATGTAAGCATACATCAGTTACTTTAATTTTATGTAATAATATGTAGTGAACACATACTCTGATTTTTTTATTGAGCTATTCTGTTTCACTGCTTTATTTATCAAGTTTAAATAAACAAGATAAAATTTCTCAAACGGATATCGAGTGCCATTGGTCAACTCAAGAACAGAGACACCTATAACCTGTTACTTTGTTATTTATTGTTTACGTGATAAAGAAATGATAATAATAGAAATACCCTATGATTATATGTATACTCGCGGCAAAAAGTTTTGTCGGGTCGTAAGACCAGCTATATGGATGGTATCACTGGTCAACTCTAGTAAATTCTAACACGAAATAAAGAGCGATTATATTCAATTTTTATAATACCTCCGTTTGAGTAAATATACTTAACTGCATTGTAAAAGAAAGTACGTGTGGCATATAGAAGTAAATATATTTCAAATATTCTTCATTTATGATTTATCGCACGATAACATCGATGTGTCAACATTACAAAGAAATCTTTTTGCGTTCTACAAATGTTTCCGGCTTTACCTATTTATTGTATTTTTCAAGGGCGAGAATGAATGCTTTATTAAGATCTCGGTTTTATAGAATTTGTAATTATTAGGGCGCGGAATCGAGCGAGCTAAACTACCACGGAGCTACAACCGAGCAAAGAAATAATGTAAACAACTGTGTGTTGTTTACATTACATATGACTAGCACTAATTCATAGGGCGAACTGCAACATCTGTTTACGCTCGACAAGAGTCCGAGAATCAGAAAAAGAGGCAATAAAATAAGGAATTTTATGAATAAAATCCTTTCTTCATCGGTGTACAAGGGTGACGAGTTTTTAAAATTTATTATATTTACCTTATATTTCGCAATATTTCAGGGCGCCCGCCAATTTTTTTGTTTAAAATAGTAACAAAGTAACCTAATATTATTTTGAAAAGTAACCAATAGTTACTGATAGTAACACATTGAAACTAAATTCAGGAAAATGTAGCATCTATATTGATTCTCAAAGTAGAACACAAGAAACACAACAAATAAAGATCTATACTATATCTATGGTAACAGTACACCAAATCAACAAAAAGCTATTTCAAAAACTAATTATTTTTTCAGTTTTTTGTTTTTAATTGCATCAATGGCAGAAGTTTGTCTCTTACATATTGTCTTAGTCATTTTATCTGCTTCTTTCTGTAATTTATTTTCATCTGCTCTTTGGTTCAATGCCGAAGAAAGCATTGCTTGGGCTACTTTAACTTCAACTATGTCTTTGGATTTTATTGCACGTTCAATTTTATTATAGGTTTCATTCAATAATTTATCCACAGTAATTTGTGACTCCAGTTTTGCTTTACTAACAGTTTGCAATTCTTTTTCCAATTCCTCTATTCTTTTTTGTGTCTGTTGCAATTCCACAAGAGCCTGCTTTTCTCTTTCCTTTTCTTCTTCAATTCTTCGTAATTCATCTTCTTTCAATTTTGTATTAATTTCTTGTTGCTTTAAAAATGCTTTATATGATGCACAAGCCGAACGTGCCATACCGATTAGATCTTTAGTAATTGGAAAATTCTCTGGCCGATTACCATACAATTCAAGAGCGTTGTGTACGTAAAGTTTGTTATTGAGCATTTTTAATGACATTGATGAACGGTCCTCGGGCATTACTCGACCAGAAAGTGAGAAACCACGCTCTACATCAGCACTTCCGTGTACCAAGCTGAGGCATATTTTAGCCACTTTGGTTAGGGTGGGATATTTACTATTATCCACAGAAGCCCAAAAAATATCTATACGTTCACCATTAGCATTATTGCCATAGTTTTCTTTCAAAAGTTTGAACATCTTTAATTCATCTTTAATCAAGTCTTTGTCAACTGGCGTGGGCAATATATCACATACTCGAGTTAAATAGTATTCAGGTACATCAGCAATTTTGGAGGGATTCAACCAACAAAAGTACTTCAAAACTTTCAAAATCAAAGGCGATTTGTTTAAAATGTGTTTTGAAGACTCAATGAAAAATTTTTGACATTGTTTCAAAAAATGTAACTTGTCAATTTCAGTCAATTTTGAGATTTCAGTTTTTACACTCTCTCCGCAATGTATGTCTTTTATTGGTAACAGATTATCAAACTTAAACAATTCTTCAGCTGATTTTGCAGTGTTTTTAAAATCTATAGTAACAGTAGATTTCAATATCTTGGAAATTAGATTCACTGCAAAATATTTCAGTTCATCGTATAAAATATGAATGAGAGGTTCAGTCTTTTGGAAAAAAGCAGTGTATTTTGAAAACAATTCGGAAGCATTTTTTACAAAAATGAGCTCTGCCTTGAATGACTTTTTAGTTAAGTACTTCGTTACATCTTTATAGTGTTTTGTTGAGATTAAACTTTTTCTGTGAACAGGCACAAATTTTAGAAAATATTCAGTTATTGCTTGATATTGCTCTAATATTCTAGATATAGCAGGGCCCACAGTAAGCCACCTTGAAGACACATGTTTCAGAAAACGATGGTTTGGCAACATAACACCATTTTGAATAGTTTCAAAATCTTGAATTCTTAGGGGCCATCCATCAAAAAAATAATAAACCGAAACAATGAAGTCACTAACACGAGACTCAAATACTTGTAGGCCTTTTAAAAAAGAATTATGTATCAAATGTATACTGCATGTACCAATATCAATAAGTGGTTTTCGATTTAATGCTTTTAGTTCCTCATTAAACAAACTGAACACTTTTTTATTGACATTGGGACCATCACTTCCCAACATCAAAAGATTTTTAATAGGGAGGTTTGCATGATCCAAACTTTCTTGTATATGCTGTTTCAAAATTTCTGCAGTTGCACTGCCCAAAAAAAAAGTTTCCAAATGTTTCACTACAACTTGGTTTTGCTCTTTCGACCAGTACCGAATAGCCACCTGCAGTTCTTTCAAACCTTTATTATTTGTTGTTTCATCATACTGGATGCTGTAGAAGTTTTCACCAATATCACTGATGACATATTTCTGCCTACAAAAAGGTCCTAAAGCTTCTGTAATATAGTAACTCAATTTTGTGTATGATAAAGAAAATCCTTCTGGCAGACTTCCAAACATAGCCTTGAATACTTCAGTTATACCCTGAGTTGATGCAGCTGACATGTTGCTTTGAATATTTTTCAGACACCAAATAATTTCCGCACGTATGGCATTATCAGCTTTGCAAATCATCCTTGATGTTAAATTTCCCATACTTTCGTTTGATGTGAAATTGGCTGAAAATAACAAGGTGATGTTATATTAATATTATATGTATATACAAAAAAAAGAATAGTTTTTAATCTGGTAAAGACTATGTGATGAAGACGTACCAGTGAAGGTAAGCTGCCGAACATTTAACTTTGTTTTTGCATTTTGTACATGCAAAGCTGTTTTCGCATGTTGATTGATGCTCTGCAGCCCTTTTGTAACAGCAAGAGATCGGTTGCATATAAAACAAACTATATTTCCCTCATTGTCGCCTGCTCTTCCCCAAGATCCAATTTTATGACCAGTTTCGTCCTCTTCTTCTAACCATTTTGCTCGAAACTTGCACTTCCCCATTTTTTAAGCTAAAAAATCTAGATTTTGATTTAATTAAACTCAAATCGCTACACTTTTACTTACGTTTTAATGAAAATTACTTAGCTTAGCACATTTCCAATTTGAGGTTACCATTGCCATTACACACAAACAATAGCATGGTGTAACCATACACATTCGGCAATTTCCGTGTCGTCGCACATAAAGACCCGATCGACAAAATACTAGTGACGTTCTAGTCGTGTTAAAACAGAAAGTTCGCGATTAACAGCCAACAGGCGGACGGGGCACATCACATGACATCCCACATCAGCAAGTGGCGCCACGTTAAAAAAATGTGAAACAGGTGCCACAGCATAATTTGAATTAAATATAATATAAATATCAATTTAATTAATAATTGAATTATTAGTAACTTAAGTAACCTTTTTTTTTAAAATGTAACCAGTAGTAACCGCATCAGTAAAAAAGTAACTTTTTACTATAAAAGTAACCTGGCGGGAGCCCTGTATATAATATATATAATATGTACGCGAAGGTTTCAATAACATACGCGTACATTTTTAGTTATCATTTATTTAGATCTAGAACGTTGTTTATGTTACTTTTTCTGATATAAAAATTAATTGTCAGTGATTCCGAAATTTATTGCAAAGTGTGTAAAATATCGTCACTTAGCTTTGCTAAACATACACAGAAATAGTTTTTATGCAGAGAATTTCGATAGTTTACAAAATTTCGTTACATGTTTAAATGACGATGCTCGAAGTATTTCTGAGTGCAAGGAACTAACACAAATCCCAAATTTAAAAAATCAGTTGTTATTCCTTCAGGAACACTTTTGGAAATTTGCCTAAACTAATCATATATTTTGAAAATCGAATCTCAAATTAAAAAATGAGGTGTGGCCACCACACGACTTTCTATACGTATGAGCGTTTCAAACTATACAATTTTAAGATTTTTTTTACACAAAAATTATTCAAAATCCTATTCTAAGTACTTCTATTCTCTTAATAAATCGCTATAGAATGCATACTTAGCAAGATATTCGAAAGAAAAGGGCTACTCCCTAAGAGTAAAAGTGTTACTTCCGGTCCGAATTTTGAAATTTATATATTCAAAAAATATTGCAAATCTAGCACTAAATACTTTTGTACTCTTGATAAATATATATAGAATGCATAATTTACGACATATTCGCAAAAAATCGCTATTCGATAAGAGTAAAAGTGGTACTTCCGGTCTGAATTTTGAAATTTTTTTTATACAAAAGATATTGAAAATTACGTTGTAAATACTTTTATACCCGTAGCGTACCTGTCGAAAAAGCATGACTTGCGAAATATTCACAAAAAACTGATTTTCGATAGGAGTAAAAGACCTACTTCCGGTAGCAGCTTCGAAAAACTTTTTAAATAAATTGTTCTCAATTTTAATTTCAAGTACATATGAATTCTTTATAAATTTGTTTAGACTTAGTAGTTGACGAAATATTGGCAAAATTTAATTTTTTCACCGAAGTAAACTGCTACTTCCGGTCTACCCATTTTACTGAAAAACTAATCAGATCTCAAGAGGGAGATTAGACACGTAAATACAAAATTTGGAATTGATATCTACAGCGGTTATCGTGGTCACACAGAGACACAGACATTTTTTAAAAACCACTTTTTCGGTATCAGGGGACTTCAAAACGTTGACATCTGCAAAAATCTCGAGGTCGAAAATTTCACAATACTTTCTTATACTACGTATTAACCACATTAGATGTGGCTATTAATAATTCCAAGTGACTTCGGATGTGGCCTTCAGCAAAAGTTAGACGCAGTTTTTAATAGAAATCCAGGTTTAATAATATTGCGGCAATTGTGTATGCTAAATACGCTGAAATAAAAGAATATTTCCAGTACGCACCTATAACCAGTTGCGATGTAGAACCTATCTACAAGGATGTACTTAATTCAAAGAGAACAAGTCTTACAGAAGAGAAAATGAACAAATAGTAAGGTATTTTGTATTTTATAATCACCAGCCACTTGTTATTCAATTATATAAATAAAATTAAATCTCTTTAAAAATACAACATTTCAATAGCGCGCCCATGGGCGATGAGTCATGACTCGCTCGATTCCGCGCCCTAGTAATTATATTGCTTTCATTCAGCAGGCGGATCGGGAACTGATCCCGCTCCAACCGTTCACTTCACAACAGTTGAGTGTTCGCTGGACAGGACCGCTCACCTTTATGCACCCTTTATGTCATCGTCTGTCATCTGGTACTTTTCATTGCTGCCATATGTTAAAATTATAGAGATTAAACCGAATAAACAATAATAATAAATTGTTTTTCTGCATTAAGGTTTGACGTAGTTTTTAGTGGAAGGGCTGGTTTTTCCAACCCCGAATAAAATACTGAGTGAACTCCAATATTATAATACATTTATTACTGCACAATACCTTTAATTTGCTGTATCTTACTTTTCTAGTAACTTTCTTCAGAAGTATGTATTAGGTTGGTCTTGGAATGAATCAATGGCGCATGCGTACAGAATACGCCCACCAAGTGAGCATAGAATTTTTCCGCTCACAAAAATGGCGACCGCTCCTGAACATGTTCAGAGTGAGCGCTCGTCTACTGGACATGATCACTGAACAGTTGCGCAACTGTTGTGTCTGCTGAATGAAAGCATTGATGATATTTACGAGTATGTATCTGTCATTATTTTTTTCTGTAATATACATTCTATTTATTTTAAAATAAATACAAAAAACATAAGGTTTTTTTATGATAATTTAATTCAAAGTTTTGATTATATTGCTCTATCTGCATTCCGAGATTTTTTTTACCTCTGGCAACACTATGTGCGTAGTATTTACCACTCGTATTTACAAGGCAATTATTAGGGGTATTTAAATGTTGGAATATTATTTAAATCAAGATTTTTTTGTATCCCATATGTAAAATTTCTTTTAATAGTTCTCATTATAATCAATAATATTTTAAGTGTTATTTAACGACTGAATAAAAGTCAGCTTTAGATATTATTAAAAATAATTATAAGAAGTAACAAGCGTAATTACCTCTTTAAAATTGATACATATGAATGTAAATAAAAATAAAGCCTACTGTAAAAGGATTTATTACGTATAATAACAAAAAGTAGATAAAAACAAAAGCAAAAGTAATGCAGTAAAACGGAAAATTCGTACCATATACGGAGTACAATATAAAAGTAAAAACAAAAAAATATTACAAAATTTAAAAAAAAATTTAATCTACCTAAAAATAAATACAAGAAAGTAGTTCGACTAATTATAGAACTAGGAATGGGAAATAATAAATTAAAGAAAAGTAAATAAAACATAATTCAATATTTAATTTGATAACCACCATTGTTTATTACCATTTGCAGGCGTCGTGGCATAGAATTAACCAGTCTATTACAGGTTTCATTCTGGACTTGAGTCCAAACTTCTTCACAATGGTGTCGCAAAGCGTTCACTGTTCTTAAATGAATATGTCCTTCTCCTCCATCCCAATGCCAAATTAGTAGACTCCACAAATTTTCCATTGGGTTCAAATCTGGAGACTGTGCTGTCCAATCCAATAATTCTATTTCAGGACGTTCACGAAACCAATACTTCGATCATGGCTAATATAGCGCCTGTCTTACCTAAAATTCACAGGTCTGTGGACAGTTTTGAAATAATTTTCCAGCGAGGTGAACGTCTTCTCGTCGCAGAACACCACATTCCTCCAATCTCTGTTAATATTTTGCTCAGCAAAGCGTAACGTTTCTTCAGCATGATGCTCTTCCACAGGAACGCGCCAAGTATCTTCGGCGCCGTCGTGCGAAATACTGATAGGCGCCTTTACCCTATATGTATTGATGTATTGAGCCAAAATTACCAGCCACCCTCCCACAGTTCAACATTGAAATTTATGACGAACTCTTTAGACTTGTTAGTACTGGTAGGTATTTTTTATTTGAGGCAAACAATAGGTTCACATACAAAAAAATATTATTAAAATTTTTATTGCACACTGAAACAACAGTAACAAAATAAAAAACAGTATTCCAAATTATTGAAAAACAAAAGGTCAAATAAAATATTTTTAGAGTGCCCGTGTTTTTAAATAGATAAATGTGAAGGAAACCAACGGAAATGTCTTATAGAAATTGGACTTTTCTAACTTCACTTTTGGCAAATTCATTAATAATATTTTCAATATTCAGCTGCTTTAAAAAGTCAGACTCTATAGAAATGATAGCAAGATTTTCTAGCCGCTCCTGGCCCATTCCAGATCGTAAATAATCCTTAATTAACTTTAATTTAGAAAATGATCTTTCGGCTGTAGCTACAGAAATTGGTATAGTTAACAATATATGTAATGCAATTGTAATGTTTGGGAATGAGTGGGTTAAATTATTTATTGTAATGTAATTGAGTGTTTCTACTACAGACGTCACATTTTTGTCGCAATTTTGCAGAAATTGCAATTCATGTAAAAGTTCTGTTCCGTCTATATCTTTTTCGTTTCGATTTTTGTCAGTTAAAGCTTCTTCAAGTTCTTTACAAAAATTAAATTGTTCTTGGTCAGAATACTTGCCAAAATCCTCAATATTCCATAAAAATTTGAAAACATCAGAATGAGAGGATAGCAGTTCAAATCTTTCATTTACAGATGAAAGAGTAATGTCTAGCATTCCAAAAAAACAATTGACTTTGAATTTTAATTCTTGGTTTTCAATTGGCTGATCTTCACTTTCGTAGGAAAATTGTTTTTTTATTTCTCGTGGCCTTAAAATTTCTGAACATTTGAATATCGCATCTACTTCCAAGCAAGATGCTAATTTTTTAGCATCTACGAGCAAGTCACTGAAGCCTTTATCTGATCGATATTCCTTTAAAAAGGTATTTAGGTTGTTCAAACTTTCGCAAGCCTGTGAAATATGGATTTTTTTAGTTTGCAGGATCTTGGTAACAACATTAACTTTACTTAGTATCTTGTACCACAACACTAACATACATACAAACTCATAATTTTTAATTTTTTTAACTATAGAAAGAGCCAGATGTTTTGTAGTGTTATCAAAATTATTTCCAGACAAAACTTCATAAAAAGCATCGTAAATTTCGCCTAACTGGAATCTTAGAGGGGTTACTGCATCAATTCTGCTAGACCATCTGGTTTCTGATAAAGGTTTTAACGTTAAGTTTGAAATGTTACTTTTCAAAACAGACCACCGATTGGTTGAAGCAGAAAAAAAATTATATACCTCTTGAACAGTTGAGAAAAAATTTATACTAAACATATTGGATTTCACAGCGTCGTTTATGACAAGGTTTAAACTGTGATTACAGCAAGGTACAAATATTGCTCGTGAATTAATGTCTAAAATTCTTTTTTGTACACCTTGATGTTTACCCTTCATATTCGTACCATTGTCGTATCCTTGTCCGCGTATGTTATAAATATCTAAACCATAATTTTCTAAAGTTTTCAGTAAAAAGTTGGTTAAACCTTCACCTGTTGTATCATTTACAGGACGGAATGTTAAAAAACGTTCTTCGACACTAAATTCATTGTTCTTTAAATTAACGTATCTTATGCAAACAGAAATTTGCTCCTGGTGGCTGACATCGGGAGTACAATCAAGTAATATAGAAAAATACTTGGCTCTTTTAACTTTATTTAAAATTTTGTATCTTATATTATCACCTATTAATTTAATCGTTTCGTTATCTCCAAGATAAAATGGCATATTTCTTTGAGATCTATTAATATGTACAGACATCACTGGGTCAAATGTTGCTATCATTTCTATACATTTCAAAAAATTTCCATTATTTCTTTGAAATTATTATTAGGACCACGAAAAGCCAAGTTTTGTTCAGCCAAAAATTGAATTGTATAAATTATTCTTTCAATGACACTGCGCCAGTGTTTAGTTTCACATTTTAATAAATTTTGCATTTCGGAATATACGGTTCGATTAGTTTTTAATCTTTCTAATAAATCTGACCAAGAACGTAAATTTTGAAAGTGAGATTTACTTTTTTCGTGAATTTTCAAATGTTCGCTTAAGTGATGCCAATCATTGAAACCGTCTTGGTTACTTAATCTTAATTTAGTATTTTTAGTCAATGGATTATTGGTGTCACTGAATATTTTACAACAAAAACAGAAAACTACATTTTTCTTAATAGAATATAGTAACCAATCTCGCTGAACCTTTTCACCATTTGACAAAATTCGAGTGAAATATATATCAGAAAACTTACGTCCATTTTTGTCTTTAGGATACATAGTTTTATTTTGGTAATACATAGGACCTTTTTCGACTAGTTCTTGCACCTGGGTTGGAGATAATATACTCGGCCAAAAACCTGGATCGTTAGAGAGGGGCGAATACGCGTCTTCGGATGATTCGTCTTGCTTACTCGAACATGATGGTACCGACTGAAACGTATCAGAACCTGAATCTATCGGATCCTCATCCTCATTGGCTTGCTTCTCTAATTCTGATGGCAACTTTGATGTTGATGGAAATCCACTGTTATCAGTAGAAGTACTGTCTTGAAAATGTGTGAGCTTCCGAGAAAAGTTGGTAACTTTTAAATTGCTCTTCTCCAAGTCTTCCTCCCGTTTTCGCTTGTTAAGCAAGTTTTGATAACCAGATAATTTCTTTTTTTCTTCTCTGGCCATCTAAATAAAATCACTAAGAATTAGGAAAGACAAAGTTTTATTTGTTTTATATAAAAAATTGTTCAAAAAAATTCGAAATTTTAAATTTTGTAATTACTGTAATGCCAAATTTCGTTAAGTTAAATATTTATAGAAATTAGGTAAACTGAATGTATAGTTAAAACTATATAGGTTTTTTAAAGTTGAATAAAGCATTATTATAGTTATTATTACTATATAAAGCTGAATTCACTTAATCACTTACCTTATTTTTTAATTATTGTTCACAATCACTATATTATCAAATCAGGACTTACTACATATATATATTTGGTACGCTCATGCGGCTCACGCGCCTACGACAACGATAAGTTAATAAACCTGCACCGACTGCGAAAGCGTTTAAATACACCCAAAATTTTGCAAGTTTAAACCTGCAGCCAGATTCTGTAAGCTCGATATCGACCATAGTCGACCATATACATAATACTTACTAATACACGGCGCACTTGTTATATATGCAATGGTTCTTGAATGAAGCCGAAAAAAGTCTGTATTCATTTAATAAAATTATTACAGCATGATTATTAGTTTCTATTAAAATGCTTAAGATACCCCTTTCACCTTTATTAATTATTAAATAATATGAATTAAGTTAAATGTATACAAAAAAATGAGGTGTGGCCACCACACGACTTTCTTATACGTATGAAAGTGTTACTTCCGGTCCGAATTTTGAAATTTCATTTATACAAAAAATATTCCAAATCCAACTCTAAATACTTTTGTACTCTTCATAAATATATATAGAATGCATAATTTACGACATATTTGCAAAAAATCGCTATTCGATAAGAGTAAAAGTGGTACTTCCGGTCTGAATTTTGAAATTTTTTTTATACAAAAGATATTTAAAAGTATGTTCTAAATACTTTTATACTCTTAATGTACTTGCCTAGAAAGCATGACTTGCGAGATATTCGCAAAAAACTGATTTTCGATAAGAGTAAAAGACCTACTTCCGGTAGGAATTTCGAAAAACTTTATTAAAACAATTTTTCTCAAATTTAATTTTGAGTACATTTGAATTCTTTATAAATTTGTTTAAACTTAGTAATTGACGAAATATTTGCAAAATTCGATTTTTTCACTGAAGTAAACTACTACTTCCGCTCTGCCGATTTTGCTCAAAATCTAATCAGTTCTCAAGAGGGAGATTATATTCGTAAATACAAAATTTGGAATTGATATCTACAGCGGTTTGACCGCTATCGTGGTCACACACACACAGACAGACAGACACACACAGACACACAGACATTTTTTAAAAACCACTTTTTTGGTATCAGGGGACCTCAAAACGTGGACATCTGCAAAAATCTCGAGGTCGAAAATTTTCATCATCACAATACTTCCTTATACTACGTATAAGAAAGTAAAACAGTGTAGATGCAAATATCAAGTACATTCTTTCAAGTAACAATAAAATTATTGCTGTCAATGCTAAAATAATTGTAATAATTGTTTTATGTAAATTTGTTGATTTGTTGTAAACTTTCAAATAATGTTTTTAATATTTTTAAAATTTAACTTATCACAAGTGGCCGTAGGCGCCTTTAAGGCCTTGGCGCCGTTATGCGCTGCACGACTTTGCCCATATGGACGGCGCGTCCCTGCACTCTTCCAACCATATCTTAGTGGCAGGACGCCTGGCGTATAATCCGGCATCTGATAGTCGGTTAGCTACGGTCTTTCGCGAACAGTTTACGTTTGTCACCTCTAATAACTTTACGTTATTGTAAAACGGGTGCTCGATGGCTGTTTGCACTAATAGCTGATCTTCCTCAGCGGTAGTTTTTCGCGGCCTTCCACTTCTCGCTTTTGTTCTCAGATTGCCTTCTATACGAAAGCGTTGTATCCACCTCTCAACAGTCCTTTCCTGGAATAACCTTAATATCAACAACGAAAAAGAAAAAAGGAGAACTAATATTTTGCATATACAGTACAACCTCGATAATCCGAACCCCCGGTAATTAGAACCTCCAGTAATCCGAACAACTATTTCGTTTCTATAATCCGAACAAAAACCACATTTTCAAATTCGCTACTCCGAACATCGACATAAAGTGTTTCTTTTGACTAATAGCTGATACTAAGAAATTGGGGAGAGCAAAACAATGAATGTATTGTTTTTTGGTTTTTAAGTAATTTCAAATTCACGTCACTATATACAACCAACATATAGATTTTTAATACATTACTTCATACACAAGAAATTTTTTTTCTTTCATATAAATAACAACTTTTCACGGCCGTGCTCTTCCACCATACACTTTGATATTCATTCCCACTGCAGTTTCCAAATAGGAAACATGTTATTTTAATATTTTAACATTTCAATTTTTTAAATTTTTAAATTTTCAAACTTAACAAATTTTTCTCCTATTCGATATTTAACATCTAACATATATGTTAGCTTCTTCAACCTAATTGGTTTAATGGTTGAATTTAGAATTTAATCAACAATGTTTTACCATATTTTACCGTATTAAAGTAAGTTATAACTTTATATAGAAATCTCCAATTATAAAAAATCAATTGTTATTGTAGCCTTTGAAAAAGATGAGCGACTCATCGAAACGTCGGTTGTTATACGATTAGGTAGAATAAACAGCTATTTGCTTAAGAAAATTCTTGCCATTTATTTCATCAATGAATGTATTTTTAACTACAACTCACAAGAGATTCAATCGTTTGTGCTAGAATGTCTTTGTTATCGTTAGGAAAATGTCTAGAAAAACTCTACATTTGGAGAGCGATGATTCATCTTTCGGGGAAAGACCGAGCGTTGCGCAATATTAAACGACACCGGTTTCTTTGTTCGGCAGAATGGTAATCGAAAGTTTTCCGATTTTCGTAAACAGACGTTTCTATAGAATTATTGTATGTATGTATTAACTTTGTACATATGTATGTATATAAAGACAGGCGTTAAACGATCGAGTCAGTTTAGTCGCTTACAAAGATTTGTGGATACGGTGACCAGAGTTTCACAGCGTAAACAGTTGTTGTCCAAGTGTATACACCACATACATATTAAACAAAATTATGTCGGAAAAAAGAAAACATCGTACCCTCACCCTGTCACAAAAATTGGACATTTTACAAAAACTGGAAGAGGGACAACCAGGGACAGCACTCGCAAAGGTGTATGGTGTAGGAAAAGCCACAATTTCAGAAAGAAAAAAGAAAAAATAAGACAATTTATAGCTTCTAGTGAAGCAGAAACACATAAGCGAAAAACCATAAAACAAGCAAATTACCCAGCGGTAGATACCGCAGTTTACACGTGGTTTCTTCAAGAGAGGTGCCGAAACACTCCGATATCTGGAGAAATTTTGAGAGAAAAGGCAAAATATTTTTATCAAAAAATTACAGGAAAGAATGACTTTCAAGCAAGTTTGGGTTGGCTTGACAAATTTAAAAACAGATTCGCCATTCGACAGTTGTCTGTATGTGGGGAAAAACTTTCTTCAGACATTAACGCCGTTGAACCATACAAGTACGAATTTCTACAGAAAATTGAAGAACTCGGGCTGACACCAGATCAGGTGTATAATGCGGACGAAAGTGGGTTATTTTGGAGAGTTCTTCCAAATAAGACTCTGGTTCACAAAAATGAAGATTCTGCTCCGGGCCGTAAGATACTAAAGAAAGATTAACATTTATGCCCTGTGCCAATTCGACGGGCACCCACAAATTGAAATTACTCGTAATTGGGAAAGCCAAAAAACCGAGAGCTTTTCCTAAAATTGGTTCCTTACCAGTAGTGTATAAAGGACAATCCCGGGCTTGGGTCACTCAAGATATATTTAAGGAATGGTTCTTCGAAGAATTTGTACCAGCCGTTAGAAGAAAAATGTCAGAATTAAAATTACCCAAGAAAGCACTTCTTGTTCTGGACAACGCTCCTGGACACCCTAATGAAGACGAATTAACTAGTGACGATGGTCAAATTACAGTAATGTTTTTACCACCCAACTGTACACCGATCCTACAGCCTATGGACCAACATGTCATTCAAGCGATTAAGATACATTATCGCAAAACGCTGCTGGTTCAAGTTGTAAGTGCAGGAGATGACATTTAAGCTACTTTGAAAAATCTAAACCTAAAAGACGTTATTTATGCATTGGAGGAAGCATGGCAATCTGTTAGTTCAAATTTAATTAGCAAATCTTGGAAAAATCTTTGGCCTAATCGCTTGCAAGAAGTATCTTCCAGTATTAACGACTATGAAGATAATTCCTATGATGACGAAGATCTGATTCCATTAGCCACATTTTTGAAAGGGAATCCTCCGGATGAAAATGGAAAAGAAAAGGATTTGGCAATTATGCGACTGGACTTTTAAATAGCTTATCTAAAGGAGGAAATTTAACCACAAGTGAAGTTCGAATCTGGGCAATCGACAATAACGATGAAAAATAAGACATCACATTAACAGACGATGAAATTGTTATGGAGGTGGTGGAACAAAAGGAAGAAGAAAACGATGAAACTTGTCCGCAAGAGGGATCAACTCCTCATAATACAGCATTAGCTAGTTTCAATATTTGTATACAATGGGCATTGGAAAATGACATTCCAATGAATCAAATATTGTTACTAAGGCAGATGCGAGAAAAAGCGATGAAACTCTACATAAATAAATCAAATATCTTGAAACAAAAGTCAATTAAAGATTTTTTTCTTAAAGAATAAATTTTAATGTTATTTTGTAGAATAAATATTACTTTTGAGCTTATTTGTTGTTTTTGCAATAGTTTTCTTTAATCCGAACAAAAGCCTAATCCGAACAGTGTCGTGCTGAATTAGTTCGGATTATCGAGGTTGTACTGTATTCTTTTTTAAGTATATATTTTTTGGTATCAAATAAGAGATACAATTTTAATGTCATTATTCTGAATAAATGTAACGTTATTTATATTGATTAGTATAATTATAATTTAATTATTATAAAAAGAATTAATAAAGTAATGGTTCGATCAACCAAATTAAACAGTAAAACTTATATAACATTAGATATAAATTTGATAATTGTGTATCCGAGCGATATTTGTTTTCAAATATCCTTTATGTCCAGGTATCTCTACAGTAAATGCAGTCATGCAGTATATAGTTTATTTCATTGCTTAGTAATACATTAATATCAATATTATATAAGAATATATTGCAAATTATTATTATGTTATGTAACGTAGCTTATATATATAATGATTCTCATTTACATATATTAAATATATTGATTGTACTAAATTCCTTACTTACTGATTTATTAATTTGTAAGGCAATATGCTTGACGGAGAAACCACCTCTCCAAAGACCAATTATTTCCCCCTTGGATGTTTCACTAGTGTGGTTATTGTTATTTCTCTGCATCTTTAAAATTATTTTAAATATATGGTCTTCAAAAGATTCTTTGTGTAACACTGGCCAACAAATTTCAACTTTTGATTTTGCCATCAAATAATTTATACGAATTTCAATAGAAAACATATAAACATTTATTTTAATAAAAGGTAGAACGTAAAGTTAGCTCGATTTTTTATTGTATTACAATGAAAAGGTTTTTTAGATTAGATCATAATTTAATGTATATTTCAAATTATTATAATTAGAAATGTAAAGTAATATTGCTCTGTCTCTTATAAACAACATCTACAGCATCTCTTCTTAACGTCCAACAGTAATCTGCTAACATAATAGGATTCCATTTCCCCTGATACCGTTTTTCCATTCCCATGATGTCTTGGTGGAAGCGCTCACCGTGTTCATCGCTAACGTCGCCCATATTTTCCGGAAAAAAATCCAAGTGAGAATGTAGAATGTGCACTTTAAGGGACATATTACAGCCAGCAGCGTGAAATGCTTGTATCATATCCATTACTAAAGTTTTATAGTTGTCAGCTTTTTTGTTTCCCAAGAAATTCGTGAAAACTTGTACCATGGAGCGCCAAGCTGTTTTTTCCTTCGCTGTTAATTTGGTTTCAAAGATTTCATCATTTACTATTTCTCGTATCTGAGGTCCAACAAAAATACCTTCTTTCAGTTTTCCTTCTGTTATTTTTGGCAACTTTTCACGAAGGTATCTAAAACCGTCACCTTCGCGGTCCACTGCCTTTACAAAATTTTTCATGAGCCCAAGTTTCACGTGGAGAGGTGGTATTATGATCTTTTCTTTTTCTACTAGAGGCTGATGTTGTACATTGTCTTTTCCTGGTATAAACTGTTGTCGTAGTGGCCACTCTTGCTTATGGTAATGTTTTTCCCTGTCACGACTGTCCCAAAGACATAAGAAGCAACAGTATTTGGTGTAACCAGATTGCATACCCAAAATAATTGCAATTACTTTAAAATCTGCACAAATATTCCAGGAATAGTCTTTGTACTTTATCTTTTCTAATAAAATTTTCAGATTTTCGTAAGTTTCTTTCATAGAAACAGCATAACCTATCGGAATAGCAGGATAATGGTTTCCATTATGCAACAAAACTGCTTTTAGGCTGGTCTTTGATGAGTCTATGAATAATCTCCAAGAACTGGGATCATGATGTATTCCAAAAGCTTCAGAAAGTTTATAAATATTATTGCAGTAGACCAGATTACCGGCCATACTATAAAAATCAACAATATTTTCATGTCTGCTGCGAAAAATACTTATTCTTGTGTCCTTTGCTAAGAGATTCCATTGCTGTAGTCGCGACCCAAGAAGTTCTGCTTGTGATTTTGATAAATTTAAATCCCGCACCAAGTCATTTAATTCAAACTGAGTAATTAAATGTGGTTCGTTTGATGTAGATGGAATAAAATCAGGGTCACTTGATTTTTCATTACCTTCAAAGCTAGTGTCGCTATCGGTAGCTATTGTACTCTCCTCGCTTTCTTTGTGAATTGGCGGTCGTGGAACAGGATGCTGTTCATCATGGGGTCGAGGTTTCTGAGCTGACTCAGTTTCCACATATGTAATTATATTTTCTTTTCTTACGGGTGTTAAGTCCTGCAGTTTTGTTAAGGCAAAAATAGCAATCTTCAAGATGATTCTTTTGTTCTTTCCATCGCATAGGAATGGCGAACGGTAAAGAATGTCGTTGTCCACATAACCAATCTCGCAAATATCTGCTGCATGTAGTACATGTTACATGTGGAAACCACTGTTTGTCCTGATTTTTGACGGTCATATCGAAGTAAAGTTCATAGGCCCGGCAAATGTTCAGACTTAACTTTTCACTCTGGCCTAGTGGGGTAAATTTACCACATACGTAACAAAAGTTATTTGGATTACTTCTACACGAACGAGGCATGACTGTGTCTTTAAAGATGGAACTAAATTATCTCAATTTTTAATTTCGTTATTAAAAATTCTCATTCACGGCTTTATGCTGTGCTAGCGCTAGTGGTATTTCAGTCAAAGATGTATCTCTTATATAGTATGTATCTGCTTATCCCCTCCCTAAGTCCTATCAACCAACCAGATTAAAGCATAACACTGCAAACTTGAACATTCTTGAGGGAACGAGTCAAGTCACGTCTGCAACAAGTCTCGACCTGCATTTTCTCTGTAACCAGAGCTAAGCCAATACTGCCGCTTTTCGAATCATTTTTACTTTATATATGCTGTTCAATTTCATTAGTTACTAACTTAGGGTAAAAACCTTGTTGGCCAGTGTAATTTTTTGTTTGCTTTATTATGCTAGATATTTTATTTTTGAGGAAATTTAATATATCTCTCAAGCGTAAACAAAAATATTACAATCTCCCTTTATGGTTTATTAAAATTTAGTCGGAAATATTATCGGATTACTAGAGTTGACCAGTGATACCTTCCATATAACTGGTCTTAGGACCCGTCAAAACTTTATGCCGCGAGTATACAACAAAAACGTGCTATTTACCGTAAAAACAAGATATTTTGAAAATATAATTCACAGCATATTATGTACACAAGATAAATAAATATATAAAGACAAACAGTGATTTTCATTTCTGTATTTATTTCAAATAATGTAATTAAAATTCGCCTTTATATGTGTACCTATCATTCACTAATTTTGTTCGCCACCTCGCATCCCTTGTCAAAAATTCCCAATACTTCTGAAGACGCATGCAAAATGTAATATTTTTGTAGTGAACCATTTTTACTAAAATTGAAATTTTGGTGGTGTATTTTAAGTAATAAAAATATGTACATTTCTCAGGAAAAAAAATGTCATACACACATTTATAATAAGTTTTTATATGTCTTGACTGAATATTCAAAATAAAAGATAAAATGAGAATATAATATGTATGTACCTGTTACCATACATTTTGATATTGTATTATTTATTTCGTATACATGCATTCTATATTATTATTGAATAAATGTCTTTGAAATAATATATGAGTTTACCATTATTTCTTTGACGAATATTCTTGAATTTCACTTTACTATTAATTTTACTCCTAAGAATTATAATCGTGGTAAATGTGGGATTGCAAGAGCGAGAAGGGCAAGAAGTAAGCGGGGATGAGGGAGCAGACGACAGTGTATCATCAGGTTTGGCACGGAATACACGCTATCGGAGACAGAAGCACGTACAAATATATTAATTTCACACTTATACTTTATCAATAATATATAATATCTGACTATATCTTTTATTTAATGTCCCACAAAATATGGGGGCTCAGCCGGGATTGATTTATCAATTGGAACAGGACATTAAAAACGATAAAACGCAACCTTCAAAATGTTGTATTTCACGCTTAAAAGTGAATCTGTGGAGCAACTCAGTTCGCCTGTCAGTTTGACGTTTCTCGGGATTTTTTGATTGTCACGTGAATCGTCATGACGTAAGCCATTTTGCTGTTAAAACATCGAGTGCACGCTCTTCTTTAAAAGCCCATATCTTTTCAACCGCTCCACTTAGGAAGAAAATCTCTCCGTCGACCGGAAATTCAATGTCGCCCGTAAACCAATGCCAAAGGGCAGCTTTCAATTTCGCGTATCCAGAGAGGAGTTCTTTGCACAGTTTTGCCGATTTTTGTCGAATTTACGGTTCGTTTGGTAACCATGGCACCTCGAGCGTTACATAGCCGAGCGTGACGGCGGAATCTCGTTCAGTGCCCACAATCAACGCGCCAAATTTGAAAAGTGAAACAGCCGATCCGTCAGGGAACCCTCCCATTTGGCAAAATCACAATTTTAGAGATGGATGAAAATACGTATTTGCTAATGTAGAACAAGTGAGCATATAGTGATTTTGCCAAGTGGGGCTTCCAACATTGACCATTCATGCGATTAAATATTTATGTAATAATAATATTTACATTTTGAATAAATTTATTTTCATTATAAAACCTGTTTTTTATTCTAAACGAAATGATACATCTGTTTTCGTCAGTATTTAATTTATATTCAAAATATGAATTATTTTTTCATGCAATATATCTTATTGCCCAATAGATTTTAAAATTAGCGCGCAAGTGTCTTCTTTGACCTGACGGCAGCCATCGGAAGTGACGCAAGACACTCCTCAAATCACAAGAAACGTAACGTTAGTAATGGCTGATCATGTTGACCAAGTTCGTATGTACACAATGTTTTCGGCAAATACATTTAGTGTGAAGAAAGAACAATGCCAAGAAGACAGTTTTGTAGAGGATAAAGTGTGTATCTCTGAAACTGCTATTACTACAGACAATGCTGAATTACAAGGCCCAATATTCTATGGCAAAATAAAACAGTATGACGAGTCCACATGTTCGGACAATATTAAAATAGAATTGCCATCACTTCAAGCAACTGATGAACAAAATGACAACGTTAAAATAGGATGTGGGATCAATGCTTATGATATCAAAATTGAGTTTGATAATGGACTACTTTGTAAGTAAATATTACAAGGCAACTTCTAATAGAAGCAATTCTATTAGAAGTTTCTGATTGTGCAGTTTGCAAGGATTGATGAAACATCTGCAACATAAATATAAAATACACAACTCGAACACAGAAGAGTTAGAGAGCATTCAGTATTTTTACTGTTTATCAAAAAACATAATCTCATTCCATTCTTATGTAGTATATTACGTGCTTATTTTGAGAACAATATGAATATATGTTTCATCACTGTATTTATTTAAAAAATCCCCAGGTGGTTGTAAATGCTACGATTGTTAATCTGTATATATTTTGCCAACAGACTGTGAAGATTGTGAAGCATATTACATAGACTATTGTATTGAATGTAGAATGCTTGTCCATATTTTAAACAAATATGCTTTAAATAATGCAGATAAGGGAGCACGAAAAGATATCCCAAATGATATTCTAGAAATTCAAGATTGTCTTGGACAAATCGGAATATATGCTTTAAGAATTATTCCTGAAGGTGTAAACTTTGGTCCTTTCACTGGACTCACCTCAACAGAATGTCCCTGGGAAGTGAAGGGTAAAAAATTTGTTTTGGACAAACATAAATGGCAGTATTTGAATTGGATGCAGTATGTTAATCCTACCAGAAATATTTCTGAACAAAACTTGAGTGTCTTTCGAACTGCAGATAATATATATTATCAAAGCACTCGTCCAATCCAAACCGGTGAAGAATTATTGGTGTATTTTGGTGAGGAATACGGAAACAGCCTGAATAAAATTTTTGGACTGGATTTTGATACCACTACAAAGCAAACCACTAAGGACATATTTGCCTGCACATTTTGCTGCCTTGGATTCAGCTCGAAATCCTATTTAGCCAAACATAAAACCATTTGTGTTGAGGGTAAAACAGAAAACATTTCTATTGAAGGTATTGTAAATATTGCATTTTAATGTTTGTGGATTAGTCTATATTGATTTTTCTATTGTAATTCTAATAGGTGTGTTTTTCACTCAATTCCAGAACTCACGCAGTGCCAGGTTTGCAAAATCCACTTGTGTTTGAACGAATATTTGGCAGACCATATGGCCTTTTGCTGCGAGAGGAATGCTAGGTACGATTGCTCCTTATATGATTATGCATGAGAAGAGTGTGACAGAAATGATGTTTTCTTACCAAGCAGTTTACTATTTTACACATTGAACTGAAATACGTATGAGAGTGAATAATTTAAATACCTCAGTTATTGTGGTATTGAAGCTCCTTCCTTATTATTTATTAGTTATATTTTTTGCAATGTGTTCAAGCTATAAATGTTCAGGATTTGTTGTCACGTTTGAATTTCTCCAAAATTTAAAATGAACATATTTTAAATACTACTGTATCTAATGTCAGTTCACAGGTTTTAAGTATGATTCAATGATATAAGTTAAATTTTGAAGCCCTTGTGCTCCTAAAAATGTGGTGAAATTATAATATGAAATTTTATCATTATAATTAGTAAATAAATGACCTTGTTTTCCTTGGAAATAGCGAAACGAGTTGCTGTGTTTTATGCTTTATGACATGACACATTTCCTGACATCTAACATCTATAAATGTTTTATGTACGAATAACTGAATAAATCTTGTTCCTAGTTTCAACAGTTTCCCCCCAACCCAGCTGCTTACTTAAATGCAGGTAACGTAATCTGTGAAATGAGTATGAAAATGGAGAATAACTTTATTACATGCTTTTACCAAATCAGCCACCATGAATGTTTTTTTTTCATGTAAGATTAAAGGTTTTGTTATTGATGAAGTTTGAAATTAAAATTTTGAATTTTATAATCTGCCACCTGGATGCTATGTGGAAAACACTTTGCAAGTATACTTTTAGGTCACAGTTGTGAATGAATGGGCAGATTGCATACAGCATAATAATTGATAAAACATGTTGGACAAAGTATGAAAAGAGTAGGTGTTACATTGTTACATTTTACTTTCTTATACGTAGTATAAGGAAGTATTGTGATGATGAAAATTTTCGACCTCGAGATTTTTGCAGATGTCCACGTTTTGGAGTCCCCTGATACCGAAGAAGTGATTTTTAAAAAATGTCTGTGTGTCTGTGTCTGTGTGACCACGATAGCGGTCAAACCGCTGTAAATATCAATTCCAAATTTTGTATTAGCGTGTATGATCTCCCTCTTGAGATCTGATTAGTTTTTCAGTAAAATCGGTAGACCGGAAGTAGCAGTTTACTTTAGCGAAAAAATCGAATTTTGCCAATATTTCGTCAACTACTAAGTTTAAACAAATTTATAAAGAATTCATATATACCTAAAATTAAAATTGAGAATAATTTTATTTAAAAAGTTTTCCGAAATTCCTACCGGAAGTAGGTCTTTTACTCTTATCGAAAATCAGTTTTTTGCGAATATTTCGCAAGTCATGCTTTTTAGACAAGTACGTTACGGGTAAAAAAGTATTTAAAACATAATTTTCAATATCTTTTGTATAAAAAAAATTTCAAAATTCAGACCGGAAGTACCACTTTTACTCTTGTCGAATAGCGATTTTTTGCAAATATGTCGTAAGTTATGCATTCTATATAAATTTATCAAGAGTACAAAAGTATTTAAAACTGGATTTGTAATATTTTTTGTATATATGAAATTTCAAAATTCGGACCGGAAGTAGCACTTTTACTCTAAGCGAGGAGCACTTTTTTGATAACATCTTACAAAGTATGCATTCTATAGAGATTTATTAAGAGAATAGAAGTACTTAGAAAAGGATTTTGAATAATTTTTGTAAAAAAAATTCTTAAAATTCTATAATTTGAAACGGGCATACGTATAAGAAAGTCGTGTGGTGGCCACACCTCATTTTTTGTTTTTGGAGGCCGATATATGTTTATTTGACATTGAAGTGTTAATTTTACTTTCTTATACATAGTATAAGGAAGTATTGTGATGACGAAAATTTTCGACCGAGATTTTTGCGGATGTCCACGTTTTGAAGTTCCCTGATACCAAAAAAATGAGGTGTGGCCACCACACGACTTTCTTATACGTATGAAAGTGTTTCTTCCGGTCCGAATTTTGAAATTTCATTTATACAAAAAATATTCCAAATCCAACTCTAAATACTTTTGTACTCTTCATAAATATACATAGAATGCATAATTTACGACATATTTGCAAAAAATCGTTATTCAGTAAGAGTAAAAGAGATACTTCCGGTCCGAATTTTGAAATTTTTTTTATACAAAAGATATTGGAAATTAAGTTCTAAATACTTTTATATTCGTAGCGTACCTGTCTAAAAAGCATGACTTGCAAAATATTTGCAAGAAACTGATTTTCTATAAGAGTAAAAGACCTACTTCCGGTAGGAATTTCGAAAAACCTTTTTAATAAAATTGTTCACAATTTCAAATTTAAGTACATATGAATTCTTTATAACTTTGTTTAAACTTAGTAATTCACGAAATATTTGAAAAATTCGATTTTTTCACTGAAGTAAACTACTACTTCCGGTCTGCTGATTTTGCTCAAAATCTAATCAGTTCTCAAGAGGGAGGTTATATTCGTAAATACAAAATTTGGAATTGCTATCTGTAGCGGTTTGACTGCTATCGTGGTCACACACACACAGACAGACAGCCACACAGACAATACTTCCTTATACTACGTATAAGAAAGTAAAAGTGGTTTTTAAAAAATGTCCGTGTGTGTGTGACCACGATAGCGGTCAAACCGCTGTAGATATCAATTCCAAATTTTGTATTTACGTGTATAATCTGCCTCTTGAGATCTGATTAGTTTTTCAGTAAAATCGGTAGACCGGAAGTAGTACTTTACTTCAGTGAAAGAATCGAATTTTGCAAATATTTAGTCAACTACTAAGTTTAAACAAATTTATAAAGAATTCATATGTACTTAAAATTAAAATTGTGAGCCATTTTATTTAAAAAGTTTTTCGAAATTACTACCGGAAGTAGGTTTTTTACTCTTATCGAAAATCAGTTTTTTGCCAATATTTTGCAAGTCATGCTTTTTAGACAGGTACGCTACGAATATAAAAGTATTTAGAACTTAATTTCCAATATCTTTTGTATTAAAAAAATTTCAAAATTCGGACCGGAAGTATCACTTTTACTCTTACCGAATAACGATTTTTTGCAAATATGTCGTAAATTATGCATTCTATATATATTTATTAAGAGTACAAAAATATTTAGAGTTGGATTTGCAATATTTTTTGTATACATGAAATTTCAAAATTCGGACCGGAAGTAGCACTTTTATTCTTAGCGAGTAGCACTTTTTTTCGAATACCTTTCAAAGTATGCATCCTATAGCGATTTATTAAGAGAATGAAAGTACTTAGAATAGGATTTTGAATAAGTTTTGTATAAAAAAATTCTTAAAATTGTATAGTTTGAAACGCTCATACGTATAAGAAAGTCGTGTGGTGGCCATACCTCATTTTTTAGTTTTAGTTTCACCTTACCTATCTAATTAACTATTATTATCTCTTTTACATGGCCAACTGGATGCCAAGGCCGTGACGTAACTTCGATTTACATTGTTGAAACTGTTTATGCTAACCTCAAAATACCGTCCCTTATGTAACGGCATCTAGTAATAGAACAATGAACCCAATAAGAATGGTTTGTTGTACAGTATACTCAAATATTACAATAAACTGATATTTATACATTACATATATATCTTAAAAGAAATGTGGAATATTTACGAACAACGCTGGTTAAAAATGTAATGTTCTCTGAACTCATTCAATCTTCGTATTTTTGTACATGTTTGATGTAATAAAATAAAACACCTTTTTGACAAAAATTAGTTTTAATAACTAACATTTCGTGTGCACTGCACACATCGTCAGTAGTAACTAGGGCTCTTACTTTTGCGCGGATATCCGAGTCGTCAATATCCGAGTACTCGAATCTTAGATTCAAGTATCCGGATATCCGGATACTTGTTTTTAAATTAGGAATACTGAAATCGTAATCTAAATTCGTTCGATTAACGATTACAGTAATCGTAATTTCAAACATTTTTGAATTACGATTTTCTAAGTAATCGCAATCGAAGTTGTTCAAAAAATGTCGGAGAGCTAAACGCGGCTCAATTAAACTGGTACGCGTTATATATGAAGGCAATAATTATCCGAATAAGAATAAGAAACAACAAAAACAAAAAAGTTTTTAAAATACACCAGAAATTAAAAAAATAATGAGGTGTGACTACCACACGACTTTTTTATACGTATGAGCGTATAGAAAAATTATTCAAAATCCTATTTTGAGTACTTTTATTCTCATAATAAATCATTATAGAATACATACTTTGCAAGATATTCGAAAAATGCACAAAGTGGCGAAGATATCTCGCTGTCGAAATTATCAGTAATCGTTCAATGAAGCTCCGCATCAGTATTCGTTTTTTTTAATTTCGTGGCACGTAAGAGGACACAATTGAATTGACTTTTGGTGATTGACTTATTGCGATTTTGGTTAGTTCTTTAATTTGTATGCAGAAATAGCGTTGCAGTTGCATTGGAATATGTTGCTGCATACATTATGCTTGTATTACATACATATTTAGCATCTGCCAAAAATAATTTATGGGATTTTTTAAAATTTGTAATGGTACATACTATTTCATTTATTAATTTTATAAACTTTAATTTTAAGGATTTAATATTTTGAAGAAAAATAATAATTAAAATCAATGAATATGTTATGGTATTATTAAGTAAATATTAGTCATAAGTTTAGTATGTGTTTAGTTCTAAGAATTGTGGCGCCGAATGTTTACAACAGTGAAATAAACGCTACAGTTGTGATAAACATTCGCCGACATAAAAGAGTGTGTGTGAGAAACTTAAGTGGGAACAACCGAACTATATGGAAAAACGGGGAACCACCGGCGGTTCAACATAAAATGAAAACACGCGCTGGGAACAGGAGGAGTCAGCCGCTAGATTTTATTCAAGTCGGATAGTGACCTCCCAAGTCGGCAGAAATTCGACTGAGAGACTTTATAAAGAAGTCATCGAATTCACGACTAATAGATCGTCAAGTAATATTTGTTAAATGTTATAAAAATAAGAAGGAGAACCTACACTCCTATAACTAATTGGATAACAATAAGAAGAATTGTCATTACAAAAATAGTGATTAAAGTAGCACTTAAAGAGTAAATGTGCACGGTGTTAAAAGTTTAATAAAAGAATATATTGTGCTCCAGTAAAGCAGAGCAAGGGGATTCGTCACCATAGGATCGTGACCACTCAACAAATGATGCCGATGAAAACATCGCAAGAAAAAGAAGATTTCACGGAAGATAGACATCACTGAAGAGCGAAGAAAGAAACTTTGTTATAAGGTATTTTTAAAAGATTATGAATTAAATCTTAAATTGATGTTAATATAATAAAGTTATCAAATAAATATCATCTCCGTTCTAATAAGGAGAATGTAATTTAATCTGTATTAGCAGCGTTGTATGTATATAATAATAATACACAAAACGTGTATAAAGCATACGTAGTAAATTCTGGCATCCGTTGTTGATATCTAACTATATTGAATAATATACAAAAAGATTTATATCTGTTTGGCATTTATAAAATTGTATTCAAATTGTCTTTTAAATAAATTTGATCTCTTTTATGTTTGTATGAGATTGTTCGTTATCTGTTAAAATTATATGTGTGATTCATTGATTTTAATATAAGTATTATTTAAAGTTTCAATGGTATTTTTCTTTTTATTAATTTTAATTAATGTTTAGGAACCCTCTTTATTAAGCATTTCTGATAACCCAAACCGCCCTGAGAGAAATTGAGTTATAGTCGGCAAATTGGGGTGTTCCTTTACATTATGTTGCCCAACTTTGGGGCAGTATTGGTATTTTAATTATATTATAAAGATATACCGTTGCATTATATCGCCCAACTTTAGGGCTGTACCAATACAAATTGTTAAAATATTTGTTTGAGTTGTGTAATAGACATTTTATATATGTGATTTAATATATTACCTACGATACATTTTATAATAAGAAAAATACATGTTATACAGACAAATTTTAAAGGTAGGGTGAAAAAACGATTAATGTTTTGTTTCGTTTTTTCACCCTACCTTTAAAATTTGTCTGTATAACATGTATTTTTCTTATTATAAAATGTCTCATAGGTAATATGTTTAAAAAGTTACTACTGACGATGTGTGCAGTGCACACGAAATGTGACATATAGTTATTAAAACTAATTTTTGTGAATTATTTTATTATTTTTATATTTCACAAGTGCTCAACATATATGACTATGTTTGATGTACTTTTTTCCACTTTGGCACTTTTACAATTTGTTAAATCTCTTTCCAGTTGGCACATTTCAATTTTACGATGACAGAAAGCTGCAATATTGGTAATAATTACAGCATTTTAATGATAATTATAGCGTTCTTATTTATCCAATAGGTACAGGCTAATTACATAACCAAAATTAATAGTGTAGAGATATTCACAATAAACACACTTGTTAAAATTTTACTAAATCAGCCGTCAAGTATCTTAGAGCTGACATGTTGAGACTTATTGTTAATACTAGTGACCAGAGAAAGTGTACCAATGCTGCTTCACTTCAGCCCGGAAGTTTTTCAATTGAATTTAAAAAATGTTCCTGTTTGCATATCTACAAATATTAAAAATGCAAAATAATGGTAAGAACTAAACAGTAGCGGCTTGTGAGATTTCTGATAGGGTGGGCAAGTCGGATAGAACATTTCGAACAAGGTATCGTATCATACCTTGTTTGAAATATATATGTATATATTAAAATTTATTGCAATAATTTCCTAAAGAAAATGTATCGTTCCATAAGAACCTCGTGCCGGGCTAGAGCTATATTCTGTCAGGAGAGGAAAAGAGAGATTATTGTTAGTAAGCAAAAACCAACTGTTGAAGAAATGTACTTTTGAAAGTTATAAATTTATGTTTAGCTATAGACCATCTCAACCTTAGTATTCAGTATACATGGGCGAGATAGGGGAATACGGTTCAGTTTCACTCAGACTAGACTGACTCGTGTTTTGTCGGCTCTCGGGTAATGCGGTGCCCGAGAGCCGACAAAGCACGAGTATTTTCTCTAAATTTAAGTCTAATAAATTTCCATATTTATCAGCAAAAAAATTAAATATAGTTTTTTTACATTATAATGTACAATTAATATAATGCTTGCTTTGAAAAATAAATTTGACAAACCAATTTCTTTTCAGTCATTTTTATATGGTCACATTTAGTATGAATTTGTGCTACACAAATTATAATTCTTTGTATACAGTTACAATAAAATAATGCATATATTTATTGTTATTTCATTAACCGACTAATTTCGCGAGCATATATGCCAGCGGCCAGCTTCAAGGCGGGCGGATCTGGCTTTGCTCATCGACTACCCACTTATTCCATGCGCTCTATCACGTACGCTTATCTGTCGTTCTCTGTTTATCTGCCAAATTCAACGTCAATATACTCGGAACGTTGTTCTTCTCTTAATCAGCTCTAGTCGGACGCGTCCTACCTGGAACCGCGTGTCGTATATCTGTTGGGATAATTGAAAGAGGTACACTTCCGCCAATGAATAGATGCCCCAATGAAATTTACTATTTTTTTTGTGTCGATTGATTTTTGTAAATTAAATTTTTGCTTGTAAAACTTTTCAAGCTCCAAAAAATAAGGGTGGGCAGTTCCCACCTTGCCCACCCCGAGGAGCCGCCACTGGAACTAAATGACCACAACCATACATGTTTTTCCATTGAAGACACTAGATATAGTTCCTGTTTTTACACTCCATAGCTTCCAGAATATATTTTAGTATAGTTCATTCGGAAATATAAGAAAATAGCTTTTTGAGATGTAAATACTTTAAGTAGGCACCGTATGGTGAGGGTCAAGGGAAAGCAGAGCAGTATTAATTATATTTGATAGGGCTAACAATAAGTGTTCATCACGTTTATTTTGGAAATATAAAAAATGATTTTAATTTAAACAGATAGGAAGTATTACATTGTTTTATTACTTGGATATCAAAATGGAAATAATAATTTACATAGATATACACGTGTGTCACAAAAGCTATCATATATGTATAATTCAATAAAAAAGAAGGGAAATATCAGAAATACAAACTGTCCAAGAAAAAACGCAGGAGGGCTATAATGAATGAGGCAACTAATTTAACAAAATATTTCCAATTTATTAATTATATAATAATACTTACAAAGTAGAGATTGTTACACATTACATATGGATATGCATTAATATTCTCCGGAATCTTCAACACTTGTTTCATCACCATCACTTAAATGAATTATAAATTCCTGATCCATACATGTGGTTTGGTAATATTCATTTTCTATAGTAACTGTATGTTGAATACTATTTTGCCAGTCTTCCTGAGTGATATTCTCTGCAGCTTCCCGAATAAGGTGTAACGAACATTCGCTAAATTTGGGATTGATGTTGTTTCGACAAACATTCTTCTTCAGTTGACTCCAGATTAATTCTATAGGATTAAATATGCAATGTACGGCGGTAATCGCAAAACTGTGTGTCCCGCGCTTGCAGCTATGTTATCCACCTGATGTTGTTTCGTAAACGTCCTTGTACTGAGAACTTCCAACAATTGTACTTTCGTATAACTGCCCTCGTAATATAAATTGTTTGATTCAAAAAATCGTGCTATTTCTGCCTTTTTGCTGCTACAGCCCGGTATTTTACTGATCTGTCGTGAATGATGTGGAGCGTTGTCCATTACAATAACACTATTCGAGGGCAAGGCAGCCAATAATTTCTTTTCAAACCCGAACCAAAATGTAAAATTATTATTCTCTTTCCTCTTGATGAAGGAACATTTAAACTACACATATCAGATTATCAGTCCAGCCTGTTATTACGGTGTCGTGAGTATCATACCACGTTTCGTCTAGGTAACAATTAAAACGGCCATCTTCTCTAAATTTTCCTATGCTTCGTAAATAGTCGTAAGGGAGCTTCCGATTCCATGATGAGACGCCGTTTATCAATTCTGTGATATTTAAAACCACTGCGTTTTAACGTTTGGCATAATGTTGTAATGGAGCACTGAATTTCCGGATTGTCCTGAACAAGCCTCTCCCTTAAACTTGACAATGTAGGAACTTGGTTTTGTCTATACATATTATAAATTGTCTGACGAATATTTTCGACTTCCCAATTTGGAATTTTCCTTGAGGATCCTTTATCAATTCTACATTTTCTTGTTTGAACACCATCTTTAACAATTTTGTAAATTGTTTCAAAAAGTACTTCTTTTAATGTTGATGTTCTTTTTATAATATCTGACTCTGGTGTAGATTCGTCATTTTCCGATTTTAAATTATTGTAAACATTCAGAACTATTTGCTTAGCCTGAATTCCTAAAGAAACTTACTTTTTTGTCGTCGTCAAAATTTATATTTTCTGTCGATAAGTCAATATCGTCATCATGTTCTTCATACTCTTCTGTATCGCACCAAGATCTCCACATCTTGAACAGTTTTTGAAACACAGAATACCTTCACCAACAAAATATTCTTCGCAACTGGACACATATATTGCACACCTTATATATACATACCATATATAAGGATTGATTACGGTAATGACACATCAGTAATATTATTCAGGTTAATATATTTCTGGATTTTCACAAAAGGAAATTACATTACTATATATGTGTTAGTACATTATTCATGATAATCCTTCAATAAGTCTTCGAACCGTTAAACTGATTATTATTTAATTGTAAGTATATATAAATAACAATAGCCCCTAACATTTTCTGTTACGGTCCTTTTATTTAATAGACGACCGACCGCCTGGTTCCTAATCCGTGTGTAAACAGACCGCAATAAAGTACTTATTGAAACCCTTAGGCGTTTCTTATATTTCCAAAAGAACTATAAATATGTAGCACGCATTAAATGAAACGACTGAATATGTGTAGTAATAGAATAATTAAAGTAGAAAAGAATATGGAGTAGACAAAATAAACGTCAAATCAATCAAATGTCAATAACAGTAATAAATTAAGTGTTAACTGGGCTCTGTATAATCAAATCATATTGCCTATTTATACAATGTGATTTTAAAGATTATTACCAAATAGGTTATTATGGAATTTTTCGTTTAACAGAGTCAGCAAAACCACATTATGTTACGGTCGATTTTTGTTTTTTTTCCCGGTCGTCAAAATATTTGTTAATGAATCTTGTGGATATATTTTATTGTCTAGCGTGGCTGAAGACTTGAAACTTCTTTTTCTTCCTCTCAGGTAAGAGCACTCTCAGAAGGCTTATCAAGTATTTAATGGGAGGCGGTGTCATTTTCGATCGTCGTTTTAGTGAATAGCGAGGGAGTAACAAAATGTTTACATTTTAGTTTGGTTTTCTTGTAGAAGTAACCAACTTAATGGATATGAGCAACATCATGATTGAAATTGATGGTTGTTGACTACGATACTTGACAAATACAGAAGCTTTACGAGTGGGCTTCGACAGATTAATATATTTATAAGCCAGACTGCAGAATCTTAATGAATGTTTTGCTATATTTACATCTCTATTACATTCACATGTTCTGTGCCAGTTATGTGGCCACAAGAATTAATGAATTTTATTATTATTATTATTACTTAACCGTTTGCACTCACTCTTTAATTATTTAATTTTTTACGTATTACCATGACAATTGCAGTATCTATGTATTACAAAGTATTTGGAAAAAACAGATTTTAACATACAGTAGAGTCTCGATATAGTGAACACACCATATAGTGAACTATCCACTGCAGTGAACAGTGACTGACAAGTTGATTTCCACTGATGAAGCACTGAAATCTTTGAATACGGTTTTTCAGTGGGCTGAAGAAAACCCAAATGAAATAGAATATTCTCGTGTAATTGCCCTTCAACATTTGAGAACTAAGTTGGTTCAAAAAATGTACAATAAGCCAACAAAGCAAACAAAAGTAACAGATTTCTTTCAATCCACTGACTAACTTAATTTTGCATATGTATTTTTTTTTCTACTGTATTACATAGTTATTAAGCACTATTACTGCTATTCATTTTTTTATTTTATTATAAGGTTTAAGCATTAAAATATGAAGTGTTAAGTTAATAAAGTAATAAACACCTTGTAAGTATTCCTATTGAGCGTTCTTAACTGCACTCCAAATAGTGAACAACCTCGGTGGAGTGATAAAGCCATGCATTAATTAGTTCACTATATCGAGACTCTACTGTATTAATATATTTTAGTAATTGTTTTTATAATGTTGACTCTAGCTCGACATTGAAAGAAGTATGTCAAGCCACACTTAACACAGTGTAAAGTGGTAAGGGTTCAAGTAAAGTATTGATATCAAAAACAGTGGTGAGAATAATTTTCGTATTTATGTGAACCCTTACTACTGGTGAGGACTTTATCTACCTCATTAAAGCGCATTAGGCAAATTAATGCCACTCTTAAGTTGATGTTTAGCTTGATAGATTAGAAATATTTATTTATTTTCAGAAAGTGCATTCTCCCGACACCACCGGTCAAACAAGCGTCAACAGCATTGATGGGACGCAAGAGATGTTTCCCTCCAATCTATAAGTGTATGCAGTGCAAGTACATGACGAAGTACCATGCAGATCTCAAGGAGCACACCAACAACCAGCATTATAAATTTAAAATGTATAAATGTGGGATTTGTACCAGACGTTTCAAGGCTAAAGAAGTCCTCAGTCTGCACGTGAAAAATACGCCCGCTTGTGTTGTAGGAAAGGACGACCAAGAACATTCTAAGACTGATTCTAGCATAACAAATATAGAAGTAGAAGAAACCAGCTCACGAGATCCAATGAAAATATTTAAATGTTCACTGTGTGTGTTTCGAACAAAATACAAACGAGGTTTAGGACAACATATAAACACTAAACATTTGATGAAATTTGATTATAAATGTGACTCTTGTGAATTTGGAACAAATAAAAAAAGTCGTTTAGAAATACATATAAAAACTAAACATTTGAAGCAATGTGATTATAAATGTAAATCTTGTAAATTTGGAACAAATATCAAAAGTAATTTAGAAAGACATGTAAAAACTAAACATCTGAAGGAATTTGATTATAAATGTGACTCTTGTCAATTTGGAACAAACGAAAAATGTTGTTTAAAAAGACATATAAAAACTAACCATTTGAAGAAATTTGATTATCAATGTGACTCTTGTGAATATGTTACAAACCGCAAAGGTGATTTAGAAAGACATATAAAAACTAACCATTTGAAGCAGTTTGATTACAAATGTGATTCTTGTGAATATAGAACAAACCACAAAAGTTACTTAAGAATACATATAAAAACCAAACACCTGAAACAATTTGATTTTAAATGTGACTCTTGTAAATTCGTAACCAATACCAAACAGCATTTACAGTATCATATAAAAACTAAACATTTGAAGTAACTTGATTATCAATGTGACTCATGTAAATTTGGAACACACTTCAATTGAAGACCTTGGCTGTAGACTATGCGCAAAATATGTGGAGCGCTTTCTTTCGTCCAAAGGATTACTAATCCAATGATCCGGATTTCAGTCAAACCGAACGAACGCTTGCGTTTATTTGAATTCTGAATACGGATTCGTAAATCCGAGCGGAATCTCCTTACCCCTCAGAATCCGTCTTATTTTACGATTAGCAGATTTCGAATCCATGAATCGGTAAATTCTAACCTTAAATGTTGATTATTTTTGCTACAAAAAAAAGGTTAACAAAAACCGAATGATGAAGTCCTAAAATTAACGTCAACTAAAGTCTTCGCCAAGAACAAAATCGCATCTAGTTGTAATTAGAGAAACTGCCATGTTGGGGATCAATTTCTTTAGCACCTATTGTGTTGTAAA
This sequence comes from Amphimallon solstitiale, assembly GCA_963170755.1. Lineage (NCBI taxonomy): Eukaryota > Metazoa > Arthropoda > Insecta > Coleoptera > Scarabaeidae > Amphimallon > Amphimallon solstitiale. The sequence goes on from OY720685.1 coordinate 22,215,403, forward strand.
AACTGTGACTTACTTCTGGTATGTAATAGGAACGAATTCTTCAATTTTTTTTTGTTCAGTTTAAGAGGTTCTGTATATTTTAGTATTAAATTATCCGGTTAATGATGAGTTTCTCAAACTTCTTTTGCTCGTATTGATCGCTTTAAAATTATTAATCCGCAAGTGCTTTTTTTTTTATTAGATTTATAATCTCTTTTTCAAATTGAGAAAACTTTTGCTGAGTTGTTGCTGTAATTGCTGAATCCTGTTTTGAGAGTGTTGCATTCCATGTACTGAAGGGAACTCTTTCTTACATATTCTCACGTGAGACATGGAAACTTTTAGAAAAAAGTTAAAGCAACGCCACCTATATAACAAACCCTGACAGCTGATGAAATACACGCGCGTGACTTCACTAGAAATATGCCTCCTAATTATTTGTCATACTGCCTGATATTATAGTACGGTATCGCTGTTTAACTTCTTAAATACAATGTTTTTGTTCTTGATTTTTGTTGGAAGATCATTGTAAAATGCCGTTCAAGTGTTGTGTACCAAATTACAATCAAATCTTTCACATGCTTTTAGATTTTTGAAACTGTCAAAGAAGCTTGAATGTGCCAAGCTAGTCTACAGTTCGGAAAGAATGAGATAAATGTAAGTGTCACCCACAATTTGAACAAAACACAAAAGACCTACTGTCTTATAGTCTTGCATGTCGATTATAATCTAGCTTGTTATTTCCAGATGATAAAGTTGTTCTATTATTTATGAATGAGACACATTTAAAAGAAAATTTGGCAATAATGAAGTATTAGCTACCAGATTGCAAGTTTAAAGTCTTCTTATAAAGAAGCTGTGCATATCTTACCCACAAATAAGTTAACAAGTGAGACGTTATATTCATATCAGAGAGACAGGTCCACACAGTATAAGATTCGATGTGTAAGGGCTGGTGTCAGATAATCACTAATCACATAGTAAATAAAAAAAGCCGTATCCTTATTTAGTGATACCCCTGCAATAAAAATTACATACAGCCACCATGCAGATACTGGCAGCTCTTTGTATTTTGTAATTGACACAGTGAATATTCTCAAATGCATTCGGAATAGTTGATTAAATAAAGAAAAGTAAGAGTTTATTTATTCAAGAATTGCTGATGCACATTCCTGAAATGATATTAAACATAAAAATAACATGCCTCAGTATAAAGGAATGAAGCTGCACCGCAATTAATGTCTTTTAACATATTGTGGGTGTATTGGAGAAAAAAAAAGAAACTACTAAAATCGTTAGAGAAATTATTATTATATTTTTATGTAAATCATTTCTGTACAATAATTGTGTACTCGTATTTTTTGAAGTTAAGGCAGAATGTACTTCTATTTTGTAATACATAGTTTATGAGTTATGTAGTAATATTGTTTAGATTCTATTTAATTACATGCATTTTTATCTAAACCGGTTTTGTTTATTATTATATTCTATTAACCGATTTGACTTTCTCAAGGTTATCTTCTGTAAGGTTTGTTCTCTTTGAATGAAGTACAGCCTTGTAGTAGAAAACGTCCTTTCTACATCGCAACTGTTTATAGGTGCGTACTGGAAATATTCTTTTATTTCAGCATATTTAGCAGTTAGATTTTGTGTCATTGTCTCCATACACAATTCCCGCAATGTTATTAAATCTGGATTTCTATTAAATACTATGTCTATCTTTTGCCGAAGGCAACATCCGAAGTCACTTGGAATACTTTTGAAATTATTAATAGCCACAACTAATGATTTGGATTTTCAAAATATGTGATTAGTTTAGGCAAATTTCCAAAGTGTTTCTGAATGAATAACAACTGATTTTTTAAATTTGGGATTTGTGTTAGTTCCTTGCACTCAGAAATACTTCGAGCATCGTCATTTAAAGATGGAAGTTTTTCCCTGTAAAGAGCTACTCTCGATGGTGCTCTTCTGAAAACTTTTAAAAGCGGATACAAGTCTATCAACTTCCGGAAAGATGTCTCTGATATATTCACAGATCCAGTGCAGAGCATGTGCTACACAAGTGATATCCAGCATATAAGGATATGTTTCCTTTAATAGTCTGCCTGTTTTTAACATATTGATGTGGTATTTTTCTGTATTTTTAAAAATATAATTAAAAATAAAAAAATAATGAGAAACTGGACATAACCAGATTTCAATATCAAAAATTTTATATATGTAAAAACAGAGATAAAACTAGATATAAGTGGATATTACTGAATATAAGTGAATATAACCAGATACTAGTGGATGTGGTTAACACATTTTATTTTAGACAAATAAATATACGTATACATATTTGATACATTAGTTATAATTTAACATTTCATCAGATATAAAGGCATAAAATGATCCATTAACTTATATTATATATATATATATATATATATATATATATATATATATATATTGTTTAAATTATTACATGGCAATAAATATCTAACAGATGGACATGCAATACAATACACATCAATGCAATGTGGGTTGCACACAGCGTTGCCAACTTGGGGGTTTTCCCCCTAGATTTAGGGGTTTTTTTGACCCAAGGGGGAAATTTGGGGGGTTTTATTTCTTAGGGGTATTTGTAGGGGACATTGAAAACTGTTATACTTGAGTATTGCATATTGAGAAAGAAATATTTAAGTTTATTTTTATTATGTTATAATAATAGTCATGAGTAATAAGCAGCAAGCAGCAGCAACTGTAAATTTTCCTATTTACAAATTAAGATATATGTATATGAATTTCCTGGAAACATGCATTTGTTTATACAAATAACTGTCACAATAATATAAAGGAGTTACTTTTTTTTATAACAATTGAATTACTGATTTTTAGGGGTTTAGTCATGTAATTTAGGGGTTTTTCAAGCATTATTCATATCATTCAGGGGGAATCGTCTGTAGTGGGTTGGCAACAGTGGTTGCACACCCGTCAAGAGAAACATGAAATATTGATGAAATGTGGGCTGCATATTCAAGGAATGAACTGGGGTATTATGCAATGACAGAATTAAAAATATTAACTTCAATTTTAAATAAATTAGAGCACAAGAATTATATATTGTACAAAACATGATGTTCAAATACTGACCTTAGTCTAAAAAAGGATATGTAATGATTTAAAACAGTATTAGTAGTAATTAATAGAAAAGTAGGTCATTCTGGTAATACATTCTTTTGCAGCGATAATAATCAACAAATAGGAAGCCTACGTTCAAAGAAACATTGCCATAATGATAAACACTACTGTAAAAACAAAGGTCTTTATACGTAAATAAGCATATTCCACTTATTTCTCAATCACAATATAGAATTCAATTGTGTTTTCTTCTGGATGAGGCATCATGGAAATGCATGTGAAGATGTATGGTTTGTTTGTTTTCTTCTATACGCCAACATACCCAGAATATAAATATTGTAGCCATTATCACTATTAAAAATGAAACGTTATGTGCCAGTATGCATTTTCACTGGTATTTCCTGAATAAAACAATATTATTGAATGTACATTTAAATATGCGATTGGTATAATTTCCTTCATATAAAATGCTCCAAGAGACTCCTAGCTAAAAACAAATAGGATATTAGTCAGTATATAATGTAGTATAGCTTAAAAATACCTACCAATCAATAGAAATCAATCGATATTAATTAGATATGCAAATGCATATTATGTAAACAACAACAAATGTAAGATGTGATCACATGACATCGATAATTATCAAAACAAACACGGAGGGCGCAGTAGAAGAAAATTTAAATAGAATCAAAACTTTTAAAACAAAATAAGGCGTTTGTCAATTGTCGAAAGATATAAAAGAACGTGCATTGGCCATTCAAGTGAAGTTCATCTGAAGTTCTTCAATACCTAAGAAGAATAGGGAGTTCATCTGAAGATCTTCAATACCTAAGAAAAATAGGGAGTTCATCTGAAGATCTTCAATGCCTAAGAAGAATAGGGAGTTCATCTGTAGCCACCAGTACCTTAAACTTCTAATCAGTGCTCCAAGTGTCCTTCAGTTAAATAAAATCTAAAAAGGCATAAACGCTTTTAAGATTTAAACACGTAGTGAGACAAAACGTATAATACTTTTTCAAACGATAAGTGCGCGCTAAAGTATAGTAGAGCGCGGGAAATTATTACAACTCGATTTTATACAACCCGCCATAATAACTTTCAAGAGAATGGAACACAAGAATTATCAAGAGGAATTCGAAAGGATATACAGTCAAGAAAAGTAAGTACAAGCACTGTTAATAAAGCTTCATCTTGCAATCTTATAGTCAATAAATAAAAGAATCTTCATGTGTGTTATATGAAATTACTGGATAACAATAGTTTTAAAATATTATTTGAACATTTAATAAATTCTTCTTTGGGTAAGTCTTGACTTGACGTGAAAATCTGAAGTTAGGGCGATTCAACGAAGTGTTGACAATTTTACCTGAACAACAATAATTTTAAAGATATTATTTAAACGTTTAATAAATTCTTCTTTGGGTAAGTCTTGACTTGACGTGAAAATCTCAGGTTAAGGCGATTCAACGAAGTATTAACAAATTTACCTGAATAACAATAATTTCAAAATATTTGAAATATCTAATAGGTTCTTCATTGTTTAAATCTCGATTTTGACGTGAAAATCTCAAGGCGAGATGATCCAATGGGGATACGTCGGCAAAGAGTAAAGAAAATAATTTTAGTAATTTCCTTTTTGAATTATAAGCACACATGAAGAGGTAATTTAGTAGACTTATACAATTTGAAACAGTAAAAGACTTGCAAGGTGCTTGTACTGTAACGGAGGATATAATGTACCTTAATGAAACAAAAGTATTATATTATATAGTTGTCAATATTTTTCCTTTCTATGTTTTGTAAAATCTTCATACTATGAATAAATATAAGTTGTGCTGACATTCATTATTTACTTATTTATACCCATCCCAAAGGAGAGCATGAGGAAAGTAAACATCACAATCACAGCTAGAACTCACAATAAGAAAAAGCTGTGACATATTTTTCTTTTAAAACAAAGAAATCTACCTTTAAGACCCTGAGATTATTAAAGGATATTAATTTATTAATTTGACTATTGGTTATCAACCATAGTACAGCATATCACAGCAATATGTATATGCCGCACTGTAACTAACAAATAAAAGTATTTTTGGGCATTCTGTAACGATATTTTACAGACTTTGCAATAAATTTCGGAATCACTGACAATGGACGTATATTCAATCAGTATGACCCTTAATCCAACTCGCCATTCTCGACGTTCTTGCATATCATAGTAACATAAACAATGTTCTAGATCGAAATGAATGATAACTAAAAATATATGCGTATGTTATTGAAACTTGACCAAATCCAGTGCACACTTACGTCAAGATAATTGGGAGAAGTAGATTCAATGAAAGGGTATTAAACAGTAACTATTACAAAAATTACGAAGTATGTAATTAGTAGTCAAAACAATGAAAAAACGAAACTAACATAAGTATGAATAGGTATGTACATATATAACTTTATTTATCTTGGGAAATATGAGGTAAATATAATAAATTTTAAGAACTCCTCACCCTTCTGTCTACGCCGATGAAGACATGAATTTGCGAGTAAAAATAAACTTTTTTTGCTGGCGTTTTCGAGACAACAACAGATGTTGCAGTTCACCATATGAATAGCGCTATTCAGTAACTGCGTGTTTACATTATTTCTGTCCTCCCTCGTAATTTAAACCTGGGACGTCCGGTGTATAGTAATTACCAATAACTTATTAAAGTAGGAATGTTTAATTTAAAATTATCTTGCAAGAGTTAAGGGAATATTAATATTTAATAATACATGTATAGTATTAAATACACCTTCAGTTAAATTTAAAAATAACAATCGTATTTTAAATTTAGCAAGTTATTTCACTACTACGATAGGCTTTGCTTGAAACATGAGCCTGCTGTTTCTGCCGCTAACTGGTCCAAAACTAAAAAAATGAGGTGTGGCCATCACACGACTTTCTTATACGTATAAGTGTCTCAAATTATACTATTTAAGAATTTTTTTATACAAAAATTATTCAAAATCTATTCCAAGTACTTCTATTCTCTATAAATCCCTATAGAATGCATACTTTGTAAGATATTCGATAAAAAGCGCTACTCGCTAATAGTAAAAGTGTTACTTTCGGTCCGAATTTTGAAATTTTTTTTATACAAAAGATATTGAAAATTATGTTTTAAATACTTTTATACTCGTAACGTACTTGTCTAAAAAGCATGATTTGCGAAATATTCGCGAAAAACTAATTCCTGATATGAGTAAAAGACCTACTTCCGGTAGGAATTTTGAAAAACTCTTTTGTTAAAACTTTTCTCGGATTTAATTTTGAATACATTTGAATTCTTTATAAATTTATTTAAACTTAGTAGTTGACGAAATATTGGCAAAATTCGATTTTTTCACTAAAATAAACTACTAATTCCGGTCTATCGATTTTACTGAAAATGTAATCATATCTCATGAGGGAGATTATACTCGTAAATACAAAATTTGGAATTGATAGCTACAACGGTTTGACCGCTATCGTGGTCACACACAGACATTTTTTAAAAACCACTTTTTTGGTATCAGGGGACTTCAAAACGTAGACATCCGTAAAAATCTCGAAGTCGAAAATGTTCATCACAATACTTCCTGATACGTATAAGAAAATAAAAGAATACTCTCACCTAATGTAGTTTCTAATATTGCCTACGGCAACCAAACAATCGCAAGTGAAGCTGTCAATAGTAACAGGAAGTCTTCTACATGCCCAGTAAGTTCCTATCTACTAATAGAAACTTGGTTAGGTTCCACACCACAAATAAAAGATTTTTTAGTCTGCTGAAGGTGTGTAACACCTTATAAAATTATCTAAGAATTTTAATATTTTATAGCTTTTGAAATTCACTTACCTTGGTAGCGTTAGTCTTTGCCTACATATTGCTGTGGTATGCACTTTTTAAATATCAAAAATAATAATGATGCCTTAATGTCTGACTTTAGCATAAGAGCATACATTTTAAATTTATACGTGGATTCTAACAGCGCTTTACTCCTTGCTTAACTATCTTTCTCTTATCTGTTTTAGTATGGGATAGGGTAAAGAAATTAAACAGAATTTATAAGTTTTAATAACAATTATGAATATATTTTATTCATGTTCATCTTTATCTTTCTTACTATACATAGACATCCATCTGTTTTATGAGGATTTATAATAACTAATATAAAACTAATTCTGTCCAAATGATTCTTATTTAAAAATTATTTTAAACGCAATATTGTTTATTTTGAGGAATGAATTTGAAATGATAATAATTTAATGTATGTTCACTAGGTATTTATTTTTATTTAAAAGAGTTTTAGCACAGATAAGGGAGATTACAGATAGCTGGGGTTTATGGAGAGATTGGCAACACAAAAAATAACTTATTCAATCCAAAAGATGGTGTATGAATGTCGAATTATTGTATTTTCGTGTTATTTTTCCAAAGTATTTACTTTAGCGGCACTAGTAGATAATTTGCAGAATAAATTTATTGGATAAAATTTGGCATTACTATAGGCTTAACGTATGTCTTATCTTAGATTACAATTAAATTATTGAAGTGTAAACTTCTTTGGGCGCGTTGCGTTGATTGTGGGCACTGAACAAGTATGAGCCGTCACGCTCGGCTATGTAACGCTCGTTCGGGTAAAGTCGAGGGGTTAACCGCCAGTGGAAGTAGGTGTACATCCACTTGTGGAATTCCATGGAAGTATGTGGAAGTTTAGTGGAAATATGAGGAAGTATGTGGAAGTTTTAGTGAAAGTATGTGGAAGTAGTTAATCAAAACAAATTACAAAAAATTCAAATTTGGGCAATGAGAACGATACTCATGTGTAAGTTGCATTAATGCTCATAATGTTAAAATTAATGAATGTACGACAAAGAATATTATATAAGACGTTATTTTTCTTATATATGAGTAAACAATGTGTAATGCTCTACTTATATGTGTGACAAATTAGTATATATTAATATTAAGTATAGATAAAATTAACAGATCTATAATTACAATTAATATATTTATGAATGGTTTAAAAATGTACAGGGTTATTCATTATAAATTACCCACTCTTTATCATCGTTATTATTGCATATACAAAAAAAAGTTTCAAATAAAAGTTGTGTGGCTGAGACTGAATTTTATTTGCATGCTATCAAGAACACAGTGGCGTGCAGATACAACGATTTAAAAAAAATATCTTAAATAGAATAGCCTGTATATTAGAAAATTTTTATAATGGTCTTTTTACTCAGATTTCAAAAATATACTATATTGTAACGTTTTCGGGTTCCAATAAACAACTCGTGCAATTATTTATTTAAAAACAGTCTGTATATTTATATACTTAAAATTATATAACAATATAAAATATAAAACAAACGTATCCACTTAAACTACTATTAATAAATTAAAATTAACACTTGTATTTATTTAGTTCTATTACTAATATCTCTGTCCGTATTTATGTAACACTTCTATTTATTTACACGGCACTACTATATTTATTTCTTTGGCTACCACGCACTCGAGACTACTTAAGGACTCCGCAATCAATCCCGCAATGAATGAATCCTCCATCGGTGACCCAGTCGCCTTATATACACATGCGAAGATTCCTAGAACATACCAGCACATTCCCGCTTTTTCTCCACATGTACGAGAATCGTTCTAGTCCCTTTCGCTATGCAAGCCGTACAGCGTGGAGATGACTCATCGACTTGTTTACATATCGTTTTTATATGCCGCGCCGAGATGATTTATGGTGGTGTGTAAACAAGAGCGTTTTTATCGCGCCGAGAGGTCTGCTTCTTTTATTTAATGTAAACTCATTTCGTTACATTGCCCCCTTCTTAAAAACTGCGTTTCGTCCCGAAACACACTCTTCCATGTTCTTGTTGTTGGCAGATGACGGAATCTACATTGGGACCCACGGGTGCACCCAGCTGTCTTGTAAAAATGGCAATCCACCGTCCCAGGCGGCACAACGGGCTGATTGGGCCGACAGCCACACATGGTCATTTCCATACCAGTATACCGAAACACTACTTCCAGCATGTTTCTTACTGTTCTCCATTCCAAACGGTCTAATCCGCAGCCCAGTTTCGGAATTGCCAGCCTCCTTACATTTTGCTCGAGTGCTCGTCCTCGTGAATCGTCAAGGGATTCCCATAAATTGGCTCTCTAGGTTTTCTGGTAACTTGTCCCACATCCGCCACTTCACCGCCGTCACGTCCATGGTATGGGCAATTGGTTGAAACACACCATCCCTGGCTCACTATGAGGTGTTAGTCTCATGCGATAAACGACGTCATCTATTTGCTCTAGTATTTCGTATGGCCCTTCCCAGTATTGTTGGAGCTTTGGGGACAGGCCTCGGCGACGTTGAGGATTATATAACTAAACAAGGTCCTCTTCTCGGTAACCATCTCTCTCTCGGCTTGCACGTGGTAACGATTCTTCGTCCTGTCGCTGGCATCCTGAGTGTGATGGCGTACTCGCTAGTGGGCATCCTCCAACCTTCGTCTGGATCCACTGACGCAGTCTTCTCCAATTGGGTTCTCCACAACACACTTGAGTAGATCATCCTCTACCTTCAGAGAGTCCCATTGAGCCCAGTAGGATTCCAGTCCCTGTGAACGAGGAGCCACTTCTTGCCAAGCCGGTCCGCGACCAATTTCCTTCCAAACCACCAATGAACCAAGGTCTTCATCAGCTTCTTGACCAATCCGCAAATTGTCAGGATGCCACTGATCGTCAACCACGGTAATTTTGAATGTGTTGGCCGATTTTTCTTCTAGTCGGTTACCATGCCTGCAGTCTTCTGGACGTTGTCTGCTTGCAACAGCATCAGCGTTTTGGTGTTGCTCAGATGCAATTCGCTCTACGATTGCCTCTTCTCATCGACCCGTTTCATTTTCGCTGCTCCGCTATGGTTTTCTTGGGCTTCTTCCCGCATTTACTATGCGCATGGCCCATTTCCAATTCCAGCATCGGAGCGTTCTTCTCTTAGGTTGCACCTGATTCACCAATCGTCGGACTACCTGTTGCAGGTGTGCATGCCCATACTTCATCTCAAGACGCTTCATTAGTTGAGGATAGTCTTGACACTTTTCTGGAAGTAAGGTCTGTAGAACGTCACTGGCTTCTCCCGACCGCAGTCGTTCATCGCTGGCAACTGAAGCTGAACCCCGAACTCGTCCCCCATTCCGAACACGCGCTCCTCAACTTTCTGTTCTACGGCTTCGATGGCCTCAGAAAATTCCTGTCTCCCATTCGATGAATTCTTTTGAATGTCTTCCTTAAAAGTAGTCTCGAGTTGTTTTGAATTACTTGCAATTTCATTTCTTAAAGCTTTTGAATTATTTGCAATTTCATCTTTCAAAGCTTTTGAATTATTTGCAATTTCATTTCTTAAAGCTTTTGAATTATTTGCAATTTCATCTTTCAAAGCTTCTGAATTATTTGCAATTTTATTATTAAAGCTTTTAAATTATTTCCAATTTCTTTTAGTCTTCATATTACTCTCGAAATGTTTTGCCATTTCAGTTAATATCTCATCTTTTAAAGTCTCCATTATTAGGCTTAGATCAGCCTGTACTTGAAACAAATATTTCTCGGGATCCTTACCTTCATTTATTAAAAGGTAACGAAGCCGATCCTGGAGAATTGTTTTTTTTCCAGACGTATCTGCGTCCCTTTCTTCCAATTCTGGCCTTAACTCGGAGACCTTTAATTCTTCCAAACGTTTGGTAGCCATTTATTTATTTATTTATTTATTTATTTGCACTTGTATTGTTTATCCCACACTGACACCAATTGTAACGTTTTTGGGTTCCAATAAACAACTCGTGCAATTATTTATTTAAAAACAGTCTGTATATTTATATACTTAAAATTATATAACAATATAAAATATAAAACAAACGTATGAATATGGAAAGGGGGGAATTTGTTACACCCGCAACAACGTCGAAACTAAATTTTACTGACCAGGTGAGTCACAGTATAAGGAGATCACGATAGGGTGGTGATAGCAAATGAGAAACGCAGGGCCGAGCTAGCTCTAATCGCAGATGGCGTGTCGGTTCAGATAACTAAACTTAAGAGATGAGCGTCGGTCGGCGACGACGCAAGCGACGTTGCCCGGGCACCAGGACACTATGCTACCTTACGGTAACCTACCTGCCCTCCCTACTGATCTGCCACTGGCTGTGTCCCTCCAGCGGGTTTCCTACGGATCACCCTGTATAGGTCGGCTGCGCCAAACCTTATTCAAATGCTTGTCACAACAATAATAAAGAAAAACAAGATGTGTTGAGGCAAAATAAAAGAGAGATTACGATGTGTAGAAAGTTCTATATTAAATTGTTAGTTTTTTTTTTGAAAATAAATTGAACAAGTCGGAATGATATTTTGAAAATATAGTAACCAAGACAGAATGAAAATTGAAAAATATACTAAACAAGTTTAAGAGAAATGGTGCAAATAATAAACAGTCGGATTTAATTATTAAGAAATCTTAAATACTATTGACATAACCTCTGCACATCGGCAGGGGATGGTCGGCAGCAGAAACTTTTCGTCGCCTCACAGGCATTCTACAAATGATATTATACAAGTGCCACCAACGGCGATGTTCTATGATATGTGTTATATGTTACACAATTAAAAAAAGAAAATTGATTTAAGATTAGCACTTAAGATTTAAAAAAAAATAATTAAGAGAAGGGAAAAACGTTAAATTTACAAAATCATGGTTTCGATTACAAAATAAAAAATTAAGAATTAATTAAAGTAACTTGTGTACAATTGTTAAGTTATTAAGTGACGCTTAAAAAAACTAAGGAAAATTTAGTATTTAACACAAAAGAATCTACTGAGCTTACGGTATAAAATTTACAATTGCATAAATAATTTTAAATAGCATAGAAATTTTAAAAAAACATACATGAAAGGCAAAGTTTTAGCGGTAATGAATTTTCTAGAGTTTTTATCTGATTAACATAAAAATTCAACACATCAACGAGAGCCCTATTCAACTCTTACTTAGGGCCACTCTGTATACAGCAATATCAATTTGCAATTTTAACAGTAATTTAAATAGGATTACACGTGACCTCGCAATTGATTAAGTGGTGCATGAGGTATCTTATAACCACCCAAATAGTCTTAGATCACAAAAAAGTAAGGTAAAAGTCCAGATCACTGGCACAAAAATATCGACAAATTAGTCGAATGATACGTCGAAAACTACGAATATAGTTGTACTTATCTGGCCACGGTGCGGAGAAAGTCTCCCTGGCTGGTCGGAGAAAATACACCAGAAGCCACTAAGAAGGTTGGAAAGGTACAGCTATTAGAGCGACGATGGTAGTCACTATGTTCTTCTACAGTAATGTACGGCGGCCATTTTCAGTGTATAGCTACTGAGGGCTTAGCCTCGTGCCCAACAATAAAATCCTATTAAATTAGAAAAGAGAAAAAAAAAACCCGAAAATTAACACAAGATTTACCCCACTTACCCCAAATTTATTGGAGATCCGCGAAATCGTCTCACAAGTCACACAAAAGTACAAAATTTAAATTCAAAATCCAACACGTGGTAAATCGCAAATTCGGAAGCGGTATTACGATAAGATTTACGATAATTCACCTAGTCTAAGGTATCGACACTCACTACTTATTTCTTCAGAGCCGCCTAAGCGTAATATCTACTAGACATAGTAATAAAAATTACCAAACAAAATAAGCATTCTGTACTGATGTTCTTTAAACAAGATGGACTTCGTAAGTGAAACGAGTACGTGTTTCCCTGGATAATGCGCTACAGCCAATCACGCACGCCCAAAATATGACGCAACTCGGATATGGTTCAGAATAGAAAGCGGGAGAATTCAAATAAAAGTAACGAACACAAGACTTAATTACAAAAGAGAGAGTCAATAACGTGACCTATATAATTAAACACAAACGTCCTCGGAACTTAGGGTGATGGTAAAATTTATTAAAACACACCTACAAAGTACGGAAGATTGAAAACGCTAGTCAACACACAGGGCAATTTCGCGCTTAAGGTTGGTCTCCTGTTTAACATCACACCAAGTACATGCCAACGACAGCGAATAATGGCAATCAAAACAAACCTATGTTATAGCCAAAATTTATTACGGAAATAAGACCGGATCTTGCAGGTAATTATACAAGAATTAAAAGCTATTAAAACGCTTCGATAAAGCGGTTGATAAAACCGACCTACCCATGTATTACAGGGTAAACAACGGAGATCTAACCTCGGTAACCTCTAAGAGATATCAACAGGTGTTTACAATGCAGCCAGGAATGTCGAAGACTGCAGTAAACAAATCACATTACGCGAACATTTAATAGTATGCCCGTTATTCTACAGGATTTCCTCATTTAATATCTATAACGTTTTAGGGAGATATTTACTATAGAAAAACATCAATCGGACGAAACATGTGTGTGTTCTTAGGAGAACGTATGAACACAAGCGACAGCAAATGCAACAAAGCCTGACTGTTGTCTCGAGGAATTTAAAGCAACAACAACTACAAATAATCCCATAAATGCCACATATTGGATACATTTCGATGAGAACGGAAGGTATAATTAAGCAAGTGTAGACAAAGCTTAGACTTTAAACTCTTGTTTACTATTATCTATTTTTGTTTGGCGATCTACCTTTATTTTGTTGCTTCCGGAATGTTTCGTTTGTCGCGTGTTCGTGCTGTCCGCACCTTTGAGCAGTCTCGACACTTTCTCTCTCTTTTCTTTACTTTATTTTGTTTTCTTTACTATCCCGTACCGGCTGATTGCCGAAGGGCCACGTGGTGGTTTTGGCCAAGCTCTCTGGTGTTGCTGTGATTGGGTGTGGCTGTATGCGCTCACGTGGTGGACGACGTCCGTTTTAGTACTCTTGCTTACCCTTTTTAACTATCTTTTGTTCCGACAGACTATGTTTTCGGTGCAAGAAATTGCCCTGCGTTCAATTTCTTTTCGCTGGAAAGAGGGGAATTTGTTATGCCCTAAATTTCATTTTGTATGTGGGTGTCGTAAGGTTATGTGTTATTATTGAAATTCTTAAGGAATTGACTAGAGAGCGAGACTAATCGAGTGAACCTTGCACATCTTTCGGTACACTGTATGGAAATGACCTTTAGTTGTTTATCTGAGCGTGTCCTATACCTAATTATTTGCTTTCGGAACTTTGAGTTATGTAATATGGCACTGACAGATGTGTCTAGTGCAGTTTCGGTCAAATACACTCTTTACGAGTGGGGAATTCTGTATGTAAACTACCTATCTTATTTTTAGCTTATTCTAACCTACCTGCAGTCTCGGTTACTTGCATTAGCAGTTACTTTTATATGCTTTGTTTAAGCTGTCTACACTTGCTTAATTGTACCTTCCGTTCTCATCGAAATGTATCCAATATGTGGCATTTATGGGATTATTTGTAGTTGTTGTTGCTTTAAATTCCTCGAGACAACAGTCAGGCTTTGTTGCATTTGCTGTCGCTTGTGTTCATACGTTCTCCTAAGAACACACACATGTTTCGTCCGATTGATGTTTTTCTATCGTAAATATCTCCCTAAAACGTTATAGATATTAAATGAGGAAATCCTGTAGAATAACGGGCATACTATTAAATGTTCGCGTAATGTGATTTGTTTACTCCAGTCTTCGACATTCCTGGCTGCATTGTAACACCTGTTGATATCTCTTAGAGGTTACCGAGGTTAGATCTCCGTTGTTTACCCTGTAATACATGGGTAGGTCGGTTTTATCAACCGCCTTATCGAAGCGTTTTAATAGCTTGTAATTCTTATATAATTACCTGCAAGATCCGGTCTTATTTCCGTAATAAATTTTGACTATAACATAGGTTTGTTTTGATTGCCATCATTCGCTGTCGTTGACATGTACTTGGTGTGATGTCAAACAGGAGACCAACCTTAAGCGCGAAATTGCCCTGTGAGTTGACTAGCGTTTTCAATCTTCCATCTGCGATTGGAGCTAGCTCGGCCCTGCGTTTCTCAATTCCTACCACCACTCTATCGTGATCTCCTTATACTGTGACTCACCTGGTCAGTAAAATTTAGTTTCGACGTTGTTGCGGGTGTAACACTACTATTAATAAATTAAAATTAACACTTGTATTTATTTAGTTCTATTACTAATATCTCTGTCCGTATTTATGTAACACTTCTATTTATTTACACAGCACTACTATATTTATTTCTTTGGCTACCACGCACTCGAGACTACTTAAGGTCTCCGCAATCAATCCCGCAATGAATGAATCCTCCATCGGTGACCCAGTCGCCTTATATACACATGCGAAGATTACTAGAACATACCAGCACAGTCCCGCTTTTTCTCCACACATACGAGAATCGTTCTAGTCCCTTTCGCTATGCAAGGCGTACAGCGTGGAGATGACTCATCGACTTGTTTACATATCGTTTTTATATGCCGCGCCGAGATGATTTATGGTGGTGTGTAAACAAGAGCGTTTTTATCGCGCCGAGAGGTCTGCTTCTTTTATTTAATGTAAACTCATTTCGTTACAATATGATACCGGCATCTTAAGGCTGGCGTCCCGTACGCTGCACCGGACAATATTCACGTTGAAAACATGCTCACATTTTTTTGATAAGAAATGGAAACTATTAATTTAATTGTTATAAAAAATACACAGTTATGTTAAGGAAACTTGATTCGAGGTCGT
Source organism: Amphimallon solstitiale (assembly GCA_963170755.1). Taxonomy (NCBI): domain Eukaryota; kingdom Metazoa; phylum Arthropoda; class Insecta; order Coleoptera; family Scarabaeidae; genus Amphimallon; species Amphimallon solstitiale. Next base: position 22,231,273 of record OY720685.1, read on the forward strand.
AGGGGGTTTTTAAATGTCTAATTGGGCTGTTTTTACACTATATACTGTGAATAAAATACCCCTTTTAGAGGTAAAAATAAATATTTTTTATCTGTAATTTTCAAATAAAGTATAGCATTCTTGCACCCCCCTGGACCTCAAAAAATTAGTTTGCATTGTAACAAAAAATACTGCAACGAAAATAATATCTTCGTTTGTAAATGGTATCAAAAATAAAAATGCGTGGACATTATATGAAATTAGGGTTACAATTCAACTATAGTGTGGAGAAAAACCGTCAAGATGCAGAATTATCACGTCAGGAACTTGAATATTAGTGTAGTTTCTGGGCATTAGGGGGCACTGGAAATTAGGCGTATATATCTATTATTAATTAAAAATGTCTAAAGGATAGGTACTTTTATTTATGCAAAAGTACAATTGCTCACAATACTTCGTCTAATAATAATAACAGTTATATATTATTATTATTATATATTCAACAGTTTAACACTTTGCGGAATGTAATATAAAATATATACCTATAAAAAACAAAAACGATAATAAATTTGCTATAGGTATAATAATCTTACACATTGTTTACTTTCGAGCGATGTATATTTATAGCAATTTTTGAATATTTGACATTATTTGAAATATGTATGTTGTGATAACTGGACGAAAAGAGAAAACCTTTCTTGATTTAATATATGATATAATTAACTTCTTATAATGTTATCTAATTACGATTACATGTGTATTTATAATTGTACTGAAATAAGTAAAATCTGCAGTGGTACACCTTATATCTTGATAATCTCGAAGACTTAAACAATGCTTCTGCCCGTACTATTATCAGAATATAATATCCAAACAAACACATAAACATGGATAAACTAGAGGATGGTATACCAACTCTAGGTATATTTTATTTAGTCTACTTCAGAAAATTAAATAATTCTTGATGCACAAATTTATTGAATTCTGCGACGGGACTACAAAGGCATTTTGATACCTATAAATATATATAGGTACATTTTTTACTTATTCAATAAATTTTGAGATTTACCGGTGCTTAACGCAAATTATCATTGTATACATTACTCTAAACAAATACTAATTTATTTATTCATAGTGTATTGTTACAATTATTTTGCTGTATTTTATCTCTTAATTGAGAATTTTAGTTTTATCGATTGAATACGTAAATTATCTTGGCTATTTCGGGTTAAATAAATCATCCTTCTGACTCCTTCTGCCATCTAGGGGAGGATTTCATAAGAGTCCTACCGCGTATAAAGTAAAGTACGTTTTACATTATCTCATGTGTGTAATGTATATGTGTTGACGGGTAGATGGCGCACTTGTTTTATTTAGTGGTTTCGCCAGTTTTAATTAGTTTTGGGAGTTTCTTTTGGGTCAGAGTTATGTGACAATGATAATTATTTTCCACTTTTGTATTGTCATTTGAATCTACATTTATGTCGTATGTTAAAATATCAGGATAGGTCGTTCTGTTATTAGTTCAAATGTTCGTTGTTACGTTTTGAGATCGGTGATTGACAAGTTAGAGCCTTTCTCTTTTGATCTTGGACTGTCTTAGAAGAAGCACTTAAAACATCACAAGAGCAGATGCATTTTCTTTAGTCACTACTTGAGGAATTAGTAGAATGTTGAATTTTATCGTATGTAATCGCTAGCAAAAGGCGGATGTTATGGTATTTCTCAAGTGTTAATGTGGTTATGGCGTTATGGTTGTAATCTTGCCGAGGATATTGTTTTGTCGTGGCTTAAGAATTGTTTAACTGCTGTAAGTATAATTTTCACGTGTCTGACCGATCTTAATTGTGCTGTTTCTATATTCAATTATAGCTGCTAGTGCATGGCAAAAATCTCATTAGAGCACTTTTCGTTGGGTAAAGTTTAAGAACCACGTGCCTGATGTATTTTATAATTCCAAGGGGATAGATTGTGTACCCTGCGGTGAAGACATAATTTAAGGTGCAGATAGATGTAGTGCTGTAGCCTTCCTACACTGTTCTCCCGAAGATGTCGTTAACCGAGGGTATGTGGAGCTGTTTCCCTTTGTAACGAGTGTGATTTGTAGAAGGTATCGTGTATTGTAGCTGTGGATGTGGAATTTCAAAGGTACTGTGTCTGTGTCTGATTAACTGTTATTTGCCAATCAGTTTTGGTAACATCAAGTCAATTCCGAGTGCTATCGAACTGTTAATTGTAATTTTCTCGGCTTAACTAATCGTTCAAGTCATCGTAATTTCATTAATTAACTGCATAGTGGCCTGAGTGCCTTATAATTTGAATTAATTCAATTAACGTAGTTTTATTAATAACAGTGACTCCAGTTGGGGGTTACTTTGTCAATTTTGGAGACGTTACGTAGCCTTTTTTTTTGGATTTAGAATTTTGATCAAATTTTGGATGTGTATTGGCGTTGCAGCCTCACATCTGTATGGTGTAAATCTATTGCTTGTTATTTAATATAATTAGTCACCTTTCAAATTTATTATTGTGGAATCTTGTAAGGAATTATTGAATTTAATGTTGATCACGTACTCTTATGTAAAGCACAGTTAACTAGCGCTAATATTTTTAGTATTAGATAGCTTATAACCTAGAGTCTGCACTCTTCTGTCGAACAGATTGTCGGTTGCCTCTGTTATACAGAGTGTTTCATTTGGAGTGTTGTTGTGTTGCAATTTACGGTCAAACTGTTCGACTTTGGAAAGACTCTTCGGCAAGTTGCCTTATAATTGTATGCTTTTGTAAGAATATTGTCAGGTAATTAATTTAACTTTAAGGTTGTCTCATGTGTTTTCCATTTTGAATTTCTTTAATTTTGTAACTATATGTCATTGGTAATTTGAAGTTGTGGATCACCTTGGGTGGCCATTTAAGACTTTTATTCATTCCTTCAGAAATTTAAGTACTTGCAACTGGGTTGCGCTTATGTAATTCATATTTCAATATTTTTTTTTTGTTTCCTTTTAAATATATTATCGAACTCAATTTATAACGAGCTACTAACAACGATTGACTCAGGATATTAGTTAGCAATAGCTGTTTTGTTCTGATTATTTGGTCTTGAAACATTTTGGGTGTTTAAAATTTAGAATAAACCTGTTGTTGAATTTTGAATGAGTGTGTTGGTTTTACCTATCATTCTACCTGGGGTTCATAAATAAATTAGTTCCGGGTTTATGGTGGTCAGCTTGGTGTATGGCATAGATACAATATCGGAACTGGCGCTCTATAACACCTTCGATTTACTTGAATTCGAACCATGCCCATTTTCTCGACGAGCTAGAGGCGGTGCTGTACATCAGATTTTACAACAACCTTTGGGAAGTGTGAAGGTAAGACCATAATTGGGTTATAAGTTGGTGTATTTTATTTGAACAGGCGTTTCTCACAATTTTAAGTGGACTGTTAAATTGGCTTATAAGTTAGAAGGTTAGTTATCGTGGTGGCGCCATACTTACTACTTACTTGTATATTCGGGTTTTGAGTGGGCTATGGCCATTTAGAGCATATCGTTAAATTTTATATACAAGGGGTAGCAGTATGATTAAATAATTAAAAAATTTGTACCTATGTATTTATTAATAAGAGTCTATTTGAAATATGCAAATGTACAATAGCTTGAATTACATCAATAACTTACGAAAGTAATTTTTATATTATACACGTACACACAAACAAAGAAGCTGCAAGATTTACTATTGCAAAGCATAACAAAATCTATATTATTCCTACTAATAATATTTATACGTCTAATTTGCTATGATTCCGATTGATAATTGGTAGAAAGGATTAAATATAATACCTATACACGATAAATATAACAAGCTTTTTTGAAAACTTTTTGGCTTATGAGCCGCCATCTAAAAAAATCGCTAAATTTTTGCACTATACCAGTTTTTACAAAATATCTTCCAAAGTATCCCAATACTTCCCGAGATAGACCTCTTTGAATTTAGAGATTTTTTCTTAAAAATGTAAACATCACAGATTTTTAGTTGGTTTTTGCTCGATAGTAAGTATATAGTGAATCCTACGCTAAAGTTTGACACTGCATTTATAGTAGAGGTAAATAGCTAAAGTTCCGAAGCTCCAAATGTGGCTTGTCGTCCAGACACATTTTGTCTTATATAACAAAATATCACCATTTGGTTCTTATAATGTAATGTTGTGGTATATCTGACACTTTTGTTGATGAAACTTATGTAGTATATAATTTATTTATAATTATTTATCAATTATTTATTTACTTACAAATTTATTGATATATAATTCACAGACCTATTGAATATATGAGATATACAAACTTAGCAATAAATGAACTTTTTTTTGTTTTTAATAAATAGATACATTGATTTTGTCAGTATTAAGTTATTGCATAACGTGTCTTCCTAAAAAACTACAAAAATATTCAAAAGAGAGTATCATAGTCTAAACGAGCTAGAAGAATCAGTTTGGTCTTAAACTTTAGCTACCTACCTCTACTATAAATGCTGTCAGACTTTAGCGGAGAATACACCATTTACTTACTATCGAGCAAAAACCGATTATAAATCTTTATTTTGACATTTTTAAAAAAAAAATCTCTAATTTCAAAGAGGTCTATCTCGGGAAGTATTGAAGCTAAATATTCCGTTATTGTATTAAATTGTAGAAAATTTTCTCTAGTTTAATAAGAACGTAAACGGCTTTTTTGCTGAAACTAATACTTTAGGAGATATTTTGTAAAAAGAGGCTAAAAAATTTAGCGGTTTCTTCAAGATGGCGGCATCTGCGGTAGTGGGGAAAATAAGAAAACTTGGGACTTTGTAACAGTGTACCAATCCATACACCATATCAAAAAATCAAAAGTACCCTAATTAATGTAACCATGCGCGATTTTTTGGTATAGTTTGACTGGGCTATATGTATATTCTCCAAGGATATTACATCGGTGGTGTTTCTATCACAGAAAGTTAATATTCTACGTTTTAGATATCTCTTAAGGGTACTAGATTTGGTAGACCATATAAAAATATGGCACAATAGGCTTAAATTATGTGTTCTGCATGTTCAACCATTTCGTCAGGTAGGTTCTTTTTCGGTGGTTTATACCAAAAATTCTTTATGTTGTCATTAATAGTGAAATATTAGGTAAGTCTATTAAAAGAATATAATAGTAGATATGTCATCTTTTTATAATATGAAAAATCTAAACCTTATTTTGGCAAACTTACTTCAGTTCGGTAAAATATATTTAGGTACGTTTAACAACTAAAATAATTACTTTCACTTCTGAATGTTGCGCATCTCCAATATTATTTAAGAAGATAATAAAATATGACTAATGTTAAGTACAGAAGCGCAGTTGATTTTTGCCAAAAACACTAGTGTCACCTATAGACAACCTATAATTAAACAGATTTACTATGAAAATTAATTGTGGACTAAAATACAAACGTAAGTAATTAATACCTATTGATCTTTTCTGGTTACATCCTGAATCATATTTTCGTTTTAGTTACGAAAATCACAATATAAGCTGTATGTTTTAGTTCATATGTTCAGAGACCGGACACGAGCGGCCGATGGCGCACACTATTGAAATTTTGTATTTTTAAAAACTTTTTAATTTTATTTATATAATTGGATAACAAGTGGGTGGTGATCTATAAAATACAAAATACGTTATTATTTGTTTATATTGTAGTTCAAATCGAGTAAATTCTCCGTACTTTATTAATCTCACGAAATATAAGGTAAGTAAATAGAAGAAAGGAATTTAACATTAAAATCGACTTTTTTGCTGTCCGTTTTCTCGACGAAACCAGATGTTGCATCACCATACGAATAGTGCTATTCAATAACTGCGGGATGTTATACATTATTTCTTTTGTCCGTCATAATTTCGGCCTCATACGTCCGGTCTACATTCATTTCACAATGTTTAGAATAAAACTGCAGTCTATGGTCGACTGTTCTACTTTTTCTACCCTTTGTAACACATCACACAAAATATCACTTATACATATTTTATTTTCATTAGTTTTTAACAGTTTTTGTGCGGCAATAGAAGCTTGATGGCATTGCCCATCATTCTTTTTACAATGACCCATGTTTTAAATCCAAAATTCATTAAACACATTACAAATTAAGCGAGAAAGAATACTTCAACCACCTAGTGAAAATGATGACGCATGGATTAGAAAGGTCACGAGAATAGTTTTTGAATAATGAGTGGTGTCAGTCGACGAACAAGCTGTAGAGATGCATTCATACGAATGCACATAATGACTACCCTGCATTTACTTATTTCAATTATTTTTATATACAAAGAAAAATGCAAACAAGCATACTAAATTGAGCAGCTTTCATACATAGAGTACACGGAATAACCTATTATTAGAGATACCACGGCCAAATGCGCTCTCAGTGAGATAAGTCCAATGTACGAGTCTATAAGAATCTGCAATAAATGATTACCAAACAAATATAAAATGATGCCATACAGAAGGTTTAGAAATGATATTAAAAAACTTCGGCTTTTAAAAGGTTACTACTCTTTGGATGAGTATCTCAATGACTCCTCCATGTAATCAAACAGTTTTTTTTATATGTACAACTATTATGCTGTTTTTATGTATCCCATACCGAAAGGTGGCTGGGATAAAATGTTTGTATTATTTAATTTTTATACATATATCACTGACTTGTTCTTTACCATGTTTATAGTCACATGAATTACTAAATATTGTTATTATTGTTACTTCAAAAAATGTTTTTTCCAAACATGAATCGTTTTATTCCTATTTATTTTATAAGGTGTACCTACTTGAAATTTTATAAATTGCTGTAAATGAATGCTTGTATTTATTGATGCTTAACTGTTGAGATTATTTCTATATAGTCAGGTTCGTAATAAAAACTAGCTTAAATTTAAAATACTATGTAAACAAAAACGTTTTGAAAGCGTTTCTTTAATAATTTTTTCTGCGTGTCTGTCTATGTTCGAGTTCATTTAAAAGCCTGAGATATAAATTTGTTGCTGTAATAGCAATCTACATTTCTATTGCTTCATCTCTCATCCTCAATTAAGTTCGACTATTTGCCAACATGAACCGCCACATTACCGACACCTAATCCTCCCCCCCCCCACATTATATTCTTCATCACCACCAAACTGAAAACTAAACGCCAGCCTTGTTACCTTTCAGCTTATAGGATTCACTCAAAACGGGGTCGTTTGAATTACCTGAGTTCCTATAGCCGCGGTACTTTAATACGGGGAGACGTGGCGTCTTTCCTTCGGGATGGCACTACACTTATACACTGGGTGTATGGGATAGGGCTTATGCTAGTGTCAGGTTAATGAAAGAGTTGTTTAAACCAAATGAATTTATTACCACAACTCGGTCACTAAAAACAATAGCCACGCAGGACCATATAGAAATGGCTGAAGGCAAATACTAAATGCTAAGAGATATATACATAGATCAGAAATATACACACGGTTTACGGAGACACCTTGACCAGAGGGCTAATTATCCCATACAGGGGGATTAATAAAAAGGGGGTGGTCTTTAGATACTGGCAATTGAAATAGAGAGAGGTATTTGAGACACTCAGTTGGCGTTCTAGGGGATAAGGCTCCCTTTGGGATACCTAGTCAATTAACGCCTAGAATGGGTAAGGCTGCCTTAGGGCGCCGAACCAACTAACTACTTCTGAGTGACGTGACGGGGCTATCTTTAGATCGCCAACCGTGCAAGCTTAGGAATCAGTTCAGTACTTACGGTTGCGTTAAATGGGTTATGATATGAGGTCACATTAGCCACACGTCACAAGTCACTGGGAGGGGTGTATCGGCACAGGTCTGGCACTTTGATAACGATCCGTTGTTTGGATTTGATTGAAGCACTAAGCGGCACTCGCGACGTTCAACAACCTCTCTTAATTCGGTGGGTAACTTTGTTCAACGCCTCACTAACAGGTCACGAATGCTCCTTGGATGTCGGTTGAAGCACGCAACAGCTGTTGGCTTCGGGTATCTTCGGAAGCGTTCGGAAATGTTCGGTTCGCTAGTGGAAACCTTTTCCCAACTTCGGGTAACTTGGGAAGCGTTCGGGTAGTCTTCGGAAATGTTAGGTTCGCTCGTAGAAATCTTCTCTCGGCTTCGGGTAACTTCGGAAGCGTTCGGGTAGTCTTCGGAAGTGTTCGGTTCGCTCGTATAAATCTTCTCTCGGCTTCGGGTAACTTCGGAAGCGTTCGGATTTGCTTCGGAAGTGGTCGGTTCACTCGTAGGAATCTTCTCTCGGCTTCGGGTAACTTCGGAAGCGTTCAGGTTAGCTTCGGAAGTGGTCGGTTCACTCGTAGGAATCTTCTCTCGGCTTCGGTTAACTTCGGAAGCGTTCGGGTTTGCTTCGGAAGTGGTCGGTTCACTCGTAGGAACTTTTTCACGGCTTCGGTTAACTTCGGAAGCGTTTGGGTTTGCTTCGGAAGTGGTCGGTTCACTCGTAGGAACCTTTTCCCGTCTTCGGGTAACCTCGGAAGCGTTCGGGTTCGCTCGTAGAAATCCTTCTACGACTTCGGGTATCTTCGAAAACGTTTGGGTACGTCTCGGAGATGTTCGGTTCACTAGCGGAAACCTTTTCTCGGCTTCGGGTTACTTCGGAAGCGTTCGGTATTGCTTCGGAAGTGTTCGGTTCGCTCGTAGAAATCCTTCTACGACTTCGGGTATCTTCGAAAACGTTCGGGTACGTTTCGGAGATGTTCGGTTCACTAGCGGAAACCTTTTCTCGGCTTCGGGTATCGTCGGGAACGTTCGGATACGTTTCCGACATGTTCGGTTCACTAGCGGAAACCTTTTCCCGGCTTCGGATATCTTCGGATGCGTTCGAGTACGCTTCGGTAATGTTCGGTTCGCTAGTGGAAACCTTATTTCAGCTTCGACTTCACTTTGGAGAATGTTCAGTTTTCTTCGGAGCTGATAGGTCTTGTCGCTCCAGCAGCTAAAGCTGACTGGTTACCCGATATAAAATTTTTATAACTTTTTCAGGACGTAAACAAATGACGCGGTATGCAGGTGTTTTTGGAAAGATGCATTCTATTCGTCCGAATAACGAGTCTTTCGATTGGTGGGAACCTTTGCTTCTCTTCGTAAATTTTATTTTTGTTTCTCGAACATTCTTATTTGATATTAAAATTCTTTAGTACATTGGTCGAGAAATGTCTAGGCGGGGCCTGTGAGTTGGTTTAAAGATTTCCAACATTATTATTTTAATTATACTGTTGGAAAGTATGGGATATATATGAAAATGTGAACCGTTTGTTATGATTGTTTATAACAATCACATTCATGGACTGAAATGATTTGTACGTCGGCACAATCCTATCAAATGTTAATTACAACGATAGTAATGGTATTTAGCTCAAACAGACCTGGAACAACGTTTCTATTTCACACCCAGGACCGGCATATGTAACAGCCTTAAACCGTTTTGGAATTATTAAATGTCGAATATCGTAGTTACTATGGAAAAGTTAACATTATTAAAGTAAGCTATGAAAATGACAATTATTGTGTTTGATAAATGACATTTCCATTTTGACTATTTTATTAAGGAAGTATGTATGTTGCTTCGCCCACACATCTTAATCTTTTGGTCCGTGATTATTCCAAAGATAAACACAAGTTGACAATCTCCGATTTAAAACCGGAAGATAAAATGAATTTTGCCTCGACTGAAAAAATGTGTTCTTCGACTGTATTGAAGTTCCTACCAAATATTCCAGGTAGTGACGGCACTATAGCTTTTCTAAAGGTCATGAATTTTATTATCGATTCATTTTTGTCTAAAAACAGTGATGTTGAACATCGTATTTATTGCATTTGGTACGCAGTATTTTTCATTCGTATTCGGAAGGCGTGACTTCGAAAGAATAAATCTCTTTACAGACTGCTACAGGTGTGTCGAGTTGAATGCGCACGCGTTACTAAAACTATTGCAATTATTCGTTACCACCAACGAGTTGGATACCAGAATGTTTTTACCTTGGCTGTACAGCAGTCAAATGTGTGAAAAAATATTTCGAGCTACCAGGTCGCTGACGTCCACATTTAGCACTATCGTCAACTTTAGTATGTTGGATATCTTACATCGCCTAAACCGAATAGAAATTATATATAATTTAACGCACGATTACCTTCCCAAGAAAAAAAAAAAGAAAAATTTTGAATCAAGATGTTAACGTATTTCTCTCTTCTTATTCCGAGGCAAATTTCCAAGACAATGTAGAAAAGATTGTAAACTCTGCTGAAGAAGACGCAATCTCGGATATGAGTAAACTTGGAATTAGGGTTAAGGAGGGATCGTGGAATCAAGTTTTTGCTCTAGCAAATAATGAGAAAACGGATTCAGAAAACAAGGCAAAAGCGACTTCAGAAGAGTAAAAGTATGAGTCAAGAAATAGGAGTAAATAAGAAACATGATACAGCATATGCAAGCGAGGTTGCAAGCTCGAGTCAATATTCTGACGAAGAAACAATTGAACAAAATGAAGATTGTATCGATGATGAATTACCAATAATATGTGAAACAGAACATATTCAGAACATCACTTTTGACGATGATAAAAATGTAAGTAATGACACATGTGAGGATATATTCGAAATTACTCACTTAAAGAACGCTGGGGGCTCGTTGTTATTTAAAGAACATACCGACAAATACAAAGGGAGTAACTGTATGCCAAGGGGCCATTTGCGCGCGTTTTAATGAAAGATAGAGTAACTGTTGTAAAAAAAATCTTTATGCTGGTTGTTGAACACAGAAACCCAAAGTGTAAGTTCTGATCCATTAAGGATATTTTTCTGTTATAACAAATCTGCGATGGAAACATCGAGTAATTCTACAGCCGATCCCATTGTCAAAGTCGAAAAGAGGACACATTTAAGAATTGCTGCTGGTGTGTATTTTACAACAGCATTTCTAAAAATACAAGAAGCAAAACTCTCAAAACAAATTGTAACAAATTGAAACTTGATAATTACATTTGTGGTCGAATTCTTTATTTCAAGGGTTTTTCTAACAAGACCCCAACTTCTGTTCAATCAAATACAGAGGGAATAGGATGTCTTTGCACATGGTACAGCATTCAAAACGACGGTAAATTAATACAGTCATCATCATTTCGACATGAATTTTACGACATCGTACACTACAGATTTTCAATGCCAAATCCATCTGTGATACCAAATGAAACGACTAACATTATAGAGTTGGTGCTAGATGATCAAACTTTGACTGATTTGATAAAAGAAACTGTCGACTGTTCTGAAATCAAAAGTTCTACAGTCACGCTCGAATGCGAAAATTTCGTGATTGTGAAACAGCTGTTACGGACAGTAGTGATACTGATCAGGATGCGGAAGCCTGGGAAGCTGAGGAGGACGCCCTGGGCGATTATAGCGGGACAATTCTGTCGGCGCAAATGTCGCCGATAACTTTCCATTAGCTGATATGGCAAGTTCTCAAGCACTTTCTTTAAGGCAAAAGTATGTTTACATAAAAATTGAAAATCACTATGCTGTATTTTACGATAATTCATGGTATATTGGGAGAGTTATTGAGGTCGTCGATGAACATACAAGCAGAGTGAAATTCTTAAAAGAAAATTCACGTCAATTGTTTTGGCCAAAGCGTGATAACATTCAGGAAGTTGGAAATGAATACTATGGCCCCATAATTTTACAGGGCGCTGGTCCTTTTTCCTTAACAGAATGTGTAAGGACAAGTATCATAAATGGTTTCAAAGAAATTAAGAGAAAACACAAGCCAGAACACCAGTAACGCAGTTATTAGTTGTTTTCTCATTGAGAGGCAAAGAAAGCTTGTTATTATTTGATATTTTATTTCAGTTAGAAGTCTATTTTTGTTTGTATTTCTTTGACTTATAATAATAAATCATTCCATGCATATACGTATACGTTATTTTTCCTAAACTTACACAAAGTGTGTCAAATCATAATGAACAAACGATGAAGAAATAATAGGTATTGTCAAAATCAGTATGGAAGTATGGAAGTTTGGTGGAAGTATGTGGAGGTTTGTTAGAAGTATGTGGAGGTTTGATGGAAGTATGTGGAAGTTTAAAGGAAGTATATGGAGGTTTGATAGAAATATATGGAAGTTCGAAGGAAGTGTGTGAAGTTTGGTTGAAATATGTGGAAGTTCTTTCAAAAGAGGAAGTAGGTGTACAGAATTTTCGTCGGCGGTTTACCCCTCGGGTAAAGTCGGCTCGAGTCGACTAAGGGAACGAGAGAAATATATCATATGGAGGTATTTAATTTCAATTAAATTGAAATTTAAATGAATAAATAAATTCATGTCCCTGAGCAGATTCGATCCCGAGCCGCACGGGTGAGAAGCCGGCACGTTAGCATCAGACCAGCGCGGGACTAGTAAGCGAGTATTCATATTGTCTATTTATTTATATATATATATATATATATATATATATATATATAACAATAAAGAAAAGAAATATTGCGGATTATAGAATAATAAAGTATAGAATTTCATGGGGTAACTCCGCTCAAAATGCAACTGCGGACACGTGTTTCGAACTACTTGGTTCTCGTCAGCGCAGTGTAGCCAAGGAATAGGATGGGATAACCTTGTGTATGTCTCCGATTGATGTTTTTCAGCTCCAAGGTTATCCCATCCTATTCCTTGGCTACACTGCGCTGACGAGAACCAAGTAGTTCGAAACACGTGTCCGCAGTTGCATTTTGAGCGGAGTTACCCCATGAAATTCTATACTTTATATATATATATATATATGTCGTTTCTGCTTCGGGAATTGATCCGCGTTGTCGTAGAGTCCGTAAGTGGACTTCTGTTCTGTCGAGCTTTCGGCACTCTCGCTGTTGCCATTATCAAGAAGTTCTGCTTGTTGCTGTAGATCGTGTCGAAGTGAGACAAGCCGTGTGCGGTGGGCATATTTGTATGTGTTGCTGGAGTCTGCGAGTCATAGCTCTTGTGGTGGGGCCGGCGGTAGGGGTATCGGCTGGCGAATCAGGTTGTGTTGTGTTGAACCTTCGGTCCGTGTGTATGTCTGAGTTTCTTGATTGTGTGTGTTTGATGGCCGTTTTCCAGGTGTTTGGAAGTCTACGTCCGTCATCTCTTTTGTTTAGGCTATTATAATAGCAGTTTTATGGAGGGCTCTCGTTGATGTAATTAAATTTTATTGTGTTTATTTACTAGTGAATTTTTGTCGTTAGGACACTAACTTTTCTTGCAGACTTTTGTCTAAATATCTGAGCTAGTTAAATTCATCCCTGCAAGTGTAAATTTTGTTCAGAAAGCTCAGTGTATTTTTTTTTGCGTATATTCTAAAATTTCCTTTTATTTTATCTTTAACTATTTGACATTGGATAATAAAATACCTTCATTTAATTTATTTATGATCATGTAATCAAACCTTGTGTTTGGTAATGTAACAAATTTTCACTTTATTAGTCTAAGTCTTAAGTACTAGTTGATATTAATTTTCTTGCGTACATATTGAATCACATTTTGTGTTAACCTTGCCGTAGTGGCGTTTTCATGTTATTACATTGTAAATATATTATGTGAGGTAATGAAACGTTTCTGCTACCAACCATCTTCCGCCGAAACGCAGAGATTATGATTTAGTGTTAAGACTTGCTATTTTCTTTTATATTTCATTATTTTTTTTTACCTAACGCTTTGTTTTCAAAATTATCAAACTGTCTAGTTATCATTTCTTCTTTTCTTTTGTAATTCAATTTTACTCAACGTTTGCTAAATTCTTTTTTTTAACTGTTCAGTCAGATTTGCTTCACTGGAATTATTCTGTTATACTTTAATTTTTTTTTTTATTTTATTTGAAAAAAAACATAAACTTCATACAGATTCAATTAAATCTTGCTACATTTCGTAATACCTTTTCTTTTATTTTACCTCTACATATCTCATATAATTTTGTGACAAGCACGTACGTGAGGTTGGGTGCATCAGAATATACAGGGTGATCAATAGGAAACCCGCTGGAGGTACACAGCCAGTGGAAGCTCATAGGAGGCGCAGGTAGGTTATCGTTAAGGTAACATAGTGTCCTGGTGCCCGGACAACGTCGCTCGCGTCGTTGCCGACCGACGCTCTACTTTTAGGTGTTTAAGTTTACCTGAACCGTCACGCCGTCTGCGACAGAGTTAGCTCGGCCCTGCGTTTTCCAGATTCAATCACCTCCTATTGTGATTTTCCGTTATCTTTAACTAAATTTAGTCTGCTATCTTAGTGCGACGTGGTCCCGGCGTAACAGTCGGTTGCTTTAATTTCACTGGAAACTTGTCCATGATACACGTTCAACATTGCATCAAGCAGCTCATTCTGTATCGTTTTTGATAATCCCTTAAAAACCGGTGCTGCTTCGATGTGATCTCTGAGCAATTTATCCAATTCTGCCGTAAAATTTATCAATTCCCGAAAAATGCCCTTGGTATTCCACGTTTGCCGTTCATCATGACCCCGAAGTGCCAGTTCAAACGCGCCACAAAATCTAATGCAATTTATTATTAAATTTAACACATGCCTATTTTTGTTACCTGTTCATTGTGTTATTGAACTGCTTTTCTATATGATGAATCTAAAACATTCTGAATGTTATTTTTTCCTAACATTCTTAGACTAAATATATTTTTCAAATGCCCTTCGGAATTTTCATGTTTCGTAATTTTAGCACTACGATGAATTAAGTCTTTTTTTTTATTACGATTTTTTCATCATACGTTAACCGCGAAAACGTGTTATTCTGTAACGCAGAGACGAAATTTATCTTACAACAGCGGTGAGCAGACTGGAGATCTTTCTCACACGCTATGTATTATACGATATGGAAGTAGAACAAAATACAGTTCTCCCCACCTTCAATGTAATGTTAATGGCTTAACGGAGCAACGGTTGGGCTTTGCTCATGGGTATGTTTCTCTCGGTGGAAGGGGTAAACATTCGAATAGTTGCTCGTGCGCTGTTAGTCGTGATTATATCTGTGACGACGATCGGTGCATGTAGGTTGTTACGCGTGCCGCACACGCCACGTTCCTGTTCAATAACTATGAATACGTAATAAATAAATACTTTCACAGTTAGTCGCCGCTTGGTTTGTTTTGTTTCAAAATTCCAGGGGGTGCAATTGCTCACTTGCTTTCATTAAAGAGCCGCCACTGACCGGAAGTATCACTTTTACCTTTATCGAGTAGCACTTTTTTGCAAATATCTCGTAAAGTATGCATTCTATAGTAATTTATTAAGAGAATAGAAGTACTTAGAATAGGATTCTGAATAATTTTCCTATAACAAAATTTTTTTGTGTAACACACTTACAGGTTTAATTTTTTAAGAAGATAAAACTATTTAAAACTTAATTTAGACCAACTATTGTATAATTTGAAACGCACATATTGCTGTGACCTTAGTAATTTGAATAATATTTAGAAAATGATTTTAACTCTTGGAAATAAACAATCACAGTTATATTGCTAAAAAACGGTGGGTTAGCAACTTAGCAGTGGTTTATGCTCTTATTTGCTCCTCTTATCTTTAACAAAATTTCTTCCCGGCATTTACTCTATATCTCAGGGTGTAGGTAGCTTTAACACTTCAAAGTGGTATGGCAATTTATAAAGCAAAACACAAATTTTTCAAAGAACAAATATAACAACTTTATTTAACATATAGTTTTATAATATAAATTAAAACCTTTATTTCAACTTTTATTTAAACATTTACAAAATATTAACAAATAAATAATATTACCAAAAATGTATGATGTATAATATTTCAAAATAGAAAATATTGAAAAACAGATATTCCTAAGACAATTAAATAAAACTCAAAAACTATGAATCTATCCACATGTATGCCTTTTAGCATGTATAATTATAACCAAAATATATAATAAAAATTTTCAAAAAACAAAATAATTCCAGTCTAAGTTTTATTATACTTAATTATGATGTTCGCATAATCACAATTAAATACCTCATTCCTAGGTCGAACATATAAATCAATCCGACACACATCCTCGGAAATTTCTCATGATTTTCGCAAGAATGGATCGCATTCACGTTACTTTTCGCTGAAATTATTGACTAAACTCCGTAACTACTTTCACAATCGAAAATTAATTTTTTTTGGATTGTGTTATGAAATAACAAAAGAGAAACACGCAAAATGTGTACTAAAAATGGAACAAATGAAATAAGAATATTAAACACACACAAAACGATGATATAGATTATTTTTTTAATTTTTCTACACTTTTTCGGATTCTACAAATTTGTTCTTCTGCCTCAAATCTCGGAAGGGTAGATTTTGTGGATGTTGTGGATCTATGAGTTCTGGTAGAACGCAATTTTCATAGAAATCTCGTAGTTGTAACTCCATATGATTCGTCCAGAAGTTGTCATCTCTGTAAATCTAAACAGGTCGAATAAGCAGTTAACATATTTTTATTGCTAATAGTGTGTTTTCAAACATGCTCTACTTCCATTCCCAGTGGACTCCACAAGACAAAATAGCACACATTCCTTTGAGAAATGTGTAGTTGTTCTTGGACCTGGTAGTAAAAATGGGCTGTTTTCTTCAAATGAAAGATTCCATCATCATCAATTATTGCAAATTTGATTTTCTTCTGGACGACGGCATCACGAGGTGACAAATTACAAATGGACTTTGGACACTTAATTTCTATGATCGCATCGGTACCGATTAGTCCGTGTGGCGAGGCACCAAGAAAACCAAGCACGGAATCTACGAAAAGTCCACATGAGGACACTTCAAGTCCAAAATGTTTTTCAAATTCCTTTCTAGCAATTGGCTCGTGGCTAATACCCCACTCGGTAGCCTCGTTTCCTGTGAAAGTACTATACACCAATTCTTTAACAGTTGCATTACAAGACGTAGTTGACCTCATTCTGCATATTCTGCCAAAACTGGAAGCAGTCAGTCTATTGTGACGTTCGGTTCTCCAGTCGTCATTGCTACTTTGCCCATCAGTTTTTTTCTCTAAGTCACGAATTTGAGAAGGCGTTTTTTGTAGATTTTCCAAACATTTTTTTTCAGAATTTCATAATTCTCGGGCAGTTCAGCAGAAAGAAGAGCCGCGACAGGCCCGTAATCTTTGTCTGCGGGTGCCTCAGCTTTCAACTTCTTGCGATATTTTTCAGGGAATAAGGTCTTTGGGGATTTATGGTAGAGGTGTTGCTTTTCTCTTCTGCGCATTAATTTTTTGGTAAATTGTCCAGGGCTTTTCTGCGATATTGCCTTATATATTATGCCAGGATAATTATGTGATCCTGCTGAAAAACTCACACTTGCTGCTTCGCATCGAGTTTGGTATGAACCTCTGCTGGATAAATTCAATCTTTTCCCACTCACAAATTTTGCGACAACTGAATTGTAGCACTCTGCAGCATTATTATCCATGTTTAGGAGAAGACTCTCAGCATTATGCACTAAGCGGTACAACAGAATTTCGACATCTTGCAAAAGACCACTTTCCGTCATTTCATTCACCCACTTGCGTTCATCCTTACCTACATAATATATATATTAAATGATACACTATGAAAAATCCACTTCCAGAATACTTACCCTGACAAAAATATTGTTTACAATTCGAATGCTCTCCAAATATATGTTTGGATGAATTGAGAATATCAGAACGCAGTTCCCTCACTTTTTGCTCATGTGAAATATCTTCTGTAATCCAGTGTTTAACAGCACATTGCCTCAGCTAATTTTCTTGTTACGCTGCTATCCCCGTCTCCTATAAGATATTTATATTTCAGCCCGTGCATTTCAATGCTGCTTTTGAAACCCTCTACAATTATTTCTGCTTCCATTGCAGTGGACGGTTTGCACCAATTTTTGAAACAGGTATGAGGTTTGACATCTCCTTGTTTTTTTTTTCTGCACGGGAACACATACAACAATATTTGTTCTTGATACCAAGATATAATATTTTTTTGGATTTTTGCCCAATAATAACTCCCTAAAAATGAAATATTATGTTCTCAATGTCTTCATGGAAATACATGTCAAACAAAATTGAGGAAAGTACTAACAACACCTGATGACGCACTGTAATTCGTCCGATATGAACGCTTACACCAGGCTCCATCTGCTATTACAGCGATATGTGTAATGCCGTCTTGATCCACGTCTCCTACTTCCTTTGCGAGTTGAGCCTCTTCCTTTCCTGCTGCCTCCATTAAATCAAATGCACTTCCACTAATGAGAGGAGAAATTTCATCCTGAGTTGCAGCAAACTTTGGAAAACTCATACAAGGAATGTTACAAAATGCAAGAATTTCCTCCAGCTGCGAAAAACCACCTCCTGAGGATATCATTCCCAAGACTGCTGCTTTGTTTATATCAAGCGAATTTTTTGATGCACTATCTGTACTTAGTGCTTACGGATGATGTTTCCTTGCACATTGCACATTGTAAATAAAAAATACTATTGAGACCAAGTTTCTTTTCATTTATTATTTTCAAATTCTCAGTATTGCAGGAAAACAATGGATTATGTTTCAACTCCACAATTGATTTAAAGAATTGTTCAACATCAATTATTCTTCTAAGAGAAACAGAGTATTCAGAATGTGCACTCTCTTTTATTATTTCCATTCTAAAATAAACTCAAAACGCAATTAATTTATAACGAACAGCTCTGTATGTGCTTATGTTTACAGGATGTTTCCAAAGACAAGCCTAAGAGCTTTTGTTTACATGAAAGACCCCCTTTAGTTTTTGACAAGGAATCACCCTCTAAAAACTTTCCAAACTTATTTGGAAACATCCTGTATATAACTTGCTTTATAATACAAATAATAATTTAAATAGTTGCTGGAACTGCCTACTTTGAAATATTTTCATTTGATAAGTCAACTTCAGGTTCACGTTCAATCGCATGTAATACATCCATGTAATCTTTATCAACATCCTCATGACTAACCGAACTTGAAAGAAGAAAAAATAAATATAATATAAATGATTGAGAAAGGTATTGAATTTACGTTTGGCAAACTTGAACGGTTGATGATGGATCACTCTCATTGCTCTTATAGAGTCTTTTTAACACTTGCCTGCTTCTATTTTTCGGCTTTGAGGATAATCTTGAATATTTCTTTAAGTTTCTGTTGCCTCTTGCCATTGTGAATACCTTTACGTCACACTCTACTTCGGCACTCAACACCAAAAAGTGTCAAAAAATTAATTCTCCAAATAATAAGAACAGCGAACAGCCCTAACTAGTATTTACTGTATGTGCGAAAAGCCAGCAAGGATCGCGATATAACTATACTTATCAGTATCACGGAAAGAAAAACTTTTATTGAGTTGATTGCGTAATTGTGGAAAGTGTCTCGTTCACATATGCACATACAAATATTTTATTGCAGTAAAAAAAAATTGTCAGTTTCATATACATTCTTCGTACATTTCGTAGAGATGTCTTTGAATACATTTATTGCACTTGTTTGAATGGAATACTTTAATTTTTGTTTATATATAGTATTTGCCAAATATTTGCTTTTCTAAAAGAAATAACCTTCCTTCATGCAAAAAACGCTAAAATCAAATAAACTGAGGAAAAATACAAATCTGCTTGTCTCTTTTTTGCTAGTATAATCGACCATCGTATTTGTCACGATATTCTGCTGCCGATGATTTGAATAGTTCAGTTGTTTCTCTGTATTCGGGTGACGGAAAACAACACATTCATTTCAAATATGTGAGAATGAGATGGCTTGCATTTGGCTCCTCCTACGGGCCAACACCTCCAAAAGCAATTATAGTGAATTCCCAAATACAAATCGACTTTAATATCCCCTTAAGACTTTTACACAAGATCTGCTATCAGATTCCAATACGTAATGTTGAAATAATATTGCTTTGTCAACTACAACAATAAAACAAACATACAATGTTATCAGTTTATGTCATATTTATTTATCAGTTGTATACTCTGCGATTATACACTTGCTACAAAGTAGCATTCAGAAAATACATCAATTAATTAAAATTGAAATGAACAACTATTCACAGTGCCGATAAATATCTCAGCAAAAACTGCTAATATAATAGTGTAAATCGTAACATCATCTTCAACAAAAACTTATAAATAATCCAACAATCCAATTCAACATCAGATTTCAATAAGTTAAATATTGGAAGAATATTGTTTTTAAAACTACAGTAATAAAATAAATCCACAAAGTTATTTCTTTGTATTAAATTTATTTATCAGTTATAATTCTGTGATTATACTCTTCTGCAACATACCATTCAGAAAATTGATCAACTAATTAAAATTGAAATGAATACCGTTCACAGTGCTGATAAATATTCTAACCAAAACTGCTAATAGTACAGATAATAGATACATCATCTTCGTCGAAAACTTCCACATAATCCATATAATAATCCACTGTAAAATGTAGTACCTATTAAATATTTAGGCACACTATATATTATAGTAAATAATTTACCATCACCTCAGTCTCAATTCTAAAATAAGGATTTTATATTGCTATCATACAAGGGACAACCTAATTACACACGAAATACGTCGACTTTATTTTTAGTTTAGATTTTAAAAGTGCGTATGTCATGTCTTCATACTTTAAACAATAATAATAATAGTGAAATGAAATAAAAATAAACTTCAGAACGCCATATTGCTGCTGTCAGAAATTGTGATTCTTCAGAAGTAATAAAAGTACGCATGCGCTAGCAACAATTTTAAAATTTACTACTGTGACCCGTTCAATGACTACAGGCGCTAGCCATAAGCTCTAGCGGTATTGGCTTCCAGCGACGTAACTCCCTGAACGCACGGAATGTTTAGAATCTGGAGACAATTTATAACGCCTCCAATACTGGATCTTGAGGGCTAGAAAATAACTGTAGTTGTATGCGACACGACAATACAAGTCGTCACGACCCCAAATCTGCACCTTTTAAGAATACTGATTAAACTTGGTAGTTTACGAAATACTGGTAAAGTTTGATTTTTTCACTAACGAAAACCACTACCGGTCTACTGATTTCACTGAAAATCCTAATCAGTAAAGACCGGACACGCGCGGCCGATGACTAATCGCCCACGGGTGCACTACTGAAATTTTGTATTTTTAAAGTGTTTAATTTTATTTATATAAGTGGATAACAAATGGGTGTTGATCTATACAATACAAAATACATGATTATTTGTTCATTTTATTGTTCAAATCCAGTAAACTCTCCGTACTTTATTTATCTTATGAAATATAATAAATTTTAAAAAGCCCTCACGTTCTGCCTACGCCGATGAAGAAAGGAATTTAAGAGTAAAAACGACTTTTCTGCTGCCCGTTTTCTGGACGAGAGCACCACCATATGAAGTGCTATTCAGTAAATGCGTGATGTTATACATCATTTCTTTTGTCCGTCGTAATTTCAGCCTTATACGTCCGGTCTGTACTAATCAGATTTCAAGAGAGATTATATTCCTAAATATAAGATGTGGAGTTGATAGCTTGAGCCGTTTGCCCGCTATCGCGGTGAGATACACACAGAGGAAAACTATTCCTGGAATATTGTCCGAATTTTGAAGCTTTGCAATTATTTTGAGTATGCAATCTCGGTACACAAAGTGCTGTTTTTTTTTTAGGAAGTATTGTTCAAAAAAATGTCTCTCGCTCTCTCTCTCTTTCTGTGTGTGTAACCACGATAGCAGTCAAGCGGCTGTAGATATGAATTCCAAATTTTGTATTTACGAGTATAATTTCCCTCTTGAGATCTGATTAGATTTTCAGTAAAATCGACAGACCGGAAGTAGCAGTTTACTTCAGTGAAAAAATCGAATTTTGCCAATATTTTGTGAACTACTAAGCTTAAACAAATTTATAAAGAATTCATATGTACTCAAAATTAAATTTGAGAATTTTATTAAAAAAGTTTTTCCAAATTTTTACCTGAAATAGGTGTTTTACTCTTATCGAAAATCAGTTTTTTGCGAATATTTCGCAAGTCATGCCTTTTAGGCAGGTGCGTTACGAATATGAAATATGTCGTAAATTATGCATTCTATATATATTTGTCAAGAGTACAAAAGTATTTAGAGCTAGATTTGGGATATTTTTTGTATAAAAAAATTCTTAAAATTTGGACTTGAAGTAACACACTTACGGGTTTATTTTTCGGATTATTTTTCTATGATAAAAGTATTTAAAACAATTCAGAACAACTTATATATAATTTGAAACGCTTGTAAGTATAAGAAAGTCGTGTGGCGGCCACACCTCATTTTTTATTTTTTCATACGTAGTGTAAGAGCTCGAGATTTTTGCATATGTCCACGTTTTGAAACGAGTGAAAAGACTAAGAATATTTCGTTTCTCTTTGTTTATTTACGGTATTTTACTTTGGCTAATGACTTACGCGTGACAATAGTTTAAAATTCCAGGATCACATGTTTGATGGTGCCAAGAAAGAATTAAAACGCCTTTTAAAAACTTAAGAGAAAATGCTGTAATTGGGGCTAATAATATGTTTTTAGTTTTAGTCAGTCAGTCCAAATAAAAGTGCTAGAGTTAAAAGAGTAAAACCCACCATTTTAGGCGTCCTTTGTTCCAGATCCATTTTCACTCAAGCACAAAATCTGTCAACTTTGAACCTACCCTCTATTCAATATGACTCAGCCTGTATTGATAGGTAAATATATTACCAAGACATATTTTGCATACAACTTTGACAATGAATTGTGTATTATAAATTTTATTCGAAAGTATTATATTAACATTCAAAATTAAAAACAGCAGTACATGGGGTTTCATTATTATCTATTGTATATAAATATTAAATAATCATAATCAGAATTTAAAATATTTGAAAGATATTTTAAATTCAGTAAAGACGTATAAATATAATCTTAGCCCACAAATAATATAAAATAAAATGTGTCTGTTAAATCTTCTTGCTTGTAAATGCGCTTGTATGTACAAAACACAACAAAGGCGCATCAGTTCTATTTCACGTTTTTTGTCCACATGTATATTTTTTATTTGAAAGACTATTCTTCTGTATGTCCGACAGTC
Source organism: Amphimallon solstitiale (assembly GCA_963170755.1). Lineage (NCBI taxonomy): Eukaryota > Metazoa > Arthropoda > Insecta > Coleoptera > Scarabaeidae > Amphimallon > Amphimallon solstitiale. Next base: position 22,254,437 of record OY720685.1, read on the forward strand.
AGGTATATAAGAAGTATATCGTCGTTTTATTTGAAGTAGAAATTAAAATAGCAACCTAGATCTTGTTACATTCAACTATTTTCCGTGAGAGAGCGCCACGAATATTGTAACAAAACTTATAGTAGCGCCCTCCATCTTGGTGCCTTGTTTCCAAACTAACGCCGAACGCCTAACGGTCGTTTCCAAAATATGTTGCCAATAATTATCATTACAACGGCTATCTGCAATCTCCCTTATTTGTGGTTTTAGTGAATATTGAACACAATGCAAGCACTATTTCACCAAAGCAAACATTTTCACATACTTATGCTACGTACACACGAGACACTTGTGTCTAGAGTGCTCTACTGCTTGTTCACACGTCAGTGTAAATTTTTGTGTAGAGTAATGTCTAGAGCAGTTCAGTAGATTGAAGTTGCTACACTTCTCTAGCATGAGTTTACACGCGTAATAAATGTGAGAATTATATAGACACCTCTGTGCACTGTGAAAAAATTATTTACACTTCCACACTGCATAAGTACATAAATAAATAATGACGAGAATAAGGTGTCGGTTTGCGGCCGCAGTCATTAATTGTGTTGTAAAAAAGCGCAAGAAAAGGAAAAGGCGAAGGTGTTGGGTGAAAGAGTGGATTGCAAAGAGAAACAAATTTGGTGCATTTTCCCAACTACTATGCGAATTAAGGTTGCAAGATTCAGAATATTACAAAAATTTTCTTCGAATGTCTGATACGGATTTCAATTTTCTATTACAAAAGGTGACGCCAAAAATAGAAAAACAAAATACAGTAATGCGTTCTGCAATATCAGCTGCTGAGAGACTAGCCGTAACTTTGAAATTTCTAGCAGGAGGTGAGTTTCATACATGATACAAAATGTTATTAAATACTTTTTTTAATCTTTATACAATCAGGTGAAAGCTATCATACATTAATGTATTTGTTCCGAATACCCGTTTCAACAATTTCGACAATAATTCCAGAGTGTTGTCAAGCCATCTATGACGTTTTGAAAGAAGATTATTTAAAGGTAGGTTCTTCTATACTTTGAATTGGAATAGTAAACTGTTAAAATTAAAATGAAACTATTAACGTGCAAAACAGTAAATAAACACATTTATTCAGCAAAGAAATACAAAAACTCTTCAAAATCCTATTACACAGAAACAATACAAATGAACATTTAATTTAATAATCATTCAAATTATCATCAAAATTCTCATAGTAACTCGCCGTTGACGGACATCTTGATATTGATATGTCCAGAAGATCTTGCTGGGAGCTTGAAGATGTGGACATGGAAGGCGAAGGCAAATTTAGAAGACCAATATCACTTACTAAATGATTTGGTTTGGGATTATTTATTGTAACTCCCTCAAACAATGCTTCATCATAATCTGTAACTTCTAAAATGATGCCTTGGATTTTTCTTTTCAATTTTCTTTTACTACTTTCCGAATGTAAATTTCGTAAAGCGGCAGCGACAAAATCGCCAAAAATTTGCTCGTCATCATTTTGCTTGCTCATCTCCATTAGAGCCCTGTTGAGTAGATCATCTTCTTTATTTGATGTTTGTTTTTTACCTTTGCCCTTGGGGGCGGTACGAGACGTGCTTGGTGCACCAATTATTTGGCTCATTGTTTCTGTTGTTTCATCAGAACTAGTTTCTGTTTGACTTTGTGTGTCATCCAATTCCTATAATAAAAAAAATGTTTTGATACAGTTTTTCATAATTTACAGATGCCTAATTCAAGCAGAGAATGGCTAGAGTGTGCGCGGCAGTTTCAATACAAATGGAATTTTCCAAACTGCATTGGGGCTCTAGATGGAAAACATATTGTCATACAGGCGCCACAAAATAGTGGCAGTCACTATTTCAATTACAAGGGCAATCACAGTATTGTTTTGATGGCTTCAGTAGATGCCAACTATAAATTTCTTTACATTGATGTTGGCTGCAACGGTCGTGTATCTGATGGAGGCGTATTTACAAATTGTACATTATCGAAAGCATTGGAGGAAAATCGTTTAGATATTCCTCATGCAAGAACACTCCAAGGGAGAACTAAACAAGTGCCGTTTGTGATAGTAGCTGATGATGCCTTTGCAATGAAACCATATATCATGAAACCTTATGCATATAGAAACCAACCAGGCCCAAATCGTGTGTTCAACTATAGACTCTCAAGAGCAAGAAGAGTAGTCGAAAATGCATTTGGACACATTGCAAACAGATTTCGAATTCTGAGAAAACCTATAGAACTATGCCCTGCAAAAGTAATCAAAATCGTTTCGGCCATATGTGTTCTGCCACAGCCGTCTTTACTTACAAGCCATGAAGTTAAATTTGGCAACACCGCCTAGTTGCCCTCAAGTGGGTCTACTCGTGGACTTTAGCAGGTGCTGAAAGTGAGATAGATTAACCGCGTACCTAATCTAAAATAGGTTTTTTGGTAGGTAATTCTTTCTTTAAATTTAGGTAGGTAAGTATAATGTGACAAAGAAAGGATGTATAAAAGGGAAACGTATAAAAAACATCATTAATATTTCAACATTTTTAATAATATTCGCTAATTGTTCAAAGTGATAATTTTCTCGTTTGACCACTTTTTTTGGTGACATACACTATTTTTATTTCTGCTATAATTATTTAACACTATATTGCTCATTGGTGTTCCACATTCACATACAACATTAAAATCAATATAAAAGTTATCAGACTTTATACACTTTTAATTGCTAATGAGGTTAATATCTTTTGATGATTATTTTTGCTCAAGAATTGTTTTTCAATTTTTATATTTTTTGTTATAAAAGCAAATATTGCACATAAGTGAAAATACAAATAACCTACTTCATCAGTCCTCCTCTCTGCAGATAACCACAATAAGCATCACCAAACAAAGCACCATTACTTTTCACTGCCAAATTTGTACTATTCACACACTTAATTTTAATTTTAATTGAATAAACAGCATAACCACTATGTATGCTTGTAATATTCAGCGTTTATACAAAAATCACTGCATAAACTACCTAGATATATCTTGCTAACAAATTTTGTAATAGAGACCAACGAGTCAACTTACGGGTTTCAGGTAACACCCACATAATATTTGATGCTAATTCGGTGTTATTAACGTAAACTGTACCTATACACTATTTATTAATAACGATACTTGAAACCATTTTTACACTTTCACCTTCCTTGTCTTTATATGACTCAAATTGTTGAATTTCACCTTCATCAAAATGTTTACAGCAAACCACTGAATTCCCTGTGGTGACGAAATTTTCTCTATTAATTGCTCGTAACCACTTTTTACGTAAGTAATTTTCCTTTGAAAATGAAAAGGTTGTTTGTAGATCTTCCTGTTCAAGTGTATGTTGTAGTTCGATTTACACAATGGGAAACAGCACAATCATGGCATCTAAAACATCACACAGTTGTAAAAAAATGAACAGAACTAGTAAATGTATATTGTTCTTACCTTCTCCAAATGTATTTGTTAATCAAACTTATAAACAGCAAACAAATGATTGCAAAGAACGTGTTGACACTTTGAGGTTATCTTTAATACTGTTATCGGCCACATTTACGAAAATATGAATTGTTTACCCATAGGCACTTGCCGAGATTGATTTTAACTTTGTAAATACTTCTTCTCAAATGTTTTTGATTCAAACTCACGTAAACTTTAGCTAATAAACGTGACATGCATATCATATGCACATGGTCTTACATAGAAGGAGACCCACACAGGCAGTTGCCAAATCTCCAACTTCATGGCTTGTAAGTAGAGACGGCTGTGGTTCTGCACAATTTCCTCCTAACGCGAAGTACAAAACAAATATATGCAGGCCCAGGCAGCTTTGACAGCGAATGTGACGAAGGTGTTGTTGTTAATGGTAGTTGGCGCCAGGAAGGAATGCCTTCTGGGACTTTGTTTCCATTGCAGCCATTACAAGCTCATAATTATGGCCAATATTGTAAAGATATACGAACTGAATTCACGGAATATTTTTGTACGCCAATACAGATATATATATAAAATATTGTATTCTTGAAAATATACAAATAAATAAAATTGACTTACCAAACTTCCTTGGGTTTTATTGCACGTCATAGTCCCTACCAAAAATTTTAGTGCACTAAAGAACTCCCAATTTGATGTAAAAACCACATCATCTACCCCTTCTCCAGATTTTTTTTTCTTTATTTTTCTCATTTCGTTATTCATCTGAGTTCTTAAATTATGCAATTTTCTGGTAACCTCGGGGCAAGGAGCACCAAAGTATTCTGCAATTTTTGCTGTAGCAGCATTTTTTTTTGTTCTATCTCTGTAAATAGTAGATGACGTGTCCCACAACTCGGGACTCGCTTCTAATAATTCAATTAGTTTCTTTGTATTTTCTTTAGTCCACAAAGCGGACTGGATATTATTATTATTACTCATTTTAATAATAATAATAAATGATAATGAAAATATAATAAATGATAAAATATCTGTTAAAGTGTACAGCACTCTAGCAACTAGTTTCAACTCGTTGGTAGATCCACACCTTGTCTCGACACTAAAGGAAATCGTGTTCAGACTGTAGTGTATGTTGTGTCTACAGCGATGTAGCGACATCAAGTGTATGATCTAGCGACACTGCTCTAGGTGGTGTACATACGAAGACACTCAATCTAGAGATCTAGTCTAGACACAAGTGTCGACAATTTAGTGTCTCGTGTGTACGTATCATTACTGTGTCTTACATATATACCTTTATACGTAAAACGTATATGTATATATGCATGTGTTTGAGATACACACATACATTAAGTGCCATTGTCGCTAATCGAACGCACAGACACCGGTGTTTCGACCTATGAGGTCTCATCAGTGTGCGTGGAGATTCTCGACAATAGCTTCAAGACTTAAATCGCTGCCTATGTCATTTTTGCATGTTAAATGTAGTGAGAGTATCACAGCGACATCTAACACCCAAAAGATGACACGGAAAAAAGCGATGGCTTCTGACAGCATGTTCTGCTATACAGAGGCCTGTATGTTAATAGTGTATCTCGTGTAATAGAGCCATAGGTGGCGTCACCAATCAAATCGAAAATGAAAAGTGTGAACACATGGATGTTAAAACTAACATCAAGCAGTAAATAATTACTGTCTTACATATATACCTTTATACGTAAAACGTATATGTATATATGCATGTGTTTGAGATACACACATAATATATACCTTTATACGTAAAACGTATATGTATATATGCATGTGTTTGAGATACACACATAAAGGTATATATGTAAGACACAGTAATTATTTACTGCTTGATGTTAGTTTTAACATCCATGTGTTCACACTTTTCATTTTCGTTTTGATTGGTGACGCCACCTATGGCTCTATTACACGAGATACACTATTAACATACAGGCCTCTGTATAGCAGAACATGCTGTCAGAAGCCATCGCTTTTTTCCGTGTCATCTTTTGGGTGTTAGATGTCGCTGTGATACTCTCACTACATTTAACATGCAAAAATGACATAGGCAGCGATTTAAGTCTTGAAGCTATTGTAAAGTAAAGATGTGTGTTACGGAACGCACTCACAGATGCGTAATGACGAACGTCATGATATACATCTCCCAGATGACATAATTGTATCCATCTTGTATTTATGTTAAATAAATATTTAGCAACGTTTATTATTGTTTCATTAAACGTTACATGGTGTCAGAAGTGGTTTTTGTACATACAAAATGACTGAACCGAGTACTGAAACAAAAAGTTATGCTGCACATGGCTTACGTCCGCCAAAAAACCTAATAATAGAAGGCGATATGGCAAAATTGTGGCCTGAATGGGTTCAACAGTTTAAATGGTACGCAACGGCAGTACAGTTAGATAAATTGTCCCAAGAAATGAAGGCAGCAACTTTAATGACTATAATGGGTCCCGAAGCAATAACCATATTTAATACTTTTGGATTGTCGGAGGCTGAACAGAAAGACATAGATATAATTATTTCTAAGTTTGATGAATATTTCAAGCCCAAAATAAACATCACATATGAGAGATACAAATTTAACATAATAAAACAAGATCAATCGGAAAGTTTTACTGAATTCATAACCAGAATCAAAACACAAGCAAAGAAATGTAGTTTTGAAGCATTACATGATAGTCTCATAATGGATAAGATCATTGTTGGAATTAAATCAGACACCCTTCGAGAGAAACTACTTGTCGAAGCTGATTTAACATTGGACAAAGTAATTGCAGCGTGCATGTCAACAGAACAGGCAACAAAGCAACTTAAAGCCATTCAAGAAAATCAGCATACAAAAGCAGTGGACATCATAAAATCAAAAGATAAGTATCAATCCAATGTCAGACAAGAAAACACAGATAATAAAACTTTTTATTGTAGTAGGTGTGGAACGACTCATCAAAAGAAAAATTGTCCAGCATACCGGAGAACTTGTGGTAAATGCAAGAAGAAAAATCATTTTACTAATATGTGTAGAATGAAGAAAAGAAAAGAAGTCAATGTTATAGAAAACACTGAGGAAAAAGTTTTATATATTAGTGCAGTAGAAAATAATATAGTCACCGGAGCAGTAATTACTGGCTGGACTGAAAAGGTAAAAGTGGGTCATAATACATTCACAGTAAAACTAGACACAGGTGCACAGTGCAATGTGATACCCAGCACACTAGCAAAAATGCATGAGGTTCCAATAAAGTCGTCAATGACTAAAAAACTAATAGCATATGGAAATCATCAGATTGATGTGACAGGTGAAGTAATGCTTGATTGCAATATAAAAGATATAAGTAAAATAATCCATTTCAAAGTAGTTAGTCACAACATAACACCAATACTAGGAGTAGACTCGTGCATGGAATTTAATTTAATTGCAAGAGTAGATGAAGCCATTCCTAATGAAATATACACAGGTCTAGGTTGTTTAAAAGGATTTGAGTATGAAATAGATATTGTACCTAACCCTAAATTTGAGATAAAACCTTGTCGAAAAATACCACATGCATTACGTGAGGAGGTCAAACAGGAATTAGCAAATATGCAAAAATTAGGTGTAATTATTCCTATTAAAGAGCCAACTCCCGTAGTCAGTCAGATGGTTCTAGTATATAAAAATAATAAATTGCGTATATGTATGGATCCATCGAATTTAAACAAAAATATTCTTCGACGACATTATCCACTGAAAACAGTTGAGAAAATATCTTCAAGAATAAAAGGATCAAAATATTTTACAATACTGGACTGTAATAAAGGTTTCCGGCAACTTCCTGTAACTAAACGTACAGAAAAATACTTGGTGTTTGCAACGCCTTGGGGAAGATATGCAATGAAACGTGTTCCATTTGGTTTGTGTTCAGCACCTGAGATATTTCAAGAAGTTATGAGTACACTTCTCAAAGATATAGAAAATACAGAATCGTCCATGGATGATATACTTATTCATGCAGAAACACAAGAAAAATTAAAGAATATTACAGAAAAGGTAATTAAAAAATTACAAGAATCGGGTCTAAAACTAAACCGTGACAAATGTAAATTTGAAAAAACCGAAGTTAAATTTCTAGGACACATACTGACAGATAAAGGTTTGAAAGCAGATCAAGACAAAATTCAAGCAATACAGGATCTAGGAGTACCACAGAATAAAAAGCAACTACAAAGATTGTTAGGCATGGTTACCTACCTCAATAAATTCATACCAAATTTATCGGAAATTACCGAACCGATAAGACAATTGTTGAAAAAAGACAATGAATGGGTTTGGACGGATAATCAACAGAATGCATTTATGGAAATTAAGAAAGCATTGACCAATCCACCTGTACTGGGTTACTATGATGTAAATGCTGAGGTAACGTTGTCCGTCGATGCTAGCTCAAAATGCCTTGGAGCAGCGTTATTGCAAAATGGTCACCCGATCGCTTATGCAACAAAGGCTTTAACACAATCGCAGCAAGCTTACCCTCAAATTGAGAAGGAAGCATTAGCTGTAAGGTTTGGCTGTCAGAAATTCCATGAATATGTTTATGGGAAACGACTAGTAATCGAGAGTGATCATAAACCTCTTGAAACGATCTTCAAAAAATCTATAATGTCAGCACCCCCGCGACTACAAAGAATTTTGCTGGACGTATGTCAATATGCACCTCAATTAATTTATAAAAAGGGTACAGACATACCAATAGCAGATGCATTAAGTAGAGACTGTGTGATAAATTCAAACCACATTGAAGAAGAGGAATTAGAGGTACAAGTGATATTACCGATATCACCAGAAACTAGTGCAAGTCTAGTGGAAGCTACTGCAAAAGATGAAGAATTACAAGAATTAGTAGAAGTTATTAAAGATGGTTTTCCAGAAGATCTTACAACAATAAACGCAAACATAAAACACTACTTAAACTTTAGAGATGAACTGTCCTATTACAAAGGCCTTATATTTAAAGGTAATAAAATTGTAATACCTCAATCCAAGATACCACATATGTTGTTGAATATGCATACTGGTCATTTAGGTATCAACAAGTGCCTAAATAGAGCTAGACAGTTACTATACTGGAAAACACTATCAAGGGATGTAATCGAATATGTTGAAAAGTGTTCAGTTTGCCAGCGAACACAAAGAAACAACATTAAAGAACCGATTATCAATAAAGAGGTCCCATCCTTGCCTTGGCAAATAGTGGGCAGTGATTTATTTCACCATAACGGCGATGATTTCTTGATTGTCGCTGATAGCTATTCAGGATACTTTGAAATGAAAAAACTACGACAAACAACGTCAAAGCAAGTTGTTGCAACGTTAAAAACATGGTTTGCAATACATGGAATCCCGGAGGTCTTTCAAAGTGATGGCGGACCCCAATATACATCGTCCGAGTTTAAAGATTTTGTCAGAGCTTGGAATATTCGCCATCAAATTTCTAGTCCAAGATTTCCGAGAGCCAATGAATTCTCAGAGAGGTTTGTTCAAACTGCAAAAAACTTATTAATTAAAAGCAAAATGGATAATACAGATTTGCAGTTAGCATTGCTAAACTTCAGAAATACGCCTCGGAATGATAAACTTAAGTCACCAAACGAAAGATTGATGAGTAGAATAACACGATCAACATTACCAGCACACAATAAACTGTTACGACCAAAGGTAGTGCAAGGTGTTAAAAAAGAATTGAAGAAGTTAAGAGACAAACAAAAAAGATATGCAGACAAAGGAACTAGGGAACAAAAGATATTACTACCAGGAGAAAATATACGAATGAAGATAGAAAAAAGAAACTGGGCGCAAGGAACAGTATTAAAGGCAGCTGCAGAACCACGATCATATATTGTAAAAACAGAGAAAGGCGAGTATAGAAGAAATAGTGCACATTTACACACAACTAAAGCTACAATAAAACAGCCAATAGATGTCATACCTAAATTAGCTACAGAGCCAGATAAAGATATGCCCAATTTATCAAATAACTTAGGCAATCAAGTACTTGAAGAGAAGTGTCATGACAGTGATGCAATACCGCCGAGTCAGCCAGTGATTACTCGCTCAGGTCGAGTGGTAAAACCTATTTTTAAACTAAATTTGTAACATTAGTATTAACAGATAAAAAGGGGGATGTAAAGTAAAGATGTGCGTTACGGAACGCACTCACAGATGCGTAATGACGAACGTCATGATATACATCTCCCAGATGACATAATTGTATCCATCTTGTATTTATGTTAAATAAATATTTAGCAACGTTTATTATTGTTTCATTAAACGTTACAGCTATTGTCGAGAATCTCCACGCACACTGATGAGACCTCATAGGTCGAAACACCGGTGTCTGTGCGTTCGATTATCGACAATGGCACTTAATGTATGTGTGTATCTCAAACACATGCATATATACATATACGTTTTACGTATAAAGGTATATATGTAAGACACAGTAATTATTTACTGCTTGATGTTAGTTTTAACATCCATGTGTTCACACTTTTCATTTTCGTTTTGATTGGTGACGCTACCTATGGCTCTATTACACGAGATACACTATTAACATACAGGCCTCTGTATAGCAGAACATTCTGTCAGAAGCCATCGCTTTTTTCCGTGTCATCTTTTGGGTGTTAGATGTCGCTGTGATACTCTCACTACATTTAACATGCAAAAATGACAGGCAGCGATTTAAGTCTTGAAGCTATTGTCGAGAATCTCCACGCACACTGATGAGACCTCATAGGTCGAAACACCGGTGTCTGTGCGTTCGATTATCGACAATGGCACTTAATGCATGTGTGTATCTCAAACACATGCATATATACATATACGTTTTACGTATAAAGGTATATATGTAAGACACAGTAATTATTTACTGCTTGATGTTAGTTTTAACATCCATGTGTTCACACTTTTCATTTTCATTTTCACATACTACTCTGATTTATTTATCGTATGGCTATTAGACACATTAAAGTACAGTACAACATAGAATATATACACAGAAAGTATGAGACAATTTAAAAGGCTACACATCTAATTTATTTATGTAGTCTATCGACTGTGGGGTCGCTATCATGAAATCCTCAGGTCTTCCACTGTATGATTCTGTGATATGTCTGATGGTTTGGGTTTCTCCGTAATCGCAGAGGGTAGACGGTTGCTTGTCCCATTTGTGTAGAGAGTATGCACATCTGCCATGTTGGGTTCTAATTCTATTAAGCGTGGCCCATGTTTTACGTGGTAGATCGAAACCCGGCGGCTTGTGTGTGATGCACGGCATATCATTGTTTTGTTGTGCGGTCCATTCTTGAGTCCATGCTTCGGCCAGATTGAACCCACTTTCCACATCCATCTTTGTCGTTCTTGTTGGGGGTCGTCTAGACGGAAGTCGATTAAGGTTGGCGTCTTCGACATCCTTATGGATGGGTAGATTTCCATTGTTCACGCTCTTTTTGTATTCGTTCGTAAGAATGTTTTTTCGTCGCAGTTGTGGGGGTGGGATGTGACTTAGGACTGGGAGCCAATGTGTGGGAGTTGGTTTGATGACACCAGCAATCATTCTCATGGTGTTATTTAGCTGTGCATCTATTTTATGTACATGTGGGCTGTTTAACCAAACTGGAGCGCAGTACTCAGCAGCCGAAAAGACAAGACCCACTACTCTGATAATCTAGTGTTTTGCTACTTAAATATTTCGAAAATAGTTTACACTAATTGTTAGGAGCAAACATTTTCACATACTACTCCAACAGCTTAGTGTTCACACAACAAAATATTCACGTATAATAATAAATCTTTAATGGCGCTTAACAATCCGATTAAGGCAAACATTTTCACGTAGTACCTTAATGGTTAATTCCACACCATTAAAAACATTTTTAATTAATAATGAAAAGCAAAAATTTTTAACAAAGTAAATTCATTTAATTATACAGAGAGATCGTAAGAGGTTCACCGTGCAGCTTCATATAGTCATGGTATATTTGCCGCATATATCATATTCTGTATTTCGTCGGTGCGACATCTACTATCTTACGTATGAACTACTTTCAAGAATTTTTGTCAAGTTTACTTGTTTTAATAACTCAAGAAATACATTCGATAATTAATTTATTAAAAATAATTTAATACAAAGATCGATATTGCATATGGTAGAAAGCACGAAACAATCGACCTTCGTCATCAAAATCCATGATGTAACAGTTGTAGTACGTCAATGTTAGTATTGTGATCGACGAATAAAATTTACGATTTCTGAAGTTTACTTTGAGGTTATATTTGCAGCAAAATTTACCAAATTTTCTGAATGTAAATTAAATACTTTTTGATAAAGTAAAACAATGTATTCTGTGAGTATAATGAAATAAAACTACATCTTGAATTCACCATTCCACTTAATAAATAGTAAAAATAAAAAATCAAATTCTTCGTAATTTTCTTCTAGTGATTATTTGTTAATACTGAAGACTTAAACAATGGTTATATAAAATGTATATTTTAGGAAGCAAACTTTTTCAATAATTCTTCATTGTTTAAAATATCTTTTTAAACCTGACTTCAATTTATATTAATGTCGTACTTTACAATTAACTTGTTTCAAAGGATGTTACAGCTTAACACAAAACTCGTCACTTATCCAAATTTGTAATAAATTATTAATGACAACCCTCTTCAACTTAGGACATACACAAAAAGAAAGTTCCAAATGTTACAGGCAAGTAACAAAATGTAGATATTTATTTTTATATTTGTTTTTTCTTATAATCGGTATAACATTAAGTACAAAATTTAAATCAGTATATGTAGTGAATTTATTATAACATATATTGTACATTTTCTGCTTACATATTTTTATCTTATAAATTTTATTATAAGTAACAATTAAATAAATTAATACATATATGACTTGAAACGAAAATTCTCGAAGTTGTAATGAAAATATACTCAATATTTACATATTCTTATATATTTACCTGACATATTAAATATGCGCCTCACTGTCACATAAGCAAAGAAGAGCACATAAAATAATAACACTAATGGTAATATGTAACTTTTTTTAGTATACCGGACAAAAATAAATACTAATTCGCACAAACAATTTATCACATTATACTACATCATTAATAATTACATGTTATGTATAAACACTAAACTAACTCTAAACGTCAATAATTAGATCATTAACATCTAAAGTACACTCACTCACTATTGTATAATAACTACATATGCCTAAAATATATTATTTCTGTAAAAAAAAGACATTATGTCTTTTTTATTTCAAGTTATGAATTTTCAATTTTACAAATTAATTGTAAAGAATAGTAGATTTTACAGACATTCTTGTTTATTATCACTATTTCTACTGTCTCTAGATTCTGAACATTTATAATAAGTGGTATTACTTCTTCTCTGCCAGGCAACAATTCTCGGTGCCATCATTTTCTGATTTCACTGCTAGTATATCTAAGAGTATTCGTCTAAATTTCAGGTGTCCTCATTTCTGGGTCTGATTCCATATCTTAACTGCATTTTTCCTCATAACCCTGCTCTCCCATGTGCTTATTATAGTATATTTTGGATATTCCCCAAATATACTCTATCGGGTTGAATATGTAGTGATATAATCATAGTTGTACAACTGTGTGCGCCTGGTATATTATGGCTCTTAACCATTCTCTTATTTGACCTTTGTTTCAAGTATTATTAGGGCATTTATGATATAAATGCTATGATAACGTCTAGCGTACACAGCAGTTCATTTTCAAACTAATTTCAGAAATTGTTTCTATCTATTTCACGATAGTAATCAGGATTACTAGTATTTGAATAAAATACTAAAGAGGGACTGTTAATAAAACCATTACATGTACCTGCATAAATGACTATAAACCTAAAACCAAAGCAAAATTTGTATTACTCGACACGTGTCAGTTTTAATGCAGAGTATTACCTCTTGCCGTCAACTTTCAAACACTCTTATGACTATCATCCTGCCATGATCTGGTTACAGTGCCATTTTCAAAAATCCAAGTCTCATCTAAATAGACATATTCCAGTGGACTTTCAGATTGTAAATTATTCATATTTTTATAGAAAATTGGTTCGAGGAAGAACAACATGTGTTTTTTCCTTAATCTTCTCTATGGACAGTATTTCTTATATTCGAAACCAATATCTGCTAGTACTCCACCAAAAGAATCAACAGAGCCATCAAAGATATGATGTTCCCTTAGCAGTGATAATAACGAGCTCATGTAAAGTATTGTTCTAAAAATCACCATTAACATTATAATATTCTTTTTATTTTCAATGAGTTGTATAAGCAACTTAGCGTTTTTATACAGATCGTATCGCGTATTGTTGCTTTTATTGCAGGAGTAATCACATACAGTTTCCTGAAACGTTTTTTTTAGGACTTTGGTGAGCATCATTTTGTTTACGTGTCTTAAAAATACTACTCACAGATTCAACGGAAATACTTAAAGCTTGTGCAATTCTCTAAAATTATAATATTAATATTTATTTGATGTCATTACAACAAATATGTAGGTATACATACCTCTCGCACACTCGTCAACGGTAATAGTTATTCAATTTACGTTTGTATGTATGTAATCAAAGAGCTAATGAGCTCCTTTGACTGACTTAAGCATCGTTAGTTCTAAAAAGAACTTTGAAAGATAATACTACAATAAAATAATAAACATAAACAACAGCAACCACAGAAACCAAAACCTATAATACTGTCAAACAATACTGTCAAATGACAGCAAGAAATTCAAAATCACTAGCGACGTGTAAACGATGTTTCATGTAAGCCAACATCCGATGTTAATATTTTTTGTAAAAGTTGCTAAAATAACGCTAACATTATCATTTTTAATTAATATTAATAATTAAAATAATCCTGTAATTATTATTATATACATATAATATATTATATACCAATGAAATTCTAAATTTAGTAATATATAAAAGGTTTGTTCGAACCTGCAGTTCTGAACGGTTCTAGAACTAGTGCGCATGTCATTTAAGAAAAAGACTGTTCGGACCATGCAGTTCTGGAACTGCAAATTCTGAGAACTGATAGTTCGGTGTTCGGTCTTTCAGAACTAGTAATTCAAGAACCGTTCGGAACGGTTCTAACAGTTCTGAATGATGGGCTAGTATTTGAAATTCTGATAAATCCGGAGCATGCGTAATTGTCATTCGTATCAGCTTTCGCATTTTTCTGGTTATGTTTATCGTATTTATGTTGAACTTTAGAGTTTGGAGTTGTTGTAGGTTAGTTTTTAAGTTATCGTTCAAGTACCTATTTGTTTTTTATTTTAGTTTGTGATATTATTAGAGTATTGGTGTGATTCGGTTCATCAAACCTATTTTTAATTTTTTTTACAGTTTTTATTCACACCCATTATATCAATTTTGTAATAGCAAAGTAAACAGCTATAAGTATGTGACTAAACATTAATTTCTTCAAATGGTGGTTTATTGTTTTAGAAATTACTTCATTGTCTACCATGTTCTTGAGTCTAGCAAGTGATTCTTCCTCTAAGAATAAAGTGAATGTAATGGTACAATTATAGGAACTTGCGAACATGTGAAAAGTGAATTTATAATTATCATATATTCGTAGAGAAACTGACATATTTGTTAAACTTAGACAAAATAGTATTTAATAAACTAAACTTATAATTTTTGGTTCGATGTGTCCCCCTTGAGACTTCAGAGAAATAAAGGGAATTTGTGATATCAAAATATTATATATCCGAACAATCTATTATATGTATGTGTTTGTACCAGCCTGTTACGTCATGAAAATTATAATAAATTCCAAGTTAATGTGACTCCTAGACTTGTGACACAAAACATTCAGTCTGATTGATGTAAGTACCAAATCATGTAGGTATTGCAATTCAAATTACCAAAAAGGCTTCAATTCTCCAAAATCGATTGAAAGACTGTACTACTTCACAGATTAAAAAAAAGAAGAGGAGTTGGCTTTGAACATTGAAAATGTATTATAATATATTTGTTTAAATTCATCATGATTGTTGATTTTATAGTTATGTAATACATGTTTATTAATGTGTGTGTGCATTTGATGCATGTGCCAATTATTAATAACAGCTTGTATAAAAATCCTTGTTTTATTTACCCGGTTTATCAGAAATATCCATTACAAAATTTTGAAAAATGTTCTTCTGAACAACTTCATTATTTTTTAAACCCTGTCGTAATTTTGAGATGTAACATTTAAATGTTCATTACGATTGACATTTGTTCACCAGTTTGGTGTTTTTTTAAAAAATGCAGAAATATCCATAACAAAATTTAGAAAAATTTATTTCTTATAAACAACTTTTTCACTACCTTTTAAATGCTGTCGTAATTTTGGTGGTTAGATGCAGATGCAGTAACATTTAAATGTTCATTACGATTGATATTTGTCCACCAGTTTGGTGTTTTGTAATATATAAATATATTGCTTATATAAAAAATGCAGAATTATCCATTACAAAATTTAGAAAAACGTATTTCATATAAACAACTTTTTCATTACTTTTTAATCCTGTCCCAATTTTAGTAGTTAGATGCATTAGCTATTTAACGTTCATTACGATTGATATTTCTTCCAATAAGTTTGGGGTTTTTTTAATATTACTATTACTAAGTTGGTAGTACAAGTTTCCCTAAAATTCCAATTTTAAAACTGCTTTCATTCAGCAGGCGGATCGGGAACCGATCCCGCTCCAACCGTTCACTTCACAACAGTTGAGTCTTCGGTGGACAGGACCGCTCACCTTTATGTCATCGTCTGTCATCTGGTACTTTTCATTGCTGCCATATGTTACAATTTTACAAATTAAACCGAATAAGCAATAATAATAAATTGTTATTCTGCATTAAGTTTTGGCGTAGTTTTTAGTGTAAGAGCTGGTTTTTCCAACCCCGAATAAAATACTGGGTGAACTCCAATATTATAATACATTTATTTCTGCACAATACCTTTAATTTGTTGTATCTTACTTTTCTAGTAACTTTCTTCAAAATTATGTATTAGGTTGGTCTTGGAATGCATCAATGGCGCATGCGTACAGAATACGCTCACTAGGTGAGCATAGAATTTTTCCGCTCACAAAAATGGCGACCGCTCCTGAACATGTTCAGAGTGAGCGCTCGTTTACTGCACATGATCACTGAACAGTTGCGCAACTGTTGGGTCTGCTGAATGAAAGCATTGTTCGAACCTTCAGGATTTCGAACCGTTCTAGATTTGGCCGGACATGCGCATTATTTTCAGAACTACTAATTCTAGAACGGTTCCGGAACTGTTCAGAACTGGAGGTTCGAACAAACCTAAAGTAATTATGTTCGTTGTTATGAAATTGGCAATGCAGACGTCATTATTTTTCCTTTATGACGGAAGTCGATTGATTGCTGCTTTCTGGTATATAACATTACATATTTAGAAATATTATATCTTCAAAGTAAGATCCTTCATTTTGTAGACACACATGTATACGTCTTTCGAGAAATGAAACCATTTTGGAACATTTCTTCTGTTACAGCTACGAAAGTAAGCCTCAACCAGTGCTGCCGCCACTAGCTCTAAAAACGTACTGAATTTTCGTACTGAATTTACAAAAAACGTACTGAATCGAGAAAAAATTATGCATGACCTTTTTTTTACTCACAAGGGACAATAAAATACAATAAATACATCACTAACATATGTAATGACTTTATTCAACTTTCATAAAATCATAAAATATATTTAATTATAGAAGTATACATATCGAACTACGATGCATATTTAATACATGTGTGTAAAATAATAGACAGTAAATACATAATGAATTTCATAAACAAATTCATACACAATTTACGAAAGAATTTCTATTCTTCTTGTATTCTGTGGTCGTGGGGCTTCGCCTTCTCACACGTTCAATGTTGCAATAATGAAAATTCATGAAGTTGTTTTGACAAAAGGTGACACTCATTTGACAAATGCGAATGTGTTTTGATTAATAGTGAAACACAAAGGACGACAAATCGTGAAAGGTAACCGAAAAACCCTGTAAAATGTTATGAATTATTTTCTATCAAAATTAATATACTCTTCACTAGATTCCCATTGATGGCATCCGATATTGCCAATCAGTTGCTTGGCAAATAATAAATTTTTGACCGTATCTATATTTAAACTATTTCTATACTCCTTTTTTGTAATTGTTGTTAGTATTATATTATTATTATTACATGGATTTAATTTAGTACTGAAACTTTCAAGTTTGTACTGAAATTAGCCCTTTTTGCAAAATGGCGTACTGACGTACTGGATTTGTAAATAGTGTACTGAATTTGGTACAATTGTACTAAAACGGCAGCACTGGCCTCAACAATAAACTTATCTTGTTCTTCCGTAAATGGCATTGTTGATTTCAAGGCAACTTTAAAATTAAACAAAAATGATAATGATACTCGTATAAACACCAAAAAAAATAACTCACAGTAACACCAAAATGTGCCTTGTATTGCATTGAGAAAGAGATTTTCTAATATTCAATTAAACGCAGTAAACTAAGGGGAAAAAGAAACGACAAAAAGCGTATATGACTGACAATGATGTATAAATGATAGAATATTGGATTGACAGCCACTTTAGTGAGGTTATATACAAACTAAATATTCATACTACAACAATGAACGTGTGGCAAACTCGTGCTAAAGTTGATGTATCGATGAAGCGGCACGGTCAATCATTTACGATCTCTCTGTATTAAAATAAAGATAAAACTTCTATGTTTATAATTTTAATAAACAATATTGTTTCAGTTACTTAGTTTGATCATACAATTCTTCAAATTCTTTTTTGTATATGTCCGCCAATTTCATTTAAAATTTCTAAATTAATACAAATAACATTTCCAAATTCTATTTATTAATAAGATATTCCTATCGTTAAAAAAATCAGTAGTTCATTCAGCCCTACTGTATATATGACTATATAGATATACTTCAATCTTCCTTATGAAGAATTTTGAAAAGATGTCGCCGGATCTTCGTTTTAAATTTTACTCTCTCTCTCTCTCCACGGTCTTGTTCTCGCATTATATATCTTTGAACATATGAAGATCGGTACTTTAGCGCCCTCTGAAAAAGGTTCAAAGTACTAACCTTTAATAAAATCTTTGCTTGGTTGGGAATTACTTTGTTTGTATAACTTGTTGGGTATGTACTATCCTCAACAATAATTGATGATTATCCATCCAGGCTTGCACCATAGCTGTTGTTACGATTCAATCCTGGATAAAATAAAAATAACTAGAACAATAATAGAATATGCAATGTCAAATTACCTTTTACGAAGTGAAAGATTATAATTATTTTATATCTTACATCAATGAGTATGAAGGCTAAAATTCTGCATATATAACACAATAAAATCCATAAAGATTTCAAGCAATTGCAATTACACGGGGGTAAATGAAAAATTAAGTAGTAGAAATACAAATAAACTAGTTTTGTTTGATAACCCCAGCGTAACTTTAATTATTAGGAATTACTATTATTAAAAGTAATTTTTAAAATGGCAGGTAAATACAACTTGAAGAAACGTCCATATACAGACCACGTGTAGGCAGTACTTACTATATTGATAATTATCAAGAATGTAAATGTATAATGAAAGTTGCTGGGACTTCCCTGATGAGATGAGGTATTGTGGGTGTAAAAGCAGGATCAATTATAACACTCTTGCAATAAGAAGGATGGTGTTTCTATTATAATAATAAATTTATTGTATCAATAAGGAGATTTACATACTATTTACACAATAAATGAAGTAAAAATGTGATGATAACGTCAATACAGGTAATCAAAGGACCAATTTATATCATTGACATTGTAAAATGCTTCTTGAAAGAGAATGTGCTTTATTTTCTCTTTAGATACGAAAGTAGAAAAATGTCTCCACATAATTTTGGCTTTGTTAAATAATTACCAGAGACAATGTTGTACTGAAGTGGCTTTTATCCTAGGAAATGTGGGATGCGCAGCAAATGGTTATGAGGGGTGGAGACTTCTGTAATCTCACCCCTAGTCATCAGATGTGACTGCTTTTTCAAAGCCCTCCTTAGTTGGTGCAGAATATGTGTCTAGGCTAATGGACTTATCATAAGCTCTCTGAAGAGAAGTTTGCAGTGGATAGTTTGTGAAACACAGCCTTCTTCTGCAGAATAAACACCTCTTCTGCATAAGCCTACTTACCCCATATTTGATAATAACTCAACCCCATTGTAGATATGTGATTTGATAGTTCATAGTATGTCATTATTCCAATAGGCTATCATTTATAAATCTGATACGTCTAATTGCATAAGCACCAGAAGCCAAGTGTTTGACTAATTCACGTATGTGCAGCTTCCATGTTAATCTTGTGTCTAGTGTAATATCAAGGAATTTTCTATTCGTATGTTTGATCTACGTTTACTAGTAAAGTAAATTGTCTCACATTTATCCTGGTGAAGTGATAAACGATTGGCTGTGAACCATTTAAATGTCTAAATTCTGAAGATACCAAAATCATAAAATGTGATGTTTATAGTGCATTTTCTTTGCAAAACGTACTACATTACTAGTTTATTGCCTCACATAAACCAGTCAAGTTGATGAAACCATGCAAAGCAACTTAATAAATGTTGTGGTTCGGATAGCTTTTAATTACTTTTTCTTGTTTTACATAACATATTGAGTCATATGAAATACATAGAAGACTGTTTTAGACATACCTGTTGAACACATAGAAGAAAATGAGAATAACCCAAACTCTAAACCCGAAATAGACTGACATTTCTTGTAGGTATTTAATAAAAATGCTTTAAATGATACTGTAAATGCTGTTTGGTATTGGTTCCAAATTCACAAGTCACATTTGTAATCAAATTCCTTCAGATGTTTGGTTTTTATCAGCCTTATTCATAATCATCACCTTAATAGGGTGTTAGTATGCTACTAGTTAGTAGCTACTAACATCCATCCTACTAAGACGCTATTAATTTACCTTATTCATAAACGCTTACTTAGTGGCTACTAAGGCCCGGTTGTTCAATGTTAGTTCAATGTAGGTTTATTGTTGAACTTGGTTTAATAACAAGTCATGCGTTGTACAATTCCAGCTCAAGTGCAAAACCAAGTTCAATACGTAGCTCAAGTAAGCGACCGATTTTGTTGGTTTAAGGTTAGCTCAATACAGGTTCAGCAATATTTTGTTTATGTTATGAGAAATTATAACCTCAATTACGAACAGCTATTATTTTAATATTGATATAAAATGGCCGGAAATATTGGCAATAAAGACAACCATTGATGGATTAATGGACTTCTATAGAATAATTAAAAAATATAATTTTCTTTATTATTTATGCATTAAATTGCACTATAAACATCACATTTTATGATTTTGGTATCTTCAGAATTTAGACATATACCTCCGGATCTTAACTTGCATTTATTTGAAGACTTTTTTGCATTACTTGAGATATTTATTTTGGATAAATGTTTTACTGGTAGGCGACTTTATCCTGCCGAATTATGCGGATCCTACGAATGCTGATGCCAAATTGAATTCATTCCTGCTATTTCAAACATCTACAAATCTTATTCAATTTAATTATGTCTTAAATCCTCACGGTCGAATGCTTGATTTGGTATTATCAAACTGTGAAATTGGAATAAAACGTGACTCACTACCACTTGTCTCAGAAGATACTTATCATCCTGCTTTGAGTATAAGTTTCACATATAGATCAATTTCAAAATGTCCAGCTTTTATATCTAATCATAACAAAAGATACAATTTTTATAAAGCCAATTACAATAATCTTTATTCAGATTTCTTACATGCTGACTGGTCCATTCTAAAAAGTTGTACTGATGTTAACGAGGCAGTACATGAGTTTTCTGGAATAATTTATGGCATTCTCGACTTGTCGGTGCCTAAGTCAGTTGGAAGTTCTAATTCTTTAAAATACCCGCCATGGTTCACTGTTGATATAAAGAATGAATTATCAGTTAAGAGGTATTATCATGTAAAGTGGAAAAAAACCGGTGACATGTATTTTAGACGAGAATTTGAGAGACTACGCAAAATAGTTAAGGCCAAGATCTCTGAAGCTTATATGTGTTACAATAACAATATACAACACAAGTTATATACTGATCCATGTTCCTTTTGGGACTATGTTAGATCAAAAAATGTACTAGTAGAATTCCAAGTAAACTTAATGATTCCGTTCAGGAATATAACACACCATCTGCCATTGTTGATGCCTTTGCATTGGCTTTCTCTGGTGCTTTCGTGCGTGGTGGCGTAATTGATGACTTACCTGATTCGCTGTCTAATTATCCGTTGGTGCATGTCTCGGATATCGGCCTTGAAGAAGTCATTCGGCATTGTAAACGACTTAAAAATAAATCTACTTCAGGAAATGACAACCTTCCTTGTTTTTTGGTGAGGGCCTGTGCTACTATTTTCGCTAAACCTTTATGTGAGATTTTCAACTTGGCTCTACGCACGTGCGTCTTTCCGGATGATTGGAAGATTGCGAGGATCTGTCCAGTTTTTAAAAAAGGTGACGCTAATAACCCCAACAACTATCGCCCTATTGCCATTATCCCTGTTTTTGCAAAGATATTTGAATCAATTATTAATGAACGAGTCGCCTTTCTCACCAAATCGTGTATGTCCTTCCACCAGCATGGATTTACATCAAGAAGATCAACAATCACCAATTTAACCACATTATCCCAAGAAATAGCTGAGACGCTGGACATGGGTGGACAATTGGATGTGATATACACGGATTTCTCAAGTGCCTTTGACAGTATTGACCACTCAATATTGCTCCGCAAACTGAGTTATTTGGGCTTCGATAACGCACTAGTCTGCTTTTTTAAATCTTACCTGTCAAACCGCCAGAACTATGTCTATTATAATGGCTTCCGATCCCTTCAGTATGTGTCATCATCTGGTGTACCACAGGGCTCGAATCTGGGTCCTCTTTTATTTAATCTATTTGTTAACGATCTTATTAGCACGATTCAATGTCCTGTTTTGGCTTATGCTGACGATATAAAAATTTATCATAGAATAGCGACTTCTTCGGATGTCGATATACTTCAGCGAAACTTGGATATAATTTTTGCCTGGTGCAAGAGCAATAAGCTATATCTCAATATAGACAAGTGCTGCTCTGTCATTTATACTAGGAAGATAAATTTCATTCGTTCAGAGTATCATATTGACAACATATATATATATATATATATATATATATATATATATATATATATATCTACTTTGTCATCCGTTAAAGACCTGGGTGTTTTTTTTGATTCTGCACTTACGTTTTCTGAGCATATATCATCCGTTACCGCTTCTGCGCATAGAATACTTGGCTTCATTATTCGTACCTGTAATTGTTTTTCTAACTTACAAACGATATGTTCCCTTTTCTATGCCCTCGTTATCAGCAAACTAGAATACGCATCTGAGGTGTGGTACCCGATATACCATGTTTACTCGAACGCAATTGAACGGGTGCAAAGAAGGTTCCTGAAATACCTATCATTTAAACTAGATGGCTTCTATCCGATTCAGAATACTGACTACGGCGCATTGCTCTTGAGACATAATTTTAGAGGACTATCCGAAAGAAGAACTGAGATCAGCGCTTCCTTCATGAATAACTTACTCTTCAGTGTATTGGATGCTCCGGAGTTGCTTTCTAGGGTGAACATCCTGGTTCCACGTCTTCAGTCGAGGGCAAGCAAGTTAATTATGGTTCCGACGCCCAGGATGAATATTCTATACAAAGCGCCCTTATATCACGCTGCTATAAATTTCAATAATCGTCATGAGTAACTTGTGCGATTTTAGTGTCAATTTTCCAATTTATTAATTGTTGTTTTTGATGTAATCATGTGATACATCATTTCATAATTTGAACATAGTATTATCGAGCATTTCTGTAATTGTATTGCCCCATTTGGAGTTTTCTGTTGGGTAATTAATAAAGTTATTATTATTATTATTAAAAAATAAATACTGTAAAATAAAAATATGTATTTCTTCTGATGTACAATAAAAAAACATTCTAAACTGTAATAAAAAAAAGTATACTTGGTACTAATAAATACAAAACAGAAAAAGCATTCTAAATGACAATAAATAAAACGTTTTATGAAAAGGACAGATTTTTTTATGAAGAAGAGTAGGTTCTCTTTTTTATTTCTAAAATTTCTATCTCTTTCTCATGCTCCTCAGTCATGTGTTTTAGTTTTAAACCATGTTCTTCAATTAAATTGTAATAATGCAGGGGTGTATGAAGACCAATTTAGAAAATCAAAAAAATGAATTTCATTGAACTAATTTTTAGCAGATAAATTGTAGATGACATACCATAAGAATGATAAGATGCTTTTTGTGTACTTGTATCTGCGAAATATTGTGTTTCAAAATCAATAAAATTGTTTGTATAATATACAAATTACCATTTACTTCACTCCCTTCGTTATCATTAAATAAGGCACAAGGTGCATCTTCAGCTTCACATGTGTATTCTATTAATTAGAACAATTGTCATAACAAATTTTAGAGCACTGTACTATACTATACCGGTGTCTTTGAACTTATCAATTTCAATAACATTTGAAACAATACTTGCTGTGCATCCCCATCAAACTCTGAAGGCATTCCTTGAATTCGGGATCCAAGCATATCTTTTATTTCAAAGTCTATTGCTGTAAGAGATGACCCCATTTCCGGTCCACCTCCTGTAGGTACCTAGCACGTATATTTCTTCATCAGCAATTTTCTTTTTTGTCCTTTTTTTTTAATATTTTCATACTTTTTTTTTTAAAACAGTATGGCATCTAAACACTCCTCCGCTTTTCCAGTTAAATTGTTTTTCGATGCCCAGCTAGCACAATTTCTTTTTCTTATTAGAGTCGGTGTTACTCAATTTGCATTCCAATATATGTGAATATTTTTTAACCAATAATATTAATAAATTTTCTTCGTTGAGGGCAAAATTAGCTGATTTCTTCTGTTCGCCGGTCATTGTTATTATTCTATTACGATATGTAAGTCTTGAAGACTGTAGTGTAGCACATATATTTTTGTATATGTTTGTATTGTGGTTATAGGTTAAGATTAAAATTTCGAAATATATGTAACAGGCGCATGCGTGACCATTACCAACCGTAGGATATTATGAAATTTCACGGCTTTCTTAAACTTATACTAAACTGCACTTGTACAACACGGAGAGAAGTTAAAGCAAGGTTCATTTGAACTGGCGTTCACCAGAACCCGAAATTGAACTAAACTTGAACAACCGGGCCTTAGTAGTAGAATGTTAATATAAAAATGCATATGGCAACAGGGTAATATGAAGAACGATCATGCGCATTGACGTACAAATTTAAATTAGGATAGAAATATCGCAAATATTAAAAGGTTAGAATTTACAATTTCAGATTAACCAAAATCTGCAAAATAAGAAGGTACGATTATATATAAATTGTATGTATAGCAGAAAAAGTTTTCATGGATTATGAACAAATACATGTTGAAGCAGAATTGCAAGAAGTTGAGGAAGGTCAAGTTAATGGGGCTCTAAATCCAAAAATGTTCTAGAAATGGCTTAATCCACTGGAAATATATAATTCAATAATAATAGTTTCTCTACAAAATATATGTAGAATGAAATAAAATAAGTTACAAACATGATAATCAATAGGTGAAAATACGATATAGATACTACAGATTAAATTATATATATAGTTTATTCTTATATTTTGCATTAAAAATAATCTGTGCGATGCTAAGGCAAGGATTTGTGATATACTTGCAAGCTGAAAAGACTGTACCGATGATGACTTAGAGAATTTGGAACAAATGTTCATTAAACAGGAGATTTGAAGTAATACTTCATTAAAATTAAATGCTAAGAAAAATGTAAAGAATATTACGTGATATTGGAATGATTTCGAAATGGAGATAAAGAAGGTATTCTGATTGGTGATAATGTATATGCATGTTTAAGATATCTGTTAACTCAATCACAAACACTAACAACAAGTCCTGTGTTAAAATATAAGACTCCATATATCAACCAGAAATGTCTTTTAAAAAGCATTTGGAATTGTGAAGAATAAATTGAGATACTTTTTCATTAAACTGGACACAACAAGGGCATCGATAGCAGCAATATCCTTTATGAATATTATAAATGAAAAATTGCAAACAAAGGAATCTTCACATTAAAAAAAAATATCTCCTCATTGTCATTAACTTTGTATGGAATTAGATTGATGAGGATAACAATGAAAATGATTATTAACGATAATGTTGGCAATATTTTTAAGCATTAGATTAGTATAGAATGAGACATTTTAATAAAAAACACTCATTATCACAAGTGTTTTATTTAAACTCTAAATATAAAAATATCTTCATACACTCATTCCCTCCTTTTTCTCTTTTAACAATTTCATTTTCGTAGCATGATATTGAATTTCATTTTGTATGTTCATATCGCGGATCATTTTCAACTGTAAATGTTTCCATTTCAATGCATTTAATTAAAAAGTTATAATCCTGGATCTAAAAGAAGTTTAACAAATATGTGTTTATTTGTATTCGTACCAATTTGTTTTTTACTTTCTTATACGTAGTATAAGAAAGTATTGTGATGATGAACATTTTCGACCTCGAGATTTTTGCAGATGTCCACGTTTTGAGGTCCCCTGATACCAAAAAAGTGGTTTTTAAAAATGTCTCTGTGTGTGACCACGATAGCGGGCAAACCGCTGGAGATATCAATTCCAAATTTTGTATTTACGTGTATAATCTCCCTCTTGAGATCTGATTAGTTTTTCAGTAAAATCGGTAGACCGGAAGTAGCAGTTTACTTCAGTGAAAAAATCGAATTTTGCCAATATTTCGTCAAATACTAAGTTTATACAAATATATAAAGAATTCATATGTACTTAAAATTAAAATTGAGAACAATTTTATTTAAAAAGTTTTTCGAAATTCCTACCGGAAGTAGGTCTTTTACTCTTATCGAAAATCGGTTTTTTGCGAATATTTCGCAAGTCAAGCTTTTTAGACAGGTACGTTACGTGTATAAAAGTATTTAAAACATAGTTTTCAATATCTTTTGTATAAAAAAGATTTCAAAATTCGGACCGGAAGTAACACTTTCACTCTTACCGAATAGCGATTTTTGGCAAATATGTCGTAAATTATTCATTCTATATATATTTCTTAAGAGTACAAAAGTATTTAGAGTTATATTTGCAATATTTTTTGTATACATGAAATTTCAAAATTCGGACCGGAAGTAGCACTTTTACTCTTAGCGAGTAGAACTTTTTTTCGAATATCTTGCAAAGTATGCATTCTATAGCGATTTATTAAGAGAATAAAAGTACTTAGAATAGGATTTTGAATAAGTTTTGTATAAAAAAATTCTTAAGATTGTATAGTTTGAAACGCTCATATGTATAAGAAAGTCGTGTGGTGGCCACACCTCATTTTTTAGGTTAGCTTTAATGGTGAGCTGTAACTTTAAACATATCCCTACACGCTACTAACAATTTAGTTGACTACTAAGCTTAGTACGCTATTAAACACCATTATGAATACAACTTTTTTTTAGTAGTCTTAGTTGGATCTTAGTAGCCACTAAATTTGGTTATGAATAAGGCTGTATATGTTTTTCTAAATTACTTTTGCAGTTTGTTCCAAATTCACAAGTCACATGCGTAATTAAATTACTTCAAATGTATTGTTTTTATATGTCTTTTTAAATCACTTTTGCGGTTTGTTCCAAATTCACAAGAGTCACATTTATAATCAAATTCCTTCAGATGTTTACTTTTTATATGTACTTTTAAATGACTTTTGAGGTTTGTTCCAAATTCACAAGAGTCGCATTTATAATCAAATTGCTTCAGATGTTTAGTTTTTATATGTCTTTCTAAATTACATTTGATGTTTGTTCCATATTCACAAGAGTCACATGTATAATTAAATTGCTTCAAATGCTTACTTTTTATATGTCTTTCTAAATGACTTTTGATGTTCGTTCCAAATTCACAAGTCTCGCATTGGTAATCAAATTGGTTCAAATGGTTAGTTTTTATATGTATTTCTAAATAATATTTTCGGTTTGCTGCAAATTCACAAGAGTCACATTTATAATCAAACTGTTTCAAATGGTTAGTTTTTATATGTCTTTCTAAATCACTTTTATGGTTTGTTCCAAATTCACAAGAGTCACATTTATAATCAAATTGCTTCAAATGGTTGGTTTTTATATGTTTTTCTAAACGACATTTGTGATTTGTTCCAAATTCACAAGAATCGCATGTATAATCAAATTCCTTCAAATGCTTAGTTTTTATATGTGTTTCTAAATGATTTTTGTTGTTTGTTCCATATTCACAAGAGTCACATTTATAATCAAATTGCTTCAAATGTTTACTTTTTATATGTCTTCTAAAATTTGATTTGTGGTTTGTTCGATATACACACAAGGAACATTTAAATACTTTCTTCTGATCTCGTGAGCTGGATTGTTCTACTTCTATATTTGTTATGCTATAATCAGTCTTAGAATGTTCTTGGTCGTCCTTTCCTACATAACAAACGTGCGTGTTTTTCACGTGTAACCTGAGGAATCCTTTAGTCTTGAAACGTCTGCTACAAATCTCACATTTATAAATTTTAAATTTGTAGTGATGGTTGTTGGTGTGCTCCTTGAGATCTGCTTGGCACTTTGTCCTGTACTTGCACTGCTCACATTTATAGATTTTACGTAGGCATCTCTTCCGTCCATTCAATGCTATTGTCGCTTGTTTGGGCGGTGGTGTCGGTAAAATGCCCTTTCTGAAAATAAATAAATAAATATTTCTAATCTTATGCGAAACATCAATTTAAGCGGGGCATTAATTTGGCAAATGCGCTTTAATGAGGCAGATAAAGTCCCCGCCAGAAGTAAGAGTTCACATTAATACGAAAGTTATTCTCACCACTGTCTTTGATATCAATACTTTACTTTACAACCCTTACCACTGTACACTATGTCGAGTGTGGCTCCACATCATACTTCTTTCAATGTCGAGCTAGAGTCAACATTATAAAAACAATACTAAAATAGATTAATATGTTAAAATCTGTTTCTTTTAAATATTTTGTAATACAGAAAGACTGAAATTGTCTTGGTAATATGTAAAAAAAAATATTTAAGATGTAAGTGCAAAGTGTTATGTAATAATAATAACAAATTTCATTCTTGTGGCTACATAACTGGCACAGAACACGTGATAGAAATGTAAATATACCAAAACTTTCCTTAAGATTCTGAAATCTGGCCCACCCATCAATTTCAGTCATGGTGTCGCTCATATCCATTAATTTGGTTACTACTACAAGAAAACCAAACTGAAATGTAAACATTTTGCTACTCCCTCGCCATGAGGGGCAACTATGGCAAGTTATTGAATATTTCTTCACTATCAATTTTAGTTATGTAATTAAACTGCACCTATTGGATAAATAAAGACGCTATACTTATAATTCAAATGCTGTAATTATTACCAATAATGCATCCTGCTATCATCATAAAGTTGAAATGTGCCAACAAGAAAGTGATTTGGTACAGAGTGTCACACCAAAGCGTGTCACTGGAAGTGACAAAATTAGCAAATTGTAATAGTGACCAAGTGGAAAAAAGTACATCAAACATGTACAAAAATACGAAGACTGAATGAGTTTAGCGAATATTACATTTTTAACCAGTGTTGTTCGGAAATATTCTATATTTCTTT
This sequence comes from Amphimallon solstitiale, assembly GCA_963170755.1. NCBI lineage: Eukaryota > Metazoa > Arthropoda > Insecta > Coleoptera > Scarabaeidae > Amphimallon > Amphimallon solstitiale. The sequence goes on from OY720685.1 coordinate 22,283,886, forward strand.
TAATGAAAGTATGTATATGTAATGTATGAATATCAGTTTATTGTAATATTTGATTATACTGTACAACAAACCATTCTTTTTGGGCACCATTCTTCTTGAGGTTAGCAGAATCAATTTCAACAATGTAAATCGAAGTTACGTCACGGCCTTAGTATCCAGTTGGCCATGTAAAAGAAATAATAATAGTTAATTAGATAGCTAAAGTGAAACTAAAACTAAAAATTAACACTCCAATTTCAAATAAAGATATACGGGCCTCCAAAAATAAAGAACAAAAATGTAACTATTAACACCTACTCTTTTCATACTTTGTCCAGCATGTTTTACCAATTACTATGCTGTATGCAATCTGCCCATTCATTCACAACTATGACCTGAAAGTATACTTATAGAATGTTTTCCATATAGCATTCAAGGTGGCAGATTATTCAAATTCAAAATTTTAATGTCAACTTCATCAATAACAAAACCTTACCATCTTACATTAAAAAACAAAAGAAAACATTCACGGTGGCTGATTTGGTAAAAGCATATAATAAAGTCGTTCTCTATTTTCAAACTCATTTCACTGATTATGTCATCTGCATTTCTAGTAAGAAACTGGGTTGGAGGGAAACTGTTGAAACTAGGAACAAGATTTATTCAGCTATCTGTAGATAAAACATTTGTAGATATTAGATATAAGGAAATGTGTCATGTCATAAAGCAAAAAACACAGCAATTCGGTTCGCTATTTCCTAGGAAAACAAGTTCAATTCTTTATTAATAATAATGATAAAATTTAATATAATTTCACCACAATTCTCGGAGCACAACGGCTTGAAAATTAAACTTATATAATTGAATAATATTTAAAACCTGTGAACTGGCATTAGGTACAGTAGTCTTTAAAATATGTTAATTTGAACTATTGCAGAAATTCAAATGAGACAACAAATCCTGTGCATTTATAGCTTGAACCCATTTAATACTACAAAGCAGTGGCGGTCCGTGATTTTTTGGGACGGGAGGGCACCGGGGGTCTGAGTGTTTAATATCAAAAATTAAGTACAGACAAAAAATAAACTCAATATGCTATTTAATTAACTTGTTTGAAAATAAAATCCATCCGCCGTTCCTTACGATCAGCAAAATGATTAATAACTCATTCATTGAAGTTTGGTGTTGATGTCAGTAATTGTTTTTCAATGGAACACATTGCTAAGGCACATAGTCTGCTTTCCTGCATGGTATTTCTAGAAAATGTTTTTATTCTCTTCAAAGTAGAAAAACACCGTTTACTTGATTTTTTCTATTTTGCACGCCCCCAGAGATTCGCAAAATAGCAGAAGACAATTTACAAAATCTTTCGCCAACATACGACATATTATCAAAAACAAACTTTTATAACAGTTGTACTATTCAACCTTGGAAGTAAATTACAATAGTAGCATCAGAAAACTTATCATCCAACTCTGTTTAACAATTTATATTGTTAATTAGTAAATAAAATGTTAGCATGTGTGCTTTTTATTCTTTGTACAACTTCTATTGCAAATGTTTGTTACATTAAAGGCTTATATTTTGACATTTAAATATAATTTGGTTCCATTTTTTTTGTTACCAACGTGGCAACGTCAAAACAACAAAATTAGCGTGCGATAAAGAAATACCTTTGAAACCAAAACGGATGTCGTAAAGTGAACTTTATAGCACCGAAATAGAAAAAAGCATTTTGCACATTACACCCACACAACCAGTCTGATAAACTGTAAGAGCTTCTGTTGAATTTTCTAGTCACGGTTTTATTAGTTTTCAAATTGTGATCTTCTAGTTTAATTAATAAATCTGGTCTAGGGAGACCTAGATTTTTTAATTCTGTCTTAATGTTACTAACGCAATTCATAGTTGCATTTGCACCGATAGAAATTACAACATACACTCACCGCTGTATATTACATATTGGACCGCCACCCGGACCCGGTACCATAGAGTAGTGCCCCGCCGCCTACATATATACGCGCGCTACCCGCGCCAGTTTCATCGCTCGATTTCTAATGCAGACGGGGTAGTCGCGCGAGATGCCCCGGAGCCTACGTCAGACTGCGATTTTTAAACGCGCTGAAAAGACGGACTGTTACTTCCGAAAACATATTATTTGTTACCAAACAAATCAGAAAAATTACATACAAATTAGGTATTTATAATTAATTTATCTGTAAAAAGAAATTTGTTACGGGGAAATTTGTAACGGGGGGGGGGGCAGTGCCCCGTTGCCCTCCCTGCAGCAGCCGCCACTGCTACAAAGATATAACTAATAATAATAATGAAGGAGCTTCAACACCAGAATAACTGAGGTATTTAAATTATTCACACTCCTACTTATTTCAGTTCAGTGTAAAATAGTAAACAGCTTGGTGAGAAAAACGTCATTTCTGTCACACTCTTATCATGTATAATTATATAAGGAGCAATCGTACCTGGCATTCCTCTCGTAGCAGAAGGCCATATGGTCTGCCAAATATTCCTTCAAACCCAAGTGGATTTTGCAAACTTGGCACTGTGCGAGTTCTGGAATTGCGTGAAAAACACACCCATTAGAATTACAATAGAAAAATCAATATAGACAAATCCACGAACATCAAAATGTGATATTTACAATACTGTAACGTTTTCGGGTTCGCAATAAACAACTCGTGCAATTTATTTATTTAACCCATTAGTGCATAAGATCCGATATATCGGATGAGCATATTTTCAGGCGCCAAACAAATATAAACCTAACCTCACTATTTTGAGGTGTCTAACCATACATCTACAAGGTTGTTCTTGTGTCCTAAATTGAATCTTGCCTTATTTGAACAACATTTTGTCGCTCATAGTAAACTTTGGTAGCTATGGATCCTTCTTTGTATTCCACTCGGCACGGAGGGTAAGTAATTATTTTGTTATTTTTTACATATCTTATTTCTTACCGAATTATGCATATATAATTACTTAATAAAGTTCATCAGATATGCTAACATTAATTGATTTCATATAATTATGCAAAATGCAGAAATATGAGCACTTATTTTTTAGATCCGATATATCGGATTCTGTGCACAAAGTGAAGTGGACTCAATATTTTTGAATATTTGGATTCTGATTAGAAGTGATTTATTCATTGTTTTTTTTATACTTTAGGTTGACTTTGGCTGAACTCCTTGATGAAATTGAAAAGGATGACATACATCAGACAGTAGATATTTATGGTGAACCACCAGATGATGGTCAAGATACTGAGTGTGACACTGACGGAAGTGATGATGAGCATGAAGGAAATCTCAATCATCTGGGTCCAAGGATGTTGAGATCTAAATGCGAGTATGTAACACACAGCAACAATAATGATGATGAGCAGTTCGACTCTAGTGATGAAGAACCTTTATCTAAATATTGTCGTACAAATGATGCAGCTAAACGTGCATCAAAAAAACAAAAATGTAGTTACCTAAAATGGAAAAAGGCTGAACCATCTTTTACCATAAACACCAACTGCATTGAAAAACCGCCTTCACAAGAAGCAGTTTCAGCTAAAACTCCACTACACTTCTTTGAACTTTTTTTTACCGACCAACTTCTTGACAAAATATTAGAGCAAACAAATTTATATTGGTCTCAAAAAAACAATGTTCTCAATGTGGTGAAAGATGAAATAAAAGTAATTATTGGTGGATTATTACTTTCTGGATATGCTAAATATCCCAACAAAAGGATGTTTTGGTCTGAAAGTAGTGACGTACCTACAATTTTGAAAAACAGCATGAGTCAACAGATTTGAACAAATTATAAGAAATTTTCATATCAATGATAATAGCAAAATAGATCCACAAGATCGTCTATACAAATTGAGACCGCTCATAAAAGAACTGAATGAACGGTTTCAGATGCATGGTGGTTTACAGGAAAACATTTCAATCGACGAGTCTATGATTCCTTACTATGGTCGTCATTACGCTAAACAGTACATAAAAGGAAAACCAATTAGATTTGGATTTAAAAATTGGGCTCTTTGTACTAATACCGGATACATGATTTCATTTGAAATTTATACCGGAAAAAGGGATAAAGAAAATAAATTTGGAATTGGAGGAGACGTTGTGGTATCCCTGCTTGCATCAGCAAATATTCCTCCAAATGAGGGATATAAAATATATTTTGACAACTATTTTTCTTCTGTAGCACTTTTTCAGCATTTGACAGAAAAGGGTTATTGTGCTTCTGGTACAATACAGGACCGCAGAATTGCCAAATGCCCTCTAAAAAGTAAAGCAGAAATGCAAAAACTGGAAAGAGGTTCATATGATTATCGAAGTGACAAAGACAACACGGTTTGTTTAGTCAGATGGAGAGATAACAAAGTGGTTACTTGTGTCACAAATTTTGACACTGTTACAGAAGGTAGATGTTCCAGATGGTCAAAAGTAAAAAAAGGTAAAATCGCCGTACCTCAACCGCAACTTTTTGCAAAATATAACAATGGCATGGGAGGTGTCGATAAGATGGATCAATTGGTGGCGTGCTATCGCACCAGAATGCGGCAAAAGAAATGGTGGTGGCCGATCTTTTGTTATTTACTAGACGTATCAACTGTAAATGCGTGGCTCCTGATGAAGCAGTTAATACCGAATGATAAGGATTGTTACTCACTTTTAAATTTTAGACGATATATAGCCGTTACACTACTCACAACATACGGAAAACCATCTAACAAAGGAAAGACTGTGCCCGATCCTAGAATTGAAATACGTTATGATGGACGCGATCATTGGCCGGAGTATGTAAATACCGAACGCTTGTGTCGATTCTGTGGAGGGAAAAGCAAATTTATTTGCACTAAATGCAAATTATTAGGCCTTCACCCAAAAATATGTTTCAAAAGTTTTCACACATTTTAAATGAGCTTTCCGCACAGAATCCGATATATCGGATGCCAAAAATTTTCTTTATTTTAATAGAAAAAATTAATTTTGTGTTACAATGATCTTTATTCTCTATTAAATACGCAATAAATACAAAAACCACAAAATTTTGTTTTTTGGTAAACCTTATGCACTAATGGGTTAAAACAGTCTGTATATTCATACACGCAAAATTAATTACAATATAAAAATATAAACTAATATATCACACTTAAACTACTACGATTTAAATTAACACAGGTATTTATTTACCAGTACTATTTATATGTCTGGAATATTTATATCTTTATTGCACTATAATAAAAACTGCACCGTATTTATATCACTTCTATTTATATAACACTCTAATATTTATGTCTTTTCTTCGGCTACCACTTAAGGAACTATTTATTTATTTCTTATATTTATCTTATTGTTCCGCACGAGACTACTTAAAGACTTTATTATTCCGGAATTACTCATCCATCGGTGACCCAGCCGCCTTATATACACATACGAAACATCTGGAAGCATTCGCGTAAATTTAATCTTCCTCTCGATGTTTGTAGAACATTCGATAGACATTCTGTCTCTTCTCAGTACATATAAAGGCAGTGGAACGAATGGATGATTTATTGGTTTATGATGTTTCGCGTCGAGATGATTTACAACCTCTTTTTATTGTCGCTCGGAAGTGTGCCTTTCTTTGTGCACTTGTTTCGTTAAAATACCTTCAATTGAGAAGATTCCAGTTCTACCCTTAACACAAATGGTTTTATGTTTGGCTAAATGCGATTTCGAGCTAAATCCAAGGCAGCAAAATGTGCAGGCAAATATGTCCTTAGTGGTTTGCTTCGTAGTGATATCAAAATCCAGTCTGTCAATTTTATTCAGGTTGTTTCCGTATTCCTCACCAAAGTACTCTCAAGTTTCGTTCAGAATTATTCCGAGTACAATTAACGTACTGCATCCAATTCAAATGCGTCGATTTACTTTTATCCAAACCAAATTCCTCACCTTTCATTTCCCAGGGACATTCTGTTGTGGTGAGTCCAGTGAAAGGACCAAATTTTACACCTTCAGGAATAATTCTTAAGGCATATATTCCGATTTGTCCCAAACAATCTTGTATTTCTAGAATATCATTTGGGATATCTTTTCGTACTCCCTTATCTGCATTACTTAAAGCATGTTTATTTAAAATATGGACAAGCATTCTATAATCAATGCAATAGTCTATGTAATATGCTTTACAATCTTCACAGTCTGTTAGTCAAATATATACAGATTAAGAATCATAGTATTTACTACTATCTGGAGTGATGAAGCATATATTTATACTGCTCTCAAAATAACCAAGTAATATGCTACATAAGGAGATTGAATTGACAATTGTTCTAAGTTGAACCTCAGTATCTGAGACAAAAACAGATTTGAAAATCAAACTATTATAGCTTGGTGTTTGTAATGGAATGAGATGGTGTTTTTCGATAAGCAGTATAAATACTAAATGCACTTCAACTTTTCTGTGTTAGGGTCGTGTATTTTATATTTATGCTGCAGATGTTTCACCATTCCTTACAAACAACACTATCAGAAACATCTAATACAGTTGCTTCTATTAGAAGTTGCCTTGCAATATTTACTTACAAAGTAGTCCATTATCAAGATCAATTTTAATATCGTCAGCACTGATCCCTCTTTCTATTTTAACGTTGTCATTTTGTTCTTCAGTTGCTTCAAACGATGGCAATTCTATTTTAATATTGTCCGAACATGTGGACTCGTCATACTGCTTTATTTTGCCATAGCATATGGGGCCTTGTAATTCAGCATTGCCTGTAGTAATAGCAGTATCAGAGATGTACACTTTATCCTCTACAAAACTGTCTTCTTGGTACTGTTCTTCCTTCACACTAAATGCATTTGCCGACAACGTAGCGTCATACATATCAACTTGGTCAACATGATCAGCCATTACTAACGTTTGTTATGCGTTTAGTTTATTGTGATTTGAGGAGAGACTCTGGCCACTTCCGATGGCTGCCGTCAGGTCAAAGAAAATATTTGCGCGCTAATTTTAAAATCTATTGGGCAATAAGATATATTGCATGAAAAAATAATTCGTGTTTTGAATATAAATTAAATACTAACGGGAGCAGATGTATCATTTCGTTTAGGATAAAAAAAACAGGTTTTATAATGAAAATAAATTATAAGCAAGTAATAAACTAGTGAGCGAACTTGCCAGGTTTAAATTACGAGGGAGTTACAACGGAGCAAAGAAATAATGTAAACAACACGCAGTTACTATATAATAAATTTTAAAAACTCGTCACCCTTCTACCTACGCCGATGAAGAAAGAAATTTAGGAGGATTTAATGGACTTTTTACTTTCTTATACATAGTATAAGGAAGTTAAACGAATAAAACACTTGGTTATATTGTTTCACTTAAGGACAGATTTATTGTTCTCTGACACGTGTTTCGACCTCTCGGTCATTAACGAAGAGTTTACAGACTTAAACTAAACTAAGAAAGTTACCAATACCTATTTATATGTATGGGCTAGTGTCTTAAGTACAGTGTCAATAATGGGGGTGTTTATGAAGTCCAGTTGTGTGTTTGTGACATGTTTATTTGCTGTTGTAGCTTTTTTAATTTCTAGAATTTCTAATAAATCTAATTTCCTTCCTTTATAACTATTATGTAATAATGTATAATTATTGGTATCAAACACATGTACAAGGTCTATGCAATGTTCAGCAAAGCCTGTATTTTTATTATTGTTTAAAATTGATTTTTTATGTTCATTAATGCGATCTTGTACGGGTCTGCCTGTTTGGCCAATGTAGATTGCGTCACAATCACTGCAACCTACCTCATAAACACCTGATTTGTCACACAATTTTGCTTTTTCTTTGTTGTTGACTAAGATTTTTCCTAAATTTACTTTGTTCACTTGGATAATATTTAAAACTAACTTTTTTAATTCGTTAGAAACTCTGCTGCTAAGTCCTGGAATATAGTTAAGAGAATGATACCGCTTGTTGTTTGTATGTTGAGTTTGTTCAATGTAAAAATTTTTTATAAGGATCTTTTTTTGTTTCTTTTCAATCATTCTGTCAATGAGTTGTGTGCTATAACCATTATTTAATGCTATAGTTTTTAAAATATCTTTTTCTGATGCTACTGATTCTGCTGTTCTTAATATAAAAAAACGATTAATACAAGTTCCCTTCGGCCACAATTCCGGATTATTAACTTTTTCCAAATCACTGACAGGCAGAGAAATCTTGAATGAAGCATATTCATCAGGATATTTAGCCCGCAATTGTTCACAAACTACATTATCAAAGTTATTATTTTTAAGGTGCTTTTCAATATCTTCTACTTTTGTCGATTTCAGTGGCGGCCCGTGATTTTTTGGGACGGGAGGGCACCGGGGGGGGGGTCTGAGTGTTTGATATCAAAAATTAAATACAAACAAAAAGATAAACTCAATATGTTATTTAATTAACTTGTTTGAAAATAAAATCCATTCGCTGTTCCTTACGATTAGCAAAATGATTAATAACTAATTCATTGAAGTTTGGTGTTGATGTCAGTAATTGTTTTTCTCTGAAACACATTGCTGATGCACATAGTCTGCTTTCCTGCATGGTATTTCTAGAAAATGTTTTTATTCTCTTCAAAGTTGAAAAACAATATTGCAATATTCTTATTTTTATTAACTGCATTAAATTTAACAACAGTTGCCAGTTCTTTTAATAAATATCTGCCACAAAGCCCTAGAAAATATTGTAAATTCTCCTGTTTAGGATAGGATTTCATTTTAGATTTAGTAGCTACAACTTGATGCTGTTTTAGGCCTGTATGACACGATGCTAAATTTTACAGAAAATTTCCATGTAAATTATTACGAAAATTTTCTGCTTTAATTTAGCATACAATTTTGATATTATTGCCTTACTCCTGTATGACACGTATGTACCTATGCATTATTACATATCAAATTTAGTATGATGTAGTGACGTAATTTTAGTGTTATCGTAATTGAAAGGTTGGTTGCTCTTCGAGAAATTAATTTTAAATTCTTTGATTCATTAGGATACACAGTTAACCTTTATAATCATCTTCTCCTGCACCACTTTTTTGAGACTCCTTATATTTTCTATGTTCATTTAAGAAATTACTTCTTAGACCATGAAATTTAGCTTTAATATCTGATATAGACACTCCTTTATTTTTGTCACTATATTTTTAATTGCCTCTATTGCTGTGGCACAAGCATGTTTGTTTTTATACCTTGCATCTTTAACTGCATATAAACAAGGATATTTTTTATATTCCTCTATTAACACAGACACCTGTACACGTGACCAGGACATCTTTTAATTTATGCAATAAGAACTTAAAAAACACTATGACCATTCCAATTTACCAATTTGGCATCGTCTCATACAGGCCTTAGAGATTTTCTCAGTCTTTCCTTTCTGGGTGTATGGGCAGAGAGATTTTTTCCTGTTTGAACCCCAACATCACGTAGCAGGAATTTCCATAACTGCTAAAATACAATTAAAAAATTATACATTTCATCAAATACAAATTAATTGTATGTGTGTAACTGAAAAGTTCTAAGTAGGTTAAATACATATGTGTTGAATTTTTGTTCAAAAATGACTTCGAATTCTTTAGTTAAACAACTAAACGTATTTTATGTTTTACTCATAATATAATTTTGTATTGCACATTCTAAAATACATTTTGAAATCAGCATGCTTTTAAAATTTCAAATAATACTTAGTTCTTATAAAATAATATTTTATAATAAACATTTACCTGTAGATAGTTCCTTAACCGGTGAGGTTTGAATTGATTTCTTTTTCAATATGGTCATGGCTGTGAGAGATAACGATGTTCTCTAAAATTCTTATTTTCGAAGGAGGTTCCTTCACTAATATAAAAAGATAAAAACCACATTAGAAGTATTTATTTTCATGCTTCATCTTTAATAAAAACTTTAATTATAAGTGCAAACCTTATCAAAACATATTTAACAATGATAAATAAGATCATATATTTTTTGTAGATAGTAAATAAGTTTACAAATTTAAATTAGGAAATATCTTATTAGAGAAATTAAAGTAAAACGTTATCATCATGTACAGATTTTTTGGAATATTACAAATTATAAAGTCATGTTATATTTATTCTACTTCAATTATGATGTATGAAGTTACATATTTTAAAATTACAATGCAACGGTATTGCAACTTAATATAGACAAAAATTGTTGAATATATAAAACAAATGCTAACAAATAATTTTGGAAATATTTTAATTTTATGACAGTTTATATTAAAAACACTTTTATGAAAAATAACCTACCCGTGTGAAATTTTGCATCAAAAGCTGTTTCTTTCTGGTGTTTCCATGCAGAGTGACAGAAATAATGCGGGAATTACATTGGATTCCTTATATCATTTAAACACATGTGTGATTCAAAATGTTTACCACACACAAATGTTGTTTGCCATAATTTTGACAAATCTTTACTTAGGTCATTCCGGTTACAGCTGGTGATCCACTGTAAGACACTACAAAAAAGATGAATTATTACAAATTAACTGTTACTGAATAGCTATAACTTACCGATATTCTTCTTTAAGAAACGAAAAGAAACTAGAATATATTTTGTTGCTGAACATTTTTACAAGTAAAAATACAACATCTACATACGCCAGATTTCTTCTTTCGTACAGTTTCCATTATTTATATCAACAACAATCTAACTGGCACCTTTACTTATTATTCTTTCGTAAATTATAAGTTATAAAACTTAGACTGGTTATATTTATACAACAACAAAACGCCATTTTGAAATGTGCGCTTGTTCGATTTTGCGCACAAATATCGAAATTATGCAAGTGAGGCTTTTGTCACTTCGGTTATTCTGTGATATTATATACTACATTGCCAGCCGGCATCACAGTCTAGTGCCCTGTCGTGACATATACCGCTCTCGCCCCGCTCCACTTTTTATACGCACGATTTCTAGTACAAACGGAGCAGTGGCGCGAGATGCCCCGGAGCCTACGTCAGACTGTGATTTTTAAACGCGCTGAAGAGACGGACTGTTACTTCCGAAAAAATACCCAAGCAGCAAAATCACAATTTTAGAGAAGGATAAAAATATATATTTACTAATGTAGGACAAGTGTGCGTATAGGTACTGGTTTTGCTGCTAGGGATATTATTTGTTATCAAACAAATCAGAAAAATTACTACAAATTAGGTATTTAAATTTATCTGTTAAAAGAAGTTTATCACGGGGGGCAGTGCCCCGTTGCCCTCCCTGCAGCAGCCGCCACTGGTCGATTTGTCTAATCGATGAACATGCAGATGTACCCTTTTTTCGGCCGCTCTCAAAGAAGTGTCGCAGGCCGAACCAAGGACTGTTGGCTTCTTCAAAGTGTTACGTTTTCTTGTAACAACAGTAAAACCGTCAGCTGGCTCGGAAGTTTTATTTATTCGCTCCTCACGGGTGTCCGCTTTTTCAGCCGTGATTCGAACAGCTGCAGCATACGAAGAGTTTTCTTTCGGCATTTCTTGTAGTGTTTTTACTTCCCGACTTTTTAATAGAGGTTTTGAATTTGTGTTAATGTCTTTCTTCACAGTATTTCCAGCGCAGACGTAACACACGCTGCCATCTACATTGCGCCTATCAAAGTTTGTAATACAGTCGGGTCCGCTTATAACGATGGCGCTGGTGCCAAAAAAATTTGTGCGCTATATGCAAACGCTCGCTATAAGCTGTTACAATTATTTTTGTTGTATTTTATCTCTTAATTGATTATTTTAGTTTTATCGTTTGGATACTTAAATTATCGTGGTTTATATAAATCATCATTCTGACTCCTTCTGCCACCTAGCGGAGAGAATTCCATAAGAGTCCTACCGCTGTGCGTTCTGCATTACCTCATGTGTGTAATGTATACCTTTCCTGGCGGGTAGATGGCGTACGATGTTTTATTTAATAGATTGGGTATTTTTAATTATTTCTAATTTAGTTTTGGAGTTTCTTTTGGGCTTAGAGTTATGTAACAAATTAATTATAATTATTTTCCACTTTTCTATTGTCTTTTGAATCTGCGCTTATGTCGTGTGTGTAAAATATCGGTTTAGGTCTCGTGGTTATTAGTCCAATGTGTTGATAACGCTGAAGATCGCTAGATGACAAGTGGATTCTTTCTCTTTGAACGTTAACTGTCGTAGAAGAAGCATTAAAACATCACAGAGCAGATGCAATCTTTTTAGTCACTATCTTGAGAAATGTTGGATGTTAAAGTATATCGTGTGCAATCGCTAGTAAAAAGCGGATAGTATAATAATTCTCAAGGTTTAATATGGATTTGGCGTTATAATTATAATCTTGTTGAGGATATTGTTGTCGTGGATTAAGAATTGTTTAACTGCTGTAAGTATAATTTCCACGTGTCTGATCGATCTTAATTGTGTTGTTTCTATATTCAAATATAGCTGTTAGTGCATGGCATAGATCTCATTTGAGCACTTTTGTTGGGTTAAGTCTAAGAACCACGTGCCTATGGTAAATTTTGCGGTTCCAAGGGAATTAATTGCTGTATCCTGCGGTGAAGACATAATTTGAGGTGCAGATAGATGAAATACTGTAGCCTTCCTACGCTAATTTTCCTGAAGATGTCGTTAGCCGAAGATATGTGAGGCAGTTTTCCTTGTAACAAGTGTGACCCGTAGAAGGTATCGTGTATGGTAGCTGTGGATGTGGTTTTCCTTTAAGGTACTGTGACTGTGTAATTTTCGTGATATTACCCATAACGCGGGAATTATGGGCCAAACAATTTTGGTAGAATTTATGTCAATTTCGAGTACTTCGTACAGTAAATTTCAATTTTCCGGCCTAGCTAATCAAATAAGTCATCGTAATTTCTTAAATTAACTTCTTGTGGCATGTGAGCCTTTATAATTTGAATTTATTAAATTAACGTAGTTTTATTAATAACAGTGACTCCAGTTTGGGGGTTACTTTGTCATTTTTGGAGACGTTACGTAGCCTTTTTTTTTGGATTTCGAACTTTGAACAAATTTTGGATGTGTATTGGCGTTGCAGCCTCACATCTGTATTGTGTAAATTCATAGCTTGTTATTTAGTGTAATTAGTCAGCCATTTAAATTTATTATTGTACAATCTTGTAAGAAATTATTGAATTTAATTTTAATCACGTTTTCTTATGTAAAGCATAGTTAACTAGCGCTAATATTTATAGTATTAGATACCATATAACTTAGAGTCTGCACTCTTCTGTCGAATAGATTGTCGGTTGCCTCTGGTATACAGAGTGGTTTATTTTGGTGTCGACGTGTTGCAATTTACGATCAAACTGTTCGACTTTGGAGGGACTTTCGGCAAGTTGCCGTATAATTGTATGCTTTTGTAAGAATATTGTCAGGTAATTATTTTAACTTTAAGGTTGTTTCATGTGTTTTCCTTTTTTAATTTCTTAAATTTTGTAATTATAAATCATTGGTAATTTGAAGTTGTGGATCACCTTGGGTGACCATTTAAGATTTTATTCATTCCTTCAGAAGTTTATTACTGGCAACTGAGTTGCGCTTTTGTGATGCATATTTCATTGTTTTGTGTCTTTTAAATATATTTTTTTGGAAACCAGAAGATTAGATAGTAATAGCCGGTTTTGTGCTCAATATTTGAAACATTTTGGGTATTTAAATTTTAATAAACCTGTTGTTAAGTTTGAATGACTGTGTGTTGGTCTTATTTTTCTTATCACCTGGGGAATCTTATATTGGATCTTGTCCGGGGTCTAAATATCTGTTGGGCTCAGCATATTTTTACGGATAGGCGCCCTGACAACGTAACCTTCGACTTAGTACTGTGTTCGAACTCGCCCTAATTCTGACTGTAGCTGGAGGTGGTGCTGACTCCCATATTTAACATCGACCCCTGGGAAGTAAGAGGTAAGACTTGAGTGTTATAAATTGGTGATTATTTAATAGACAAGCGCCTTCCTAAATTTAAATAGAAGGTTAATTACCGTGGTGGTGTCTGACTTACTACCTTCTTGGAATTTGGGTACCGAATCTGTGTAGGGCCTTGGCCATCTGATAATTTAAATACGAGAAGGTAGCAAAGCGATTCTTACCAGGTTTGTAACTACATATTTATTTGACATAGAATGTATATGTATACATATATGTATATGTATTGAAAAATTGAAAATCTTCTTGGTAGTAGTGGCATACAATGAAATAAAAGTAATAACAATATGACAACTGGTTGTCAATTAGAAAACTATGACAAATATAAAATGTAAATCAAAATGTATAAATGAAAATGTAATGAAATAAGCATAGGACAGTCGGGATTACTTATATAGTCACATCAAAAGGCTTGGGGTCTACCACAAACTGTTAAGTCAATGCAAATTATACAAATAACAACGACGCAACTATGTAATGAAAAATTAAGAGTGGAACTGTTGATATTATAACAATATAGAATGTAAAATCAGTCATGTATAAATGTAAATGATAGCAAATAAGCATAGGACAATCGGTATTACCTATGTAATCCTATTAAAATGGCTTAGGTTCACCTAAATATGATCAATTTGATTGAAATACATAAACAATCAACGATGCAACTAAGTATGTGTTAAGATGTATTTGTAGCTACAGACATATATGCTTCTACCTAGTTTGGTTTCGTCAGTGCAGCATAACAAAGAAGGTGCATTAATGCACCATGTAAAGCATTAATATGTGTTGAATAAAAAATATATAGTATTACCTTAAAATGTCAATACACCTTCTTTGTTATGCTGCACTGACGAAACCAAACTAGGTAGAAACATATATGTCTGTAGCTACAAATACATCTTAACACATACATAGTTGCATCGTTGATTGTTTATGTATTTCAATCAAATTGATCATATTTAGGTGAACCTAAGCCATTTTGATAGGATTACATAGGTAATACCGATTGTCCTATGCTTATTTGCTATCATTTACATTTATACATGACTGATTTTACATTCTATATTGTTATAATATCAACAGTTCCACATAGTTGCGTCGTTGTTATTTGTATAATTTGCATTGACTGAACAGTTTGTGGTAGACCCCAAGCCTTTTGATGTGACTATATAAGTAATCCCGACTGTGCTATGCTTATTTCATTACATTTTCATTTATACATTTTGATTTACATTTTATATTTGTCATAGTTTTCTAATTGACAACCAGTTGTCATATTGTTATTACTTTTATTTCATTGTATGCCACTACTACCAAGAAGATTTTCAATTTTTCAATACATTTGTATATTTAGCAAAGAATTGTAATATATTTCATATAATATGCATCTTCAAATACACACACATAAACATGTACATGCCTATGTATGTATACAACAGTTCAAGAGTGTGGCTCTCGTTTTACCCACACCACCTTAAGACCGGAGGGTGGGGAGACCGAGAGCGCAAACACCATGCGCGCATGGCATTCGTTCCGTATCTTTAGAGCGGGAACTTACATTCTGTCTGAGCAAACTCGCAAATCGAAGGATAATTCGTACAAAGACGTGTAAAATTTATTTGTATAGTTCATTATAATATTTTCTTTCATTTTAAATGTGAGAATTTTATTTTAGTTACAATTTTTATAGAGTTTTGTTTCAGTTCAATGTTAATACATTATACATCAATTACCAAAATAGCGGAGCAATTCCTTAAAGCAAACGTCCGCATACTAACTTTCAATGTTTTGCACTGAAGCTGCGATACTGCAGCGGTACCCGGTGTCCCGGTATGAACTCATCTCCCCTATTATCGTACCCCTCCATTTCATGTTTGCATGCACATGTGTGCGTGTCTGTGTTTCCCTATATCTACTTTTATTTCAGTCAAACGGTATATATTTGTTTAGTATAATATGTATAAACAAGATACAAATTCTTAATATGGAATACATATTAACAAAATTCATACAAACGTATGTACTTATATGTATACAATGTAATGTTCATTTTAAATAGTCTGTGATCTTTTTTTGAGTTGCACTTTTCTTCAACAAAGAATCTTCAATTCCTTTTTGTACAAAATCAAACTGTTGCTTCAAGTTGCTTTGGAAATCATTGAATTTCAAATAAGTGGATACGGTTTTTATTGCACTACGTACTTGTTGAGCTGTTGGTGGTTCAAAGATGCTTTCTGGCTCTTCCTCTTCTTCTTCTGATTCCGACTTTTCATTAAATTGCGTTTTTGTAACTGCTGCTGCAATTTCAATTTCTGATGGGTACTCGCAAGTTACCAAATAATCGTCGACTTCTTGAAATGCATTAATTATGTCAGCGTTTAAAGGCCCTTTCACAAGATCATTTGTGATAGCCCAGTCATTTAAACTAAGGGAGTCTTCTTCATCTACAGTTTCTGGATCTTTATGCTTTAATATCCACTGAGCCAAAGGAATCTCATCATCATCATCAAATTCCGAATAAAATCCAGCGTGTTTATAACAATTAACAATAGTTTTTTGTGAAACACGATTCCATGCTGTGTTTATAGCTAATATACCATACAACAAAGTAAAGTTAAAATCCTTAGTTTCATCCAAACAAGAAATCATCCTGCATAAAACCATTTTCTTATAATGTTGTTTGAGACAGGCGATAATACCTTGATCCATGGGTTGTAGGGCTAACGTTGTGTTGGGTGGAAGAAAAACTAACTTTATGGCACGTAGGTTTTCAATTGCAGGATGGGCTGGACAATTGTCAATCATTAACACTATGTTTCTGTTCTGTTTTTGTAGTTCATAGTCCCAGTTTTTTATTTCCTTTTCGAAAATCGCTGATGTTACCCATGCTTTCTATTAGCGGTGTAATTAACCGGTAACACTTTGCAAGTCCTAAAACAACGAGGTGCTTTAGATATTCCAATGACCAGCAACTTTCTCTTTTCGGTTCCCGTCATGTTGGCACAGACAAAAACGGTGATTCTTTCTTTGCTTTTTTTGCCTCCTTGACATTTTTCTTTTCGGAACTTCAGTGTTTGGTTTGGGACAATTTTATAAAAGAGACCAGTTTCATCCCCGTTAAAAATATCGCTGTCGGAATAACCTCTCCTTATAGTGGGCCAAACATTGTCTAACCAGTCCTTTGTTGTTTCAGCAGAAACACTTGCGCCTTCTTCATGGATTTTACTAGATGAAATATGGTACCTCTTCTTAAAACGGTCTATCCAGCTTTTTGAACAAGATGTTTCATTATTGGGGAACATTATTTTGGAAAATTCTTCTGCTTTTTCCTGTAGTATTGGTCCACTTATTGGCACATTTTGAGTCCTTTTTTGCTTAAACCACTGCAATAATGCTTGATCAACTTCCTTGTTAACTCGTTTTCGAATTCGTTTTAACTTAGATATATTCGAATTTAATGTCCCTTTAATTTTATTCTTGTTTTTCCAAATTGTGGAAACAGTAGAAGTTGACAAGCTATACTTTCTACAAATGTTAGCATTAGATGTTCCACTGTTGATGTCATCATTAATTTTAATTTTTTGTTCTAATGTAAGGGATTTTCTATTTCTCGGCATGATGATAAAGTTACTAGTAACAAGCTATAAAAACTACTGAATAAAAATTCTGTATATGCACGGCATGCCAGTAGACGAGTTATGACAAGTTTGTTTACATCGGGCATGCGTTGACAGCCGAAGAATGTGTCGACTTCTCGTTATAATCGCAGCGGCAAACAGAAAATTTGCTCGTACTAAAAGAAGTGCTCGTTATATCCGAGCTCGTTGTATCCGAACTCAAATTGTATTAAGTTTAAGGAACAATTTTCCGTAACACTGAAAATCACTTGTTAAAACCGGACGTTCGTTATAAGCGGACCCGACTGTATGTTGTTTGAAAAGCTTGCTACCCTCTTGTATTTAAATTAAAATGGCCGAGGCCCTAAACAAATCGGTACCCAAAATTCCAAGAAGGTAGTGAGTTAGGCACCACCACGGTAATTAACCTTCTATTGTACTTTAGGAGGACGCTTGTCTATTAATTAATCACCAACTTATAACACTCTAGTCTTACCTCTTACTTCCCCAAGGGTCGATGTTAAAGATGGGAGTCAGCACTGCCTCCAGCTACAGTCAGAGAAGGGCGAGTTCGAACACCGTACTAAGTCGAAGGTTAAGATGTCAGGGCGCCTATCCGTAATAATATGCTAAGCCCAACAGATATTCAGACCCCGGACCAGGTCCAATGTAAAACTCCCCAGGTGATAAGTAAATAAGACCAATACACACTCATTCAACTTAACAACAGTTTATTGAAATTTAACTAGATCTCAACAGTGTGTCCCAGTTACGAACATATCCGGTTATTTAATAGTCTTGATTTCAAGAGATATTTACAACAAGAGAAAACAATGATAGTGAAACACAAGCGCAACTCGGTTGCCAGTAAAAAAAACAAAAAAAATAAAATCTGCAGGACTATTCAAAACTTAAATGGTCACCCAAGGTGGTTCACAATTCAAAATTTTAGTGACGTGACATTACCAAAATTTTAAAAGTTCAAAAGAAACAGGTGAACACAAGAATAAACTTAAATCTAACATTGATTCACCAACAATATTCTTACAAGTACACAATTATAAGGCAACTTGCCAGAAGTCCCTCCAAAGTCGAACAGTTTGATCGTATAATGCAACGCGTCACCCAAAAATAAACACTCTGTATACCAGAGGCATCTGACAATCTATTCGACGTTAGAGAACAGACTCTAAGTTGTAAGATATCTAATTCTATATAAGAAATAGCGCTAGTTAACTATGCTTTACAGGAAGAATATGTGATTAAATTAAATTCATTAATTTCTTACGAGATTATACCAAAAATAAATTACAATCATAGACTAAAATGCATTAAATAACATCTAAGAATTTACACAAGACCGATGTGAGGCTGCACTGCCCATACACATCCCAAAATTTAGTTCAATTTCTAAGTCCAAAATTAAAATGGCTACGTAACGTCTCCAAAAATGTCAAAGTAACCTCCAAAAAGGGGTCACTATTGTTAATAAAACTACGTTAAATTAATTAATTCAAAACATAAAGGCTCACAGGCCACAAGAAGTTAAATTAGGAAATTACGATTACTTATTTAATTATTTAGCCCGGAAAATTGAAATTCACTGTTCAAATTACACGATATTGACACAAAATTAGCCAAACTGTTTAGTCAATGAAACTCTACCCTCTGGATAATGTCAGAGAAAATTTACACAGTCACAATACCTTAAGAAAGTCACATCCAAAGCTTCCAACACGACACCTCCTACGGATCCACACGTTACAAGGAAAATGCTCTCCTATCCTCGCTTAACGACACCTCAAGAAATAGCGTTTGAAGGCTACAGTATTCCAATAATCTGCACCTTAAATATGCCCTCACCGCAAGATATAACAACAATTCCTTGGCACCGTAAGACTACAAGCACGTGATTCTCACGTCTTAACCCCAAACCAAAAATGCTCAAATGAGGTTTATGTCAGGCCCAACACCAGCAGTTAAATTTGAATATAGAAACACACAAATTAAGATCAATTAGACACGTGGAAAACTATACTTACAGCAGCTTAAACAATTCCCAAGCCCAGAAGAAAATATCCTCGCAAGATTCAAATAAAACGCCAAAATTCACCAATAATACTTGAGAAGCACCATAACATCCGCTTTTGTAAGCGATTACCGACGATAAAACTCAACTCTCCACCATTCTCAAGTAAAGCTGAGGGAAATGATTCTGCTCTGTGGTGTCTAACCTTTCTCGACGACCGTTAAAATCAAAAGAGGAAGACTCTAACATGTCAAGCCCGATCATCAAACGCACACGACAATTGTTCTAAAAGATCGAACGACCCAAACTAATACTTTAAACGTACGACAAAAATACAGGTTCAAATAACCATAGAAAAATGGAAAATAATTATTAATAATTTGTTGCATAACTCTAGGCCGAAAAGAAGTTCGAAAAACGAAATTAGCAATAACTAAAGAAAACAAATTTATTAAATGAAACAACATACGCCATCTACCCGACAATGCCTGTATACGTTACACACACCTGCGGCAAGGCAGAACGCGTGCAATAGGAATCTTAAGCACTTCTACACCAGATGGCAGTAGTAGTAGGAAGACGACATAAATTTAATCAAAAACGAATTACGTATTCCGACAATTAAAATAAACCATTAAAGGATAAAATACAACCAAAAAAAAAACGTAACAAGCTGACGCATATCAACAATTTCTTTCTAAATTTTGCAGTTTTCTACGGACAACTTTTGAATTTCACCTTGAAAAGCAGCAACAACATTAGATGTAAAATTTTATGTTTAAATTATTCGACAGGATGGCGAAACTTTAGCGAATGGTATGTAATTCTAAAAAACATGCGTAGATATGTCGAAATAAACACTAATTTCACGTACTGAAAAGATATCTCTACGAATTGAGCCCATAATAGGTATTTCATCATCTATCGTTATTTTATAGCAACCTTTCAAATGTTGTACAATTTTTAACGAAATATCGCCATATCTCAGAAACAATTGAAAATCGGCAAATACAAGTTGGTGTCAGTTTATTCAGCCCTTCGAGGGCTATCATAAAATGTAAAAAAAATGCATAGCATTCCACTTAAAAAAACGCAAGTTTGTGTTGATTCATCGTTGTCGAACACTCTGTATAAATGAAAATATTTTTAAATTGTAGAGCTTGTTATTAACTACATTTTTGAAGTGTAAACTTCTTTGGGCGCGTTGCGTTGATTGTGGGCACTGAACAAGACTGAGCCGTCACGCTCGGCTATGTAACGCTCGTTCGGGTAAAGTCGCCTCGAGTCGACTAAGGGAACGAGAGAAATATATCATATAGAGGTATTTAATTTCAATTAAATTGAAATTTAAATGAATAAATAAATTCATGTCCCCGAGCAGATTCGATCCCGAGCCGCACGGCTGAGAAGCCGGCACGTTAGCATCAGACCAGCGCGGGACTCGTAAGCGAGTATTCATATTGTCTATATATATATACATACATGCGTCCGAACCGATCCAGAAGCGTATCGGAAAATCTCTTCGTCGAGGAACCCTTTAAAGTTGTCCGTACACCCACGCGATTATATATCGCGGCCGCTGCCATAGCAACGGCCGCGAAATTGTATTTCGCGAACTATGTTGCGTTCGCTAATTGGTAACTTCGCGGACGGTTAACCAAAAAATTTGCTGTGTGTGTATGAGACATTATCTCTATAATAATGTAATATAATATTTCGCGCTCAGGTAAGTTTTAGCATGTTTATTAAAATGATATGGATGACTCGGAAACTGATCAGTATATTCCGGGTGTTAAATAACGTCCACACGCATTTACTATATTTTGTATACCAATGCAAAACAGAAACGTTGAGAATAGAGCACTGCTTTAATTGCTCATTATATACGAATTTATAAGCATTTAATTCTTTTCTGTTACACAGGATGTATGAAGAAAATTAAAACGAAAAAGGGAATTGTCTAATGCGCGCGTGAAGAAATATCGTCAAAAGAAACACACTAAATCTCAGCAACTGAATTCGTCGATGCAGGATGACCCTAATGTAATATAGAAAGAAAAAAAAGGTTGGATTTCGTATTATTAACCTCGCCTTGATGAAGTTTTCACTTCTGCCGTGTGGTTTTAAGCACACCCATTTTCTTGTTATTATTGACAGCTGTTATATTTTCACATGCAGTTGGTTTGAACGATTTTCTCAAACAACCGTCTTAAGGAATTTGGAAATAAATTTAATATGAAAAAAGAACATTAAACACTGTTGGATAACCGGCGTATTTCTGGAAATTGAGAAACGCCGGTTAGACATACTTAATGATTAGTTATTCGAGTGTTTTAGTCTAAAATTAAAAAAAAAACGTTATAGAAGTTACACGGTTGTGTGGCGGTGTATATTTGTATTAAAAATTATTCGCTATCTACATTATTAGATACCAACAATGGAATTTACCGCTACGGTGGGACACGCGGAATATATATTAAACTTTTTGGTATGAAAATGTTATTTTTGTCTTGCTCGTCTCAAATATAATCGTACAAAAAGTAATCGTTACTGGCATTCCTCTCGAAGCACAAGGCCATATGATGTTCCGAATATTCCTTCAACTCCAGGTGGACTTTGCACAAGAGGCATTGGGCGAGTTCTAGAATTGCGTGAAAAATACACCCACTAATTTACATGCAGTACATGTGGAATGTGAATATCACGGATATTAAAGCACGAATTGATTTTTATATAAAGAAAAATTTAACAACTTATGATCAACATATTTATTATTTATTTATTTACTTCTTTAAAGCGGCGTTGGCCACCTGTATGTGCAATTACATTATACAGTCTTAGAAATGTAAGAACCCTAGTATGGATTACATATTTACATGAAAAGAAAATGAATTTTATGTCCCTAACACCTGCTGCACAAAATGTTTCTCCATTCGAAAATACTTCCTTTTTCCTAACATTCCTGCCACCCAAATCCTTCACTTATTTTATAATATTATCGGTATTTTGGATTATTACATACAGAGTTGATTGTATTTTGTAGGAAATGCGTAAATATGATGTTAAAATTAATGTGTGAAAGTAAACTTTCAGTTTGCACTTTAAATATTATAACTATAGACCGGACGTACCAGGTTTAAATTATGACAGAGCAAAGAAATAATGTAAACAACACGCAGTTGCTGAATGTATGGTGAACTGCAACATCTGTTGTTGTCGCAGCGAAAATGACAGCAAAATGTCCATTTTACTGGGAAATTCCTTTCGTCATCGACGTAGGTAGCGTGAGGGGTTTTTAAAATTTATTATATTTACCTTATATTTTATAAGATAAATAAAGTACGGGTAGTTAGTTTCGTTTTTTATTGTTTTGACTGTTACATACTTCGTAATTTTTGTAATAGTTCCTGTTTAATACCGTTTTATTGAATCTACTTCTCCCAATTATCTTGACGTAAGTATGCATTGGATTTCGTTAATTTTCAATAACATACGCACACATTTTTAGTTATCATTTATTTAGATCTAGAACATTGTTTACGTTACTTTTTCAGATATGATATGGAATAACGTCGAGAATGGCATCGTGAAACGACGGCGAATTGGATTAAGGATCGTACTGATTGTATGACCTCCATTGTCAGTGATTCCGAAATTTATTGCAAAGTCTGTAACATATCGTTACAGAATTTCTTTAAATTCAGAACAGAACCAGTTTCCAAGAATTTTTTCGCCATCTTCCTTATACCCATACGGGAAACAGTTACTCCGGGAAATTTTTCATTTAATTCTTCTGCAACGCGCTTCCGCAATACCACAATATCGTATTAAATATATTTTCTGTGATAACGTTAACATTTTCACAAAAAATTACAGAATTACTGTTTGAAGTTATTTTTAACACATAAATTAGTGTTTGCCGTTTTGAAGTCAAAGCCTTCATCATGGAAAAAAATGAAAACAAAATTTTTAGAACATACATAAGTGGAATTAAAATTCTAATTACAGATTTGATCAATTGAAATGAAGCATCAAAATTAATTCGCTTAGCATTTTATTGTAAATGCAATCTGGGGGACATACTGTATAGATAATTTCGTTCAAAATATAAAACGAGATATTTACAATACCTTCGATTGAAAACTTTCCAGCTGTATCCTGAACGCAAATGGTTTTATGTTTGGCCAAATGCGATATCGAGCTGAATCCAAGGCAGCAAAATGTGCAGGCAAAAACGTCATTAATGATATCTTTCGTGACCGTAACAAAATCCAGTCTGCCAATTTTATTCGGGCTGCTTCCGTCTTCCACACCAAAATGTATCAGTAATTCTTCATAAGCATTAATTGGACGTGTGCTTCCATAGTAAATGTTATCTTCACATTGAAAGATTTGCAGATTTCCTTCAGAAATATTCCTCGTGGGATTAATGTACTGCATCCAATTCAAATACTTCCATTTATTTTTGTCCAAAACAAATTTCTCCCCTTTCATTTCCCAGGGACCTTCTGTTCCGCTGAGTCCAGTGAAAGGACCAAATTTTACAGCTGCAGGAATAATTCTTAAAGCATATACTCCAGTGTGTTCAAAACAATCTCGTATTTCTAAAATATCATTTGGTATATCATCTACAGCTGCACTGTCTGCATTTTTCCGAGCATAATTGTTTAAAATATGCGCAAGCATTCCACAGTCGGTGCAATAGTCTTGGTAATATGTTTTGCAATGTTTACAGTCTGTTGGACAAATTTACGTGGATTAAGAATCATAAATAAATACAGAAAGACAAAACATACTATTTAATAATGTTAGTTTTCAAAAATAGTCAAGTAATATACAACATTTGGATATGAAGAAAGAGTGAAGATTTAATTGGCTGTTGAAATAACCTGTTGCGTCTATCTATGAAAACACTTAATTGTTTAAGAGATCATTTATTTAAATTTATTACAAGACTCGCTGGTGTACCAGGTAAACTTCTATAACTAAAATATTACCAACTGTGTTGTTTTTGAAAATAAAAATATTAAAGCTTGGTGTTTGTGAAGAGTGGGAATCCTGTTATCTGAGATTGTTTTTCAATAAACAATAAAAATACACTGTTACTTTTCTGTGTTTTATATTTATACTGCAGATGTTTCCCATCACTACATACAAACACAATCGGAAACATCTAATGTTGTCACTACTTGTACAGATTTCCCTGGCTTTAAACTGTATCAACAAGAGTATTGGATAAAGCTTGATTAAATAATTGGTGATGTAACATCATTAGCAATATTACCAAGGATTTTAGTTTCAAATATATATTTACATATATTTAACCAAATTAAATTACATATAAATCTTCATATATTAAAATTAAAAATTTGCATTCATTCTCACTGAACATAGCCTACCCTTCTGGTGTGTTTTAGATTACACAAAAGTTATGACGAGTTACTAATATGTATTTACTTACATAGACGTCCATTATCAAATTCAATTTTAGCAGCGATTTCTTCTTCTACTTTAACAAATTCAGTTTCAGGAGTGATTTCTTCTTTGACTTTAACATTGTCATTTTGAATATCAGTCACTTCAAATGATGCTAATTCTATTCTAATATTATCCGAAGTTTTGTAGGCATCGTACTGCATTAGTTTGTCTTGCCAAATGTCGTGGTCTTGTAATTCAGAGTTGTCCATAGTAATGTCCCCAGTTTCAGATATACGCACTTCATCCTCTATAAAACTATCTCCTTCGCACTGTTCTTCCTTTATACTAAATGTATTTGCCGTAAGCATTAAGTCATTCATATTAACTTGGTCAACATGATCAGCCATTATGAACAATTGTTATTAATACCTATAGTATTACTAATTTGTAAATTCTAAATAAGTGAAATATCAGTAAGTACACATTACACAAAATAGTCCGTGCAACACTTGCACAAAATGGCGATTGGCCTTGGCGTTAAAATGTGAGATGCTTGAGAGATAACAACCTTGAAAAATCACTCAAAATCTTCAGTTTTCCTTTCTTTATCTATGGTTTTATCCTGGCACCTATAACAGTTACACAACACTCCAACCGATCCCAAACAGCAAAATCACGATTTTAGAAAAGGATGAAAATATGCATTTGCTAAAGTAGGACAGGTGTACATATAGTCATTATGCTACTATAAGCACAGTATAGAGCTGTATAGACTATGTGCTATAAGGGAGCCAACTCACCTGCTCCTTTTAAGCTGTTGTCACTTTTACCAAACTGTGACTCGAGCACTCGCAGTGACAAAGTATTTGAGCAAACCAAATACGTTATATAACGTATTTGGAGCAAACGGTGATTTCAAAATCGCGGTGATTTTAAACAGCTCTTTTAATCACAGCGAAAGAAGGAGCCGCTTATTTTCACCGTTTGTTTTCACTGTTTGTTTTCACCGTTTGTTTTCACTGTTTGTTTTCACCGTTTGTTTTCACCGTTTATTTTCACCGTTTATTTTCACCGCGCATGGTAAAGGGTTCCTCCGAGCTGTTTACCGTGAGCTGTGAAAATAAACGGTGAAAACAAACGGCGAAAACAAACTGAAAATAAACGGTTCTTGCTTTCGCTGTTCGCTTTATTTAAAACAACTCTTTTAATCACCGTTCTCCGAGCTGTTTGAGTTCGGTGGAAATAAACGGTTCCTGCTTTCGCCCATATTTCGCCGTTCGATTTTAAACAGCTCTTTGAGCTGTTTAACTATATGCGTAGTGAAAATGAATATCTTAACAAAAATTCGCGTTATATAATGGAAATTATTGATTTGTTGATAAACTACCGAGGTTATAAAATATTAATATACGCATATTAGGTATATCAGTAGGTATTTGCTTTTAATTTATGTTTTATAAGTATGTATATAAAACACACGAATGTGCAAATAGTATATTAAAATACAAGTTTCATAAGACACGATTTTTGCGCACGCCTTCAAGTTTAGAAAACGAGCCGCTAGGCGAGTTTTCTAAAGAACAAGTGCGCAAAATGTCTTATGAAACGTGTATTTTATACTATTTTTTCTATTTCGGTTATTAAAAGTTCAAAAAAGCTTAAAATAAGAGACATGTTTTGTTCGAATATTTTAGAAATTTTGCTTTTTTGAAGTTGGTTACTCTGATTTTTAAGTAGAACGTTTTAAATATTTAAATATCGGTGGTGCTATATGTAATTGTGTTTAAAATTCAGACTGATTTATACAATAAATTATTTCAAATTATCAACAAAAAGGACGAAATAAATAACTGTACGCCCCCAGAGATTCGCAAAATAGCAGAAGACAATTTACAAAATCTTTCGTCCACAAACTCTCTACATATTTATCAAAACAAACTTTTATAACAGTTGTACTATTCAACATGGTAAGTAAATGTCAATAGTAGCATCCGAAAACTTATCATCCAACTCTGCTTAACAATTTATATTGCTAATTAGTAAGTGAAATGTTAGCATGTGTGCTTTTTATTCTTTGTACAATTTTATTGCACATTTTTGTTACTTTAAAGGCTTATATCCTTGTTTATAAATACTATAGTTATACAACCTAGAGAAAACTGTAAATATTTCTTATGTAGTAAAGTGTCGTCCTCTGATATCTTTCAAATGGATTAATACGAATGAATGAAAGTGCTCAGCCAATGAAATATTCTCAACGCCACTCCCACAATTTAATCCGGAAGTTTATAAAAAATGTAAATATATTTTGATATTTTCTATTAAATTTTACATAAGAGTATATTTTGTTTGATTTGCTTTTCACATCGTTTGCCCTTGAATTACATATCAACATAACCTATATAGCTTAACTGTGATAAAGTAGATTTAAGTAAATGTTTCATTGAAGAATCGTAGGATTACTATTTTTTTCTCGTATTATACTCACATTACCCTTTTATAACATAATAAAAAAAAGACATACAAAAGGCTTTTTAAAAAACGTATTCATGTTTTTTAAAGAAATAAATCTAAACAAGAAAACGGTATTAAAAAGTCAGCATTTTTATTAAATACTCACCTACATGAAATGTCAGTCTGTTTCGGGTTCAGAGTTTGGGGTTATTCTATTTTTTTTCTATGTGTTCAACAGGTATGTCTAAAACAGTCTTCTATATATTCGGTTTGATTAGATATATTATGTAAAAGAAGAAAAAGTAATTAAAAGCTATCCGAACCACAACATTTATTAAGTTGCTTTGCATGGTTTCATCAACTTGACTGGTTTATGTGAGGCTTTCAAACCAGTAATGTAGTACGTTTTACAAAGAAAATGCATTATAAACACCACATTATTTTAAGGTTTTGGTATCTTCAGAATTTAGAAATTTAAATGGTTCACAGTCAATCATTTATCACTTAACCAGGATAAATGTGAGACAATTTATTTTACTAGTAAACATAGATCAAACATATATTCGACGAATTGAAAATTCCTTGATATTAGACTAAACACAAGATTAACATGGAAGCCGCAGACTAGTTAAATTAGTCAAACACTTATCTTCTGCTACTTATGCAGTTAGACATATCAGATTTATAACTGATAGTCTACTGGAATAACGATATACTATGGACTATCAAATCACATATCAACAATGTTTAACCAATATGGGGTAAGTAGGCCTATGTAGAAAAGGTGTTCATCCTGCAGAAGAAGGCTGTTCGAGCAATTGTCTGTGTTTCACAAACTATTCGCTGCAAACCTCTCTTCAGAGAACTTATGATAAGTCCATTAGCCTAGACACATATTCTGCAACAACTAAGGAGGGCTTTGAAAAAGCTGTCACACCTCATGACTAGGGGTGAGATTACAGAAGTCTCCACCCCTCATCACCATTTGCTGCACATCCCGCATTACATAGGACAAAAGCCACTTCAGTACAACACGTCACTGGTAATTATTTAACAAAATCAAAGTTATGTGTAGACATCTTTCTACTTTCGTATCTAAAGAGAAAATAAAGGACATTCTCCTTCAAGAAGCATTCTACAATGTCAATGACATAAATTAGCCCTGTGTTGATGTTATCATTACATTTTTGCTTGATGTGCTATTGTGTAAACTGTATGTATATCTTATTATTGATATAATAAATTTATTATTATAATAGAAACACTATCCTTCTTACTGTAGAAGTGTTATAATTAATCCTGCTTTTACACCCACAATACCTCAGCTCGTCAGGGAAGTCGCAGCAACTTTCATTATACATTTACATTCTTGGTAATTATCAATATAGTAAGTACTGCCTACACATGGTCTGTATATGGACGTTTCTTCAATTTGTATTTACCTGCGATTTTAAAAATTGCTTTCAATAATAGTAATTCCTAATAATTGAAGTTACGTAGGGGTTATCAAACAAAACTAGTTTAAAATATGTAACACTTTCGGCTGTTACTTATACATAAGTAAAATAAAACACTCAATTAAATTTGAATAACTTCACTTTATTTTAATCACTATGTGACTGCAGTTTTGACATTACACGTCATTATCAAACTAGTTTACTTATATTTCTACTATTTAATTTTTCTTTCACCCACGTTTAATTGCAATTGTTTGAAATCTTCATGGATTTTATTGTGTTATATATGTAGAATTTTAGCCTTCATACTGGTTGAAGTGAGGTATATCACTTCATAAAAGTTAATTAGATACACACTTAAATGTACTTGGCTTTGACATTACTTATTTTATTATGGTTCTAGTTATTTTTATTTTATCTAGGCCTGAATCGTAACAACAATTGCCATGATACAAGTCTGAATGAATAATCATCAGGATATGAGGATAGTACATACCCAACAAGTTATACAAACAAACTAATTCATAAGCAAGCAAAGATTTTATTAAAGGTTAGTACTTTGAACCTTTTTCAGCTTGTATAACTGCAATATCCATTGTCAATTATAAGATAAAATATATAGGAAAAATGACATTTCTTCGTTACATCGTCTTGCAATACGTATTTTAGAATAACATTTAACATCCACAATCACATCATCACTTATTTTTGGAATTTGAAAAATTAGTGTCAGTAGACTTATCATATCCCTTAATTCAAAATATTTTAAGATATTTAAATCTAAAGCAAAACGCCTACAAAATTGTAACAAACACGATTGGTGTAATTGGATAATTGCGTCACTTCCTTTAAGCCCCCATTGGCTTCTCTTTACTACTACGAGAAGACTGCTTTTCCTACAACAAATTTAGCGGGAAAACTTATGAATGGGCACATCCTACTGCCCAACCCCTCTGTTGGCTACCTACCCAAACTAACCTTCAGTTGTATAACTATAGTATTAATAAACAAGGCTTATATTTTGACATTTAAATACGATTTGGTTCCATTTTTTTTGTTACCAACTTAAAAAAAATAAAATTAGCGTGCGATAAAGTAATACTTTATGCAACCAAAACGGGTGTCGTAAAGTGAACTTTATAGCACCGGAATAGAAAAAAGATTTAAATTAATAATATATAGTAAGTAACATGATGAATTGTTTTTAGTTATATAGATGATCATGTATGTATATAAATGTTTCTACAAAATGTGTATGGATAATAAATTAAATATAACTTACAAAACAGAAAATAAGTAAAAAGTAACTCCCAGCAATGAAGTATATTTTATTTATTTTTTTGTTCAGTTTAAAGTACCTATAGCAATAATCAAATACATTTCAGTTTCTCTTCTAATATTATATTTATTAAATATAAAGATTACTTGAGGACTTTGTTAGAACGTAATCGACTTCGCCTATCCGATAAGTAACATTGAAAATAATATCATAATTGTTACGTTACAGCACTACAATACAGCTAGTGTGAAGCATATTTATGTTAAATTGAATATATTATTTAAAGTTAAGTAAATCTTAGAATCGCAGACAGAAATATTTCTTTACATGAAAAAGATATTTATTTGCCCATATCTTTGAATATGTATACTATCACAATACTATGTATTAATAAACAATGCCCATATTGAAAAGAACCCTTTCCATCATAATAAATACGAAAGTAATCACTGTGATTCCACGAATTTGCAAACGGTGAAAACAGTGATTTGGAAATCACTGTGAAAAATCACCGTGACCAATATCTGCTCTCATCTCTAGTCGTTACTATAGCGCTGTCACTTTATGGAAACGCCTAAAAGCGTCAACCACCAAATTTTGTGTGTGTTGCTAAACATTATTTTTCTTATTGCTACTAGTTAGTGGTGTTATAATCGTACGGTAAGTCTGTAAAGAGTAATATGATAATTTTAGTAAGTTAACATAAGGCATTTTTAGAATTGAAGGATGAGTAGAACTGGTGCATCGTGTGTGGGGCATACAAGCAGGAAGCAAGAGCGATGCATATTTTCCTAGAATGCGAACAAGTAACTAACGGCACTAATAGTTGATATATAACCCGAAGGTGAGCTGGAGATTTTTTGTTTGTAGTTCTGATTCCAAGAGCAATAAGGACCACCTGGTTAAAGCAAGGATTTTGTTGGTTCCCCGATTACACCAATTAAAGTTTAAATGACAATTAAGTAAGTAATTGACAATTATTAGAAGTATAATATGTGGGAATAATTGAAGTTGAGGTGTCAGGCGATTTTTGACAAAATGATTAGTGTATGTTAGAAAGGACCTCTAATTGAACACCATTTTCTTATAAAATTATCGATGCAAACGTAGGGAAATGGAGATAAAAAATAAATTAGGTACCCGCCGAGTCAATCTTGCAGGTTACATCATGTGAGATGTCCCATATAGAGCATTGAAATAATGAAAATCACAATAAATGATGTTTATTTAAGCTCACAACACAACAATTACCTTTGATTTGTACTTTTTTTGATTGAATTTTAGCAAAATTTTAAATACGAGATCACATGATATCAGCTGTTTTTGTTGACATTCGATGGTGCGTTTAAAATCGCAGAAAAGTCAAGAAAACATACAAATTGACCTAAAATGTGTGTGATTATGTGAAATAAACATCAATTATCGTGATTTTAATCATTTCAATGATCTATATGGGATACCTTTCATGAGATGTAAATTGCAAAATTGACTCGATCAGTACCTAATTTATTTTTTATCTCCATTTCTCTATGTTTGCATTGATAATTTTATAAGAAAAAGTTGTTCAGTTAGAGGTGCTCTATAAGTTACACTAGTCGCCCGACACCTCAACTGCAGTTTAACCCTATAGGTGTATAAGAAAGCCTTTAAAGTACACGAAAAACTTTCTACTTGTTTTTAAGTTTCTATATTATGTTTTTTCACAAGCAATCAATCGATATTTAGCAGTGTTAATAGAAACTTCAGATTTCTTGGTACAGAAGCATTTATGGTTTTTCCTAATGATTTTCCTAGGCAGTTTCCTATAATGAAAACGTGCCTTTATACTATCGTTGATATTTGTTAGTATACAGTTGTAATTATTGTATTTTATTATTCAGGAGTGAAACAACAGCAAATGGGCATGAAACCTGTGCTAGATGCCAGTACAACATGTAATAAGAAACTTTGCAGCCTACATTTTGACACAAACTGCTATGCACACCCCCATTCAGTACGCTTAAACAGAAATGCAGTGCCGACACTCCATCCCATGAGGCCACCCATGGAGCTTAAGGCAGCCATATCATTGGAAGTCTCATTTGTTTTACGACAACAATAAATTAATCAATTTGGTGTTAGTTATTGCAGGTTTAATTTTTTTGTTTTCTTCTATAGCCATGTAATTAACATTATTTAGTTTTTAAGCCCTAATTGTCACTCTTTTAATTATATATTGATGAAAAGACGTCTACTAAATTTGTTAGGTATCTTATGTATCCATATTTTTTTTATGTCACCTTATTTTATGTTCATCATTTATGTAATACAAGATTTTGTAAATGGTGGTAGTAAACATGGGCTTAAGTCATTGTGTATCTATCGGGTTTAATTACCTACTTTGTAGTATTTTGAGTAGGTACTTGTACTTTTCAACAGCAATTCTATCTTATTGTTAAAACTATCTTTGTAGTAATATATGTTGAACACTTGTGAAATATAGAAATAGTAATACAATAAAACACCTTTTTCACAAAATATAGTTTAATAACTAGATGTCACGTTTCGTGTGCACTGCACACATCGTCAGTAGTAACTGTTATTACTGACGATGTGTGCAGTGCACACAAAATGTGACATTTAGTTATTAAACTATTTTTTGTGAAAAAGGTGTTTTATTCTATTAATAAAATTATATTTGTTAGTCGAATATTCTACTTTTGGTAGATTATGCTATTGTTCGATAATTTATTTTTGTACTGGTAATTTAACTAAAACACATGTTGGATGTTAGTTATAATTTTTCAATAGTAATCATAGATGTATACAT
Organism: Amphimallon solstitiale; assembly: GCA_963170755.1. Classification (NCBI taxonomy): domain Eukaryota; kingdom Metazoa; phylum Arthropoda; class Insecta; order Coleoptera; family Scarabaeidae; genus Amphimallon; species Amphimallon solstitiale. Next base: position 22,316,914 of record OY720685.1, read on the forward strand.
TTTCTACTTTGTAGTATTTTGAGTAGGTACTTGTGCTTTTTCAACAGAAATTCTATCTTATTGTTAAAAATATGTTTGTTAGTCGAATATTCTACTTTTGGTAGATTATGCTATTGTTCGTTACTTTATTTTTGTACTGGTAATTTAACCAAAACTTATGTGTTGGATGTTACTTATTAATAATCATAAATGTTCTTTGTACCTTTTCTACGTTACAATATTAAAGTGTAATTATTTAAGTAATTCTTTTCTTTAAAACGTTATTGTGTGGTTACAGGATTGTAATTGAATATTGTACTGTATACTGTTTTCCTTAGCAATGATTCCTCATTACTACGGGAACTAGTAAATAGTATGCAATTTGATGACAATGTTGTGATCAGTACCGCAAGATCAAAAATTATATTGAAAACAGTTTGCTATGGAATGTACAAGTCAAGTGTCACACTGTCGTTAATATTTGTCATTATATTTTCTCTTATAATGACAAATATTAATGACAGTATGACACTTAATGATATAACTTAAGACAGACGTTTTACATTCCATGACAAACCCTTATCAATATAATTTTTGATCTCGCGGTATTAAACCCTAATTTGTAATAAACTTTCTTTTGAATTTCCCGCTACCAAATACATTTTGAATCTCCCGCTTTTTGCTTAGTGTTATTGAAAACTGTAATTTTTTTGATGTCAGCGTCATCTGTATTTGACCCGAGGCAATACAAAGCGCAGATAAAAATTTTGGCTTGACTGAGCCAATTCGTGGTGATCTATGCAAATAGTAAAAACTGTCCCTCAGTCAACCGCCATATTGCTTGCGATAACAGCGTCCTCATCGGTAATTTTTTTCGCCTATATAGTACCACGCGATCATTTAAATTCTAAATTATAGTAGGCGGGACTTTTTTTATTTGATTGTCCAGAATGTCAATCCGTGCATTCAGGGAGTTACGGCGCCGCTAGCGCTGAGCTGTGCTAGCTCGAGCGGTGTCCTGAACGCGACTGCTGAGTGCCGGCGTTGGAGCTAGCGGTCGCCATCTTGCCTAGCGAAAATAAATTTCGCTCGATGACCTAGCGGCGCTAGAAAGAAGTGGGGATAAGCGGTGAATATTCAAATATGAATTTAAAAATTCAAACCCGCGGATTAATAAACACATTAATTTATTAATTGTAGTAGTAAATATCATTTTTACGGTTGCTGTTGTACTTGTTATATTTAATGTTATGCGAAAGTTATAGGTAAATTTATCATATAAAATAGATATTGATAAGTACTATTATATTCGGTTTACATATAAAGTGAATATCTTTTTTCTACTTGAAATAGATTATTTATTTCTAATAAACAAACAACTGTTAGTGAATCCTAAGTAATATATGAAAATAAATTTGAATTTGTGCAAATAGTAAAAACTGTCCCTCAGTCAACCGCCATATTGCTTGCGATAACAGCGCCCTCATCGGTAATTTTTTTCGCCTATATAGTACCACGCGATCATTTAAATTCTAAATTATAGTAGACGGGATTTTTTTTATTAGGTTGTCCAGAATGTCAATTATTGATTAATTAACATTTTGAAACGTCACTTTGACAATTCAAATTGTAAATTAGTACTTATATACCAACTTAATTTAAATTTCACAGACTGCTCTAATTTAGAATTTAAATGATCGCGCGGTATGTCTAAAACAACTACTGTCTATCAAACAGCAGACAAAGTGGGTAGTAGTAAGAATATTAAGGAAAAACAATAACTTGGATGAAGCATAAAAAAATCATTTGCACGACATGTGCTTTCATTTTTCTTGAGGAATGAGTTACCAAATTGTAGAAAAATGTGAGTTAATATACAGGCTGTCTCTAAAAGGTGCGGAAAAAACGCTACCACACATTTCTGAGGGCGATCTAACCCAACTTACCTCAGTCCAAAAGTGGATGCACCATTGCATTGAATTGCCACAAGAATAACACCCAAATTACAGAAGCATATGTGTCCATATACGGAATGAATTTTTTATATCCAGATTACTCATAAACGGCTGCTCCAGGTATACCTTTTCTAGGTAAAAAACATTGGAGAATAAGAATTTTTATTTAAAAGTTAAATACAGTGTGTCTCAAAAAAGTTATTACGTTTTAAATGGATACAATATGCCGCAGGTGGCGCCCTCTACATTTTGCAATGAAAATGAGAGCAGATTTAAATTTTTTACCCCACGAAACCCCCCCTACCCAAATATTGTGACAATATACCAATTATTACAGAAATTATTTATAAAAAACTAAAACCAAATTGAACTTTTGACACTCTGTATAGCCGAAAGCATCCACTTTTGGACTGAGGGAAGTTGGGTTAGATCGTCATATTTTGCCCTCAGAAATGTGTGGTAGCGTTTTTTCCGCACCTTTTAGAGACACCCCAGTATATGTACATATTATGTGAGTTATCGTATAAATTATATATGAGTATTTTGATTCTAAGTTATTAATACAAATGGTGGCTTATGGCCAATAAAACGAACATGTCAAAGGAAAGGTTGAATAACTTTTACCAAGAGGAATTTTTGCTAATAGCAGTATACTAAAATCTGAATGACTGGAGCTTGCAAAAAATAACCTTTTATTTACCTTTATATGGTGTTAATGAAATAGTATGGAAAAAAGGTTGTTCTGCTTTGCGTTTATCTCCACTGTAATTTAAACCTCATCGAACTTGTATGGGTTCAAGTTAAATATCATGTCACTGCCAATAAGAATTCATGTAAATTAGACACAGAATCCAGAATTTGTTGTTAGGATTAAACACGGTTGATGCTGATTTTTTCATGTCATGATGGAAGAAGAAAAAGTGTATGGTACTGAAATATTGTTGACAATATCCAATCTTGAAAACATGTAATTTTAATGATCAACATTCATGTTTTGACAATCCGTGCGTTCAGGGAGTTACGGCGCTGGAAGCGTATACCGCTAGAGCTTGTGGCCAGCGCCTGAAGTCATTGAACGGGTCACAGTAGTACATTTTAAAATTGTTGCTTGGACATGCGTACTTTTACTACTTCTGAAGTCTGACAGCGGCAATATGGTGTTGTGAAGTTTATTATTATTTAATTTAATTATTATTATTATTGTTTGAAGTATGAAGACGTGACATACGTACTTTTAAAATCTAAACTAAAAATAAAGTCAACGTATTTGGTTTGTAATTAATATATGATAGCAATATATAATCCTTATTTTAGAATTGACCGAGAAGATGGTAAATTATTTACTATAATATAAAGTGTGTCTAAATATTTAATACTACATTTTACAGTGTATTATTATATGGATTATGAGGAAGTTTTCGATGAAGTTGGTATAATCTATTATTATCAATATTATATCAGCAGTTTTGGTTGATATATTTATCGGCACTGTGAACAGTATTCATTTCAGTTTTAATTAGTTGATGAATTTTCTGAATGCTAATGTTGCAGTAAGAGTAGGTATAACCACAGAATTATAACTGATACATAAATTTATTACAAAGAAATAACTTTGTGTATTTATTTTATTACTGTAGTTGTAAAAACAATATTCTTCCAATATTTAACTTATTGAAATCTGATGTTAGCAAATTCGTTGGAATGTTTTAGTTGAAGATGATGTAACGATTAACACTATTATATTAGCAGTGTTGGCTGAGATATTTATCGGCACTGTGAATAGTTGTTCATTTCAATTTTAATAAATTGATGTATTTTTTGAATGCTACTTCGTAATAAGTGTATAAATAAATAAATAAATCGCCTATCCTATTGATAAATAAATATGACATAAACTGATAACATTGTGTGTTTGTTTTATTGTTGTGGTTGAAGAAGCAATATTATTCCAACATTTATCGTACTGGAATCTGATGGTAGATCTTGTGTAAAAGTCTTAAGTTACGTTACCTAATAGACTATGTAGTTATCTATACTTATGCATACAATACTAATGTATTTTAGAACACGAAAATATAATAAGAAGATTAGGCCCAAAAACAAACAATATTATATATATAATAATAATAATAATATAGCTCATTAGTTTCAGTAGCAGCTCTTAATATTTTTGATTAAATTTAGTGCCAAATTAGAAGGAATTATGCTGTTTGACATTACTTGTTAGTTATATCTATTTCAAAATACATTTCAATACCTATATAAACATCAAAAAGACTTATTAGGCACTATTTAAGATCTATTGTGCAACATAATTGAAGTTTTTATTGATCGTATTATTCACAAGATTCAAATTTGAGTTTTAACCCCTTTCTTTTACCGCTGCTAAGTCATCGAGTCAAATTTATTTTCATATATTACTTAGGATTCACTAACAGTTGTTTGTTTATTAGAAATAAATAATCTATTTCAAGTAGAAAAAAGATATTCACTTTATATGTAAACCGAATATAATAGTACTTATCAATATCTATTTTATATGATAAATTTACCTATAACTTTCGCATAACATTAAATATAACAACAAGTACAACAGCAACCGTAAAAATGATATTTACTACTACAATTAATAAATTAATGTGTTTATTAATCCGCGGGTTTGAATGTTTAAATTCATATTTGAATATTCACCGCTTATCCCCACTTCTTTCTAGCGCCGCTAGGTCATCGAGCGAAATTATTTTCGCTAGGCAAGATGGCGACCGCTAGCTCCAGCGCCGGCACTCAGCAGTCGCGTTCAGGACACCGCTCGAGTTAGCACAGCTCAGCGCTAGCGGCGCCGTAACTCACTGAACGCATGGATTAAGTTGGTGCAAATAACAGTAGTGTAAAATGGCAAGAGTTAATTTTAGTGTTTTTTTTTAACTTATTGTAATAACAATTAGAAATGTACATTCAGTGTAATGTTTTGTGAAATAAAAATACTTGTTCATGTTTACAAGTTTTTATTAATAACAATATGAAATGATGATTATTGCTTTTATTATAGATATTATATTTATTAAAGGTATTTCTTTTGAGGTATTAAACACTTTATCTTTACACTGCAATTAAATACTGCATATATCTATATACAAAGCTGCAATAATCTACAACAATAAAATAAGAAACTACAAAATATTAATTGCAACACAGGTAAGAGTTTAGATTTTTCATAGTTTGTGTTGTGTCATAAAGCTTCTTTCTTGATTTTGCTTGACTTCTTTTCCAAGCTTCATATTTTCTTTTATATTTACCAGGAGATACCATAAACATAAATTGATTTTGTTTTACATAATATTTCTTAAATATAATATAAAAACTTATGCAAAATTATGAAAAGTCTTTGTCAACTTTGCCTTTTTTCCTGCAGCTCGTGTCAGAACAAGTCTCATAACCAGAAAACATTCTGAATAGTGCTCTCAATTTCCTATCTAATCTTGGTCTAATGGGATCATCCGATCAAGCTCTTTCCTTTTCAGAACTTAATGAAGACACTTCATGTGTTCCTGCTAACGATTCATCAGTGAGATTTCGTTCACTAACACCAGCAAAACTAATTCTTGAAACTTCATCTACAGCAGATGTTTCCAGTATTATTTTCAAAGATGCTACAGCATTGTTACACAATCAAAATCGCTGGTGTTCCATTGGCACATAATCTTAATCTCTGAAATGTTCTGAACAAACATATTTATTCTCTAACCATAGCCAATCAGTTGCTATATTCAAAGCTTTCAAGCATATCGGTAACAAGCCACCTTCTGAAAACCTGAAATAATTTTGATATTTCAACACATTTAAAGTTGGTTATGTACCAACGGACTCCAACGTCAAGCGAACGACAGCTCAACGTCCAACGGCAACGGCAACGAAGTTTATAAATGGTTCTGTAGCTTTCCACGTATTCAACTTTAAGGGAACGGCAACTGCGAACGTCAACTGCAACGGCAACGTCAAGTTTATAAATCAAGCTTTAAAATGATCATGCCATCAAACCTGTGAAACCTTTATCCTTCGGGTTTAAACCTCTTAATATTGGGACAGTTTTTAGCACTGCACGACATGTTTATATGGATATTTATGTATTTAATATCTAAAAGATTTATGAAACCACAAACTTAGGCACATGAAACAAATATTACTTCCACAGCTACTTTTTCCACACGATTCACCAGAAACAAGTATGTCTGAAAACTACATTTAAAAGTCAAAAACAAGGACACAATAGTTTATTAATACACCACAAAAACAAACATAACCTAAATGTACATAAACAAAAACACTCATGACATACCTGGGTCAAAATGGCGGCGATCATTGCGTCGCGTAAAAATTAGATGCGCAGTGGTTCAAGAGCATTCTCCCCTCTCTATATCTCTGATTCCAAGACCAACCTAATATATAATTTTGAAGAAAGTTACTAAAAAAGTAAGATACAGCAAGTGAAAGGTATTGTGCAGAAATAAATGTATTATAATATTGGAGTTCACTCAGTATTTTATTCGGGGTTGGAAAAACTAGTCCTTCCAGTAAAAACTACGTCAAAGCTGAATGCAGAAAAACAATTTATTATTATTGTTTATTCGGTTTAATCTGTAAAATTTTAACATATGGCAGCAATGAAAAGTACCAGATGTCAGACGATGACATAATGGTGAGCGGTCCTGTCCAGACGAGCGGCTAAATCACAAGTTGCGTTCCGTATTCCATGGACATTTTTTTAATTATGTGTTTGTTCATTCTTTGAGGTTATGTTTATTCTAATTCCATAGTCTACGTCAGGGGGAGAAATGTTAAATTGAGATTGCGTAGACATCGTTTTACTTCTGCCTGCAGTTGGTAGGTGGCGCATGTGTTGACGAAATTTTAGGATCACATGTGATACTTCAGGGCTTAGCTGCTTGTAGGCTGTTGACTGGGTTTGGTAACTATGGCAACTACATGTGGTATAGTTTGCAAATATTTCTGTTGACAGTTTTTAATTAATATTTGTATATATATATGCTAATTATTAATCAGTTATAAAATATTAACTTATTTCTTAAAATTGCATGTAAGTAAGTATTTATTCTGCATAATTCGAGTAATTTATTTATTTATTAGCACTTTTTTCTAGGCTTCCTAGTAATTATGCCGACAAGAAAATGTTATGTGTCAAATTGTGACCATAATGTAAAAGTTTTCCACATCCAACATCAATTCGTTTTCATGAGTGGTAGGAAGCTCCTTGAGATCCTAATTTATTCAATGACATAAGAGAAGATCGACGATTTCCATTTAAGGAATAAATAAGTTCAAATGTAAGAATAATTTAGAATGCTTTCTCCTTAATATTTTGAAATAGAAATAAATTTTCATATAAAAATAAAGCGTTACTAAAAAGATATGTTTCTAATTTATTACTAAGTTATTATAGCAATAAGTGTAGTTTATTTTTCTTTAAAATACATCTACTATTTTACTTCCGAACATTTAAAGTGAAGAATAAAAACTATTAAGGTAAATACAAAATGGAATAGAAATATATAATATTTAAATTTCCCGGTTCATCGGTTTGATCCATTTTAGTACTGCCTGCAGTTGGCAGGCGGCGCTAAACATTGTCTAAACTTTTTACTATTAAGGGCCGGTTTTTCCAACACCGGTTAAAGTATCCGGTTAACTAATCATTGATTACGCTTAATCGTTGATTATCCCTAACCGGCGTTTTTCAACGCCAAGAAATACGCCGGTTATCTGATTGGTGATTAAGAGTTTATTTTAGAAGGTTGGTAACAAAAATGCTCGTACATTCGATCTAAATTAGCATATTTGTTATAATAATATTGGCGCTATTTCCTATATTTGAATTTGTTCTTTGTGCTTTTTGCCCTTATTTTTTTAAAGATTATATTCTTTATATGTAATTAGAAATTTCATTTTAGTAAATAAGGTTTAAGTACTTATTTTGTGAATATTGCATGAGAATTTCTATGTACATAGCACATATTTAAAATTTCTATTATTCAATAAATAACAAATGCCACAAACTTGAAACTGAAATAAATTTATTGATTACTTATTGCTATTGAAAAATACAAAAATTATTATAAAATGAAAAAACTAATACAATATACGTACATATATGAAATTAACAGTTACCAAAATTATGTAAAATATATATGTAACAAAATCATAAAAATAGGAAGTTTGCTGAAAAAGAAAAGTCTACATCGAGGGTCTTAAGCTGGATTATCAGTCACACTATAATGATATAAAATATTGTACTTTGCATTGCCATATCTGAGATGATTTAACTTTCACCAAATTCCTGTGGGGTGAATAAAGCCAGATATTTTTACTGAAAGATCATACATCAGCTGTTTATTAAGAACAATGCATTCTAACTAATTTTATGTCCATTAATCAAAGAAGGTTTATTGAGAAAATCTTGTTTCCAAATTGGTTTACATGATTTCAACATAATAAATGTTATGTTCTGGAGGAATCGGTGTGAACTTGACAGTGCCTGTAATAATTATTAGTACAGAAATTAACTGCACGTCAACTTTACAGGCATGTACATTATTCATCCAAAACCAGTTCAGTTAAAAGAATTTAAAGTGTCTGCATATAATCTCAACGTAAACCTACCAGCTTCTCTAGAATTTCTTCCATATTTTCAATTTCATTTGTAATTTTCAGTATAGTTTAATATGTTAATGACATATCTAAAGTGCTATTAAATGCAATTACAAAAAGGGAATGAGCAAATGCAAGCATAAATTGCCACAGGATCTTAGAATCCACACGAATGAAGGTAAAGTCCCAGAATTGTAGTAGAATAGAAAAACTTCCAAAGCTGTATCATCCTCATCAGAGAAAAGAATGTATTCGTAGTTATTAATTAATTAAATTTCTGTAGCAAGCTAAAAGTTACACATATTTAATATTATGCTATTTGTATACTGTTCATTACATTTATAGAAGAAATAATACAATTACTAAATCACTGATGTAAATAATTATTAATTAATTCCAAAAAATACTTTTATACAGTAAAACAAATGCATATGAAAACAACAGCTGTCAATAATAACAGAAATAATAATGACAGAAATTCAAATCTTCTAGGTTATGCGCATGTGTATATAGGCCTAATCACTGTTTAATATTTTATCAGGTATTTCTTTCGCCGGTTAAAATTTGGTCGATTAACGACGTTCTTAATCAACGATTAGAGTTAACCGGCGTTGGAAAAACGCAAATTTGTCCTAACCGGTGTTTTAATCAATGATTACGCTAACCGGCGTTTTAATCGGAGTTGGAAAAACCGGCCCTAAGTTATACTATCTCCTAGTATAGTGATCTGTGGTCTACGTTACTGATACAAATACATTAAACGACGAGGTAATTTTACAAATTCAAAGTCATTTAGATATCATTGACAAATTATTCGAATTACCTACCAGTTCAAGTATGTAGAACGTTATTCTCGAGATTTTCTCTTTGCGATTCTACTGGGGTAGAATATTCCATTTAAAATAAAAATGCAATTTTAACGATACAAAACTTTATTGCGTTGTTTTGTGTATCTTGGCGGTAATAATAATGCTTTCATTCAGCAGGCGGATCGGGAACTGATCCCGCTCCAACCGTTCACTTCACAACAGTTGAGTGTTCGCTGGACAGGACAGACAGGACCGCTCACCTTTATGTCATCGTCTGTCATTTGATACTGTTCATTGCTGCCATATGTTAAAATTATAGAGATTAAACCGAATACACAATATTAATAAATTGTTTTTCTGCATTAAGGTTTGACGTAGTTTTTAGTGGAAGGGCTGATTTTTCCAACCCCGAATAAAATACTGAGTGAACTCCAATATTATAATACATTTATTACTGCACAATACCTTTAATTTGTTGTATCTTACTTTTCTAGTAACTTTCTTCAGTAGTAAGTATGTATTAGGTTGGTCTTGGAATGAATCAATGGCGCATGTGTACAGTATACGCTCACCAAGTGAGCATAGAATTTTTCCGCTCACAAAAATGGCGACCGCTCCTGAACATGGTCAGAGTGAGCGCTCGTCTACTGGCCATGATCACTGAACAGTTGCGCAACTGTTGTGTCTGCTGAATGAAAGCAATGTCTCTTTTTCTCCCTTTCCAGTGCTACCAAAATAAACTTTTCTTCAAGGAGTTGGCGGCAAATTTAAATTTATACTAAAGACTAAACATACCGCCGCCCTTGAAAGGCTCGACTTTCAAAACAGATAAAACAAAAAAATAAAAGAACTCAAACATTTTGCAAATATCACTAATTAATGAATATTCATATTAAAAATTGTTAGTGATATTTGATTGGCAAAATACAAATATTTTATATTGCACGTTTTACTGTTCCATTAGCAGTACGTATGCTCACAACACGCACTACACCGTCACTTCCTGGATAAACGTCTTCTATTCTTCCAATTTTCCACAACAGAGGAGGTAGGTTGCTTCTTTCAGAAGCACCATGGTTCCTACACCCAACGGTGTTGACGAGGACTTCTGCTACTTGGTACGTTGCTGCAAGGAAGTCAGATATTCGTGCGACCAGCGTCGCCAAAAATGTTGAACCATTTGCTGCAACTTTTGATAATGACGTAATCGATTTGTGGGCATTTGCACTTCTACTTCCGGTATCGCCATTAAGTAGTCTCCTATGAGGAAGTGAGAAGGGGATAGGGCTACTAGGTCATTAGGGTCGTTTGTCAAGGGAATTAAAGGTCGGGAATTCAAAACTGCCTCAATTTGAGTAATTACAGTACAAAAATCCTCATAATGTAATAAGGCCTTGCCAATAACCCGCTTTATGTGAAATTTGGCGAACTTAATCGCTGCCTCCCAAAGACCCCCATGGTGTGGTGACCGCGCCGGAATAAATTGCCACGTAATTTGATTTTTACTCAAAAATGATTGAAAGTTGACGTCCGTCTTCATTAAGTGATTACAACTTTGCACTAGCTTATTATTAGTACCTACAAAATTAGTGGCGTTATCTGAGTATAAAATTTTACAGACACCGCGTCGGGCCGTGAATCGCTTGAGCGCGTTAAGAAAAGACTCAGCAGTCAAATCACCAACCACCTCCATGTGGACGGCTTTAGTGGAAAAACAAACAAACATACAAATGTATCCCTTAATGAGGCTACGATTTTTGAATCTTTTCTCTTTCAAATCAAATGGTCCCGCGTAATCAACGCCCGTTACTAAAAATGGTCTTGTCATGCTAACTCAATTTTTTGGCAAATCACCCATTATTTGTTCAGCAGAATATGGATTTGCTCTAAAACAAGTGACGCAATTTCTTATGACGTTTCTAACCGCGTGCCTGCCATTTAATGGCCAGAAGTTTAACCTAACGGCGGCCAATATTGCTTGTGCGCCCGCGTGCAAATGACGATGATGTTCATCTTTTATAATAAGTTTTGTTAAACTGTGTTTTTGAGGTAAAACGATAGGATGTTTTTTATCATACACAGCCGAGGTTTTTTTTTTTCATTCCCTCAATATTCTTATACAATACAGTTTTTAAAATTTATTTGAAAAGTTTAAATGCTTACTTAAGTTCAGAAATCCTACCATTTTAATTCTGTACTGATTTTTAGAATGAATTTCAAATACCTTTGCATTTCAAAACACATTACTATCACTTTTTATGTAAATGTCATTTTTGACAGTTCCTCTTTATTTTGAAATTCACGCGCAAACTATTTATCAATTTATTCCATTCATATTTAGAAATTTAACATTAAATTACTTTTCTTAACAATAGTGTTAATTAAACAAATTTTACAAAATAATAAACCACATTTTAACAGAAGAATTAATTTTTAAATCTCTACTTTCAGAATTCGGTGAAAATCAATGCAACAAAGAACCTGATCCACTACCACTCCTTCAAGAAATGACTAATACAAATGTATACCACGCATTTCAACATCAATAAACTATGCTTTAAGTATACAGTGTGTTTTGTCATTGATAGAAGTTATAATAAAAATATGTACACTTACGTTAATTACTGCGAAATCCATTGAAATTTTTTTTTTTTAAAAATCTTTGTTTTTTTGTAAATATGCGCGACGTTTGTAGGATGAACATCATAGTAAGTGTTCGCACCGTCCACTTCAATACATAAACGCGCCCGTCGTAAAAGTGAATCACGCACTGCCGGTAACAGATTGCGTTCGCGGATACGATCTGTTTCTACACTGATACGGTGACGGAGTGCGTCAACGGTATCAACTTCGGTGTGATAAACTAATTGTTTTAAATGACCCCAAAAGTAGAAATCTACGGGATTTAAATCAGGGGACCGAGGTGGCCAAGGCACCGGTCCACCACGTTCTATCCAGCGATTGGTAAATGTTCTAATTAATTGTTCGCGTACGGCGCGCACAAAGTGAGCTGGTGCGCCGTCGTGTTGATACCACATCCTAGCTCGAACATTAAGAGGGACATCTTCCAATAATTCTGGTAGAATGTTGTTCAGGAAGTTAAGGTACACGTGCCCATTCAGTCTAGGTGGTAAAAAGAATGGGCCGACGATGGTATTATTAACTATTCCCACCCATACATTCACAGAGAATCGATGTTGGTGGTGAGAACGGCGTATCAGATGGGGATTTTCCGTGGCCCACTCATGACTATTATGGAAATTAAAAACACCATTCCGAGTGAAGCTCGCTTCGTCCGAAAATAAAATCCCACTTAGAAAATCGGCATTTTGTAAATGTTGCCGTAGTATCCATTGACAAAACGCAATTCGAGCGGGATAATCTTCTGGAGAGAGTGCCTGTACTCGTCGGTAATGATACGGGTGCAGCTGATTTTCGCGTAAGGTTCTCCAGACAACATAATTAGATACATTGAATTGTCTAGCTAGCTGTCTAGTATTTAAAGTTGGATCGTTTTCAATGGACTCTAGTATGTCATCTTCTGTATTCACTGTAATAGCATTTCTGCCGGGCCCTTCTCTGCGTGTGGGTTGTAATTGTCCGGTATCGCGTAGACGTTGCACAACACGCACAAAAGTTGCAGGCGTTGGTATCTGCCGAGTTGGAAACATATCCGCATATCTCCTTCGTGAAAGTGCACAATTTTGCTGGCTTTCGCCATAAATAAGTATCATGTCCACTAATTCATTGTTATTAAACGCCATAACACTAATTAGCAACTATGTATAATCAACAGAAAACCAAATTATACACATACCACAGCACAGGCGACTCACCTACAAATGTGACAATATTTCAAACACAGATTTGAAAATGTAAACAAAAACCCAGATGTTGTGGCGCCAGGCAGGTAGTTATGTCTAATTTATGACATGTGATAAATGCAATACTCGGTCGAAATCCAAACAAACAGACGCATAGCTAGGTCAGGTTCATTCAATCATCCAATACAGTCCATCTCAAAAATATTGACTGCACTTTTCAATAATTTTTTCCGGCGTTAATTGCAAACATTTATATAATTTTTTTTCCATTACTTTGTAATAATTGTGAAGTATGTCACCTCAAAGTCCTATCGATCATTGACCAAACATAGTGTACACTACTATTCTTTATTTATTAAGTATTCTAATTAACAGTCATGCAAAATTAAGTAAAAGAAAAATAATCTTTCAATATCATTTAATTATATACAGTGTTGGTAGTTCATATTCGTTACCTATCTCACTATATATTCATTAATATACTTAATTTCCTATTCATATTTCGTGTATTTTTAACTCGTTATTAGAAAATTTCAGAAGGTAAAACAGGCTAAATATATGGTATGGTATGGTAATATCAGAAATAACTTTGATCTTTTTCTGACCTGTATTTTCCGTTTCATTCCCCCTTCTCTTAATAGCATATCGTGAACATGATGGAATTAGTTCGGCTATAAAAAAAATTGTTACTTAAATGTTTATTGTTAATTGCATACTTCTTACATACTGTTTCTAAAGTAGAATGTACTTTGTCTGAAAACTCATTGGGCACAGCTAGAGGTAACAGTCGCTTCCTTTCAACAGTCATGAACGTATCTGCTACAAAATGTTTTCTGCATATTCGATACTTTTTATATAAATCTAAGGGATTTTTTGTCGATAAATCATCCACATGCTTGTACCCATTTTTTACAACTACAATATGAATTAATATTATTAATACTAATAGGCGAAAAAATAGGAAATTAAATAAGATTCTTCATAACTTGTTTACTTACATATCATGAACTTTAGGAAATCTAAAGAAATGTAATTTTTCATCCTTAGATATAATTTTTACAGTCTTTATATGCACACATTTGACCAATAATAATTACAATGACGACTAAACAGTATAAAGCAAATGGCGTCTGCTGGCTAGGTTATGTGTACATGTTTTGTTTATGTTCAGTCCATTTAAATTGGAATGTTTTCTATCCTACTCTACAAATGTAGTTCATTTTTCGAGTGTCACATCTTTAGTATTCTCTAATCTTTGCTACTACTAAGGTTTCATTTGGCAAAATAAAAGCAATTTTTGATTATCATGTGTAACATACAGGTTTTCTACGCCAAGGTCTTCTATTGAGGTGTGTTCCAAATTTACATGAGTCAAAATGATAATCAAATTACTTCAAATGTTTAGTTTTGATTTGCACCTCTAAATTATATTTGTCGTTTGTTTCAAATCCACACTTGTCACATTTATAATCAAACTGCTTCTAATGTTTAGTTGTGATATGTCTTTCTAAATGACTTTTGTGGTTTGTTCCATATTCACAAGAGTCACACTTGTAATCAAATTGCTTTTTTTTATATGTTGTTTTAAATAACTTTTGATGTTTGTTCCATATTAACAAGAGTCACACTTATATTCAAATTGCTTCAAATGTTTATTTTTTTATATGTGTTTCTAAGGGCCGGTTTTTCCAACTCCGATTAAAACGCCGGTTAGCGTAATCATTGATTAAAACACCGGTTAGTACAAATTTGCGTTTTTCCAACGCCGGTTAACTCTAATCGTTGATTAAGAACGTCGTTAATCGACCAAATGTTAACCGGCGAAAGAAATACCTGATAAAATATTAAACAGTGATTAGGACTATATACACATGCGCATAACCTAGAAGATTTGAATTTATGTTATTATTGACAGCTGTTGTTTTCATATGCATTTGTTTTACTGTATAAAAGTATTTTTTGAAATTAATTAATAATTATTTACATCAGTGATTTAGTAATTGTATTGAACAGTAAATGTAATGAATAGTATAATTAAAAAAAAAATAGCATAATATTAAATATGTGTAACTTTTAGCTTACTGCAGAAATTTAATTAATTAATAACTAGAAATAATTTTCTCTGATGAGGATGATACAGTTTTGGAAGTTTTTCTATTCTACTACAATTCTGGGACTTTACCTTAATTCGTGTGGATTCTAAGATCCTGTGGCAATTTAAGCCTTCATTTGGCTCATTCTTTTTTTGTAATTGCATTTAATAGCACCTTATGAAAACATCATTTTAGTCGAACATATTTTAGACTCACTTTAGATATGTCATGAACATATTAAACTATACTGAAAAATTACAAATGAAATTGAAAATATGGAAGAAATTCTAGAGAAGCTGGCAGGTTTATGTTGAGATTATATGCAGACACTTTAAATTCTTTTAGCTGAACTAGGTCTGGATGAATAATGTACATGCCTGTAAAGTTGACGTGCAGTTAAATTCTACACTAATAGTTATTACAGGCACTGTCAAGTTCACACCGATTCCTCCAGAACATAACATTTATTATGTTGAAATCGTGTAAACCAATTTGGAAAGAAGTCTTTCTCAATTAACCTTCTTTGATTAAAGGACTTAAAATTAGTTAGAATGTATTGTTCTTAATAAATCTTTCAGTAAAAATATCTGGCTTTATTCACCCCACAGGAATTTGGTGAAAGTTAAATCATCTCAGATATGCCAACGGAAAGTACAATATTTTATACCATTATAGTGTGACTGATAATCCAACTTAAGACTCTAGATGTAGACTTTTCTTTTTCAGTAAATTGTTTTATGATTTTGTTACATGTCATATATTTTACATAATTTTGGTACTTAACTGTTAATTTCATATATGTATGTATATTGCATGTTTTTTCATTTTTACAAAATTTTTGTATTTTTCAATAGCAGTAAGTAATGAATAAATTTATTTCAGTTTCAAGTTTGTTGCACTTTATTATTATTTCGAATAGAAATTTTAAATATGTGCTATGTACATAGAAATTCGCACATGCAAAATTCACAAAATAAGTACTTACACCTTATTTACTAAAATGAAATTTCTAATTATAAAGAATAAAGGCAAAAAGCACAAAGAACAAATTCAAATATAAGAAATAGCGCCAATATTATTAGAACAAATATGCTAATTTAGATCAAATGTACGAGCATTTTTGTTACCAACCTTCTAAAATAAACTCTTAATCACTGATCAGATAACCGGCGTATTTCTTGGCATTGAAAAACGCCGGTTAGAGATAATCAACGATTAAGCGTAATCAATGATTAGTTAACCGGATACTTTAACCTGTGTTGGAAAAACCGGCCCTAAATGAGTTTTGCGATTTGTTTCATATTCACAAGAGTCACATTTATAATCGAATTGCTTCAAATGTATAGTCTTTACAGGTCTTTCTAAATTATTTATATTGTTTGTACTATATTCACACGAGTCACATTTATAATCAAATTGCATCAATGATTAGTTTTTATATGTTTTTTTAAAACAGTCTTGTGGTTTGTTCTAAATTCACAAGAGTCACAATTATAATAAAATTCTTTCAAATGTTTGGCTTTTATATGTCTTTTTAAATGAGAGTTGTTGTTTGTTCTAAATTCACAAGAGTTACAAACATAATCAAATTGCTTCAAATGTATAGTGTTTACATGTCTTTTTAAATTAATGCTCTTGTTTGTACTATATTCACACGAGACACATTTATAATCAAATTGCATCAAATGTTTAGTTTTTATATGTTCTTTTAAAAGAGTCCTGTTGTTTGTTCTATATTCACAAGAGTCACATTTAAAATCAAATTTTTTTGAATGTTTAGCTTTTAGATGTCTTTTTAAACTACTTTTGTCCTTTGTTTCATATTCACAAGAGTCACATTTATAGTCGAAGTGCTTCAAATGTATAGTCTTTACATGTCTTTCTAAATTATTTCTGTTGTTTGTACTATAATCACATGAGTCACATTTATAATCAAATTGCATCAAATGATTAGTTTTTATATGTTTTTTTAAAACAGTCTTGTGGTTTGTTCTAAATTCACAAGCGTCACAATTATAATCAAATTCCTTCAAATGTTTGGTTTTTATATGCATCTTTAAAGTTTGTTTGTGTTTTGCTCGAAATACACACAACGAACATCTAAATACTGTCTTTTGATCTCGTGAGCTCGATTGTTCTACTTTGATCTGTGTGTTCCTATAATTAGTCGTAGATTGTTCTTGGTCGTCCATTCCTCCAACATAAGCGTGCGTATTTTCCGCGTGCAGTGTGAGGCATTCCTTAGTCTTGAAACGTCTGTTACAAATCCCACATTTATACATTTTAACTATGCAATGGTGGTTGGTGGTGTGCTCCTTGAGATCTGCTTCGTACTTCGTCCTGTTCTTGCACTGCTTACATTTATAGATTTCACGGAGGCATTTCTTGCGTCCGTTCAATGCTGTCCTCGTTTGCTTGGCCGGTGGTGTCGGCAGAATGCTCTCTCTGAAAACAAATAAATGAATATTTCTAATCTAATGCTGAACATCAATTTAAGGGCTGCGTTAATTTCACCACCAAATGGCTAATGCGCTTTAATGGGATGGATGAGTTCCCCACCTGAAGTAAGTTAATGCTACAGTTATTAATTAGAATTAAATAATTTACGAACAACTACTGGCGTAAATTGAATCGCTATATATTGAAATTATATATATAGGGTGAAAGAAAGAAAAAAAAAATTAATGGTAGATCTATGGTTACTTGTGGCGCATATTGTAAAAATACTTTAAGTTCTGATGTACTTCCGGTTTCACCGGAAATGCACGGAACTTACTTTATTAAATGACACCCTATATATTTTTGGATTTTCTTGTACTGCTTTAAATTGCCTGTTTAATTGTTATTTTCTTTTTCAAAATTGAGCCAATAGTTTTTGAGTTATTAATTTTTTTTGAAAATATTTAACCAAAACACGTGTTCAGGAGAAAATCATTTTCACATTGTTCTTAAAAGTAAAAACATTAACTTTGGTGGTGCTTGTAGCGAAGAAAATTCTGCATCATTTGGTATAAGTTGCACTCGACCTCAAAAAACTTTGTTTTTTCAAAGCCTACTTCTTGTAATTTTCACATACCAAAAACTTATTTTTTCTAAATGGAACACCCAGTATTTTATTAAGGCATTTTGTTCCCTTTTTTATTCTCTTTCGTTTTTGTTAACAATGTCCTATACTTATCTTTTGTAATTTTTGAGATAATCACTATAGAAGGAATTAGCGGTCATTTAAAGAACTACGGGCGCTGTTCAATGCACCCAAATATTTGTCCAATAAAGGCTGGAATGCGGCGGACTGCCTGAGTCAACTGTTAAAGAAAGTCGGTATACATTTATGTCAAACTTATAAAAGCATCGCTGTTAGTTTTATCATCCAAATGAATTATTCTTATGAAGAGTTAATAGATACGATTGACGTTTTGGGTGAATCTGAAAGGAACTCTTTGCTAACATCCAGACTTTATGCACAGCGACCTGGCAGAAGTCAACCGAAGCCAGAAACCTTTGAAAGTATAAAGGGACGGTTTGAGTGAACAGAAAATATTGAATAAGAAAGAAAGAGCGGAAAAAGCAATAACTGGTGAGGATAAGACGTTTATGGCACTTGCGAATGTAGTCAACACCCCCATACTAGTACTACGAAAATTAGTCGTCAGTTAGATGTAAGTCAAATTTGAGAATCCAGAATAATTAGGAAATACGAAATTTACCCGTAGCATATTCATACACAGGGTTAGATGAAAGAAATTTTCAGAATCGCTTAAATTTTTGTCAATTGGCAGTAGATAAATTATCCAGGTTTTCTCAATTTTTTGTTGTTTACCAACGAAGCCACCTTCTCTTAAAGTGAATACGTTCATCGTCACAATTTCCGTTATTATAACACATAAAACCCCCCACTTTATAACACCTGTAAACTTTCAAAATAGTTGGTCATTAAAACTGTGGGGAAGAATAGTTACATAATTGGACCTTATTTCTTTGATGAAAATGTTAATGGATGAGAGTATCTTCGCTATCTATAGACGGATTTTCAAAACTTTTTGAATAAATCTTCAAATATGTCAGTAAACATAACCCTTATTTTATTTCGATGTTAACCAACAGTGTGCAGCTGAACATTGCCGGAATTAAAAAATTGAAATGCGATGCTCTTCATTCTGTAAAATTATTACTTTTGGAATACTTGGATTTAACATATACTTTGTTTGACAGTTGACTAAGGAAGTCGAGCGCCATTTCTGCCTTCCATTGGTTGAACGAATATTTTGGTGCATATAACAACAGCGCTCGTAGTTCTTTAATTGACCGCTAATTCCTCCTATAGTGATTATGTCAGAAATTACAAAAGATAGATATAGGACATTGTTAACAAAAATGAAAGAGAATAAAAAAAGGAACAAAATGCCTCAATAAATGGAATAGTAAGATTGATTGTAGAGCAATACTATTATTACATTTTGTACACTTAATTTGTGAATAAATATAATTTTATTTCCTAAAATTTTGCATAGCGCCATAGTTTGTCATTCTGGACAACTTTTTTTTAGTAATATTTTAGCATACTGTGAACGAGAAAGGTACTTTACCTGAAACGGAAGTAGATCTTGCTCAACTGTCAAGGCTTACGTGATTTCACAAACTCGAAACTATACTACAAATAAGTTTCAAACCAAGCAGGGCTTACTTACAAAAGATAAAATTGAGATTCAAAGATTTTTAGTTCCGCACACCTCTTGTAACATCAATCCTGGGACACGCTGTATATATATATATACAAAAGTGGAAATAGTGCGGGTAAATAATATAGTCATAGAAAATAGTGGGTAATCCCGCTGTAGAGCAACCGTAGACACGTGTTTCTGACTAATTGGTCGTCATCAGTACGGTGTAGCCAAGGAATAAGGTGGGAAAACCTTGGAGATATAAGCATAAACGGAAGACCATCAGGTGACAGACCGCCATTTGTAGCTTCAGTTGGAAGATCCTCAGTTTTGAGGATAACAACCAACATCGCCACGAGGAAGACATTGCCAACCTGCGTGCCAACCGACCCTGGAAAATTAATCAAAAGTGGAAATAGTGCGGGTAAATAATATAGTCATAGAAAATAGTGGGTAATCCCGCTGTAGAGCAACCGTAGACACGTGCTTCTGACACGTATTTAGTGCTTTAACATACACCTTCCTCGTTATGCTGCACTGACGAAACCAAACAAAGTAGAAACATATATGTCTATAGCTACAAACACATCTTAACACATACATAACATAGTTGCATCGTTTATTGTTTATGTATTTTCTATCAAATGTACATGTCTTAAGTAAACTTAGATCATTTGATGGGACTGCATGAGTAATACCGGTTGTCCTATGCTTATTTGCTTACACTTTCATTTATACATGACTGTTTTTACATTCTAGTTTGTCATATTATCAACAACTCTACTCGTAATTCTTTTAATTACATAGTTGCATTGAACAGTTTATGGTACACCTAGACCTTTTAATGGAACTGCATGAGTAATACCGATTGTCCGATGCTTATTCTTTACATTTTCATTCACACATACATGATTTACATTCTATATTTGTCAATGTTTTCTAAATGACAACCAGTTGTCATTGTTATTATTTTTGCTCATCATTATGCCACTACTACCAAGAAGATATTCATTTTTTCAATATATTTGTATATTTGGCAAAGAATTTGA
The DNA here is from genome assembly GCA_963170755.1 of Amphimallon solstitiale. Taxonomy (NCBI): domain Eukaryota; kingdom Metazoa; phylum Arthropoda; class Insecta; order Coleoptera; family Scarabaeidae; genus Amphimallon; species Amphimallon solstitiale. The sequence continues at coordinate 22,337,947 of OY720685.1, forward strand.
ATATATTTATATATATATATATATATATATATATATATATATATATATATATAGAAAAACAACTGTCGTATCCTCGACTTAATTAATAAAGTATCCAGTCGTCGGTATTAGGATAAAAAATAAAAACAACTTAATTACACTGCTGACGTTTCGTTCATTTAATTAACGAACTTTTTCAAAGCTTCGTAATTTTTTTTAACATACATAAAATAAGAAAAGTAAATGATATTTCGTTATTACATATTAACATGTACATTGCATTCGATATCTTATTCACTAAAACGATGCTATTATACTCATAGTATATGATCTTGACTACGAGCCCGTGATCATGTACATATGATCACGGGCTCGTGCTTTCGTTCTTTAAATGCTGGAAATATCCAAATAGATTAAGAAAATCTAATGCAAAAGCACTAAAGAGTATACTAAATGGCATTAATTTCATCGATCACAAATTTAGCATTTACTCAAAGAAATGTGAACTCAAAACCAGGAAATGATGCAGAAGAGATCCGAAAGATTGAATTTTTTGATATGCAATCTTTAATTTGACATGTTGGTGTGTAATTAAGCATAAGTGTAAGAATATCCACTAAAGTAACAGGGAAACTTTAACACTGACGGACCAAAATCCGATCCATCCATTGCGATGAAAATTCGATTTCACTTATGAGCCGTCAACATGATTGCTGGTAAACGTCAAAATTCACTGAAATAATAGTGTCGGTCGTGCAATAAGACGCGTTATGTCGTCTCATAAATGCTCCAAATTGACAGGAGTAAATACTCAAAACAACCAAGATGTAACGATCGACAGATGTGTTGCGTGTGGAGTACGAAAAAATGTCGAGGAAGAACAGTCACTATCATCGACCAATTGTCAAGCTTAAACGTCATAAAGCCGACAAATGTTGGACAGTTTAGGAATGAAAGATGCATTTATCTGGTTGATTACATGAACATTACAAGCGATCAAACGGGATCGATAATTTTGATTTTTTGTATATAAAGTTCAGTAACTTCTGTCAAACATTTATATGGGCGCGAATGAGCAGTCATAGTATGAATCACAATGGTAAAGAAATGAAAAAATGCAGGTTCAAGTGTGATACTTTACTGAATTGTTATTGTTGTATCGTTCTTTTCTATATGTATTTGTTCTATGCCTATCTAATAAAATATCTCCCATCCTCTCTATATTACTATAAACTGTCAATAAAATTAAAGTGTACACACATGTAAGTATAATAATAACAATAACGAGTTCTTTATATTAGAAAAATGGTCCTTAATGCAAAAAGAAATATTACAAAAAATTGCCACATTCACTTATGTCAACAATGACATTCAATTTGATAATTAGGTCTCTCAATAGCTTTTTGCTTAAATTAGACGTATATACAGAGCGCGTCAAAAGTTTAGAAGATTGGACATTATGAAAAGCATCATGGCAATGTTTGCGTTTTACAGGATATTGTAGTAAAGCTGTAATCGGATGCAAACGAGCCGAAATCAAGCTGGAAGAGATTGACAAATTCAACTAGTGATTTAATAACTTCCATCAATTGTCATGTCTTGATTTTTTTATCGAATCGATTCACTGACTACTATAAAAGTACTACGTGAGCATTTTGAACTGTCCTGGGTTGGCAACAAAAAAGTCCCAGTATTATCAAAAACTAGGAAATATTTACTTCCGTGAATTGTCCATACTAAATTTACATGTCAAATGTCAAAATCAAAATGTAAAAAATAAAGTGCAATTACTATATTTCTAAAAAATTCTTTCATATAATTTACCTTAAAACTAACCCTATTTCATTGACATTTATCACAGGAAAATTTTAAATAGTAAACCTAATCACAAAATTAAATATAAAAGGATTGCCAATTACACTGTGTTCCTATATTAAAATCAGTCTGGCCGACTCAGGACAGTTCAAAATGCTCACGTTGTATAACAAACAATAATGAATCCGCTTCCAAACTACAAAACATAAGATATGTATTTAAATTTTTCACAACTAATTCTCATACTTCAAAACAATTTAAAATGTCTTTCTGAATTCTCTTCTATAATCAATGAGCAAATAATAAATAAACTGGTTTGGTAAGAAGAGGTTGTTACTTTTCCTCACACTTCTCATGCATAATTATATATGAGGCAATCATACCTGGCATTTCTCTTGCAGCAGAAGCTCATGTGATACACAAGGTATTCCTTTGAGTCTAAGTGGATTTGGCAAAACGGACACTGCTTGAGTTCTGGAATTGCATGAAAAACACACCCATTAAATTACATGCAAAACTGGCATTGTTGGAGTGCTTGTGGAACGCAAAAGTCATAAAATATCATCATATTACTGAAGCACAAAGTGATTCTTATGTAAAGAAAAATTGAACAACTTATGGTCCATATATAACAATAAGAAGAAAAAGATTTGTAACAACTGTTAGATTAACTTTTTTACCTCACCGAAAATTTCTCTTAGTAATCATTGATGTTTTGGACAATGAGATACAAGGCCGATTGGAATTTGTAGGAAAAGCGTATGATGTAAAAATTAATTTGTGAATCAGTTTCTGTATTGTATACTATAACTTTTAATAATTTATGAGAGTTGTAGGAAGAATTTTATGTGTTTGAGTGTAACCACAAATTACTTAATTTATATATTTCCTTCCAATTTTGCCAAATAAGAGCAGCTAGTTATGTGAGTATTTATTCTCATGTTTTGTATAAGGGTTTTAATCATTAATCTTGTATTATATAATATAATTATAACTGGTAAAGTGGCGCAGGTACAATAAGTTTTAAGAACATTGGATAACTTAGTATAAACCGTAAGCAATTACTTTCGTCAATTTTATCATTATTATTGTTATTATTTATTAAAGAATTTAAAGACAATATGTTTTAAAAATCCATAGAATCAATTCCACAAAGATGAAAGTGAGATATTCACAATACCTTCAGTTGAAAACGTTTCAGTTGTATCCTTAGTGCATAGAGTTTTATGTTTGGCCAAATGTGATTTTGAGCTGAATCCAAGACAGCATAATGTGCAGGCATATACGTCCTTACTGATGTCTTTCATAGTCGTAAGAAAATCCACCTTGACAATTTTATTCGGGCTGTTTTCGTATGCCTCACCAAAATACACCAGTAATTCTTCACCAGCACGAATTTGACGAGTGCTCTGATAATATATCTTCTCCTCAGATTTAAAAACATTCAGATTTCGGTCACAAGTATTCCTGGTAGGATTAACGTACTGCATCCAATTCAAATACTTCCATTTATTTTTGTCTAAAACAAATTTCTCGCCATTCATTTCCCAGGGACATTCTGTTGTGCTGAGTCCAGTGAAATGACCAAATTTTACACCGGCAGGAATAATTCTTAAAGCATATACTCCAGTTTGCCCAAGACAATCCTGAATTTCTAAAATATCGTTTGGTATATCTTCTACACTGTCAGCGTTATTCAAGGCATATTTGTTTAAAATATGCACAAGCATTCCACATTCGATGCAATAGTCGATGTAATATGCTTCACAATGTTCACAGTCTGTTGGCCAAATATACACACAGATTAGAAATCATATCACTTGATAATACTTTAAATAAATACAGAATCATATAATATTATTTAATACTGTTAGTCCTCAAAATAATCAAGTAATACACTATATATGGATGTCAAAGATTTAAAATTGGCAATTGAAATAGGTTAAACCTTAGTATTTGAGACATAAAACAGGTTAGAAAGTAAAAATATGTGAGTGTTTGTAGTGGAATTTAATTGTTTTTCTATGAACAGAATAAATACTAAATGCACTTAACTTTTCTCTGTATTTTGTATTTATACTGCAGATGTTTCATCACTCCTTACAAACAAGACAATCAGAAACTTCTAATGAGTTGCTTATATTAGAAGTTTCTTTCCCTTGAAACAGTACCAATAGTTATGTCAGAAACAACAAGAGTTTGCATAACATTCCATTATCTAACTGCTGATGTAAAATCAATCATCAGCAATACTACCAAAGATGTAGTAACAGATAAACATTTACGTACATACGAATATTAAACCAAGTTATATTAATAAAATAATGTTCGTAGATATAAACATATTAAAAATTTGATTTTAATATTTATTGAATGGTAAGAGTTTACAATGACATTCACACAAATAATATTAAAATACAAGAAAAATATGAATAATACATTAGGTACGTGAAAATATAAAGCTTACATTGTACAGTATCCAACAAGGTAAGTTTCATTGTCCACATATCAGTAAAAAATACCATCTTTCCAACTTAAAAAACTATAATTCAAAGTTAAAATCCATCTACTAGTGGAAAAAACAACAGGTATTTACAAAAACACACAAACTAGCTGCATCCAATCGTAGATCCAAGTTGCAAACAGGCTTGTGTATTCCTCATATTTCATCACCCATCAATACATAACTATAAAACAATGTACCTTAAAATAGATATACCCATTAAAACACTGGAAAACAATTAATGCAATTGTTAGTATTTTTGTAAATACATTGTGTTTATTATTAATATATATATAATTGACAATGAAAATGATTTCTATATTTACGACTACCGAGTCGACGGTTTTGCAACGCAAGGAACGAGTACCGGGGGACAAAATATGACTAATGTACTAGTCAGTTCGCAACTTGAATGTCCGATTGAGTACTCCGATTTGCGGAAACTTGGTTGTCCTGCTGGTTGATCAATCACCAGTCACTTGGATTCAACTCGAGTTCTGCCATCTCTACTACACATTATTCAAAATCTTTATAATTTGTGTGGGCGTCTATCTAATGCTTAGCCTTATATAAATTTACTTACACAGTAGTCCATTATCAAACTCAATTTTAATATCATCAGCACTAAACCTATTTTCGATTTTAACGTTGTCATTTTGTACTTCAGCCACTTCTGATGATGTTAACTCTGTTTTAATACTGTCCAAACATGGGGACTCTTCATAGTGTTTTATTTTGCCATGCCAAATGGGGTCTTCTAATTCAGCACAGTTTGTAGTAACAGCAGTTTCAGAAATATACATTTTATCCTCTACAAGACAGTCTTCTTGGCACTGTTCCTCCTTTAAACAAATTGTTTTTGCCGAAAGCATTGTATCATTCATATTAACTTGATCAACACGGTCATCCATTATTAACGTTTATGTGGATTATGCACGGGGTTTATGGTAAACAGGGCCTCTGAACAGGGCTAAAGGTGGGTCGGGTCGTTCGCGAACGAACCGGTTCAGTGAACCGAATCCAGAGATAATAGAGAGGGGAGAATGCTCTTAGTTATACATGCGCGGAGGATAGAATGATTGCAAATGATCATCCGCGCCATTTTGACCCAGGTTTGTCAAGGTGAACCAATTATAGGCATTCTTGAAAGAACGAATTTTCAAACAAAAGATGAGAAAGGAATGTGGAAAGAAACGTTCGGGTGATTGGTTTATGCATTTAAACCGCAAAGTAATCGCCTTTTTCTTATTTTGTCATTTATTTATTGTATTTTACATAGTTTATTGTTTATTATTAACATTCTTAAAAAATAGTATTTTTTAGAAGGCGCAAGTAAAATATTCCCTTTATGAAGGTATTTTGTCACTTTCATTAACTTTCTTTTTGTAATCGCTAATATTTTATAGTATGGTGGTAGCGCTTTACTGGGTCCTTCAAAAAATCGTAAAGGAAACCGTATATGGTCTGGACTAAGGCTTATATTGTATTTTAAGTATAAATATATAGTATGTCTAAAACAACTACTGTCAATCAAACAGCAGACAAAGTGGGTAGTAGTAAGAATATTAAGGAAAAACAATAACTTGGATGAAGCATTAAAAAATCATTTGCACGACATGTGCTTTCATTTTTCTTGAGGAATGAGTTACCAAATTGTAGAAAAATGTGAGTTAATATATATGTACATATTCTGTGAGTTATCGTATAAATTATATATGAGTATTTTGATTCTAAGTTATTAATACAAATGGTGGCTTATGGCCAATAAAACGAACATGTCAAAGGAAAGGTTGAATAACTTTTACCAAGAGGAACTTTTGCTGACAGCAGTATACTAAAATCTGAATGATTGGAGCTTGCAAAAAACAACCTTTCATTTACCTTTATATGGTGTTAATGAAATAGTATGAAAAAAAGGTTGTTCTGCTTTGCGTTTACCTCCACATCACCTCATCGAACTTGTATGGGTTCAAGTTAAACATTATGTCACTGCCAATAAGAATTCTTTTAAATTAGACACAGAGTTCAAAATTTGTTGTTAGGATTAAACACGGTTGATGCTGATTTTATCACGTCAGGATGGAAGAAGAAAGTGTATAGTACTGAAATATTGTTGACATTAAGTTCGTGCAAATAACTAGTGTAAAATTGCAAGAGTTAATTTGAGTGTTTTTTTTAACTTATTGTAATAACAATAATGTACTTTTTATTATAAAAATACTTGATCATGTTTACAAGTTTTTATTAATAAAAATATGAAATGATGCTTATTGCTTTTATTATAGATATTATATTTATTAAAGATATTTCTTTTGAGGTATTAAACACTTTATCTTTACACTGCAATTAAATACTTCCTGCATATATCCATATACAATAGCTGCAATAATCTACAATAAAATAAGAAACTACAAAATATTAATTGCGACACAGGTAAGAGTTTAGATTTTTCATAGTTTGTGTTGTGCCATACAGCTTCTTTCTTGATTTTGCTTCACTTCTTTTCCAAGCTTCATATTTTCTTTTATATTTACCAGGAGGTACGATAAAAATAAATTGATTTTGTTTTACATAATATTTCTTAAATACAATATAAAAACTTGTAAAATTATGAAAAGTCTTTGTCAACTCTGCCTTTTTTTCCTGCAGCTCGTGTCAGAACAAGTCTCATGACCAGAAAACATTCTGAAAAAAGTGTGCTATTATATACTTAATCTGATGGAGTTTTTTGAGAATACGGGTGCAACCGATTTTTGACAAAAAAAACTAGTGTACCTTATAGAGCACCTCTAATTGAACAACTTTTACTTATAAATTAATCCGCGCTCACGTACAGGAACGGAGATAATTAATAATTAAGGTGCTCACGAGTCAATTTTCCATGTCACATTTTTAGTCGTATCTGTTATACACACCGTTGAAATTAAGAAAATTGTAATAAATGATGTTTATTTCACTTTACCACACAACAATTACATTTGATTTTTATGTTTTTTTAATAACTTTTCTCAACACAAACAAAACAAGAAACCTACCCTTCAACCACCTACTGGAGAAAGCCCATCCCAACTTTCATGCGGATTCGGACAAACGAGTCCAACGACTCAACGACTGTCATCCATAGAGATATACAGTATAAAGTAGATGGTCATAGATAAAGGAATACTAAAGATGGGAAACACACTGTATATAAATTGAGTACTTATGGAACTGCCCTCTTGCGGGCTTAGTCACGTATTACTTTCATATACCTATCCATATTTTCAAACATGTAAATTATCGTTTTCGGATGAGAACAAATTAAATGTGTTCATTTTCCCCTCGCTTTAAAGCAAAACGCCTACAAAATTGTAACAAACACGATTGGTGTAATTGGATAATTGCGTCACTTCCTTTAAGTTCCCATTGGCTTCTCTTTACTACTACGAGAAGACTGCTTTTACTATAACAAATTTAGCGGGAGAAATTATGAATGGGCACATCCTACTGCCCAACCCCTCTGTTGGCTACCTACCCGAACTAACCTTCAGTTGTATAACTATAGTATTAATGTATTAATAAACAAGGACTATGTAAAATACAATAAATAAATGTTTGACAAAATAAGCGAAAGGCGATTACTTTGCGGTTTAAATGCATAAACCAATCACCCACCCGAACGTTTCTTTCCACATTCCTTTCTCATCTTTTGTTTCAAAATTCGTTCTTTCAAGAATGCCTATGATTGGTGTACAACTACTATATAAAGCATAGCTGACTCGTCCGCCATCTTGGAGATAAGTTTAAGGCGGTAAATATGTATGCTAATAGCAAATGTTGAAAAGAACTTCGAATAATTAACTTTATTAAGCCTGTTTAGGACATGACATAATGTAGGTATAATTTTTTATAATAGTCTTATATTTAAGAAATACCCAGAATCAGTGGCGGCCCGTGATTTTTTGGGACGGGAGGGCACCGGGTGGGGGGGGTCTGAGTGTTTAATTTCAAAAATTAAGTACAGACAAAAAAATAAACTCAATATGTTATATAATTAATTTGTTTGAAAATAAAATCCATTCGCCGTTCCTTACGATTAGCAAAATGATTAATAACTAATTCATTGAAGTTTGGTGTTTATGAGTTTATCTTTATTATAAAATTCATCTAGATATTTTTGGTTTGCTGTAAAATTGTCAAATTGTATTGTATATTTAAAACATGTGTTCCTAGTTGCTTTAACAAGATGTGATACATCAAAAGAATAAAATATTTTATGTTCTAAGTAAAAGTATGGTGATTCTGGAGTAACTCCTTTTTCTTTTGAATATTTACAAAAATTTGAGCCGACATCAGATACTAGTGCTCGGACAGAAAGCCCAACTGCAAATAACTTTAGTATTGTATTATCTACAGTCTCCTCTAAAGCTTTACCACTACATGTGCTGCTGACTAATACATAACCAACTGGCTGTTTCCAATTCATATGAATGCCCTTAGCAAAGAGAACCATAGCAAATTTTGCTGGTTTATATGGTGTTTGACCATTTATCTTATGAAATCCTACAATTTCGTCTTTAGTTATATTATAAAATAAATTAGCTTTTAGTCACATTTCATCAATGCGTGGAATGCATTCACGTGCTTATGGTGTAAAATGAGCAGTTTTTATTTCACTTGCAGAATACACAAAATCAACACTCGTGGAGTTATATTCCAATTCTGTGTTAATCTTTGTAATGTTCTTACGCTTTCCAATTGAAGTATTTTACTTAAGTATTTATAAACTCTTGATCTCAAAAAATAGATATTTAAAGCAAATTGTTTGTACTGTATGCTGTATCTTGCAATATTCTTATTTTTATTAACTGCATTAAATTTAACAACAGTTGCCAGTTCATTTGATAAATATCTGTCACAAAGCCCTAGAAAATATTGTAAATTCTCCTGTTTAGGATAGGATTTCATTTTAGATTTAGTAGCTATAACTCGATGCTGTTTTAGAGATTTTCTGTCTTTCCTTTGTGGGTGTTTGGGCAGAGATTTTTTTTCTGTTTGAACCCCAACATAGGGTAGGACTTTCCATAACTGGTAAAATAAAATTAAAAAATTATACATTTCGTTAAAACAAATTAATTGTATGTTTGTAATTGAAAAGTTCTAAATTATTCTACTTTATACTAGATTAAATACATATGTGTTGAATTTTTGTTCAAAAATGACTTCGAATTCTTCAGTTAACAACTAAACGTATTTTATGTTTTGCTCATAAAATAATTTTGTATTGTAAATATTAATTGTCATACCTATAGGTGGGTTCACGTTCACTTGTGCTATGAACATTCATAGTTTCCACACATACTAAAATACATTTTGAAATTAGTATGCTTTTAAAATTTCAAATAATACTTAGTTCTTATAAAATAACATTTTATAATAAACATTTACCTTTAGATAGTTTCTTAACCAGTGAGGTTTGAATTGGTTTCTTTTCATTACGGTTATGGCTGTGAGAGATAACGATGTTCTCTAAAATTCTTATTTTCGAAGGAAGTTGCTTCATTATATAAAAAGTTTCATTCAGAGTGTTTACTACAAAGATGAATTATTACAAACTATCTGTTATAAAACTTACGGATTTTCTTCTTTAGGAAACGAAAAGAAATTGTAGAATATACTTTGTTGCTAAACATTTTTACAAGCAAAAATGCAACATCTATGTGCTCGGGATTTCTTCTTTCGTACAGTTTCTATTATTTATATCAACAACAATTTAACTGGCACCTTTATTTTTTCGTAAATTATAAGTTATAAAATTAAGACAGGTTATATTTATACAAGTGCATACACAACAAAAACAAAACACGCCATTTTGTTTGATTTTGCGCACAAATATCGGAATTATGCAAGTGACGCTTTTGTCACTTCTGTTATTTTGTGATATTACATACTGGATGTCACCGGCATCACAGTCTAGTGCCCTATCGTGACATATACCGCTCTCGCCCCGCACCACTTTTTATACGCGCGATTTCTAGTACAAACTGGGCAGTGGCGCAAGATGCCCCGGAGCCTACGTCAGACTGTGATTTTTAAACGCGCTGAAGAGACGGACTGTTACTTCCGAAAAAATACCCAAGCAGCAAAATCACAATTTTAGAGAAGGATAAAAATATATATTTACTAATGTAGGACAAGTGCAAGGTCCACTGATTTTGCTGCTAGGGATATTATTTGTTATCAAACAAATTAGAAAAATTACATACAAATTAGGTATTTAAATTTATCTGTTAAAAGAAGTTTATCACGGGGGGCAGTGCCCCGTTGCCCTCCCTGCAGCAGCCGCCACTGCCCAGAATATATAATAATAACTAAAAATAAGTACGTAGTATGACTGACATTTATCTCCAAAATGGCCGACGAGTCAGCTGTCCTAAATATAGTAGTTATAGATTGGTGCTCACTGCTCTTTGACAACCCTGGGTCAAAATGGCGCACATCATCATTTACAATCATCTTCCGCGCATTTGTAAGAGCATTCTCCCCTCTCTTATCTCTGCCATTCTCTGCTACTCTGCTCATATCACAACAAATGTTAGTAATGGCTGATCATGTTGACCAAATTCGTATGAGACACAATGTTTTCGGCAAATACATTTAGTGTGAAGGAAGAACAGTGCCAAGAAGACAGTTTTCTAGAGGATAAAGTGTACATCTCTGAAACTGCTATTACTACAGACAATGTTGAATTACAAGACCCTATATTCTATGGCAAAATAAAGCAGTATGACGAGTCCACATGTTTGGACAATATTAAAAAGGAATTGCCATCATTTGAAGTAACTGAACAAAAAAATGACAACGTTAAAATAGGAGGAGGGATCAGTGCTGATGATATTAAAATTGATTTTGATAATGAACTACTTTGTAAGTAAATATCACAAGGCAACTTCTAATAGAAGCAATTCTATTAGAAGTTTCTGATTGTGCTGTTTGCAAGGATTGATGAAACATCTGCAACATAAATATAAAATACACAACTCGACAGAAAAGTTAGTATTTTTACTGTTTATTGAAAAACATAATCTCATTCCATTCCTATGTGGTATATTACATGGTTATTTTGAGAACAATATGAATATATGTTTCATCACTCTGTATTTATTTAAAAAATCCCCAGGTGGTTGTAAATGCTACGATTGTTAATCTGTATATCTTTTGCCAACAGACTGTGAAGATTGTGAAGCATATTACATGGGCTATTGTATTGAATGTAGAATGCTTGTCCAGATTTTAAACAAATATGCTTTAAATAATGCAGATAAAGGAGTACAAAGAGATATCCCAAATGATATTCTAGATGTTCAAGATTGTCATGGACAAATCGGAATATATGCTTTAAGAATTATTCCTGAAGGTGTAAACTTTGGTCCTTTTACTGGACTCACCACAACAGAATGTCCCTGGGAAATGAAAGGTGAGGAATTTGTTTTGGACAAAAATAAATGGCAGTATTTGAATTGGATGCAGTATGTTAATCCTACCAGGAATATTTCTGAACAAAACTTGAGTATGTTTCGAACTGAAGATAATATATATTATCAAAGCACTCGTCCAATTCAAGCCGGTGAAGTATTATTGGTATATTTTGGTGAGGAATACGGAAATAATCTGAATAAAATTTTTGAACTGGATTTTGATACCACATCGAAGCAAATCACTAAGGACATATTTGCCTGCACATATTGCTGCCTTGGATTCAGCTCGAAATCCCATTTAGCCAAACATAAAACCATTTGTGTTGTGGGTAAAACAAAAAACATTTCTATTGAAGGTATTGTAAATATTGCATTTTGATGCTTGTGGATTAGTCTATATTGATTTTTCTATTGTAATTCTAATGGGTGTGTTTTTCACTCAATTCCAGAACTTGCACAGTGCCCATTATGCAAAATCCACTTGGATCTGAAGGAATATTTGGCAGACCATATGTCCTTCTGCTGCGAGAGAAATGACAGGTACGATTGCTCCTTATATGATTATACATGAGAAGAGTGTGACAGAAATGATGTTTTCTTGCTAAGCAGTTTACTATTTTACACTTTGAACTAGAATAAGTAGGCGAGCGAGTAACTTAAATACCTCACTTATTCTGGTATTGAAGCTCCTTCATTGAATGGTTTGTTGTACAGTATACTGAAATATTGCAGTATACTGATATTCATACATTACATATACATACATTTATTAAAAAAAATATAGAATACATACTTACAAACAACATTGGTTAAAAATATAATATTCTCTGAACTCTTTCAATCTTCGTATTTATGTATATGTTTGATGTACTTTTTCCACTTTGGCGCTGTTACAATTTGCTAATTTTGTCACTTACAGTGATACTCTTTGGTGTTGCCTGTACCAAATCTGCTGAATGTCTTCTATCATTTTCTTGTTGGCACATTTCAACTTTACGATGATAGCAAGGTGCATTAATGGTAATAATCACAGCATTTTAATTATAATTATGGCGTCTTTATTTATCCAATAGGTGCAAGTCTAATTACGCAGGATATTCGGAAAGTAAGGTCCGAATCGCCGTAGCTAATCAAATGTTGCGCAAAAATGGAAACGCGCATGCGCACCGACTCCCGACATGCCTTGCTTGTCAAACGACGCCATTCGCATTGGTATTGTAGCAGTGTGTTGTTTACAGTGTCCGTTCAAAATGTTTAAAACAATTGATCAGCCCGCCGACTGTGAAATACGGTCAGTGATTCGGTTTTTGACAGCAAGGAACGTTTCAGTAGCGGATATTCATAGACAAATTAGTGAAGTTTATGGCCCCAATGCGATGAGTGACAGCAAAGTACGTAAGTGGGCGATCAGGCCGACCATCAGTGATCACAGAAGATTTGGTCAATGCCGTGGACGAAAAGATTCGGGAAGACCGGCAATTCACAATTTCAACTTTAGCATTGGAATTTCCGAATGTGGGTAGAACAACTCTGCACAAAATTGTCTCTGGTTATCCTCACAGGCGGCGGACGTCTATGACTTAAGCATACAAAAGCTCGTAGAACGTTATGACAAATGTTTAAACAAACATGGAAACTATGTGAAAAAATAGAGAAACAAGTAAATAATTAAATATAAACAGTTTTTTGAAATAATCTGCGATGGTTTATGTTTTATCAGAAATCGGAGTTTAGTTTCCGAATATCCCTCGTACATAACAAAAATTGACAGTGTAGAAATATTCACAATAAACCCACTTCCTTTCTGATGTCCTTGTTAAGATTGTACTAAATCAGCCGTCAAGTATCTTAGAGTTCACATCTTCAGACTTATTGTTAATACTAGTCACCAGATAAAGTGTACCTATGTTGCTTCACTTCAGCCCGGCAGTTGGTTAATTGGATTTAAAAAATGTTTAGTTTGCATATTTACAGATATTAAAATATTTTTAATTTTAAACTAAAAATGCAAAAGAATGGCTATTTAGCAAACATTTTCCTTATACTACATTTCGAATAATCAATTCTCATTTTCTCAGAATTCTGAATGGTAAGAAAAGTTATGACTACAGCATCCATGGTTTTCCGTTGAAACAACTTCTATTGCTACACTCCGTAGCTTCCAGAATATATTTTAGTAAATATGTAGCACACATGAAATGAAACTACTGGATATGTGTAGTATTAGAATAATTTAAGTAGAAAAAAATATGGAATAGACAAAATAAAGCTCAAGTCAGTGAAATGTTAATAACAGTAATAAATTAACTGTTAACTGGGCTCTGTATAATCAGATCATATTGCATATTTATACAGTGTGATTTTGAAGATTATTACCAAATAGGTTATCATGGAATTTTTCGCTTAAAAGAATCAGCAAAACCTCATTATGTTACGGTCGATTCTTGTTTTTTTTCTCGATCGTCAAAATATTTGTTAATGAATCTTGTGGATATTTTATTGTCGAGTGTGGCTGAATACTTGAAACTTGTTTTTCAACCTCCCAGGAGGCTTATCAAGTATTTAATGGGAGGTGCTGCCATTTTCGATCGTCGTTTTAGTGGATAACTTACCATAGTTGCCCCTTTTTATGTCGAGGGAGTAGCAAAATATTTACATTTTAGTTTGGTTTTCTTGTACAAGTAACCAACTTAATGGATATGAGCAATTTACGAGTGGGCTTCGACAGATTCAAATATTCTTAAGCCAGACTGCAGGATCCTAATGACAGTATTACATTACATTCACATGTTCTGTGCCAGTTATGTGGCCACAAGAATTACTGAATTTTATTATTATTATTACTTAACCTTTACACTCACTCCTTAATTATTTATTTGTTTATGTATTACCATGACAATTTCAGTCTTTATGTATTACAAAGTATTTGAAAAAAAAACAGATTTTAACATATTATACCCTGTCTCGGAATAAGAAGGAGTGACTCAAATATTGCGCCAAAATCCGGAACACAGAGCTTAAAAATTTAGTAAAATTAAATATGACATGTTATATGATGTTAAGGTTAGAAATAGTGCATTACATAAGAATTGTAGAACCGTATTATTTTTAACTAAGGATTTAGCTTTTTGGGTTTCATTTTCTATTATGAATTGAAACAGTTGGATGTGTCACTTTACATTGTACCATTCGAAGCAGCTATAAGAGTGCAAGGCAATGAGATACAGAGAAAAGTTATAACCACAAGCAGGTACATACATCTATAATTTGATAAAGGTTAATCTTAACTAATAAATATGATATGAAATACTTGAATGTGTAACCTACATTAACGGATAATAACTATCACAAGTATACATATATACATTTATACGTAAACGTATATGCACATATGTAATTTCCTTCTTTTGAAATGGCCGGTCTAAATTGAAAATCCATCCCCAAGTACTACGATGGTCACATTCAAATGTTGAATTTGTTTAATGCGAAGTCGAGGACTGGACAAGCAAAAAACATGCGTCGTAAATCATATAAAGCATGAATAAGCCATTGTACTTAATATCAAAGGGGTTTATATTTTGGGAAGTTTTTAAATACTCTATTCTACAATCTGCAGGAATATATGATATATATAACATTGTATTACATAATGTAGTAAATTGCTTTGTAAAAGAAACTACATCTGGCCAATATATTTGAAATATTTGCCTTCATTTATAATTTATTGCCTGCTAACGTTCATGCTATTTTATTAGAAAAAATCATTTTTATGTTTCTCAATATCTTCTTGGCTTTTATTTTATTCTTTAGCGTTTTATTTTAATTTCAACGGCCAGATCCACTGTTTTCTTCCAATCTTGGTTTTATGGAATTTTAGATTTGTTACTATTCTTTCTGGAAGTGATTGTTGTTTTAATTTATTTTGCTAAAGGTTTGAGAAATTAATTTTACAACCATAATTAAATTTTATTACATGATTTCCCATTAATTGCATAGTTCCAACTACACCAGACTTTAATTTTAATAAATCAAATTTTGCCTAAGGTATTCTTACTTTGAATGAAATTTTCGATAAAAGATGTACGATTATTAATTTCACAATATAATATTTACGATTGCAGCGATTTCTTTAATGAATGTAATTCCTTAAATGAATTATTTATTTTGGCTAATCGGTTGTAGAAAAAAATTGCCATGCTACTAATGATATACTTTCATATGTGCACAAACATCCTGGATATTCTTCATTCTCATCCATTTAAAAAATTGTCACGTGACAGCACATTTTCTTCATAGTTTTATTAAATGTCTTCTCCTGTCTATTTTAATTTTATTTTGTATTAAAACTTTTCGTTTTGAGAGTTTGTGTGAAATTGAACACAGAAATTCAAGTATAGGACCTTGTATGTATACATGTATTATTTTTTGTTATAAACTTGTAAGAATAATATAATATCACTAAATACATTAAACCATGATACAATGTAATAATTAATACTAAATGCAAAATTTTGTTGTTTAAGATTATATTTTAATTTTTTTAGAGAGCTATGATCTAAAAATGAGGTGTGACCACCATACGACTTTTTTTTATGTATATGCGTATGTTTATTGTATACATAACATGTATATTTACAAGTAGTAAACAATACATTAAATGTTATTGTTTACTCCTGAATGTTATTCCATAACATTCATTGAGATGCGTCGTGCATGTATACGCATTCTTACGCCGACCTTCCATTATACATAATATTACCTTGTCAAATAGGATAAGGTCTTCTTTGGTGTAATCAAATGAATATCTGTTTATACTAGCACGTCACAATATACGTTTACGTATAAATGTATATATGTATTGTGATAGTTAATCTTAACATTCAAATTTTTTGACAGGTTTGAACACCTTATTAGTAACTTTCCCAATGTGGTCGTGATTGGCGACTTCAATTGTACTCATTTTGCATCTAGCTCTGTAAATGATTTCAAATCTCAAGTACTTAACAATTTTCTTAATTTTACTAATTTTAAGCAATTCAATTCTGTTTTTAATTGGCCAGTTTCAAAAATATCCGTGTATTAGTAAAGAGATAATCTCGCGACGCTTCCAATGCATGCTTGAGTCGGGTTCAGCGTAATGTTTCTCATAACCCAAAGGAATTTTGGTCATTCATGAAAGACAAAAGGAAACAGCTGTATAGTATACCTGGTCGCATGTCTTATAACGACATCAATTGCGACACGCCGCAGGACATACTAAATAGATATGCGGCCTACTTCAGCAGTGTCATTGCTACCCCCCCCCCCTCTTCTGTTGCAGACCTTCCCACTTTGCAGAATTGCAACTGCAATATTCATTTTGATTGCTTCTATTATCAGTGCTATTAATAGCTTGAAAAATGATTTCACCTGCGGACATGACCGTATTCCTGCCTTCTTAATTAAGGACTGCAAGTTTGTCTTCGTGAGGCCGCTATTCAGAATATTTCAACTCTCTTTGAGTTCCTCTACTTCTCCTGACGTCTGGAAAATTGCCAGAATTACGCCCGTCTTCAAGACTGGTGATTAGACAGTTATCAAAAACTACAGGCCCATTGCAATCCTCTCAAATTTTTCGAAAATTTTTGAACTTTGTATTCATTCAGGTCTTTATCCAGTTGTTAGGCAGAATTTGTCACCTTATCAGCACCGTTTTCTGGATGCGAGATCCACCGTTACGAATCTTCGCCATGTCACGCAATTCATTTCGGATAGCTTGGATGGCAGGGGCAGGTTGATGTGGTGTACACTGATTTTGCCAAGGCCTTTGATCGTTTGGATCACACTATTCTTGCCATGAAACTCAGGGCCTTCGGCCTCAGTGATGCTCTTGTTAGCCTTCTGATGTCCTATGCAAGTAATCGTTCTCAGTACATTTTTTACAATGGATCATCTTCGTTTACGTATACCGCTACGTCTGGGATCCCACAGGGTTCTAATCTGGGCCCCTTAATATTCGATATGTTTATTAATGATGTCACTTCAGTGATCAGAGCACTATCATGTTTGAATTAAATCCATTGTTGGTATATACAGTGTGCACGCGGTCTACCTGCGGATGAATATACTAGACAAGCTGGTCGACTATAAGTGGGAGAATAAGGGGGTAACCTCTGTTACTAACATTAGAGTTACGATATAGCCGACACCGCAGACATCGTTACTGCGTTAGTCCGTGAAAATTGTTAGTGTTACTGTTAATAACAAATTCTTTAACCAAGAATAAAGTCATTTACTGTAATGCTTTAGAGAAGATGGGAGTGATATTAAACAATAAAAAACACTATCTAGATAATTTATAAGTAGAAACTTGTTAAAGTATCAGATAATCGCACTAAATAATTTTAGTAACGGAATTTCATCACAGCTTCCCAAATTGTATGAGTAAATAAAAGAAATGATCGTCAATTCCAAATAATTAAAAATAATAATTTTTTTCTTAAAATATCAAAGATAAGAAATATAGCTGATATAAAATTCAAAAACGTAACAATAGTAAAACTCTTATTAAAATAAAAAGTTAATAATTCCGTTGTATTATAAAATAGAGAAGAAACCAAACTGAAATTCTGAAAGTAAACATTAAATTTGTGGAACCGTGTTACGAATTGTATTTGCGCTAGGAATGGATCTTTCCGGATAACTCAAAAAGATTAAAATGATGAAATGCGCAAGTACAGCTGCTATCTTTGTTGCACTGATTAACTTGCTTTCCCTCCTTCCCCGAGAGTCGACAAAACGCGAGTCGGTCTAGCCTCAGCGAAAATGTACTCGAATCCCCTCTTTTCCAACACTACACTCGACCAAAAAGCAGTTTGTATATTGCTTTCTCATACTAACTCATAGAAACTCTCGTTGTCGTCGTTTTATCACACAGTAAAATGCATCCGCAACTTGCAGGCAAGCGCTTGGTATATATATACACAAATATACATATATTAAAATCTATTTTGAATTTTAACATTCAAATTAAAATGTTTGTAAAGACGAATAATGTTACAATATCATCCACCAATCCATCTATGTTCCACATTCTCTGTTCTACTTCAATTACATGGTCGATAGAATTGCATTAAACGGAATATTTTTGGAATGTAACCAGTCTTGGATTGCAACTCTCCATGATGAAGTAGGCAGCCTTTCCACTCTGCATGAATGATAAGATGCATTGTCCACGACTATTACAGCATTATCTGGCAACTTTGGTAATATTTGTTGGAACCATAGAGTAAGTAAGATATATAGAGAGAGCATAATGTCAGTTTATAGACAAATAAAGTGATGCCAGGGGGGTACGGACAGGGTAGAAATGGTTCAACCTTGGCGGGTTGCATAGCATATGTAATAAAATTTATTAAATTATTTAAATTCGAAAATTATTATTTTTAATTGTTAATAGATGAAAGCTACTTCTCTAATAATTATACTTTAAAAAACAAGATATAGATTTTTCTAAAAATAAATATTTTCTAGTGCCCATGAATTACTCGTAAACGTCAAATACATAACTGAAGTAAAAATGTTTTTTCCAAAGATGCCTTTCTGAACAATTAATGTTTCTGCAAGCATAGAAATGTGTGTCATTCAACTTAATATTCACTCAATATTGTTGCGTTTTCGGGTTCCAATAAACAACTCGTGCAATTATTTATTTAAAATAGTCTGTATATTTATACACTTAAAATTATATAACAATATAAAATATAAAACTAATGTATCACACTTAAACTACTATTAATAAATTAAAATTAACACTTGTATTTATTTCTATTACTAATATGTCCGTATTTATTTAAATCACACTGCCGTATTTATATCACTTCTATTTATATGAGACGGTAATAAAAACTGCACTATATTTATTTTGTACGAATACTTCTTACGGATTTTCTTATTCCGGAATTATTCATCCATCGGTTACCCAGTCGCCTTATATACACATGCGAAACATCTCGAAGCATTCGTGTAAATCCATACTTCTCTCGATGTTTGAAGAACATTCCATAGACATTCCGCTTCCGACAGTACCATGCGTAAATGGATAACTCACCGTTTTACGATGTTTACCAGTCGTGTCGAGATGATTTATGGTCTCTGTTTTTATCGTCGCCCAATCTCGGTTCGTTACAATATTTATCCTATGTAAAACTGAAATATAATGATTAAGAATGTGTGTAGGTACTTATGTTAGCAATAGTATAAACAACTTACAAAACAGCAAATTTATGTACATATATATTTATTACTAATATATCTACATACTTCAACATTTAACTAGTTGCTTGAATTTACATATATGAGGTTTTATTTTATGATTTTATTTACAATATAATAATATATAAAAACTCTTTGTTAAGTTCTTATGGATCTCTTGATGAAGGTTTGTTTCACCCTCACTCGTTGATATGTAATAAACAATTCCACTGTAACCAAAGAAAATAATGCACTTGCTTCACAATTTATGTTTGTATGTTTAACATATCGGAAATATAACATATATATGCACATGTGGTAATATGACCAATGTTTCATTAGCACCTACTGGAAATTAATGAGTTTCAAGAATCTGTGTAGAGTTGCTCGGCTTATTTTTGGTATGAACTCATCCATAGTTATATCTGCCATAATTTTATTAAAGGTTGGAAGTTCGTTCTAAAAAAAGAAGCTGTGCACCTTCTGTCGTACAGATTTGTTTACAGATTCATCTAATTTATGAAGTTTCGAATGCCTGCCTACTCCTTCTTTACGAGGCCTTAATTTGCCAGTCTCTTCATTATCCGATATACAGTTTGACTTTGCCAACCTAAAATACATATTTAAAATATACTGTTATTGAAGTAATACTTATACCTTTACTTAGTGTTCTGGAGATGTTTATTACCATTTTTGTTCTCCCCATTCTGGGAATTTGTACCGTCAGTATTTTATACATATTATATATGTATAAACGGTTTGTTTTTCGTGGTGTGTTGTATGTCCTAATCGATCACGCTGTTTGGGCGGCGAGATGGCAGATCAATCGTGTTCATGTTGGACTTAAAAGTACAAATTTTACTTAAGAACAGTTAAATGTGATATATCATTGCAAAAATGTAAGAAAGCAAAATCGTAGGTTATAAACATAAAATGGCGGAATGGGCATACTTATTTTTGCATATTAAGCTTGCCTGCGCAAAGACCAATGAAATCTTAGAAAAGATTTACAATTTTGGCGCGATATTTGAATCACTCCTTATTCTGAGACAGGGTATAATCTATTTTAGTAATTGTTTTTATAATGTTGACTCTAGTTCGACATTGAGAGTAATGTGATGTCGAGCCGCACTCTTACTGGTATCAGAAACAGTGGTTAGAATATGTTTTGTGTTAATGTGAACCCTTACTTGTGGCGGGTACTTTATCTACCTCATTAAAGTGCACTAGCCAAATTAATGCCACCCTTGCATTGATGTATAGCATGAGATTACAAATATTTATTTATTTTCAGAAAGTGCATTCTACCGACACCACCGGTCAAACAAGCGGCAACAGCATTGAAGGGACGGAAGAAATGCCTCCGTCAAATTTATAAATGTGAGCAGTGCAAGTACAGAACGAAGTATCAAGCAGATCTCAAGAAGCACACCAACAACCAGCATTACAAATTTAAAATGTATAAATGTGGGATATGTAGCAGACGTTTCAAGACCAGAGGATTCCTCGGGCTGCACTTGAAAAATACGCACGCTCCTGTTGTAGGAAAGGACGACCAAAAACATTCTAAGACTGATTATAGCATAACAAATATAGAAGTAGAACAATCCAGCTCACGAGATAAAATGAAAATATTTAAGTGTCGGCTGTGTGTGTTTCGAACAAAACATAAACGATCTATAAGCAGGCATATTAAAACTAAACATTTGAAGCAATTTGATTATAATTGTGATTCTTGTGAATTTGGAACAAACAGCAAACAGCATTTAGAAAGACATATCAAAAATAAACATATGATGCAATTTGATTATAAATGCGTCTCTTGTGAATATGGAACAAACCGCAAAAGTCATTTAGAATCACATATAAAAAGTAAACATATGAAGCAATTTGATTATAAATGTGACTTTTGTGAATTTCAAACAAATCACAAATTTAATTTAGAAGAACATATGAAAACTAAACATTTGAAGCAATTTGATTACAAATGCGACTCTTGCGAATTTGGAACAAATAAAAAATGTCGTTTAGAAATACATATAAAAACTGAACATTTGAAGCAATGTGATTATAAATGTAACACTTGTAAATTTGGAACAAACATCAAAAGTAATTTAGCAAAACATATAAAAACTAAACATTTGAATGAATTTGATTACAAATGCGACTCTTGTGAATATAGAACAAACCGCAAAGATTATTTCGAAAAACATATAAAAACCAAACACCTGAAACAATTTGATTATAAATGTGACTCTTGTGAATTTGGAACCAATACCAAACAGCGTTTACAGTATCATATAAAAACCAAACACCTGAAACAATTTGATTATAAATGTGACTCTTGTAAATATAGAAGCAGTACCAAACAGCATTTACAGTACCATATAAAAACCAAACACCTGAAACAATTTGATTATAAATGTGACTCTTGTGAATTTGAAACCAATACCAAACAGCATTTTCAGTATCATATAAAAACTAAACATTTGAAGTAACTTGATTATCAATGTGACTCATGTAAATTTGGAACACACTTCAATTGAAGACCTTGGCTGTAGGCAGTCTATGTGCAAAATATGTGGAGCGCTTTCTTTCGACCAAAGGATTACTAATCCAACGATCCGGATTTCAGTCAAACCGAACGAACGCTTGCGTTTATTTGAATTCTGAAACCGGATTCTTGAATCCGAGCGGAATCTCCTTACCCCTCAGAATCCGTCTTATTTTACTATTACCAGATTTCGAATCCATGAATCGGTAAATTCTAACCTTAAATGTTGATTATTTTTGCTACAAAAAAAGTTTAACAAAAAATGAATGATGAAGTTCCTAAAATTTACATCAACTAAAGTCATCGCCAAGAACAAAATCGCATCCAATTCTAATTAGAGAAACTGCCATGTTGGGGATCAATTTCTTTCTCTATTGTGTTGTAAAAACTGTGACTTACTTCTGGTATGTAATAGGAACGAATTCTTCAATTTTTTTTTCGTTCCGTTTAACAGGTTCTGTATATTTTAGTATTAAATTATCCGGTTAATGATAATTTTCTCGAACTTCTTTTGCCAGTATTGATCGTTTTAAAATTATTAATTCGCAAGTGCTTTCTTTTTATTAGATTTATAATCTCTTTGTTAAATTGAAAAACATATTTTGCAGCTTTTGCCGAGTTGCTGTTGTAATAGCTGAATCTTGTTTTGAGAGTGTTGCAATCCATATATTATTCTCACGTTAGACATGGAAACTTTTACAAAAGAATTAAAGCAATGCCACCTATATAACAACCCCTGACAGCTGATGAAATACACGCGCGTGACGTCACTAGAAATATGCCTCCTAATGATCATACTACGGTACAGCGATACAGTACGTATCGCTGTTTTACTTCTTAATTACATTGTTTTTGTTCTTGATTTTTGTGGGAAGACCGTTGCACAATGCCGTTCAAGTGTTGTGTACCAAATTACAATCAAATCTTTCACATGCTCTTAGATTTTTAAAACTGTCACAGAAGCTTAAAAGTGCCAAGCTAGTCTACAGTTCGGAAAGAATAAGATAAATGTAAGTGTCACCCACAATTTGCACAAAATACAAAAGGTCTACTGTCTTATAGTCTTACATGTCGATGAAAATCTAGCTTGTTATTTCCAGATGATAAAGTTGTTCTATTATTTATGAATGAAACACATTTAAAAGAAAATTTGGCAATAATGAAACATTAGCTACCAATGCTTGTGCTTTTATGATTGCAAGTTTAAAGTCTTCTTGTAAAGACGCTGTGCATATCTTACCCATAAATAAGTTATCAAGTGAGACATTATATTCATCTCAGAAAAAAGATGTGACAGGTCCACACAGTATAGGATTGGATGTATTATGGCTGGAGTCAAATAATCATTAATTACACGGTAAATAAAAACGCCATCCATATCTTTATTTAGTGATACGCGTGAAAAAAAATAAGTTCAACTACCACCCTGCACATACTAGCAGTCCTTTGTATTTTCTAATTGACACAGTGAATATTCTCAAATGTATTAGGAATAATTGATGAAATAAAGAAAAGTAAGAGTTTATATATTCAAGAATTGTTGATGCACATTCCTGAAATGACATTAAACGTAAGAATAACGTGCACCAATGTAAAAGAATGAAGCTGCACGGCAATTAATGTTTTTTAACATATTGTGGGTGTATTGAAATAAAAAAGAAAACATTACTAAAATCGTTTAGAAAACTTATTCTTATATTTATGTAAATCATTTCTGTACAATAATTGTATTTTCATATTTTTTGAAGTTAAGGCGTAATGTATTTATATTTTGTAATAATTGATATGATTGTTAATACTCTATTAAAGTTAATTAATTTATTTTTAACTAAACCTGTTTTGTTTATTATTATATTGGTTTATAAATTTAAAATTTATTAACAACTCGACCACAGCGCCACCTAGGGATCCTTGCATAGCTATGAGCACAATCGGTCAAGTCGTTAAGGCTGCGTTTGATAAGGTTTTGGCGGGAGAGAAATGTACCCAAAAAATACCATTTTTATTTCCATTTTTTCAGGCGTAAGATATCAAAGCATGTAAATTTTATGCATTAAGCATGAAGATAAAGGTTAAACAAAGTGAACGGTCGTATTTTTTTTTAAATTCAGTTAATATATAAGCCGTAAATAAAATGGGAAGTTAGTGGTTTTGCAAGTACTAAAAAAAATGGCTACATTTAAAAATTACGCGGTATATTTATATGTAATATAGCAAGTACACTCGGTATTTATATTTGGAAGGTAAAAATAGTAACAGTAGCTAAATACATGTGTAATTTTTTAAGTGATCCATGAAATAAAATTTGTTTACATTTTTGGTGGGTCTTTACATACATTACAGATATCTGTTACATTTACGTCGCCTAACAGTGTAGCACATATAATATAGATGGCGATATTATCTTGCAATTATTTAGAGGTTAGTTGTGTGTTATGCGATACTTTAATTATTCATTATAATTTAAAATTATAATTAACAACAATTTTTACGGTTACTAATTATAAAATTTAGTATGTTACGAGTTATTTGAAAGTACGTAATAGACAATCAACAGTTGGCATCACTGGTTGGCACCACAAAACCAAAAAGTAACTACATAGTTTAATTTGCGAGTTTAATGAAATTGCAATATTTTAAAATATGGAGTTTTCTGTTATCCTTAATTGAAAGATGCCTATCCTTTTACTAATGAGATGAATTATGTAAATTAATTAAACTGGGACTGTTTACGCCGACAAAAGCCTAATAGCTGTTTTATATTTACGAAGTTCGCAAAGAAATTGTCGGCTAAGAGCGTTTTACATTTTTCTTCAAAATTTGTTAAGGTTGTTGCTAATTACTTAAAATGTAAATATAGGTACATTTTATTTGTTAGCAGTTTTCAGAACTTTGAAATCGTTTATTTTTTAAATAAAAACTGCACACCGTGTCTATAGTATTTTTGACATATTCATCAAATTTTATAGTTCAAACTATATAGCAAATTAGCAAATAAAAAAATTCCAATGCGCAACGTTTCAAAAATATCGATATTAGAATCGAATAATGTATCAAAAATTCAAAATCGATTTTAAACAAATATTGAATGAAGAATATCGATATACCTTGATATCGACATTTTTATCATGTTTATATTAAAAGTTCTTTGCTGGGGCTTTTCAAGCCATTTAGTAACAAATAATAAAATCTTTAACTTAAAATATACAGGGTGTCTCTAAAAGGTGCGGAAAAAACGCTACCACACATTTCTGAGGGCGATCTAACCCAACTTACCTCAGTCCAAAAGTAGATGCACCATTGCATTGAATTGCCACAAGAATAACACCCAAATTACAGAAGCATATGTGTCCATATACGGAATGATTTTTTTATATCCAGATTACTCATAAACGGCTGCTCCAATCAACTCCTACCAGGTATACCTTTTCTAGGTAAAAAACATTGGAGAATAAGAATTTTTATTTGAAAGTTAAATACAGTGTGTCTCAAAAAAGTTATTACGTTTTAAATGGATACAATATGCCGCAGGTGGCGCCCTCTACATTTTGCAATGAAAATGAGAGCAGATTTAAATTTCTTACCCCACGAAACCCCCCCTACCCAAATATTGTGACAATATACCAATTATTACAGAAATTATTTATAAAAAACTAAAACCAAATTGAACTTTTGACACTCTGTATCTCCGAAAGCATCCACTTTTGGACTGAGGTAAGTTGGGTTAGATCGTCATATTTTGCCCTCAGAAATGTGTGGTAGCGTTTTTTCCGCACCTTTTAGAGACACCCCAGTATATTTACTCAAAAAATAAAAAAATCTAATAAAAAGACAAACAAAATATAAATTTGTATCTATAACGTATAAGATAATCCAAAACTCAAATATATAATTCTAGTTGTATAAAACACATACATAAATACAAGTAAAAAATAAACATCTTAAAACATATCTTCTTTACAATTTTGAGGAAATAGTAATTGTGATAAAGATAACACCCCATGAAGGCGATTCGGCGAACTATACGAGATGTCAAGTCTATGAAATGCAATATTCCGCTGCCGCTTCCGGATTATAATTTCTACGAAACAGCAAACATCCCAGTAGGCATTTTTCAAATTTCCAACTTTTTTCTTAAAAATATATTCTATTGTATTCTGTATAATATGAGCAGTTTCTTTTGTATATCAATGTGAAATAAATGTGTGAAATTTCAAACATTGTTTACCAGGATATAAGTAGAATGGCATTTTTGATTAAACGATATTATCGAATAAAAAATCGATAACAGTCAATATTATGAAATAAAAAAATATCGATTTCAATCACGATTATCGAAAAGAAAACATCGATATTTTTTTACAAAACAATATATCGTGCGCATCCCTAGTTCAAATCACATATGCCTGCCCACTCTTTCTTCCGGAGGTCAGTTCGCCGGTTTTCTAGTTTCGATTAATAACAAATAACAATACTCTTTATAATAGCCTCATTATTTATAATATATTAACACTAAAATAATACCTTTACCTTACTTAGTTTTGAAGATTTTTATTACAATTACTGTTCTTTTCATTTTTGGTGTTTGTAGAGTTAAATCTTTGTACATATTTAAAACTGTTTTTATCATCTTTATTGTAAAAATACTTGAAGCTGTTTGGGTGGCGATTTTCACGGTTTGGTTAGAAGTGCCTTATCTAATATGTTCGTGACATACTTAAACGTACAGATAGTGTATAATAACACAGTAAAATATAATAAGAGAATGTTCACAGCTTCACAAATTATGGCTAGGTTATGTTATAAAATATAAAGATATCGCATACTTATAATTCCTTGTTAAATTTACTTACATAGGAACCAATACATTCTGTTAAAAATGGTACCGTTTTGGCGCGATATTTGAATTGAAAAGTTATAATATAAAGTATCAACAAATTATTACCAAATTTGCCTTAAAATAAGTATATAGAATTTCTCTCATTCGAACTTAGTAATCTCACAAATTACGCCAAATTACAAAATAGAAATAAAATAAAAACATGAAAAAAAACTGATCAACTGTCAAACTGGCACTTGGGATTTGCAAATACTAACTTTACATGTATTTTTAGCAGGTGAAACATATTTATTAGAATGTTGAACTAATAGGTACGTTATCAAGACAATAATATGACTATATTTCAGTTTTGCATATTATTATTATTATTATTATTAGACATGATCAACAAAGATGCAGGCTACGTACTAAATGTATCATCAAGTAACAGAAAATGTTTTATTTTGCATAACACAAACACACTGCTGTTTATTTATTGTGTAGTTTTATATAATAATAATAATAATATAGTTTATTTCCAAAATAAGAGAACAACATTGTATTAATATAAATTACAAAATATAAATATATATGAAATAAGAAAATAATAAAGTCGAATGGATGAGTATCACCTACCTTTAGCGAATATGTTTAAGAATAACTTAATTTATAAATAAAAGAAACGTAATTTAATTTAAATTTTTACAAATAAATTCAAATGAATGCTTAAAGTTCGCGCGTCTTTCTCCCTTCAACATGAAAGTTGACAAGTATCGATTAGATTCATACGTATAAAATCAAATTGCAAAGAAAGTCTGCCAGACCAAATCTACGTTTGTAGGTAGAAATTCAATAAGCAGGTAAAATGACCTTGAAATGTTTTTAGATCGATTCTTCAGAATTAGTTTAATTTGTGGTTTAGAATTAACATAGTGGCGCCATCCAATTATTACTACTCTTAAGTACTACTAGTAATAATTGGATGGCGCCACGATGTTAATTCTAACAAACTAAACTAATTCTGAAGATCTAAAAACATTTCAAGGTCATTTTACCTGCTTATTGAATTTCTACCTACAAACGTAGATTTGGTCTGGCAGACTTTTTTTGCAATTCGATTTTATACATATGAATCTAATCGATACTTGTCAACTTTCATGCTGAAGGGAGAAAGACGCGCGAACTTTAAGCATTCATTTGAATTTATTTGTAAAAATTTAAAATTACGTTTCTTTTATTTATAAATTAAGTTATTCTTAAACATATTCGCTAAAGGTAGGTGATACTCATCCATTCGACTTTCTTATTTTCTTATTTCATATATATTTATATTTTGTAATTTATATTAATACAATGTTGTTCTCTTATTTTGGAAATAAACTATTATTATTATTATTATATAAAACCACACAATAAATAAACAGCAGTGTGTTTGTGTTATGCAAAATAAAACATTTTCTGTTACTTGATACATTTAGTACGTAGCCTGCATCTCTGTTGATCATGTCTAATAATAATAATAATAATATGCAAAACTGAAATATAGTCATATTATTGTCTTCATAACGTACCTATTAGTTCAACATTCTAATAAATATATTTCACCTGCTAAAAATACATGTAAAGTTAGTATTTGCAAATCCCAAGTGCCAGTTTGACAGTCGATCAGTTTTTTTCATGTTTTTATTTTATTTCTATTTTGTAATTTGGCTCCTGGACAGTTTTCAGAATGGATTTTTTTTGTGAGATTACTAAGTTCGAATAAGAGAAATTCTATATACATATTTTAAGGCAAATTTGGTCATAGGTACGTTGTTACTTTATATTATAACTTTTCAATTCAAATATCGCGCCAAAACGGTACAATTTTTAACAGAATGTATTGGTTCCTATGTAAGTAAATTTAACAAGGAATTATAAGTATGCGATATCTGTATATTTTATAACATAACCTAGCCATAATTTGTGAAGCTGTGAACATTCTCTTATTATATTTTACTGTGTTATTATACACTATCTGTACGTTTAAGTACGTCACGAACATATTAGATAAGGCACTTCTAACCAAACCGTGAAAAT
Organism: Amphimallon solstitiale; assembly: GCA_963170755.1. Taxonomy (NCBI): domain Eukaryota; kingdom Metazoa; phylum Arthropoda; class Insecta; order Coleoptera; family Scarabaeidae; genus Amphimallon; species Amphimallon solstitiale. The sequence goes on from OY720685.1 coordinate 22,367,385, forward strand.
CGCCACCCAAACAGCGTCAAGTATTTTTACAATAAAGATGATAAAAACAGTTTTAAATATGTACAAAGATTTAACTCTACAAACACCAAAAATAAAAAGAACAGTAACTGTAATAAAAATCTTCAAAACTAAGTAAGGTAAAGGTATTATTTTAGTGTTAATATATTATAAATAATGAGGCTATTATAAAGAGTATTGTTATTTGTTATTAATCGAAACTAGAAAACCGGCGAACTGACCTCCGGAAGAAAGAGTGGGCAGGCATATGTGATTTGAACTAGGGAGGCGCATGATATATTGTTTTGTAAAAAAATTAGGTGTGGCCACCACACGACTTTCTTATACGTATGAAAGTGTTACTTCCGGTCCGAATTTTGAAATTTCATTTATACAAAAAATATTCCAAATCTAACTCTAAATACTTTTGTACTCTTCATAAATATATATAGAATGCATAATTTACGACATATTTGCAAAAAATCGCTATTCGATAAGAGTAAAAGTGGTACTTCCGGTCTAAATTTTGAAATTTTTTTTATACAAAAGATATTTAAAAGTATGTTCTAAATACTTTTATACTCGTAATGTACCTGCCTAGAAAGCATGACTTGCGAGATATTCGCAAAAAACTGATTTTCGATAAGAGTAAAAGACCTACTTCCGGTAGGAATTTCGAAAAACTTTATTAAACCAATTTTTCTCGAATTTAATTTTGAGTACATTTGAATTCTTTATAAATTTGTTTAAACTTAGTAATTGACGAAATATTTGCAAAATTCGATTTTTTCACTGAAGTAAACTACTACTTCCGGTCTGCCGATTTTGCTCAAAATCTAATCAGTTCTCAAGAGGGAGATTATACACGTAAATACAAAATTTGGAATTGATATCTACAGCGGTTTGACCGCTATCGTGGTCACACCCACACACAGAATTTTTTAAAAACCACTTTTTTGGTATCAGGGGACTTCAAAACGTGGACATCTGCAAAAATCTCGAGGTCGAAAATTTTCATCATCACAATACTTCCTTATACTACGTATAAGAAAGTAAAAGTATGGATGTTGTCTTTTCGATAATCGTGATTGAAATCGATATTTTTTTATTTAATAATATTGACTGTTATCGATTTCTTTATTCAATAATATCGTTTAATCAAAAATGCCATTCTACTTATATCCTGGTAAACAATCTTTGACATTTCACACATTTATTTCACATTAATGTACAAAAGAAACTGTTCATATTATACAGAATACAGTAGAATATATTTTTAAGAAAAAAGTTGGAAATTTGAAAAATGCTTACTGGGATGTTTGCTGTTTCGTAGAAATTATAATCCGGAAGCGGCAGCGGAATATTGCATTTCATAGACTTGAGTGACTTGACATCTCGTATAGTTCGCCGAATCGCCTTCATGGGGTGTTATCTTTATCACAATTATTATTTCCTCAAAATTGTAAAGAAGATATCCTTAAAAAATTTTGAAGAAAAATGTAAAACGTTCTTGGCCGACAATTTCTTTGCGAACTTCGTAAATATAAAACAGCTATTAGGCTTTTGTCGGCGTAAACAGTCCCAGTTTAATTGATTTACATAATTCATCTCATTAGTAAAAGCATAGGCATCTTTCAATTAAGGATAATAGAAAACTCCATATTTTAAAATATTGCAATGGACTACCTAAGTCTGACGTCACAAGGAGGCGGGGCTCACAAAACCTTTCCAAACATTAGAAAAGTGTATGTAATCTGTCATAAGAAATAATTTAAAGCTATATTATAATTTTATCGAGTGAAAACAGAGTATTGCAAGCTTATAATTGGTTTAATGGTATACTAAACATATCAACTGCTTAATTTGTATTACAATTTTTGCATATTTGTTTTTATAATGCTATGTTTTAATTCGAATTTTTCGCGTGTGCGGGTCGGGGAAAGGTTATATTAGAATTTTAAAATCGCAGAAAAGTGATTAAAAAACATAAAAATTAAATGTAATTGTTGTGTGGTAAAGTGAAATAAACATCATTTATTACGATTTTCATAATTTGAAAAGTGTGTATAACAGATACCACTAAAAATGTGACATGGAAAATTCACTCGATGAGCACCTTAATTATTAATTATCTCCGTTCCTGTACGTTTACGCCGATTAATTTATAAGTAAAAGTTGTTCAATTAGATGTCCTCTATAAGGTACACTAGTCATTTTGTCAAAAATCGGTTGCACCCATATACTCCAATTTTTCCGAAAACAGAAAAACTTACAGGTTTTCATTTCACTGTAATGCTTACTACAATGGGGAACAAAACGCATCACCATCTTCACTACTAAAAAATTAAGGATATCAAAATTAACAATAAGATACTGATAAAAGTAACATAACCTCAAAACTCTTAGTTAATTAGCATAGAACTGATCGACACTAGACATACCACGTATACTAATATACACTTTCTTTGTTTCAACTATATACTAAATGATTATGCTATCTATTTCGGTTATCTTTGTCGCATTAATTCATAAGAACTCAAAATAAAAAATCAAATGGGCAAATACTACACAATTCAAGAGTGTTTGGAAAGGTTTTTAAATAACCGTCATTTAATGACGTCACCACTTAGGCAGTCTATTTCATTAAACTCGCAAATTAAACTATGTAGTTACTTTTTGGTTTTGTGGTGCCAACCAGTGATGCCAACTGTTGATTGTCTATTACGTACTTTCATATATCTCGTAACACACTACATTTTATAATTAGTAACCGCAAAAATTGTTGTTAATTACAATTTTAAATTATAATGAATAATTAAAGTATCGCATAACACACAACTAACCTCTAAATAATTGCAAGATAATAACCCCATCTATATTATATGTGCTACACTGTTAGCCGACGTACATGTAACAGATATCTGTAATGTATATAAAGACCCACCAAAAATGTAAACAAATTTTATTTCATGGATCACTTAAAAAATTACACATATATTTAGCTACTGTTACTATTTTTACCTTCCAAATATAAATACCGAGTGTACTTGCTATATTACATATAAATTTACCGTGTAATTTTTAAATGTAGCCATTTTTTCTAGTACTTGCAAAACCACTAACTTCCCATTTTATTTACGGCTTATATATTAACTTACTTTAAAAAAAAATACGACAGTTCACTTCGTTTAACCTTTATCTTCATGCTTAATGCATAAAATTTACATGTTTTGATTTTTTACGCCCGTAAAAATGGAAATAAAAATGGTATTTTTTGGGTACATTTCTCTCCCGCCAAAACCTTATCAAACGCAGCCTTAAGGCACAGGGCTGCGTTCATAAATGAATCGTTATAATCGTGTGTGTGGCGTGTGAGTAATTTGCTTTGCAGCTGGAGTGTTGACAGAGCGTTTTGGTATTTATGAACGGTTTTAGAGTGGTGACAAGTATGACAGCACATGTGTCATATAACCCCACATAACAGAAGCGGCAATTACAATCATACTTCCATGTGCGCATGTCGAGTCTTCTTCACCGTGGTTTCAAATCCGGCGTTTTTCAAACGCTCGAGTAATTCGAGAGCGAACTTTATGAACACATTACACGCGTACATCATTGAATCACTCAACTGTTTTTGAACGGCTTTGTGTGAAATTTTACCCTAGAGTGCACGCAGTGTGACGTTTATGAACGCAGCCCAGTATAGTAACTATACAGTACCGTGACTCTACCGCGGTCCCTTTGATGTTCGTTCTCGAGTTTTATTTTTTTAGGACGACTGCGCAGTGAACTACGCGCATAGGGGAAGTGAATATACAGGGGTCGGCGAAAAAGTTATAAATATACAATCATAATGAAATAATAAATAATTTGATTAGTTATATGAATAATAAATATTAGATATTCTGAACACTATATTAGATAACAAAAAATATATGGTAGCTAGTTTTTAATATTTCACATTCTAAAAATGACATAACACTCCTATAAAAATATAAAATAATACAATTATACTACTTTTAGTGATTCTATTGATAAAATTGGTTAACTGTAAGCGGGGTCATAAACAATGATTTAAAAAATCTGTGCCATACAAATATAATGTGAAAGACATCAACGGTGTTTTCTGTTGTATTGTCTAGAATTTTCAAATCAACCATCATTCCAAGTGGAAATGAACTTGCCGTTTATCAACAAAATTCAAGAGAATAATGTGTGTGTGTGTGTATAATGTGTTTACTGAAAATGTAGTTATTTATTGTATTTTTTAAAGTTTGCTTTACTTATTACCACTTTGTAGGTGGCAAATAAACAAATGCTCTATCTCACTTTCAAGGTCCTTTTTTTAATCAAGGAACATAAGCAAAGGAAAAAAATCTATCATAATAAATGATTATTTTATTAGTTCATGGGTTAATGTACACATATACAGGGTAACAGGTAATAAAACACGATATTAGTAGAAATAATTATTTATTGATAATAATATAATTTAATAATTAAAAACATGAACATAATAACAACAGTATGATTGGCAATATCTGTTGAACGACTATTAAAAACATCATGGAACCCAACAATTTCATCAATGCTGATATTATAAAACAAATGTGATTTCAAAGACAGTTCATCTATGCAAAGGATACATTCTCGATTCTTTTCATCTAACGTATTCACTTTCAATTTTATAGCTGAAAATAAGAATTCATTAAATCCGCTGCTTATTTCCCAATTATGCGTAATAGACCTTAGTCCTTGTTCACAATGGACATAAGAAACATAAGACATAAGAAACCCATAAGACGTAAGATTTACATAAGAGATACATAATGCGTAAAATTCAAGTACTGTTCACAATGAACATAAAAAATACATAAACGTAAGGATTTGCGCATGCGCTATAGTGGTATTTTGTTTATTTATTTTGACGTTTTAAGGTTAGTAATTTCTAAAAATTCTGACAATACTGAAATTTCTGTTAGAAAGGATAATAATCTGCATATTACCCTTATTGTTATTAACGAAAAGTAACAAAAATGAATGTCAAAGGAAAATAAGTGGGTTTAGCCGGTAAAAACAAGAAGAGTAAATCCAGTCTGTAAAACCTATTTAATTTATAATATGTATTCTCAAATATATCAAATGAACTTCATTTAACCACACAAATTAAAAGCTTATCTATTTAAATTACATTATAAAGTCTCTAAGAATCATTGTATCTGTATTTTCAAATACAGGTTTCTTAATTTGAAATAAAAGCCTTTGTTTTTTATTTTACCATGGTGTTTTATTTATACATAAAAATTTTTTTTTCACACATACACAAATATTAAATGCTCTATCTTAGGCTTGTAACTTGTTTTTAATTCATTTTTTTTACATTATAATGTACTATTACATCCTCAGATAATGAATTTATTAACATCGTAATCATTAACCATTTCCATGTTATATGCTGATTAGCTTTTTAATCGCATTCATGCATTAGACAATGCACTTTAATTCAATGAATGTTATAATTACACTTCAAGAATATTTGGTTCACTGTTACATTTAGGAAAGGTTATAAAGACAGAAAAAGCATTATATGCTGCACCATGGTGCTCGGCTTTGGTGGTGGTTTCAGTACTAAAGTAAAAATACTTAGTGTAGGTTATTTTGTGTATTGCTGCATGCCTTGAGATGCTTCACAAGTAGTATGTGGAGGTATTCGACATAGCACAATCCCAGTCATTTTCCACACATATTTCAAACAGCACTTTGGAATTAACAATTTCTCATGTGTAACGTTCCATGCTCTTTCGCATATATCACTCATTGATAATATTCAATACGCCTTTGTAAACCAGTGCTATAACTAATTTTTAAAATACTTGTGATGTCTGGTGTTTCGGCTATTCCTTTCCAGACATCTTGGTATATCACATCTTTGTAGCTCCGATGTGCATTGTTAGATATAAATATGCTTCAGCTCTGACCAACTGAAATAAAAGAAGTTTTATATCTACTTGCCCCCTTTCCATCATCAAAATCACATTTTCTTTTTTTAGCCAATATGTAAATGGCACCAACAAATATTTACTCATATGGAGTAATTACAACTTATTGCAGTAATTTGTAGTAGATACATATATTAAATTATATTATTTAAAATCGATAAAGCCTTTGTATTTTTCACGTTATCAGAACAGAATCGTCGCAATTTAAATTGACAGGATTCGAAAGTATGGGATTATACAGGCTTCCCGCGTTTTTTATAATATCGTTACCAATCGGTTTAAGTTGTGAAACCTCAAAAAGCTTATTTTACTAAATGTATACGTAAGAAATACATAAGAAAAACATAAAGTTGAATTTATTTCAACTTTATGTATTTCTTACGTTCACACGTAAGGAACACGTAAACATGACATAAGGTAACATAAGCACTACGGCCACTGTGGATAGCTGCATTGGTTTCTCATACGTTTAACTTTACGCGTTACGTTTATGTTACGTACAGCTTATGTCTTATGTCCATTGTGAACAAGGACTAAAGAGTTGATACTGATGGTAGTCGAATTATATTTGATAGATATATCTTGATTTTTTACTGAACTTGAAGAAAATCACTTATTGAAATGTATCAGTAAGTGTTTCTAACAAAATTCAATAAATGCCACTAAATCACAGTAATGCTAATATAATAACTTAGTATGTGTAATTGGGTTATATATCTCAGTGATCTGTTAATTACATTTCAGGCTTGCGACAATATTTAGTGTTTAATGCTAACCTTTTCACAATATTTACTGTGGAACTGCATATCCCAATGACACATTCACACTATATTGTGTAAATTCATATGTACTACATCTTTGTACTAATTAAATATGATGAAGTGTTAAATTTAATAGAAAATGATATCTGTAAAAATCTCATCTTAAGACACATCAAAACTTGTGGAAGGTACTTTACCAATACAAACGACACTGGACATATCTCCTCGATTGTCTAGAGAAGACTCGCAAAAAGACAGACTCTCCTGATGTCTTGCAGTACTTCTTATTTCTTGAATTTTATATTCTGAAATAGTATTTCAATATTTTCAACACTTAATATCAATTAAAATATATTAACATACGATGTTTGAATAATGTTGGTATGACACCCTTCCTTAGTTTATTCTTTCAAGTAGTGTAGAAACAATCATCTTCAAAATGCTTATTACATAATCGCAAATAATCATGACATTTTTTCGATGAGAAATTTCCATATTTGTGGTTTTCAAAAAAACGAACCCTATTCATCCATTCAAAACATCTAAAAAACACATTACATAACTAAAATAAATTATAAAATATACCTATTTAGTATTATTACTGAGATTCATCAAGTGGAAATCGAAAAAAGGATATTCCTGGATCACCTATAATACTTCCACAACCATTAGCAACACATTTCTTAACCATATTGTAAATGATTACAAAATGTAAACCTAGATAAATTCTAAATAAAGTACCTAAACACTTAAAAAACAGTAATAGAATCAATTAATTATTAAAAAATGCTATTTATATAACATGTACACAAATCAAAAAGTAAAACAAACAGAATGTAATAAAATCACTTCTTTTTAAATATATTTCAAATTTAGGGTTATATAAATGTAAACAAACACTCGTTACCGAACCAAGTATACTCAGAGAAATAGAGTAGGGGAGAACGCGCTTCGACGAGTGCGCATCCAGTTTTAAGCAAACGCTATTGTGGTCGCCATTTTGCAGGGTAATTGGCACTTGTGTTGTTGTAATTGTCAAGCTTGGAGGTTATTTTTAATTAATTGTATTAAAAAGGACTTGTGTGTGTTATTAACATGTCGTGCTCTGTGTTGGGCTGCAGTAACAGTCGAAGATTTAAGCCGGAAGGCATTTCTTTTCACACGTAAGTTTGTTTACATTTTTCTAAGTCAATGAACTTTACATGCGAATTGTTGAGCTAGGTATAAATATTACCGTAATAGAATGAAAGAATTGCATCTTTAAGAGCGCGATTAATTCTGCACTATTTGTAGATTTCCACGGGGTGATTCATTGAAAATGTGGTTAGATGTGCTAGGAAAAAATGTTGAAACGTGGACCTGGTCCAAAAATAAAGTTATTTGTTCCAAACATTTTTGTAAGGCTTGTGAGCAACCTTCAAAATGGCGGAATTCAATTTAACTTAGTTGGCGCATCTTTAAGCGCGTTCTCCCCTACTCTATTTCTCTGAGTATACTGTGCTCAGAGATAACGACTGTGCCACAGTATAAACCTTCCCAGTAGTTGCACTCCCAAAATTTATTGAGACCAAGTTGTTTCTTGCGCATTGTAATGCGCAATGTCGCAGTGACGGTAAGAAACAGAATTAGACTTGTTTATAGTTTGTTTGTCAACAGATCTTAGTACGTGCTTTTGAAAATAACCAACCGTTTTTAAAGTGAATTAGGTTTTTGTGGATAATTGCAAAAGATTTATTTGATTTAGTGTGTTAAATTAATCGAGTACAATGAGTATAAAGTGTTGTGTACCGCAATGTAAAAGTGTGTATTCAAAGGACATAAAAGACATTAGTTTTTTTAATATTCCATCTGAGGAAATAAGGTAAGCCTAAAATTCAAATAAATATTCAGATATACATGCACATAAGTACGACATAAAGGATTATAGAATTTATAAAAAGTTATTGTAAAATATAAAAAAATATTGACGTAAATTATTGATGGTTAAAATTGCTACATCATTCAAGCATTCTTGTACATAATAATAGTTGCATATGATTAATAATTTTTTCTGCACTAGGCGTAAGGAGTGGATTGCTGGAATTGGAGAAACAAGTTCTGTAAAGAAAAATGCCAAAGTCTGTAGCATTCATTTTGAAAACTCTTACTTCAAAAATGTAATGAAAAACAGGCTAGAAATTACTGCAGTGCCCACTTTATTTCTTACAGGTAAGCCCTAGGATAGATAAACTTATAAAATCAACTGTTTATTTTTTGAAATTAATCTTTTCTTAATAAAAAATTCTTTTAAATGTTGATTATATCAAATTAATCACAAATATATTGATTGCAACTAGCTTAGCTATATTTATTTGATTTTGATGCCTCTGTGATTTTTCTAACAACCAAGATTACATACACCTTTTTTTATATATGATAATTCTATTTTACAGAATGTACAGATGTTACACCTGTGTTAAAAGATGATCCACTACTAGGCATAAGTAAAGATGTTAATGTGATTACCGATCAACATACTGAAACTCATACAGGTAATAACAGTTTTTGATGTTTTATGTGATATCATTAAATTATATTTCTTATGTTTAGCTAACATTTATGTGCAAACACCGCAAAGCCTGTCAGCTACAAGTCCCAGGAAGAGCAAATTAAAAACTGAGATTCGGTATTTGAAAGGTATTCTAAAGAGAGCCGAAGGGAAGGTTTCTACTCTGACAGAGAAAGAAAATCAGATTTCTGATGCTGATTTTATTACATTTTGTGAAAGCCATTTTAATGAGGCCACGGTTAATCTGTTTAAAATGCAGCTGAAATTATCAAGTAAAAGGGCTCATGGTTTCAGATATACAAATGAATTTAAACAGTTTGCGTTAACTATATATTTTCTCAGCCCTAAAGTTTATAGATTTTTATCTGATATTCTCCATTTGCCATCAAAAGCAACTTTATGCAGATTAACCAGTAAATGGAACATAACAGTGGGGTTGAATGACTTTCTTTTTATGGTAAATGTAACTCATATATTCAAACTAGCATTAAAATATGTAATGTTATTCCAAATTTGAGACGTTTTTCCAAGATGGTTTTAAATTTTAAGTTATTTTGCAACATTTATAAAATATGTCAAATATTGTAAAATTTAAATGTAACTCGTATATTAAAACTAGCATTAAATATATAATTTTATTCCATCTATGAGACTTTTTTCCAAGATGGTTTTTAATTTTAAGTTATTTTGCATCATTTATAAAATGTGTCAAATATTGTAAAATTTAAATGTAACTCGTATATTAAAACTAGCATTAAAATATATAATTTTATTCCATCTATGAGACTTTTTTCCGAGATGGTTTTTAATTTTAAGTTATTTTGCAACATTTATAAAATATGTCAAATATTGTAAAATTTAAATGTAACTCGTATATTAAAACTAGCATTAAAATATATAATTTTATTCCATCTATTAGGCTTTTTTTTCCAAGATAGTTTTTAATTTTGTTATTTTGCAACATTTACAAATTATATCAAATATAGTAATATTTAAATGTAACTCATATATTCAAACTAGCATTAAATGTATAATTTTCGTCCAAATCATTTTATTCCATCTAGTAGACTTTACCAAAATAGTTTTCAACATTTTGTAAAATTTGTTAAATTGGCCACAGGTTTCAAATCTAAGACAATGATATGCATAACGTACATAATTATTGTTTAAATATTTCTAATTCAAATACTTTCATTTATTAACAAATTTAGTTAATCCGGCCCCGATTATTTTAAAATAGGATTAGATCCGGACCTGCTTATTAAATAACTTTCCGATCTCTCCGCTATGCGACATTGCGCATTACAATGCGCGAACATACAACTTGGTTTCTAAAGATCAAAGGTGCCGACACTGACTGCAACTACTGGATATGTTTATACTGTGACTGTGCTACAGAGTGGTGAACTATGCGCGTGTATTTTATGGAGGGGATCGAAACGGGATTTTTAAGGGAGACGTTTTACTGTATTGGTACTATAGGTACTGTCACAGCCGTCTTTACTTAAGGCCGTTTGACACTTACGTAAATTTTAAATAAAATTCACAACTTAATTCACACGCAAATTTTGTAATAAATTCATATCGTGGCATACATAAATTTTAGCTTGTAGATTTGGTTGTTAATTCACATGTAAATTATTTAGAACATGTTCTATTTTCTGGGTGGGTGTTTCTAGTAAATCTGCGCGCGCATCGATATGGGCAGGTAAATTGAATATCACTGCAATACACTGCGATATCACGTTTGTTAGAAGTTAGTTATTGCTGATTATTGTACTTATTGTCGGTATCTTGATTCTTGATCAACAGTATATAAAAAAGACATATTGGTCAAACGATCAAGTACGAGCATTAATTAATGAATATCAAAAGCATCCTGGTTTATATGCGGTGAAAACCAAAGACGATAAAAATTGACATGCACGATCCCACGCATTTTATTTATTTCCCTCATAAAGGTTTTTTGTTTTGTAATATTTTTTTCAATTAAATTAAGTAAATCGTTAAATTGTACACTTGTAAGTCTAAGAAAATTTTTGTATGCATTCGAATCTTCTATTTTCAACTGGTAATTTATCAGACTTAAGATGCCTTTTCTTTTTCGATTTAACCACGATCGAGCTCATGACTTTTTTACGTTTTTTTACCACGGGCCGTTACAACTACGGTTGTTGCGATTATTATAGTAGTAGTTAGAAGTAATAAACTGTCGTCTACTGCGTCCATAACAAATCCAATAGTGTCCAATATTGATTTAAAAAGCAAACAAACCAACATAACCATAACCTCAAATCATAATATTTAGTATCTAGAGTGCGCATGTTTAATTATAAATTTGTTAGCAAATTTTATGCAAAAAGTTGATGTGTGGCAAACAGGCATTTCTAGTGAATTCACATGTAAATTTGTAATTAAATTTGTTATCAAAAGTTTCTGTATGATACTGTGTTAAATTTACATGTAAATTATGATGTAAATTTAATTCCTAATTTTGTATGAAATTTACGTAAGTGTCAAACGGCCTTTACAAGCCATGAAGTTAAATTTGGCAACACCGCCTAGTTGCCCTCAAGTGGGTCTACTCGTGGACTTTAGCAGGTGCTGAAAGTGAGATAGATTAACCGCGTACCTAATCTAAAATAGTTTTTTTGGTAGGTAATTCTTTCTTTAAATTTAGGTAGGTAGGTATAATGTGACGAAGAAAGGATGTATAAAAGGGAAACGTATAAAAAACATTATTAATATTTCAACATTTTTAATAATATTCGCTAATTGTTCAAAGTGATAATTTTCTCATTTGACCACTTTTTTTGGTGACATATATATATATATAATGGCTATACACTCCACTAAGGAGTAATGCCTCTTCTTTCGAAGATCTCTAGATCCTGTTTTAACTAGGCGGATCAGTCCTTATGTGTTGCTTCATGCCATTAGGCTTATTGTCTTCCACAACGTTCTCATTTGACCACTTTTTTTGGTGACATACACTATTTTATTTCTGCTATAATTATTTAACACTATATTGCTCATTGGTGTTCCACATTCACATACAATTATCAGACTTTATACACTTTTAATTGCTAATGAGGTTAATATCTTTTGATGATTATTTTTGCTCAAGAATTGTTTTTCAATTTTTATATTTTTTGTTATAAAAGCAAATATTGCACATAAGTGAAAATACAAATAACCTACTTCATCAGTCCTCCTCTCTGCAGATAACCACAATAAGCATCACCAAACAAAGCACCATTACTTTTCACTGCCAAATTTGTACTATTCACACACTTAATTTTAATTTTAATTGAATAAACAGCATAACCACTGCTTGTAATATTCAGCGTTTATACATAAATCACTGCATAAACTACCTAGATATATCTTGCTAACAAATTTTGTAATAGAGACCAACGAGTCAACTTACGGGTTTCAGGTAACACCCACATAAGATTATTTGATGCTAATTCCGTATTATTAACGTAAACTGTACCTATACACTATTTATTAATAACGATACATGAAACCATTTTTCCACTTTCACCTTCCTTGTCTTTATATGACTCAGACCGTTGAATTTCACCTTCATCAAAATGTTTACAGCAAACCACTGAATTCCCTGTGGTGACGAAATTTTCTCTATTAATTGCTCGTAACCACTTTTTACGTAAGTAATTTTCCTTTGAAAATGAAAAGGTTGTTTGTAGATCTTCCTGTTCAAGTGTATGTTGTAGTTCGATTTACACAATGAGAAACAGCACAATCATGGCATCTAAAACATCACACAGTTGTAAAAAATGAACAAAACTAGTAAATGTATATTGTTCTTACCTTCTCCAAATGTATTTGTTAATCAAACTTATAAACAGCAAACAAATGATTGCAAAGAACGTGTTGACACTTTGAGGTTATCTTTAATAGAGTTATCGGCCACATTTACGAAAATATGAATTGTTTACCCATAGGTACTTCCCGAGATTGATTTTAACTTTGTAAATACTTCTTCTCAAATGTTTTTGATTCAAACTCACGTAAACTTTAGCTAATAAACGTGACATGCATATCATATGCACATGGTCTTACATAGAATGAGACCCACACGGGCAGTTGCCAAATCCGAGGCCAAATCTCCAACTTCATGGCTTGTAAGTAGAGACGGCTGTGGTCAGCTGTGGTACTGTGCTTAAGGCGAGATTTCGACCGACCACATGATCAGATTGGAACGGAAAATAGGGGAGTATGGATGCATCTCGTGTTTCCCCTTCCAAACCAGAACACTGTCTACGAGCGAATATGTAGAACGAGATAAATGATTTGTTTTACGAATATATTTCTGTTGTCGATTTGAATACATTTAAGAAGAACGCAGGAAAAAAGTTTTAAAATAAATGTGGAGAGAAATTAATTTCTCGCACGTAAGAGTTAGTTATGTTGAGAGGTTTCATTTTCAGTTTTTGTTTATGTCGTCAAATGGCTGAGTGATAAATATGTACTTTTTTTTTGTTAAAAGTTTTCCTAACAATGCAAGTAAAAACGTATGTCACACGGTGCACAGTATTATTTCTATGGTGATTATGAATGGATTAAAAAATCAGGAAAAATAAGTAATAAGTTATTTAGTACAGTTAGGTCCTACAAAAATAATAATAAATTTATTCTTGAGAGTCAAACAAATATATTTAATTACGGTATGAGTAAAACAGAGAATGTTTAGGATGAAGCATACTTTTTTCTTTTTTGATTCTTTTGTAAAAGAACATATTTGGCAGAAGCCGGCCACTTACACGTCACCAGCCGTATAAACTTTTGTGACCTCATATTAATCGTTCTGTTATATTCACAATTAGTTATATTGTATTATGTATGTTTAGTATTTTAAGGTTGGCAGGAACAGAAAGCAGCGCTAACTTATCAACGGTAAGAAGTGTCAGAGAGACAAGACACAACAATGAGAGAAAGCAAAGCTTTTTGTTGTTAGCTAGCTTAGAGTTGTTAACTTTAATTTAATAAAGTTATAAAAAACAATAATTGGTTGTCTTGTTGAAACATGGTGTCAGAAGTATTGGGAAGTAAGTGATAGTTGATACTTACTGCAAGAAAACCTATTTGATACTTAGGGCAAGAAAGCGTGTTTAACAAAATGGAGAGTACAGAATTTCAGGATTTTTTAAAGGCACAGGTAGATGCTATGAGTAAATTAACGGAGCAGTTACAGAATATGCAAACGCAAGTAAATACTTTATCGGTTGTAAATAATAATGCAAGCAATGTTCCATGGCCAAAACCACTAGATGTAAGTGATAGTAATATTGGTGAAAATTTAGATCTATTCTTAACAAATTGGAATACATACTTGAAAGCTACAGGAATGGACAAATGGTCAGCAGACAAGGAAGCACAAAAGGTTAATATACTATTAACAATTATCGGAGATGCAGCAAAAATGAAATACAACAATTTTGGTTTATCCGAAGCAGACAAATTGAGTGTAGATAATGTAATCAAAGTAATTAAGGAGAAAATAGTGATGAGGAAACATGCAATGTATGAAAGATATTTATTTTATTCTTGTAATCAGCTAGAAAATGAAACTTTCGATGAATACTATGTTAGATTATCAAAATTATTGGAAAAATGTGAGTTTGAAAAGATTGATACAGATACTATAAAAAGTATTATGTTACGAGACAGATTAGCCTTTGGTATTAAAGACCAGGAACTCAAAAAGAAATTTTTACGAGAAGATCCAGAAAAAATTACGTTAGAACATGTTGTAAATAGCTGTAAAATAAGTGAAGTGACAGAAGATAGAATTAAATTATTTAAAGAAGAGAAAACGATAAATGCAGTTAAAAATAAAACAATTACGAGTTGGATTAAATGCAAATTTTGCAACAAAAAACATGAATTTAAACCTAAGGTCTGTCCAGCAATACATCACACATGCACAAATTGCAAAAAAAGAGGACATTTTGAAGTATGTTGTTACACCAATCAAAAAGAGAAGAAACGTAATAAGAGTAAGAAGATATATAAAATAAATATAAACGATGAAGAAGAAGACAATATGAACAATGACGAGGAAGACAAAACAAGTTCAGGTTCAGAAGATTTTGCCTGTATATCCAAAATAGTTGATAGCAAGAAAGGTATAAATGTTAGTGCAAATTTAGAATTAAAATTTGGTAAAAAGTGGCACACAGTTAGTTGTGAATTGGATACAGGTGCAACAGTATGTTTGATGGGATATAAATTTCTATGCAAAATGTTATGGTATGTTATTAATCGATATGAAGCTGAGAAGTTGGTTAACCAACACCAAGATGTATTTCAAGGATATGGATGTTTGCCAGGTAAAGTAGAACTGGAAGTGGATGCAAATGTAAAACCAGTGATACAGCCGGCTAGAAGAATTCCACTGAACTTACGAGGTAAGCTAAGAGATGAACTGGATAGATTGGTTCACAAAGGTATCATTATTAGAGAAGATAATCATACAGAATGGGTGAGCAATATTTTATTAGTTAAAAAACCCAATTCCTTTAGAATATGCTTAGATCCTATACCTTTAAACAAAGCCTTAAAACGACCAAATTGTCAATTTACGACTTTAGATGAAATCTTACCTGAATTAGGCAAAGCTAAAATCTTTTCGACAGTAGATGCTACAAGAGGTTTTTGGCAAGTACAGTTAACAGAAGAGAGTAGTAAACTAACTACTTTCTGGACCCCATATGGTAGGTTTAGGTGGCTCAGATTACCCTTTGGCATTTCGCCAGCTCCTGAAATTTTTTCAAAGAGAATGCATGAATTAATTCAAGGGTTAAGTGGCATTGAATGCATGGCAGATGATATACTGATTGTGGGTCAAGGAAATACTTTAGAGGAAGCATTGCAAAATCATAATGATAATTTTAAAGCTTTACTTGAAAGGTGCAGACAGTATAATTGTAAATTAAATAAGTCAAAGCTTCAATTATGTAAAACATCAGTAAATTTTTATGGACATATTTTAACTAGTGAAGGTTTGAAACCTGATATTTCTAAAATTGAAGCAATTCAGAAAATACCGTCTCCTACCAACAAGACAGAATTATTACGATTTTTAGGGATAATTACATATTTAAGCCGTTTCATTAAAAATTTAAGTTCAGTGTCAGCATATTTACGAAAATTGACATTAAATGATACTAAATGGGTTTGGACTGAAAACGAGGAAAATGAATTTTTAAAATTAAAGAATATTGTTAGTCATATTGGAACTTTAAAGTACTATGAATGTAATGAACCATTAATTATAGAATGCGACGCTAGTTCAACAGGTTTAGGAGCAGTAGTGTTACAGAAAAGCCAGGTAGTTGCCTATGCTTCTCGTACTCTTACGAAAGCAGAACGCAATTATGCAATGATAGAAAAAGAGCTATTAAGTATTGTCTTTGGGTGTGTACGATTTGATCAGTTGATAGTCGGTAATCCAAGTGTAACTATACGCACGGATCATAAACCGCTAATTAATATTTTTAAGAAACCATTACTTAAAGCCCCTAAAAGGTTACAATTAATGCTAATGACTCTGCAGAGATATCCTATAAATTTAGAATATGTAAAGGGCAAACAAAATATAATAGCAGATTTTTTATCTAGAACAGCTCTTAACAATACAGAAAAAGATTTAGTAAATGAAAGTAATAAATCAACCGTCTATAAGATATCTAGATATGAACGCAAAACATTTAGAGCAATAGAAAACATCAATCTTTGTCATACAATTAAAGTAACTGACGAAAGAATGGAGTCGATTAAAAATGCAGTTCGACAAGATGAGACTATGCAAAAACTTATGATGATAATTACCGAAGGTTGGCCCAAATATATTAAAGATATACCTGAGGAAATTAAAATATATTTTCAATACCGAAATGATTTATCTGTACAAAATGGATTAATATTCAAGAACGATAGAATCCTTATCGCACACAGTTTGCGAAATTTAATGATCCAAAAGGTACATACTGCGCACACAGGAATTGAGAATACATTAAGATTAGCAAGACAAAGCATTTTTTGGCCTGGGATGACCAAACAGATTACTGAAGTAGTTAAGGAGTGTGAAGCATGTCAAAAATATTCAGAAAGCCAAGCTAGACTACCTATGATGTCTCATGAATGCCCAAGCTACCCATGGCAAATAGTATCAATGGATGTATGCTTTGCACAATATAAAGATAAACAAGTAAAAATATTAGTATTAGTCGATCATTATTCAGATTTTATTGAAATTTCGTTTTTAAAGGATTTAACTCCTAAGTCAGTAATACTAACCATGAAAGAAAACTTTAGTAGATATGGAATACCCGAAGTTGTATGTTCAGACAATGGAACACACTTTATTAATTCGGAAATGATAAAATTTTCAAGTAAATATAATTTTAAACATGTTACATCAGCACCGTATCACCAACAAGGAAACGGTAAAGCAGAATCAGCTGTTAAAATAATAAAGAAAATGATAAAAAAGAGCAATTGCAATGGAGAAGATTTATATTTTATGCTACTACATTGGAGAAATACACCTAATAAAACCGGATATAGTCCAGCACTAAGATTATTATCACGTCATACAAGAAATAGCTTACCAGCAATTGAAGATCATTATAAACCTAAACCACTTGACAATATTTCTGAGAAGATTGTAAATAGAAAACAAACAGCAAAATTCTATTATGACCGGGATACACGAAGGTTACCAGACTTGGACATAGGGCAAGGTGTGTGGGTTCAATTAAGACCTGATACGGAGAAGTCATAGCAGAAAGGTTTTATAACCAAACAGCTTAGTCCGCGGCAATACGAAATAGAGACTAATGGTATTACATATAGAAGAGACAGGTCGCACATTAAGGAAAGAAAAGTAGAAGAGGAAAAGAGGAAAATACATGAAGAAACAAGAGAACCAACAGAAAATGGTGTAAAAGAAACTAGGGAAGAGAATCAGCTACAAGAAACCGAAACCGGCATTCAGAGTAGTGAAGCCATACAAAAAGAGGACAAGACAGAAGAAAGAAAAGTTACAACGTCCGTAGATCCAGAGATAAGAGATAGGCCGAAGAGAAAGATAA
This sequence comes from Amphimallon solstitiale, assembly GCA_963170755.1. Classification (NCBI taxonomy): domain Eukaryota; kingdom Metazoa; phylum Arthropoda; class Insecta; order Coleoptera; family Scarabaeidae; genus Amphimallon; species Amphimallon solstitiale. The sequence continues at coordinate 22,385,812 of OY720685.1, forward strand.
AAAAACCCATAAGGCTAGACGACTATGTGTGTAATTAGTGTTAAAATTAAACGTGAAACATTACATTTATAAAGAGAGAAGGATGTTATATTGTATTATGTATGTTTAGTATTTTAAGGTTGGCAGGAACAGAAAGCAGCGCTAACTTATCAACGGTAAGAAGTGTCAGAGAGACAAGACACAACAATGAGAGAAAGCAAAGCTTTTTGTTGTTAGCTAGCTTAGAGTTGTTAACTTTAATTTAATAAAGTTATAAAAAACAATAATTGGTTGTCTTGTTGAAACACGTTCCGTTTTGTTTTGTTTTTTGTGTTTTCAATGAAAGTGAGTAAGTAAAAGGGTGAAATAAATAAATAAAACATAAATGTATATTTTCCGCTAAATAAAAAGTGTACAAAACCAAAAACAAATTCTCTATAAATATGGTAACAAAAAACCATTAATCTCTAATAGCCATATAAATTTAAAAAATAACAGTATTTTCTAATTTACAAGAAATAAAAATTAACTCTCGATAAAAAAAAACGAGTAACTAGGTAACTAAATCTGTCATTGTAATTGTAAATACAAAAATTGAATACATAGGAATTTTGTAAATTATTCATCGTCAGTAGAAATCGCAGGAGGAATCTTGATTTCTAACATCTTAAATGACTGTCCTACTAGTTTAGTACAATTTAAATGAAACCACCTTGGGCAAGTATCACATTTTCTTCATCTTCTTCGTCGGCATCACTGTACAATTCTTCTTCGCAGATACCGCACTTCTGCTTCGCTTCTGCTAGTTGCACGTTTGGTTCTTAGTTTGTTTTTATTTCGGTATAGGTAAACTTTTTTCTTCGATGTTGTGTCCTTTTGGTTTCAGATTCATTTCCTCTCCGCTTTTTAGTTTTTCTTTGTCCTCTTTCTATCTTTCTATGTCAATATAATAAGCTCTCCATACTTTGGCAGATATAGCAAATACTTTATGAATATATCTACGGGTACCTGGCCTGAGCTAAGTTTTCCCTCATCTAATTTACTTGTCCACTTTTTCAGTATCCAGTTTTTCGTTATCGTTTTCCAAATTTTCTGCCTCCAATTTTTTTTTTAGTTTTTTTCTGGTTTGGTCCTTCTTTATTAAGGTTTTCTTCGTCTAATTATATATTAGGCTACTTTTTTTCACTTTACACACTCAAATATGGATCTGGAACCATTATTTATGGCTTGTTGGCAGATCGTTCCTTGAACCGGTCAAGTGGTGTTGCACGAGGAATATCGAAATGTCTGCAAGATACTCTGATTTTTGAATCATTTTGTACTGCTTACAACGCCTTTTGTATATTATCCTCAGAATATGCAAAGAATTTTCGTTTTGGGGGATTTGCCATCTTCTGATGATGAGTAATTTAAAATTTGTGGTCCGAAAATAGCAATGAAAACAACTTATAATCTTATGGCCGGCAAATGGCAAAATCAACATTTGGCGTCTATGCTAGTGGTCGGCCGTTGCTTTCAATGTTGCAAAACATTTTTCTTATTGACTATGCCCACGGCCGATTGCTGGTGTTGAGAATCAGCTTGTGAAACTGTAAATGACTGCGAATGAGACGAACATGTATCTGAATAGGTAAGTACGAAAAAGATGTAAATAAAATTTGGATAATGTGCTAGTGGTTGGCCAGGGCGTCCGACTACTAAATACTGGAGTAAATCTTAGTACAGGTGATCAGTCTTGCCTTTTTTAATTTCAAAGTTAATAAATCAGGCCTTTTTGGCCGAACAGACGTTATTTCAAACTCTGTTCATCCTCGAAAACCCACTGAAACGGGTTTAATAATAATAAACAAAATCTAACTTACTTATATATTTCCGGCTACCTAAGTTCACTACTTTTTAAAGATCTCGGTGCTCAAATCAACACACGACATTTATATTTTGCGCGCGAATTACAGGAATAAAATACTTATACAGTGTGTCCAGATTTCGATGCTCACCATTGGTATATCGGTTATTAGAAGAGATAGAGGAACTGTTAAATGGGGAATGTTTTGCAGAATTCAATGCTCGCGACAAATCTCATTTCAAATTCATTCGGACTTTTTACAATTTTGAGATATTTTGAAAAAACCAATATTTGCCGATTTTAATTTTCCTCAATAACTCGATAACGCCTAATGCGATCGCTTTTAAACTCTAACATTGTTCAGACACCTTTTTAAGGCAAATTTTTTGGTGTCAACAGTAATCCCCGATTTTCATTTGTTTCCAAGTTCTTAGCGCTATCTTTTGTTTTTCTTATGGCGGCCATATTGGATTTTTAATTAGTTAGATAGTCCTTAAAAGTAGCTTTTCAATAATGTACAACATGCCTAATAAATCTTTATTTACAGGAGAGATATGAACATTTGAATAAAATTTCACTCTAATACGGAATTAGTTGGCTATGAAATTAAATGGTACTGTAAAACAGACGATAAATAAGCTTAGTTACATGTAAAAGTGGAGTGCAATTGCTGGAGGATTTAGAACTTTGTGTAGTAATGATTGATAAGTAATTCATTTGTTGCCCCGTTCTTAGCGCCATCTTTTGTTTTTCTTATGGCGACCATATTGCATTCTCAACTATACTCCATTCAGTCTAAGAATAAAGTAGATGGCGCTACAATTTGAGCACAGTTTACACACGATGAACTTTGTATTTTGAAAACAAGTAAAACATATGTTTACTGTCAGATGGATAGCAGGGATATACATATCTGATATCATTATATTTTGACATTTACGTACATTTTTATACAAGTTGGTAACTCATTCCTCAAGAAAAAGGAATGCACATGTCGTCTAATTGTACTTTTTTGTGCTTCATCCAATTTATTGTAAGTATGACGATAATTTCTTTTTCTTGGAGGAGAAATTGGAACTCCATATAATTCCATTTCTTTAATAATGCAGTACATTGTATTCCTATTAATACCCACTTCCTCTGCTGTTTGATTGACTGCAGCTGTTTTAGACATATTGTCTTTATGCTTAATGTACACATTATAAGCCATTTGCCTTTGTCCAGATCTTATGTGTTTCCCTTTACGATTTTTTGAAGGACCTGGTAAAATGCTTCCGCCGTACTATAGAATATTAGCGATTACGAAATAACGAAATTGATAAAATACCTTAACAAATGAATATTTCACTTGCGAGTTCTAAGAAGAACTATTTTTTAAGAATATTAACAACAAATAACTATGTAAAATACGGAAATCGACAAAATCTTTGAACAAAACTGTCAGTAAACAAATTTTTGACAGAACGAGCTAAATGCGATTATTTTGCCGGTGTAAATGCACACTCGATTTCAACCAATCACAAACGTTTATTTTAAGCCCTATCTTTCCCAATGCTTTATTCTTAGACTGAATGGAGTATAGTTAGATAGTCCTTAAAAATAGCTTTTCAATAATGTACAACTTGCCTAATAATTCTTTATTTATATGAGAGATATGAACATGTAAAATAAATTTCACTTTAATACGAAATTAAAAGTTCAGATTTACTTAAATAAACTGTTCAATATGGCGACCATTCTGCTCCACACACTTTTGGTACCTTGTTTTAACAGAGTTACAAACTCTACGTAGTGTGTTTTCGTTTAATGATCTTAGCACATCTAGCACTCGTTGTTCTAAAATTTCCCGATTCTCTGGTGGTTCAAAATTAAATACTTCGTTTTTAGTGGCACCCTACAAATAAAAGTCAAGGGGGGTAAGGTCGAGCGATCTCGCAGGCCATTGTACTGGTCCATTATTTGAAATAACTCTCTTATTGAAATGTTCTCTCAAAAAATGTTGCACGTCACGAGCATTATGGGCAGGGCAGCCGTCCTGCTGAAACCAGACGTTTTGCATGTTTTCAGGGTTAATAATTTGTCTTACGGCAGGCATTATCTCGTTCGTTAGTAGCTCCAAATATCTATTGCCAGTTAAATTGTAATCAAAGATGAAAGGACCTATTAAGTGATTATCTAAAATGAAAAAACAACAACTCAAACAACAAAGAAGATGTCAATAAAAGTTCGTACCAATCAAACCACACCAGAGATTAAAACCAAATCGAATTTGAAATCTTCTTTGATTTGCTAAATGTGGATTATCAATTGACCAGTGATGATAATTATGTATGTTGAACACTCCACGATTGGTAAACCGTGTTTCATCTGTCCAAAGTATTTTCCTAGGAAAATCAGTATCATCTTCACATTTTTGTAGATACCACCTGCTAAATTGTAATCTTCGCGGATAGTCATTATCGCTTAAACCCTGTACAATTGTTGGTTTGTATGGGTGGTATTTGTTTTTCCTCAACGTTCCATAAACACGTAATTTGTGCAAGCATTTTCAGAGTTTCTATTTGCTTTGAAATAAACTTTTAACATATCAACCTTTTCTTCATTTGAAAATGTATGTGCCATTATCAGTTCTTATCTAATCTATTCTAATTTCAATGCTTAACGGTAATTACTTATCAATAATTAGAACACAAAGTTCTAAATCTCCCACCAACTGCACTGCACTTTGACATGTCAACAATGACTGAGCTTATTTATCTATTTATCGTCTGTTTTATACTACCATTTAATTTCATAGCCAACTAATTCCGTATTAGAGTGAAATTTTATTCAAATATTCATATCTCTCGTGTAAATAAAGATTTATTAGGCATGTTGTACATTATTGAAAAGCTATTTTTAAGGACTATCTAACTAATTAAAAATCCAATATGGCCACCATAAGAAAAACAAAAGATAACGCTAAGAACTTGGAAACAAATGAAAATCGGGGGTTACCGTTAACACCAAAAAATTTGTCTTAAAAAGTGTCTGAACAATGTTAAAGTTTAAATGGGATGGCATTAGGCGTTATCGAGTTATTGAGGAAAATTGAAATCGGCAAATATTGGTTTTTTCAAAATATCTCAAAATTGTAAAAAGTCCGAATGAATTTGAAACGAGATTTGTCGCGAGCATTGAATTCTGCAAAACATTCCCCATTTAACCATTCCTCTATCTCTTCTAATAACCGATATACCAATGGTACACGTGAGCATCGAAATCTGGACACACTGTATACGGGAATGAGAAATTGACATTTGCACTGTATGAAGACGTAAGATTTCAGATGTGTAATGAAGTAGCTTAATATTTGCCCAAATTTTAAGTCATTCTTGAAAAATGTCACCAGTGGCCGACTATTGGATGGTGGCCGGTTACAAGCAAACTTATCCTACTATTGTACTTATTTTGAAGTTTTCAGAAAATTGCTCAGAGGTAAAGCTGTATTATTTTTGATCATTTGAAAATGGGAAGAAGTGTTGTTTCATAAAAGTGAATTTGAAAATCGATGGTTGTGAAACCACACCTCCCTCTGTAAACGCGCTCAAAAATTATAAATTAAAATTATATTGGAAATTAAAATAAAACACTAAAACATTTGATTATCGAATGTCTTTGTTTCTGTTGTATCGACTATCGACTAATTCGGGAAGTATGTGACCAAAATAAAAGTTTTTCAATTTCGGTAACATACTATCGTTCCAAAAATCGGCATCCCCTTCAATTTTTTGGATGACAAAGTCATTTGGTATCCATACGCAAAAAAGACAAAAACTTCTATTTGTGATTTCCAATTGCCCTTGTATCTGATAATAATAATCAGAATTTCTTTTCAATATTAGCTCATTATTTTCAACGGCATACCCTGCAACTTTTCCATTTTGAGGTGCCTCTAAAACAGTATTGTATTCCTTCGCAGCAAATGGACATTTTATTTCTATGATTCCATTTTCATTGACTAGTCCATCTGGAGAAGCTCCCAAGAATGGTTGGAACGGATGTATAAAAAATCCACATTCAGAAATTGAATTTTGCGGCAATGCACTGCGAATTTTTTCCAGAGCAACTTGTTCGTTATAGGTACCTACCCCATTTAGTTGATGAAGTGGAAAATGTCTTATAGTCGGGTCATTTTCACAACCGACACGGCAAAAGTACGAACTAAAAACGCTGATTCAATATCACTACAAATTCCAATCAACCGGAACAATTTTAGAAAAATAAAATTCAACCAACTAATTAATATTTTAGGATAAGTAGCTACGGCTAGTAAAATACTATTATATGAAAGTCAGTTAGAAATTAAATATTATAGATAAAATTAGTAAATATTACTTTTCTATACCAATATTTTATTTAATACATGACTATTCTGAGCATTGTTGTCAGATTTTTATTTTCACGAAGCGGATGACACTTGACGAGCGTAGCGTGTGACAGGCTACCATCACTCATATTGAACAAGAAATAAAGACGTGGTGGGATAGGGAAATAGAAATTAATAAAACAGATATTAATCCAGTAATATTGTGTTTTAAGTCTTCCCTTAATGACAGCGCGGAAGAACTGGTAATTTGTGATGGTAACCAGATAGCGATGCAAGTTTGTGGTTAAGTTGAACGTGAACTGATTGCAAGATTATTTGCAAAGAGTAAGATTATGTATAAGAAACTGAGCGGAGAACTTTTATTTTACATAATTAAATGACCTTGCTATTAATTTACTGGCACATAAATATTTTGCAGTTTGGATTTAATAATCTACGATTATCTGACATAAAAGAATACAAGCTAAATATTGTCAGAACTTGTTTTCCAATTTACTTATAAGAAGCATTAGAAACGGTGAATATTATTATTCTGAAGGAAATCTGTTCTTAAACAACGTCATTAAAAACTAATCAGCACACTTTCCTGTTCAGAAATAAGTCAAATATATTGATCTAAACCAAATTATATAAGAGAAGGTATGTTTTATTCAACAGAAATGTTTGGTTTTACTTGTAATTGCTTTATGTTCTTTAGAATAATCACGTAACTGATAAAACGAATGTAGCTTATAAAGGATTTTCAAATTTAAGAAGGTATGACCATGTTGACTGTAATAGAGGAATGGTGGATGATTGATTTCAGAATAAAATAGTGATCGAGTTTATTAATGTGACAACAAGATAAGCATTTGCATGGGGGGGATGCAGTTAAAACATATTTCTGTTATATTATTTTTATAGTTTTTCTAAAATAACTTTTGTATATTTTCTGTAGGACTTTAATTTTGTAATATTTATTGTTATTAACGGAATTAAGATTATATAATTTCAAAAATATGTGGTAGTATTGTAATAATATTAATGTAGTACATTATAAATCGGGATAGTAAAAATACTTGTTCATTATTGTATTATAATTTAAAGTTGCTTATTGGTAAGTTAAATTCTGATAAGTAGCAAATATTCAGGTTACGAATACTCAACATTTGAAATACTTTAAAATATGTTTGAATTGTTTAATTCTGCATTAAATATAATTTTTAACAACAAATTTATACTAGTTTAAAGCTTAAGTAAATAATAATGATGTGTTTAGCTTAATCAAAAATGTTTGATGCAAAATTTATGTTGTAATCAATGATATACCTACGAGAAATGTTTCAAACAAGTTGCTTTTAGTACACCAGTGATAATGGTAATAATCATAGTGAACAGTAAGAATCTGGCAAACAAATGTTTTTATAATTAGTGTAATACTTTTCTGACCTTCTCGCTGTTGCATGTGAAAATACTTTAATTTTGATGCATTTAATGGAAAAGCAATATAGCACTATTATCATCAATAATCATTATATTCTTCTTTTATATTCTTTTTTTCTTTTTTGCAAAATTATTATCAAATTAATAGTTACATATTAGAATTATTGTCGGTAGTGCTAAAACCACAAGTCTAATTGATCATTTAGGGTTATAGTGTCAAAATTAATATTACTTAACAGATCAAATTTTGCAACGTCTCAAATTTGACGCCATTTTAATTTTGGTGGCGCATGTCGGTTGCGCGAGCGATTCTAGTATATATAAAATATTGAAAACAGTTTTTACACGCGGGGTTATATCTCTCATCTTGCAATCCGTCCAAAATTAGAAGCTGTTAATCTTTTCAATCGTTCACATCTCCAAATAATATTCGCAGATTGACCGTGAGTGTTCTGTTCCAAATCAACAATTCTTTTTCGCTTTTTTCTAATTTTTTTAAAAATTCTTTTTCTTTTAATTTATATATTTCAGGATTCATATCAGGAATATCGTCCGTAGTTACTTCCATCCTTCCAAAATGCTCGTCTGCTCCCGCTGTACGTTTTTTCTTAAATTTGTTTTGTGTTTGATTAACATCTAATATTAATTTTCTCTTGGATCTCAGTTCTTTTGCTCGCTTTATTTTAGAAATATATTTTTTCAAGTATTTCACTGTAGGAGTTTGTTTTATCAGTCGTTTGGTTACTTTGCTGTGAAATGTTGACCTATTATTGAAGTGTAAACTTCTTTAGGCGCGTTGCGCTGATTGTAGGCAGTGAACAAGACTGATTCGTCACGCTCGAATATGTAACGCTCGTTCGGGTAATGTCGGCTCGAGTCGACTAAGGGAACAATTTTATTATTATTTAATTTCAATTAAATTGAAATTTAAATGAATAAATAACTTCATGACCCAGAACAGGTTCGATCCCTAGACCGCACGGTTATGAAGCTGATACGTTACCATTAGACCAAGACCGGGACAGTAGCAAGTATTTATATCGTCTATTTATATATATACATGCGTCCTAAAATCTCCTTAATAATGCTTGCGGCCGAGGCAAGACAATCTTGAGTACGTTAAAGTTTTTTTATACTCACCGCCTGTAAAGTGACATTTGGCGCACGGTTGAGGCGACTGTAAAAATTGAAAAAAACACTGGCACTTTGGGACATTTAAAAAAAATCTAACTTGGTAGTAATAAAATTTAGTCTATAAAATACTACTTCCCTTCACTATTCTTCACTAAAAGTTGGGGAAATAGGAGTAATAATTAATAATTCTTCCAAAAAAATTGTGGCGCCATCTATTTGACGTCATTTTAAGCGACACCTTAATTTGCGCCATCTATTTGAACCACATAGACATTCATATTGGCAGTTCGGAATTGATTGTATTTAAACCAAAAACTTTATTTTACGGAAAGGTGAGTAATAGTTACGTACATGAAATGCTAAAATTAATTAGGTAATCTATCTTAGGTTAGGTATGATACCAATGATATTAAACAATAATTTTTTTTTTATTGAAGTGTAAACTTCTTTAGGCGCGTTGCGCTGATTGTAGGCAGTGCACAAGACTGACCTGCAACGCTCGGATATGTAACGCTCTTCGGGTAAAGTCGGCTAAGGGAACAAGATAAATAAATATATCATATAGAGGTATTTAATTTCAATTAAATTGAAATTTAAATAAATAAATAAATTCATGTCCCAGAACAGACTCGATCCCGAGACCGCACGGTTATGAAGCCGATACGTTACCACCAGACCAAGCGAGTGAACGTAAGCAAGTATTTATATCGTCTATTTATACATACACATACGTCCGAACCGACCAAACGAAACGGACGCTCGCGTAAATGTAATAAATGTTTTATTTAATACGTTTCTGAATATTATATGCATGTATTTCGTATTATCTACGGTATTATTAACCTCGCCTTGATGAAGTTTACACTTCCGTCGTGTGGTTTTAAGCACACTCATTCTTCTTGTTGAATGATGCTGCAGCTGCCTTGCATCTTGCTTCATAAGAGTCCCTCATTACAAAATTACACCGCTTTCCACCAATAAATTTAGCTACAATAGAATATTTTGTAAGGCCTAATAGTACTTAGTCTATCAAAAACGCTGCTATCTCCGTCACCTACAAAGACACTTAAACATTATTAGACTCATTGGCCATAAATAGTATGTAATTTAGATAAGCAGAACAGCTTACCAATCATGTATGCATATTTTACTCCGTGCATCGGAAGGCTCTGCTTGAATCTTTCGGCAATTATGTCAGCCTCCATAGTGTTTGCAGTTCCAGACCAATTTTTATAACAAATATGCTCAGGAATTTCTTTTTTCATGTTCTCATATTTAGTGCAAAGGAGACAAAATGTATTCCTCACACTAAGAAAGAGAATTTTTTGAGAGTGAAATCTCACTATACATGCCTGAAAATGCAATGTAAAGATAATAAAATTAACTGCTGGTATATCAGTTATCAGTAAAGGGCGGAATATATGCACGTCAATTCAGTTAAAATATGCGCATATATATGCATCGTTTTTCTCTGAAATATGCAACAATATGCATTTATTTGTCAAAATATGCAATTATATGCCTTGAATATAACATGGAAAAATGGAAATAAAGAAACGCCGACTCTTACAAAAATTATTTATTTTAAGTAAAATTAAAAGAAAAACATAATAGGTACAATTTTCAACCTGAAATAGTATAAAATGCATTTATAACGATATATTTTTCAAAATTTTCCAATAAAAATGTTTGCCTTCTGTCTGTAAAAATATGTTTGTACAAAGAAAAAATTCTTTCAACATCTACCGATGTGATCTGGCAATATTTTAATTTGGGTAGTAAGTTATAAGGCCAAGGTATTACTTCGTTGGATGGTTTACTATCAAAAATATTTTTGACTTCCATTAAATACTTAAAGCCTTCATTCTTTCCCACAATAACTTCGAGTTTCCTTCTTACTTGATTTCCTACATCACCGGGAACTTTTTTGCATTTGTCGGAAAAAGTTTCAACAATATTAATTGATTCTCTTAAACTTATATTCCTACTTTCTAACGAAGTTATTATATCTGGTACAAAACTAAAATTAACCTTAATAAAAACAAGTTCCTTAGCTAAATTTACATTTTTGAATAATGCTTGACTTTGCACTACACACTGCGAATTGTCTTCTAAATCTAAAACTATGTCTTTAATGGCTTCAAAATGGTCTGCGTAGAATATCGCGGCCTTAATCCATGTTCCCCATCGAGTAATTACGGGCTCTGGAGGTAAACAAACTCCTGGCAATTTCTCTCTATAGATCTGCACTCTTAGAGGTGCTTTCAAAAACACTTTCTTTACATTTGAAATTAATTTGTTCACCAAGGGATATGCTGTTCTAATAATTTCTGCAACTCTGTTTATCCCGTGTAAAAGACAAGTGACATGTACAGTCGTGGCCAGATAAATGTAGTACAACCTTAAATTTCATATACGTCAAAAATCTGAAATTTTATTATTGTAAGCCGAACTTCAACTTAAGCTGCTTGTCATAATATGTAAAATCAAATGTGATCAAATGTCCTAACATACACTATAACAATTTATTTAAAAAAGATTGTACTACATTTATCTGGCCACGACTGTACCATATTGGGATAAAATATTTTTAAGTTTTGGCCTACTTTAACCATATACGGCGCTGCGTCAGACAAAAACACTAAAAACTTCTCTACTGGAACTGGATTTGGTAAAAAAAAATTTGATAGAGACTGCTGAATAAATCGAGTTACGGTCTCATTATTTGTTTTGTCTAACTGTTTAGAAGATATTAAATATGGTTTCCCTGGCTCATTTTCTTGAAGCCCTCCAATCATAAGATGTGCGATATATCGACCACATGAGTCTCTGCTTTCATCAACAATAATATAAAAATGTTCATCGCCCAGTGTAACTTTAATTTCTCCCATTACGGTTTCGTATACTGTTTACACATTCTTCTTTCTAAGTGTGGATTCGTCAGGGATGTTTTGATTACAATATTTTTGCAAAAAATCTCTGAATTGTGTATTTTGCAGTTTCTTCAAAGGTATATTTGCTGCGACTAAAGCTTTGCATAAGTCTTGATGAAACACCTCCTTTTCACTCTTTGGTTTGACATTTTGAAATGCGGTTTGCACACACTGCTGAACAGGCACTGATTTATTTTTCTGCAACTTAGCTTTATGGTTAGCTGTTTTCAAGTGTTGATCAATTTGGAACTTCTTTTCACAAACAATGATTTTGGCAAAAACTTTGCAAAACACTTTATCCCCACTAAACTCCAACTCAGGAACATTTTTAATCAACGAAGCGGCTTTCGGCATTTTAGGCGTTTGAAATAAAATATTTTCGAAATCACTCTTTTCACACTGGAATCTATCGACAAACTAAACTATACAATATAAATATAAAAGAATAGACCACATCTGCTCTCCATTAGGCAAGCTGATTACTTGGAAATTCCTAAACACCCAATAAATGCCGGCAATAAACCATACAATAATAAAAACTATACAATATAAATATAAAAGAATAGACCACATCTGCTCTCCATTAGGCAAGCTGATTACTTGGAAATTCCTAAACACCCAATAAATGCCGGCAATAAACCATATAATAATAAAAACTATACAATATAAATATAAAAGAATAGACCACATCTGCTCTCCATTAGGCAAGCTGATTACTTGGAAATTCCTAAACAGGGTCGCACTTAATCTTTTCATAAAACGAAAAACATAAAAATATGCACACAAATTTTATTTTTGCCGAAATATGCAATTTTTTGTGAAATTTGTTAAAATATGCAAATATATGCACTTTGCATATATTCCGCCCTTTAGTTATCAGACTTACAACACTTGATAAAGAACTGTAATTACATTTATATGAACAGACCAGGACCCATCTACAACTACAGTCAGCAAGGGAATACCATGCTTGTCCACGCTACCTCTATCTCTAGCGAGCTCTTTTATATTTTTATGGCATCTTCCATTTCTTGTACTGCAACATCTCTTATCATGGATCACTTTTTGCACAGAAAAATAGGTTGAAGATGACATAACAGGAATATTGAGCAAGGCGCATCTCTCTTCCATTTGTGAAAAACTCTGACCAGTACAAATGTTTCCAAAAACCTGAAGGAAGCTCATTTAATATTATTAATTTTTTTAAAGCAAACTTTGTTGATACCATAGCATCATTTACAGACATAACTTCGTCGTTATTTTTTGTATCAGATTCTATGGCTTCATTTTGATTGCACATAGAACATTGGAACAGCAAAGAGGTACTGAACCCTTTGCGAATTTCCTTGATGAAAACCATATTTCTTGAACAACCAAACTTTTCATGGTGTCCAAAATTTTGAAGGTGTTCCACCAGATATTTCACGTCGAACATACGCCGACCTTCCACATCAGCTTTTTCTACTTCTAATTCATCCGGTTCATGTTCATGACAAATTTCGAAATAATCTTCCTTCTCACTAAAATGTTTATTTGTAATTTTACCATAATAATATGTAACAGAATTAGCTTACTTTTCCGTGCTTTTAACGTTTTCTGAATTTGATTTGGACTTGTGAGGGCCATAAGAAGCAATGGTTACGTTTGCATCGTCTGAACAGCTAAAATTTTATAATTACGAGTATTTTTTAAATGCATTTACAGCTGAGCTTTTGAAAGGTGAGGAATTGTCGAATTGATGCACGGAGTGGGTTATGTAGAAATGAACAGCCTTTTTTATCTGAATATATGTAGTTTATGAATAAAATTGCATCAGTTGTTAACTGACATATTTGTCGTGCCTTGTCTGCGTTTCGGTGCACTGGCTGGTAGAGGGCGAAATAATCAGCACTTTTATACATGGATATGGGCTGGAATCAATATGCTAAAAATGTGTTGCAGATATTTGCATGTTTTAATATGATTCAGGATGTAACTATTCTTACGTGGATTACTCCCAATACTTCCACTATCACTGATAATGTTTTTGCCAGTGAAGATGCAGCCCTGTTTTCGTGTTTCAGCAAGAAGTCACTATTTTTTGATAATTGTTATCAACTCATGACGAATAGAGCACCAATTAAGCGATCAACGAATAATTTTATATATAGACGTTCTTTTTCTGATTGTGCAATATAAGAATTTCAAATAATTTGTCAGAACGATTTTTGGTTATTGGTCAATTCGTCTGAGGGAAGAGAGCATGAAATGTACAGAGCATTTCAAACTGCGTTTCTATATCATATTGAATTATGTTTTCCTATAACGAAATATATGGCAGAGCAGACAACATCCACTTGGTTAAGTAACATTTTAATAAATACGGCTCAGCAATTACGAGATCTGTACAATAGGTATGTCTAAAATCACGAATAGCTTTATGTTATTTCAAAGTTATAAAGCACATAAGGAAGCTGAATTAAATCAGTTGAAAAAACAAAAAATATTACTAAGATGGCTTGACTGTGGATTCCAGGACAAAAGCAAAACCTCCTAGGATATAATTCAAAATGTGACTCCTGGCAATAAGAATGAGTATAAAGGAAATATTACCCCACGTAAACTGAGCATACTGTTGTACTGTTGATGATCATACTGGGCTGACGGCATTGTTTAAGGTTTCTTTTTTTGAACTAATGGGACCATCTAAATCTCGGACTCGAGATGGTGCTTGCAGTGTCGGGATGTCTATGGGAATAATTGCTCTAATAATAATGTATACATGACTTCTACGGATAATTTTGAACTGGTTAGGGTCATTAAAGATGCGTTATTTAAACACTCAGCCGATATTGATGAAATCCTTGTTTCACTTTAAAATATGTTATTGACGAAATGATCGGTCCTTTGGTGTTCATTATTAGTAAGGGTGTTCCAGTATACAGATAGAACCACCGGCCATCTGCCTATAGGGAATTGTATGCAGTACACATTTATATACGCCTACGTATATATCTACGTACCGGCAATAATAATTTGTGGCGTAAAAAGAAATAAATACACATCCGTCGATAAAGCATATTTAATCTTTAAATATGACACAGATATTGCCATTTCATTTCGTAGATATTTGTAAGAATCAATCATCGGCATAATGTTTCGTGTTGTAGAAATATTAGTAGTAGATTTGTAATGAAAACGAAGGTTTGAGATTCCAAAGAAGTAGTAACTAGTGATTCTGAATGTACCTAGTTAAATAAAATTAAATTGCAAATTACTAAACCAAGAGAAAATAAGAAAAATAATTCTAAAAAGGAAGCAACATGGAGAAATTAAAAAACGTTCAAAAAGTAATAATTGATGTCAAACAAAAAAAAATGCTAGAGAAAATAAAATAGAATTCTAGAGGCTAATAAATATCTCTTTCAAACAAGCCTCCATTGTTTGCCTCACAGTAGCCCAGTCTGTTGTAAAATTCTCTACGTACATTAGAGAGAGTTACAGGTGAAATACTATTACAGAGTTGTGTAATTCGCATTCGTAAATCATCTAATGTGCGGGGTCTTTCATTCTGGTGTACATAAATGGTTTCATTCAAATATCCCCAAAGGAAAAAATCACATGGCGTTAAGTCAGGGGATCTAGGCGGCCAAGAAATATTACCTCTAGTGCTAATGGTATGTGGAAAATGCAATGAAAGACATTCTTGTACTATTCTGGCATTATGAGCTGGGCAGCCATCTTGCTGAAACCAAATATCATTAAAGTTTACAGCAAGGTCACGCACTGCAGGAACAATATGATTTTGCAGTAATTGTAAATATGACTGCGCATTTAATGTTCCGTTTAGGAAAAATGGCCCTATGATGTGATCCCCTAAGATTCCTGCCCAGACATTTAGTTTCTGTGGATATTGAGTGGTGACATCCCTGCTCAAATGTTTGTTTTTCTGAGACCAGTAGCGAACGGCAGATGGATTATGGCGTTTGTGAAGGGAAAATGTTGATTCGTCAGTGAACAAAATATTTCGTGTAAAATTATCATCATTATCACATTTTTCTCTAATAGCCTCACAAAATTCGAGACGTCTAAACTGGTCATCTGGGAATATTTCTTGATTTTTTCTAACCTTATAACACTTATATTTCTTTTTGTGTAATATACGCCTAACTGTGGTTTTTGGAATACCTAATTGTTCAGAAATTTGACGGCTAGAGCAGGGCTCACTTGATTCTACAAAGGCGCATACACTGACTTCCTTCTCTATTCTTTCCTCCGAAATAGGATGGAAATTACTCTGATAGCATTTCGAACATCCATTAATGCAGCCCGACTTTTCAAAACGATGTATGATATCTAGTATCGTCCGACGGCAGGGAACTGGACGATCAGGAAACGAAAAAACAAAACGACCAATCACTTCTTGCGTACCTCCTTGAGATGAGTAATACCATTTAATAATATTTATTTTTTCTTCTTTACTATAAACTAACGGCATAGTAAATACGTAAATGAATATCGGTAAAAAAACAGAAAAAAATACTGAGCTCTAAATAATTTTAAACCCTAAAGATGCAGACAGCAAGAATTTGCGTATTTTTGCAAGTTCGACCAACTATGAGTATACTCCACCGCAGTCAAGACACGACTGACGCGGTTGACTGTCGATCCCTAGCGTCGGCATAGACAACGCTTCTGATAAACGGTAGGACTAGATACATATATGTACATATAAATGTGTACTGCATACAATTCCCTATAGGCAGATGGCCGGTGGTTCTATCGGTATAAGAAAGATAATAAACAACTAGTGCAGAATTAGAGACATATTGCTGTGCCCTCGGTTATTGCAAAGATCATTGAAAAGACGTTTTATATAAGTTCCTTGACGATGGCGATTTTTTGGTAATTGATTACTAATGATACATACCTTGGTAAGCTGGTAACTACATTTATATTTTCAGGAATATTTTCCGGTATACATCTTAATTAATTAGGTGTAGGTATTTATATGAATTAATGCTATGCGTATCCTTTGTTTTTCATTACCTGTTGATTTCAGCGGATGAAGAGGCTGCATTGCTACAGGTAATGATGGTTCTACTTCTGAAATGTGAATGCATAAGATAACAAAAAATGCGTTTCTCCCCAAAATTACAGAAATAATTGTTACTCCATTAAAAATGCTAGTTCATTTTATGTATCGAGTATTCATCAACTGATAAATAAACGAGATATAGTGTTTTTCTATAGGACCCTGTATATATGGAAAATACGATTTTCATACCTTGTTCGAATTCGTTTCATGCGTTGTCTGTTACTCACACGTTTGTCCCCGAGACGCAGTTGGTATTTAAAATTACCCATTGTCTAGAAAAATTACCTCAAAAAACGATAAACAAAATTTTTTTAGAGCTATGGGAATTTTTTATAAAATAAATGAAAGTCAGTTCTAGAACTGTACAGAAATATTTTGCTTTATTTTTTACCACACACTGAATTAGAATAATATTTGCGATTTTTTATAAGAGTCCCCTAATGAAAAACATAGAAACGGAGTCTGTAGAGTTCAACAATAATTGTTTCTTTGTGACTAAAAAAAAAATCAGATTAATATATCTATAAATAAGGGAGAAATTTGTCTATGAAGCAACGTCGTTTACTGCTTGCATTTGCCAGCCGAAATCTCGCCTTAAGAAGCATACCGTGCGTTCAGGGAGTTACGGCGCTGGAAGCGTATACCGCTAGAGCTTGTGGCCAGCGCCTGAAGTCATTGAACGGGTCATAGTAGTACATTTTAAAATTGTTGCTTGGACATGCGTACTTTTACTACTTCTGAAGTCTGACAGCGGCAATATGGTGTTGTGAAGTGTATTATTATTTGATTTAATTATTATTATTGTTTGAAGTATGAAGACGTGACATATAACGTACTTTTAAAATCTAAACTAAAAATAAAGTCAACGTATTTGGTTTGTAATTAATATATGATAGCAATATAAAATCCTTATTTTACAATTGACCGAGAAGATGGTAAATTATTTACTATAATATAAAGTGTGTCTAAATATTTAATACTACATTTTATTATATGGATTATGTGGAAGTTTTCGATGAAGTTGGCGTAATCTATTATCAATATTATATCAGCAGTTTTGATTGATATATTTATCAGCACTGTGAACAGTATTCATTTCAATTTTAATTACTTGATGAATTTTCTGAATGCTAATGTTGCAGTAAGAGTAGGTATAACCACAGAATTATAATTGATACATAAATTTATTACGAAGAAATAACTTTGTGTATTTATTTTATTACTGTAGTTGTAAAAACAATATTCTTCCAATATTTAACTTATTAAAATCTGATGTTAGTAAATTCCTTGGAATGTTTTCAGGTTTTAGTTGAAGATGATGTAACGATTAACACTACCGCGCGATCATTTAAATTCTAAATTAGAGCAGGCTGTGAAATTTAAATTAAGTTGGTATATAAGTACTAATTTACAATTTGAATTGTCAAAGTGACGTTTCAAAATGTTAATTAATCAATAATTGACATTCTGGACAACCTAATAAAAAAAATCCCGCCTGCTATAATTTAGAATTTAAATGATCGCGTGGTATTATGTTAGCAGTGTTGGCTGAGATATTTATCGGCACTGTGAATAGTTGTTCATTTCAATTTTAATTAATTGATGTATTTTTTGAATGCTACTTTGTAATAAGTGTATAAATAAATAAATAAATCGCCTGTCCTATTAATAAATAAATATGACATAAACTGATAACATTGTGTGTTTGTTTTATTGTTGTGGTTGAAGAAGCAATATTATTCCAACATTTATCGTATTGGAATCTGAGGGTAGATCTTGTGTAAAAGTCTTAAGTTACTTTACCTAATAGACTATGTAGCTATCTATACTTATGCATACAATACTAATGTATTTTAGAACACGAAAATATAATAAGAAGATAAGGCCCAAAAACAAACAATATTATATATACAGGGTGTCATTTTGAAAACGTACCACCCTCTATATTTCGGCCCCTATAGAAATTCCAAAAATATGCAGAAACACGTCAAACTTATTTTTAAGGGGGACATTTTGTAGGCTGGTTTTCAATTAAATTACATCAACCCTCTAGCGGGGGTGGACATAACCTCTAAAAATTTAAATGGAAATGGGGGTTGAGTGATACCTCATTTTAAAGGTCGTTTAACCCGCTTTTCAAAAATGCTAATTTCTTGTCCTTTATTTTTAATACTTTTGAAGAAATCAAGTCAAACCATGAACATACAAGTATCAAGTGTTTTGCAATAAAACATTAAAAAACTAATAAAAAGTAACTTATTTTATAAAATTTTAAATGCTAAATTCTTGCCTTTTCTTTTTAGCAGTTCGCGAGATATTTGGTGAAAACTGTAAAGAAGTTTAGATATCAAAAACACTTTGTGATATTGCTTTAATGAATTAAAATAAATGAAATTGAGGTATTACATAACGGTAAATTTTTAAACTATTTTTACTTCTAATATCCAACGAAATAATAAAGATGCATACTATTAATTAGTCGCTAAGTTTAGTGAAACTGGTTCCGTTGCTAACAAAAAAAGAAATATTAGCCGTGTCTTGGATGAAGCAGCACAAATAGAAGTATTAGGCACCTTTACTGCAAATCCCTCCACATCACTTCGCATTGTGGCACGCCAAGTAGGAATGTCTCACGAAACAGTAAGGAAAGCACTAAAGTTAAATAAGTTTCACCCCTATAAAATGCAAATTCTACAACAGCTTTTTGACGACGATTTCGACAGAAGGATTGAATTTTGTGAAACAATGACGGATTTTATAAATGAAAACCAAAATATCTTGCACAATATTTGCTTTACTGATGAGTGTATTTTTTTTCTTAATGGGCATGTTAACAAGCAAAATTGTCGCTACTGGAGCGATGAAAATCCGCGACTTTTTATGGAAGGTCACACACAGTATCCAGAAAAAGTTAACGTTTGGGCTGGTATCCTTGGGAATACTATTATTGGACCTGCCTTCATTGAAGGAAATCTAATAGGTGAGCTCTACTTAAATTTGCTTGCAGAAATAATAGACCCCTTAATAACAACTACTTTGGAAAATCAAATTGACGCGGCTGGTAACATGGTTTTGCAAGAAGATCTTCTACACTTCCAAGATGGAGCTCCACCACACTACTATCTTCCAGTTAGACAGTGGCTAAATGATAGATTTCCTGGCAGATGGATTGGTCGAAGAGGAGCAATAGAATGGCCACCACGATCACCCGACTTATCGCCTTTAGATTTCTTCCTATGGGGGCATCTAAAATCGATTGTTTATAAAACACCGCCTCGAGATTTACTAGATTTAAAGAGAAGAATAATAGCTACATGTAGAGAACTTCAGGCAGAAGTGTTTCGAAATATTAGAGAGGAGTTTGAGAGTAGACTTTATCACTGTTTAGAAAATAATGGACAACATTTCGAAAATGTTATAAAATAAGTTACTTTTTATTAGTTTTTTAATGTTTTATTGCAAAACACTTGATACTTGTATGTTCATGGTTTGACTTGATTTCTTCAAAAGTATTAAAAATAAAGGAGAAGAAATTAGCATTTTTGAAAAGCGGGTTAAACGACCTTTAAAATGAGGTATCACTCAACCCCCATTTCCATTTAAATTTTTAGAGGTTATGTCCACCCCCGCTAGAGGGTTGATGTAATTTAATTGAAAACCAGCCTACAAAATGTCCCCCTTAAAAATAAGTTTGACGTGTTTTTGCATATTTTTGGAATTTCTATAGGGGCCGAAATATAGAGGGTGGTACGTTTTCAAAATGACACCCTGTATAGCTCATTAGTTTCAGTAGCAGTTCTTAATATTTTTGATTAAATTTAGTGCCAAATTAGAAGGAATTATGCTGTTGACATTACTTGTTACTTATATCTATTTCAAAATACATTTCAATACCTATATGAACATATCAAAAAGACTTATTAGGCACTATTTAAGATCTATTGTGCAACATAATTGAAGTTTCTATTGATCATGTTATTTACAAGATTCAAATTTGAATTTTAACCGCTTTCTTTTACCGCCGCTAAGTCATCGAGTCAAATTTATTTTCATATACTACTTAGGATTCACTAACAGTTGTTTATTTATTAGAAATAAATAATCTATTTCAAGTAGAAAAAAGATATTCACTTTATATGTAAACCGAATATAATAGTACTTATCAATATCTATTTTATATGATAAATTTACCTATAACTTTCGCATAACATTAAATATAACAACAAGTACAACAGCTACCGTAAAAATGATATTTACTACTACAATTAATAAATTAATGTGTTTATTAATCCGCGGGTTTGAATTTTTAAATTCATATTTGAATATTCACCGCTTATCCCCACTTCTTTCTAGCGCCGCTAGGTCATCCAGCGAAATTTATTTTCGCTAGGCAAGATGGCGACCGCTAGCTCCAGCGCCGGCACTCAGCAGTCGCGTTCAGGACACCGCTCGAGCTAGCACAGCTCAGCGCTAGCGGCGCCGTAACTCCCTGAACGCACGGATAGATAAGGGAATACTAGAGATGGGAAACATATGTATCAAAACTGCCCTCTTGCGGGCTTAGTCACGTATTACTTTCAAATTTTGAAATATGTAATTATTGTTTTCGGATGCAAACAAATTAAATGTGTTCATTTTCACCTCGCTTTAATGCACAGCTTAAAGTCCGATGAAAATTAACACATTCAATTTGTTTGCAAGACAAGAATACTCTCTTTTAATTTATTTTCACCCATCACAATAGTACAATATATTTTTATATCAAACAGAAATTCAAATATTATTTCTCATTATATTGTACAACTGTAATGATAAATAGATCTAGAAAGAAACAATAAAAAAGAAAATCTTATAGAAAAACAATGTCAGAAATGAGGAAGTTACTTCATTACAAATAACTGATAGATATACAAATACATACATGTGTATAACTAATAAATAATATAAAACAAATTATGTACATAATCAAGTATTCTTAATTTTTATGAAGAACTTGTGTTTATATATTGTTCTCGCACAAGTAATTTCAGTGGGTCTGTTGGATTCACTGTGAGTGTATTACCTTTCAATATTGTAATGTTTTTTTTTTTTGTAGGTAAATAATGAAATTGAATAAGTAATTTTATAAAAGTCTTTCCAGTATCATGCATCACATATTTGAAATTACAGTAGAACTCCGGTTATCCGTGTGCGGATTATCCGGGCTGCGGATTATCCGTGTCATACGCATGATGACGCAATATCGATATCGCCAGCAGTGTATTAGGGGAATCCCTGGGAATCATTCGCTTTTCATCTGCTTTATGTACATAAATGCAAGTTAACCTACCTATGTAGAGTTTATTTTTTCTTATTTAGTGTAAAAGTTTAGTTATGTAGAATTCTGGTTTTTATTCTGCTATCTTTTTAGTATGTATGCATACATACATATAAGAAATAAATGTTCGGATTATCCGTGCTTTTCAATTTTCCGTGCCTAGTCCGGTCCCGTGGAGCACGAATAATCGGGGTTCTACTGTACTTATATCAATATTTGATTTTATTTTATACAGCAACACAAAAGAATAAAATCATACCTTCAATGGTATATGGCAAATGTAGAGATGGAACACTATGTTTCTTCAAATTTGCACCATGGCGTATATCTTGCTCAGCAAAATGTATATCACATACTCTATAGTTCTTTTGGACATCGGTATGTGCTTGCAATTCTAGTTTCGGATTTTTTATAGCTTGCATCCATAATTTGAATAACTAAAATATATTATACCATTTTAAATCAAGAAGTTATATTACAATTCTATTAATTTAATAACTTACAGGTTTGTTCTAACAAATAAATCACTGATCAATCTTGGATTGATCTATGACTGTTGCAATTGCGCATGTTTTATCAGAAACCAGTATCCGACCAAACTGCAATTAAAGTGTGTTGGAACACTATTTTAGCCTTTTAGTTAACATATTTGTTGGTAGATGGTACTTGTTCAGTGATTGACAAGTATTGGATGAATCATATGATTACATAAACGATTATTAGTATTACATACGTAGAGAAATTGAGAAAGTAAACAAGAATCATTGTGTCGAAACTAATGTCACTATCACTCATGTTTATCGTTTATTTAAAACATTCAAATAATGCAGTAGATACCTAAAGTAATAAATTATTTTACCAATACAATAACTTAAGTTAGCGTGGTACAATTGGCATTGGTGCGCATGCGCTAAGTATCCATAAATTTCAATTTGTAAAAGATCAGCAAACCGCTCGGACTATGTTTTGACAGTCCTCAAACTAGATCATGTTATGTTGGAACAGATTGCAATTGATCCCCGATTTGTCAGTTCCCGTTGTTGGAACAGTGATTATTCACTGCGCTTGCTCCGTACAATCACGTATCCGTTCAAACGTATGTTGGAACAAACCTTACATTTGCATCCTTTGGAAACACACGCATCTTCATGCTTTTATTGTTGTAGACATGACAGTAAACAATAAAAGAAACCATTATTACTTAGGTACCTTATTAGCTGCCAAACAGTGAAATATAACTTTATGATAAAAGCAATGGAAAACAACATACAATCAATTAAAGTAAAACAATAAATGATGAACACAAATATGATTTGTATAAGCATAGCACGCAAATGGACGAGAATGCAAAACAACTTGGTAAGTATATACGCTAACTGTTTTACCGATCAACCGTAAATGTCCAACGAAGAGACATCTAGCGGG
This sequence comes from Amphimallon solstitiale, assembly GCA_963170755.1. NCBI lineage: Eukaryota > Metazoa > Arthropoda > Insecta > Coleoptera > Scarabaeidae > Amphimallon > Amphimallon solstitiale. Next base: position 22,409,314 of record OY720685.1, read on the forward strand.
CTTAGTCATGATTTAAAAAACTATCTGGACCTGGCCGTAAGAGATAACAACCCATGTTTAGAAGTTACATGTTTGCTAAGAGCCGCACCAACGACTATATTTATATCACGAAGATATTCCTAAATCATTATCAGGGCTCTGCTCACAGCAGTGTATACTGTATACTAATAATTATCCGATTATTATCAAACGTTTTCATTCATTTCTTCCATCGCCAGTATTTAACCTGCAAAATCGACTCGGTAACTACATATTCTATTAATTATTTTCTTTTCTGTACCTTTTAGACAAAAATGTCCTTAATAAAAGTTGTTCAGTTATAGCTCATTTACAAGAGACAATACTTGTTTCAAAAAAAAAGCGAAAAATCGCCTGAACCCTTAAACTGCAATTATTCTAATAAACAAGCTATGAACAACACGCACAAATAACAAATTAGAAAAGCTTTAACATTAACATATTTGAAAAGTCAAACAGCTGATCAATCAGGGAAACCTTGCAACAGTCACCCTTCATGCTATTTAATATTTATGAAATAATAATATTTACATTTTGAATAAATTTATTTTCATTATAAAACCTGTTTTTTTTAATCCTAAATAAAATGATACATCTGTTTCCGTCAGTATTTACTTTATATTCGAAACACGAATATTTTTTGATGCAATATATCTTATTGCCCAATAGATTTTAAAATAAGCGCGCAAATATTTTCTTTGATCTGACGGCAGCCATCGGAAGTGACGCAAGACACTCCTCAAATACTCAAATCACAACAAACGTTAGTAATGGCTGATCATGTTGACCAAGTTCGTATGAATGACATAATGTTTTCGCCAAAAATACATTTAGTGTGAAGGAAGAACAGTGCCAAGAAGACAGTTTTGTAGAGGATAAAGTGTACATCTCTGAAACTGCTATTACCACTAGAGGTGGGCAAAACGGTTCATTTCATTGACCCGGCTCACTCGGTTCAGCTCCTCATTGTGAGCCGAGTCCCGGAACCGGCTCATTTGAACAATGTGGATCCGTAATAGCATACCGTTCCAGGAACGTGTAGGACATGTAATTAGGGTTGCCAGATGGAAACTTATAAAATCCGGGACAATTCTAGGACAACGGTATGGGGTCGTGGTAGTTCTTTGCCGCCCATTACCGCCATGCGTTTTGCACTCATACAAAAATGTGTATTTCTTATTTTCGAAGGATATGTACTTTAAATAAAACATTTATTTTCAAAAACATACATTTATTAATTATGTTTTGGTAGCGTATACAATAAGTCTTAACAAAAATAAAAAACTCTTATAAAAATAAAATTGCGAATAGATCATTTTTTTAAATATTTATTATTTATATTAAAGTGATAAAATTTCTGAACACGACTCGTCAAAATTGATACGAGTCTGCAGTTCGGATTTGATTAAATCCATGGATATTCGGTTTTGCTCTTTAGTCCATAAACTATTCTGTTGGCTAAATACTCTTTCGCAAAAGGCATTGCTTGTTGGAATTGAAAGAACAAAACAAACTACTTTCTTTAAATTTGTAAAGTTTGTGGATGTGTTATTTCTGAAGAAATAGGCCCATATTTCGTCGCTTAGCAAGTCTTTCGGAAGCGCCTTATACATAGTTTTCAGACATGTAAACTCTGTATAAAGGGAGTCAATATTAACAGAGTCCTCTATATTCAATATCTGGGGAAATTCGGAAAGCACTTCCCAAGTCAACTCTAATTCCTCCGATTTGAGCGATAAAAGCTCAAACTTTTTATAGATTCCATTGGGACCGAAATCATATCTCTCTTCTAAATATTTAATGGCTCTTTGAAGAAACATCTGTGCCTATGATGTGAATTGATTTCTTTCTTCTCCATCAATTTTTCTAAAGATTATCAGCCATCCTACTTTTTAATTGATCGTGAAGACTTCGCACGGCATGATCCATTTCCAAAATAGTGAAGCTCTCACTTTCTAGTAGCAAAATCACTTTTGTAAATTCAGGCAACACATTACTTAAGAAGAAGAGGTAACAGTCATTCTTGCCTTCATTTTTACATTCTTCCTCATTATTTATGTCACTGATATAGCAACCTTCTGAAATAAAGTCCCATAACACCTTGTGGCAGTTGTCTGAACTTTTTTTTAAGAAATAATGTTTCACAGCAGGCCAACTCTGAATAAGGCGATCTATAGCTGGCAAAAGTGACAACCATCTTGTAGGTACATGTCTTAGCAGCTCCTTATACTGTATTTGAGCAAACTCACAACATTCTTTCAATTTTAGTGTTTTTAATGCTGATGAACTGAACTCATTATAAATTTTTATGACTATGCTTTCTATATCAACATCGATGCCTTTTAATGCATATTTCACACAATTATTTATTACATGGCAATAACAATTGGCTTTAAATAAATATATGTTTATTTTCTTCTTTTAATTTCTGATATACAGAATTATGGGCACCATAGTAGAGGGTCTCAGCCGATTCTGGTACCTCCTCATTGACCTTGATCATGCACAGGCATAGATCAAGGTCAATGAGGAGGTACCAGAATCGGCTGTGACTGTGCGGCGAAGGTCAAACAAGGTCAAGGTCAAGCAAGATCAAACCAAGTCAAGGTCAAACAAGGTCATGGTCAAGCCCAAGATCAATAAGGAGGTTCTATAATTGATTAAGACAACAAGGTTAAGGTCAAATCACGGTTGTTGTCAAGGTCAAGGTCAATTCAATGTCAAGTTGAGATCAAAACAAGGTGAAGGGTCAGGTCAAGGTCAAAGTTAAGTCAAGATCAAGTCAAGGTTAAGTCAAGGTCGTTAATATTGAGTATATATATATATATACAGGGTCGTCCAAAAGTCTGGATTCACGTGGATTTTGAGTAAACTATTCACTTTTTTGGAAAACTGAATTCTGTATCTTGAATGGGAATAAAATTGCAACTCAATAGTATTTTTTATTTCAAAAAAATTGTTTATAATTTTGAGATAAAGTTAATAACAATGTTTTTTTAAATGGAAACCTACCGTGATTTTTATTTCAGAGAGAGTACTTTCGATAAGAATTGCATTGGCATAGAAATTTTGGCTATAAACCTTACGATTATTGTTTAAATTAATATTAAATTTTCGATCCGAACACTCGTTCGCGCTTGTTCGGAAAATACACGAACGTGTCTTCTCTTACCACGTTTCCAACTGTAGGCATGGGTCCACCCCCTAATAAAGCATTCTATTGAAGGCGTTACGTTTATCTTGAATGTAAGCATTTTTTTTTTATAAAATGGAGATCTACCGCGATTACGATATTTAAACGTTATGAGAAAGTACAACGTAGTTTAATAAAAATTAGAAAAACTGATTTCATCGATTGAGGGATTTTTGTGGTAATTGGTATTTTTATTTTTCGTCTTCTTGACACTGCTGTTATTTAAATTGACATAATGAAAGAGAAACTGCACATCCGCAGTTCCGTGGATTGATGTCTAATTAGGACGCCGAAAACTATGACGTTGCGTTTTTAATCATTAATCTAATATTTTATTCTGAGATATTTACTAATTTTTACGCTTCTTTCCTTACGTTTGCCAATTACGTTTCGGATCTAATTTTTATTAAACTACGTTGTACTTTCTCATAACGTTTAAATATCGTAATCGCGGTAGATCTCCATTTTATAAAAAAAAAATGCTTTCATTCAAGATAAACGTAACGCCTTCAATAGAATGCTTTATTAGGGGGTGGACCCATGCCTACAGTTGGAAACGTGGTAAGAGAAGACACGTTCGTGTATTTTCCGAACAAGCGCGAACGAGTGTTCGGATCGAAAATTTAATATTAATTTAAACAATAATCGTAAGGTTTATAGCCAAAATTTCTATGCCAATGCAATTCTTATCGAAAGTACTCTCTCTGAAATAAAAATCACGGTAGGTTTCCATTTAAAAAAACATTGTTATTAACTTTATCTCAAAATTATAAACAATTTTTTTGAAATAAAAAATACTATTGAGTTGCAATTTTATTCCCATTCAAGATACAGAATTCAGTTTTCCAAAAAAGTGAATAGTTTACTCAAAATCCACGTGAATCCAGACTTTTGGACGACCCGGTATATACAGTGATGGGCAAATGTATGGAACCAAGTAAATATCTCTGGAGTTTCTAGAGATGTAGAAATTAAATTTGGTGTGTAGATATTACACTATATTTTGTATTTAGTTCGAATGTTTTTATCGCAATTCAACTTCCAGTTTAACCGGAAGTAATGTCAGCTTGAAATTTTTAAATAGAACACCCTGAATATTATTTTAGTTTTGAATAGAACACTTTATTGCAAGTACAAAAATAATGGGTTCGATATGTTTTATTTCATGGCCAACCGTGATATTAACAAAAAAAAAATTATTTTTGAATGAAAATGTAATAATATCTGGTAGTCCATGTAATAATTGTAGCAGTGACAGTTATTGTCAAAATAAGTAGTATTTTAGTTTTAACGCAAAAATGGCTCATTTAAGCGAAAGAGAAAGAATTGAAATACTAATGATGATTGGATTTGGCGACAGAAGAAGAACGCATCAAGAAGTTTGTGACCTTTTTAACAATATTCATCCGAATAGGCAAATAACACGTTCGATAGTTACAAAGACTTTGCAAAGGTACAATACAAATGGCACCGTCGGAAATTTAAGAAAAAGTGGACGTATAAATACTGCTACAAATGAAGAAGTAGCTCAAAATATTGCTATATCTTTAGAGGAAAATCATAATTTGTCTACTACTGAACTGGCCAATATGCACGAAATTAGCCGTCGTTCAGTAGGGAGGATATTAAAACGAGAAAGATATTACCCGTACAAAATTCGCCTTGTTCAAGAACTTTCCGACGACGACTTCAACAGACGGCTAGAATTTTGTGAATCAGTTATGGATATTTGTAACCGTGACGATAATTTTGTACAAAATGTAGTGTTTTCTGATGAAGCAACTTTTTGTTTGAACGGTACAGTTAATCGACACAACTGCCGTTACTGGTCCCAAAATAATCCTTACTGGGTACAAGAAGCTCATACGCAACACTCTCAAAAACTGAACGTTTGGGCCGGTATTTACAATAACAGAATTATTGGGCCTTTCTTTTTAGAAGGAAATTTGAACGGGAACATGTATTTAGAACTTTTGGATGCACAAATAATTCCGGCGCTGGAGGAAAATGGACAACTGCCAAATAATATCTGGTTTCAGCAAGATGGGGCACCACCTCATTACGCTCGCATTGTTCGAGATCGTTTAAACAGGACATTTCCTAATAGGTGGATTGGAAGAAGAGGTGCTATAGAATGGCCTCCTCGATCACCAGACCTTAATCCACTGGACTATTTTCTATGGGGTTTTTTGAAGTCCAAAGTTTATTTTAATCGACCAGATAATTTGCAAGAATTAGCTGAGAGAATAACTCAAGAGATTCAAAGAATTCCACCAGAAACAAAGGCCAATGTTACAATGGCATTTAAAAATAGACTGGCCTACTGTCAAGAGGTAAATGGTGCTCAGTTTGAACATTTAATACACTAACGGTATCCTAACGCTTTGTCGTAGTCATGTTTTATTTTACTATGTTTAGCGCCCTTTTCAGTAATTTAAGTACTGTTGTACTCAATTTCAGTTTTGGTATTTAATGTTATTGTTACATTTGTGATTTACACTCGCAAAATACTAGATCTTAGCATTGTAACAAAAATCACTCTTTTGTTAATATCACGGTTGGCCATGAAATAAAACATATCGAACCCATTATTTTTGTACTTGCAATAAAGTGTTCTATTCAAAACTAAAATAATATACAGGGTGTTCTATTTAAAAATTTCAAGCTGACATTACTTCCGGTTAAACTGGAAGTTGAATTGCGATAAAAACATTCGAACTAAATACAAAATATAGTGTAATATCTACCCACCAAATTTAATTTCTACATCTCTAGTAACTTCAGAGATATTTACTTGGTTCCATACATTTGCACATCACTGTATATATAATTGAATCCAGCAATCAAAAACAAGTTTTACAATGTCATGGAAATCTAATTCTCTTTAATCAATATTTCGCACATATAATTCATGTGCTTCCTCAGGATTAAAAGATATGATTTCTTGCTATGGAGAAGATAAAACATCTATGAAATACAGGTTACAGTTGCTGAGAAACATCATAACAAAGTATCCAAAATGCGACGAGCATTACGTTTTTAAAAAATGAGAGGATTGAGCAAGCTGTATTGTGTCAACAAGACAATGTCATTAAATGAAAAACCCAAATGAAACTACTCCAAATCATACACAAATATATATATATATATATATATATATATATATATGATATTAAATTTTTATTGACCTTATATAAGTAAATATATATTAATTTTTATTGGACGATTTGTAGGTCGTTATACTAGTTTTAAATAATTTTTAAAACTCGCTAATTTGCAGTGTTTGAAAATTATAATTTTATAATTTTACCACTGACTATTAAATTAATTAGGTAATTTTTTTAAAAATTACCGACACGGCTGGGATTCGAACCCAGGCATACCGATTACTAGCCGGTTGCTCTACCAACTGAGCTACCGTCGGTGTCTGAATTCGAATTTCTAAATCGTACTGATATATGTATATCAAGTAACAGATGGAAATGATATACATATATCAGTACGATTTATATACATATAGGATACACATAGGATTTATATATATATATATATATTTAAAAATAAACGTTTTTTTCTTGGCCTTAATGCATATATATAAATAAAATATTTTTTCTTGGTTTGTTAGGCCATTGTTAATGAATAAAATTTAAGGGAACTAAAACAACATTCTCATCGACGTTTCGGTTTTATTATAACATCAAAACCTTTTTCCAGATAACTTATTATTAAAGTATTTCGTTAATGCTGCATTCCTGAATGTTACATGCGAAATCTTGAAATTAAGAAACTTTGGTGACAATTTCTCAGTTTTACAATGTAAAAGGAAAATTCTTCTGTTCTTCATAGTACTCAATTTCTGGTAGTTCTTCTCTAATTTTCTCCAGTTTTCGTAAACAGCAACTCCATATTTCATCCTTATTGTTCTTGGACAGTATATAACTTTAGTGTTGGTATTTTCCATGTTTTTTCAACCAAATGGAATGTATAATATTTAAAAATAAACGTTTTTTTCTTGGCCTTAATGCATATATATAAATAAAATATTTTTTCTTGGTTTGTTAGGCCATTGTTAATGAATAAAATTTAAGGGAACTAAAACAACATTCTCATCGACGTTTCGGTTTTATTATAACATCAAAACCTTTTTCCAGATAACTTATTATTAAAGTATTTCGTTAATGCTGCATTCCTGAATGTTACATGCGAAATCTTGAAATTAAGAAACTTTGGTGACAATTTCTCAGTTTTACAATGTAAAAGGAAAATTCTTCTGTTCTTCATAGTACTCAATTTCTGGTAGTTCTTCTCTAATTTTCTCCAGTTTTCGTAAACAGCAACTCCATATTTCATCCTTATTGTTCTTGGACAGTATATAACTTTAGTGTTGGTATTTTCCATGTTTTTTCAACCAAATGGAATGTATAATATTTAAAAATAAACGTTTTTTTCTTGGCCTTAATGCATATATATAAATAAAATATTTTTTCTTGGTTTGTTAGGCCATTGTTAATGAATAAAATTTAAGGGAACTAAAACAACATTCTCATCGACGTTTCGGTTTTATTATAACATCAAAACCTTTTTCCAGATAACTTATTATTAAAGTATTTCGTTAATGCTGCATTCCTGAATGTTACATGCGAAATCTTGAAATTAAGAAACTTTGGTGACAATTTCTCAGTTTTACAATGTAAAAGGAAAATTCTTCTGTTCTTCATAGTACTCAATTTCTGGTAGTTCTTCTCTAATTTTCTCCAGTTTTCGTAAACAGCAACTCCATATTTCATCCTTATTGTTCTTGGACAGTATATAACTTTAGTGTTGGTATTTTCCATGTTTTTTCAACCAAATGGAATGTATAATATTTAAAAATAAACGTTTTTTTCTTGGCCTTAATGCATATATATAAATAAAATATTTTTTCTTGGTTTGTTAGGCCATTGTTAATGAATAAAATTTAAGGGAACTAAAACAACATTCTCATCGACGTTTCGGTTTTATTATAACATCAAAACCTTTTTCCAGATAACTTATTATTAAAGTATTTCGTTAATGCTGCATTCCTGAATGTTACATGCGAAATCTTGAAATTAAGAAACTTTGGTGACAATTTCTCAGTTTTACAATGTAAAAGGAAAATTCTTCTGTTCTTCATAGTACTCAATTTCTGGTAGTTCTTCTCTAATTTTCTCCAGTTTTCGTAAACAGCAACTCCATATTTCATCCTTATTGTTCTTGGACAGTATATAACTTTAGTGTTGGTATTTTCCATGTTTTTTCAACCAAATGGAATGTATAATATTTAAAAATAAACGTTTTTTTCTTGGCCTTAATGCATATATATAAATAAAATATTTTTTCTTGGTTTGTTAGGCCATTGTTAATGAATAAAATTTAAGGGAACTAAAACAACATTCTCATCGACGTTTCGGTTTTATTATAACATCAAAACCTTTTTCCAGATAACTTATTATTAAAGTATTTCGTTAATGCTGCATTCCTGAATGTTACATGCGAAATCTTGAAATTAAGAAACTTTGGTGACAATTTCTCAGTTTTACAATGTAAAAGGAAAATTCTTCTGTTCTTCATAGTACTCAATTTCTGGTTCCCTTAAATTTTATTCATTAACAATGGCCTAACAAACCAAGAAAAAATATTTTATTTATATATATGCATTAAGGCCAAGAAAAAAACGTTTATTTTTAAATATTATACATTCCATTTGGTTGAAAAAACATGGAAAATACCAACACTAAAGTTATATACTGTCCAAGAACAATAAGGATGAAATATGGAGTTGCTGTTTACGAAAACTGGAGAAAATTAGAGAAGAACTACCAGAAATTGAGTACTATGAAGAACAGAAGAATTTTCCTTTTACATTGTAAAACTGAGAAATTGTCACCAAAGTTTCTTAATTTCAAGATTTCGCATGTAACATTCAGGAATGCAGCATTAACGAAATACTTTAATAATAAGTTATCTGGAAAAAGGTTTTGATGTTATAATAAAACCGAAACGTCGATGAGAATGTTGTTTTAGTTCCCTTAAATTTTATTCATTAACAATGGCCTAACAAACCAAGAAAAAATATTTTATTTATATATATGCATTAAGGCCAAGAAAAAAACGTTTATTTTTAAATATTATACATTCCATTTGGTTGAAAAAACATGGAAAATACCAACACTAAAGTTATATACTGTCCAAGAACAATAAGGATGAAATATGGAGTTGCTGTTTACGAAAACTGGAGAAAATTAGAGAAGAACTACCAGAAATTGAGTACTATGAAGAACAGAAGAATTTTCCTTTTACATTGTAAAACTGAGAAATTGTCACCAAAGTTTCTTAATTTCAAGATTTCGCATGTAACATTCAGGAATGCAGCATTAACGAAATACTTTAATAATAAGTTATCTGGAAAAAGGTTTTGATGTTATAATAAAACCGAAACGTCGATGAGAATGTTGTTTTAGTTCCCTTAAATTTTATTCATTAACAATGGCCTAACAAACCAAGAAAAAATATTTTATTTATATATATATATATATATATGTATTGAAAAAATGAATGAAAATCTTCTTGGTAGTAGTGGCATACAATGAATTGTATGCCACTACTACCAAGAAGATTTTCATTCATTTTTTCAATACATTTGTATATTTGGCAAAGAATTGTAATATATTTTATATATATATATATATATATGTGTATGATTTGGAGTAGTTTCATTTTAAATATGAATGAAAATGAAGAACTTACAAGTGAAGTATTGCTGGAAGTGCAAGAGAGATTTAATAGTTTTAAAAATGTTGGGGAGATATTTTTAAATAGTGAGGAAGTAAGTCAAGATGAATTTGGGTGGGCTATAATAAGTGATAATATAGCGCAGCAGTTTTATGAGACGTATAAATATAATTTAATGTATTTATGTGATGTATATGAATATTATAAGTATGATGGGAAAAGAAGCAGTACATTATTGAATTATTTACATTGATTTTGTGAATAAATGTCACGGTCAAGGTGAACCCAGATCAAGGTCATGTCAAGGTTAATGAGGAGGTTAGCAAGGTTAAGGTCAAATCAAGGTTGTTACAATGTTAGAGGTTTTCAAGGGACTAGTAGTAGGTAGTGGTAGACAGTATATAAAGAAAGATTTGTGTAAAATAAATATTAGTGTAATTCAACATGTCGAAGCGTGGCTTAACTGGGGAAGTAAAATATTGTGATTGTTCACAGATAGTGGAGGAGGGTGAATTGATAGTGGATGAAATGATAGATAATAGTATTGATGTAAATAAACTGTTTGAGACAGAGGAGAATAATACAATAGATCCGAGAGTGAGCAATTTCTTTTCTGAAATGGATGAGTCAACTAATTTTTGGAATAAAGTGAGTGCGAGTGCAGATAAATTAGTGCGACAAGTATCAACAAGTGAATTTGTTCGGGAACCAATATGGGATGTTCTATTAGTGGGAGAAAAAAAATATTTTTTAAATAAAAGTCATTCTAAGTGGATATATGTTGGCTTAGCACCAAATCACGATTTTGAACCAATGGTGAAAATTGTGGGCATTAAAAAACAATGTGTGTTTTTTAATAAAGGAGAATGGGAATGGTTTGTAACTGAGAGTTTAAAGTTCAAGAAATATTACCAGTATTGTAATGGTCTGATTCCTGTTATTAATGGTATGAATATGTGGCTATCAAATGAAAGTTTTCATGGTGTGAGTAGAGTAATGAAAATAGATAAAGAGGGAGAACATGCATATTTAGCTTACGAAAGTTTAGCGGAATTGTGGCGATTGACGAAACTAGTGGCGATGCGTTTAGTGTTTTTACAAGATTTGAAATATGATGTATTTTATAAGCGATTTTTGGATTCTGTAGTTGTAAGTGAAGGAGAAGTAGATAATGCTATAGACAAAATGTGTAATGGAGTAGTATCCGAATGTGTTTGTATAACAATAGAGTTAGCTATGTATTGGTTACCCAAAATTTTAAATGATTTTTTGAGAAAAAATCGGTTGTAATTGTGAATAATGCATATAATAAAAAGATTTAAAAAATGTAATGTGTTTTATTATTGTCACAAGATAATTGATTGTATTAGTAAGTTTCATTAAATTTGAGTGTAGGGTATAAATATATAAGTATTGTGGTTAGTAGTGTTTTGTTACATTTCGAGAGTTGATATTTGCGCAACATACATTTATCAGTTATTGTTTAATAAGATGGAAAGGTCAGTGAAGTATGATGGTAGTTTGAATCGGACAGTGAAAAGGAAAGGTGGTGGATTATTAAATACTTTAATAAATAAACTTCCAGTTGAGTTACATATACCAGGTTATAGATTTTGTGGTCCGGGAACTAAATTGGAAAAACGGCTAGAAAGAGGTGATAAAGGAGTGAATAATTTAGACGAGGCTTGCAAAGAACACGATATATCTTATTCAAAGTCGAATAATTTGTTCGAACGGCACGTAGCTGATAAGAAATTGTATCAAAAGGCTGTAGAACGAGTGAAGAGTAAAGACGCGCGTGTGGGAGAAAAATTAGCTGCTTCTGTAGTTGCAGCTGCTATGAAAGGGAAAACAACATTAGGTATGGGTGTGAGGGGGCAATATCAAAAAGGAGTGACAGCGGGAGGTAGCAAGAATAATACAAGAAGAAAGAATAGAAGAAGAAGTAGTGGTAGAAATCGATCGGGTGGTGCTCTTTCATTTTTACGTGCAATGAAGAAAGCGTGGAATGCAATAAGACATGTAGGTAAGAGGAAAGGCATTTTAGAGAATGTGAAAATTGCATATCAGAGTTTGATGAAACCAAGACGACGGATATTGTTTCCACGGTCAAGAGTAATAGCAATACCAAAGAAAGGGGGATTTTTACCGTTAATTCCATTGTTTGCAGCTTTGGGTGCTTTAGGATCACTAGGAGGGGGTGCTGCAGCGATAGCAAAAGCTGTAACATCGGCAAAAACTGAAAGAGATCAATTAGAGGAAGCAAAGCAACATAATATGGCAATGGAATCAAGAAGTGGTAGTGGTTTATATGTGAAACCATATAATGTAGGATGTGGTGTATCTATTGGGAGTGGATTGTATATAAAACCATATAAATCTGGTTGTGGTGTGTATTTACCAAATGGAGCTGTTTCAAAAAACGGTTAAGTGAATTACCTCGAAGGCCTTTAACAGAAATTGATTTACGGAAGTTTGTGAAGAGGTGGAAAATTGGAAAATTTCGGGGTGTATTTAGTAGAGACGTTTTACCGAGGAAAATATATGTGAAGGAGAAAGGAATAGTGAATTTAGATGATAATGTTGGAGGTGGTACTCATTGGGTAGCATATAATAAAAATAATGATGTAATAAGATATTTCGATAGCTATGGTGATTTAAGACCGCCGATTGAGGTTGAAGAGTATTTATTATCGAATGGTGGAGGGGTTATTCAATATAACTATCAGAGATATCAAGATGTGAACACTGTGAATTGCGGTCATTTATGTTTGATGTTTTTAAAAGGATTGATTAAATAAGATATGGATAATTTAACTTTTGTGTTAACTGGAAAGGGATCAGAGGTTGGATGTATATTGAATCCGCCTTTATATTTAAATGGTGATTATGAAATGTGTATGGTGAGTTTACAAACTTATAATTCTATTCCAAATGTTACCCTATGTCACCTAATAAACAAAATGCTTGGAAAGATATAAATGTTCCAGAGGGAACTTATGATATACATGATTTAGAGAAGTATATTGATGAAAAATTGAAAGTTGACGAGGATGAGCAACAGTATTTTATTTTGTCTGGTAATAGTAATACTATGAAGATGTTTATGAAGGCATCAGTAGATGTTGATTTTGGAATAGAAAATTCGATTGATTCTATTCTATGTTTGGTTTTCACAAGAAAATAATAGGAGGTAATATACCGGTTTATAGTGATGAAATAGTTGATATAAATAAAGTCAGTGCCATTGATATAATGTGTAATATAGTGGATGGTTCATATATTAATGGAGAATTATCACATGTTTTATATCATTTTTATCCGAATGTTCCGCCAGGGTTTAAGATAATAGAAGTTCCCGAAGAGAAAATTTATATGCCGGTAAATACTAACATGTTAACTAATATTGATATTCGAGCAGTCGATCAGACAGGACGGTTAATTAATTTGAGAGGTGAAGAGTTGACAATATACTTACGCATTCGAAGAAGAAAGGAGTGAGCTTAGTTTCGCAAATAAAAAAAATTGTTGTAAAATTATGCGGAGTAATAGTGTAAATAAGTTGTGGAAGGGAACGAAGACGAGAAAATGTACACGGAGATTATCGAATAAGTTGTGGAGAGTGATTGGTGGAGGGATGATATGGAATTTTTTAACTAGAGAAAATAGAAAGTTTTTGAAGAGTTTGGGTTATCGAGTGTTGGTGTAAGATAGAAGTATTGATTTATAATAAGTATTTGAGGTTAATAAGAAGTGGTGAAAAGAGGATTATAGTTTAGTCTAAGAAGAACATAGTTTAGGTAAAGCTGATTGTGCTTTTAGTTACGATTTTCAAGAATGGAAATGTTGAATGTTTTAAGTAAGGTTCGAGTAGATAATTATATTACTGAGATGGAATTTCATAACCACGTACCGTTTGGTTCACCGAAGTATGGAAATAATGATGAAATTAGGATTGTAGTTCCAGAAATAGATAAATATGCTTTACCGTCGGAGTCGGAGTTGCTTATTGAAGATATTGCGATTAGCTAATGATGCTACAAGTGCTACAGCATACTTAGTTCATAATGCGGCAGCATTTATGTTTAGTAACATTAGATATATAATTAGTGGAGTAGAGGTTGATGAAGTTAGGAATATGGGTATTACATCAACTATGAAGGGATATTTTTCTTATAGTCCAAGTTATATAAATAAATTAGAGAATTGTGGATGGGAATTTTCAACAGGAAAAACGCCAGTTTTGGATAATAATGGTAATTTTAGTATTTGTATTCCTTTGAAGATGCTGATGGGCTTTGCAGAAGATTTTAAGCAAGTGGTTATGAATGTGTCGCAAGAATTGGTATTGAAGAGGTGTGCTGATGATAATGATGTGATATATAATTCTGTCACAACTGAGGAAATGAAGTTAACAATTGATTGTGTAGTGTGGCGAGTACCACATATTAAAGTTGGTATGAGTCAGGATTTAGCATTAACGAAATTAACGACGAAGAATACTTTGATGGAAATGTTTTTTAGAGGATGGGAAATTCACGAGAATCCAGGAATTCCAGAAACAACTAAACACAGTTGGGCTATTAAAACTGCTCCACAATTAGAGACACCGAGGTATATTATTTTGATTAGATTAGTATACAATGAGACATTTTAATTAAAAGCACTCATAAGTATGTTTTATTTAAAATAAAGTCTAAATATAAAAATACCTTCATGCACTCATTCCTTTCTTTTTCTCTTTTAACAATTTCATTTTCATAGCATGATATTGAATTTAATTTTGTATGTTCCTATCGCGGATCTTTTTCAACTGTAAATGTTTCCATTTCAATGTATTTAATTAAAAAGGTATAATCCTGGATCTACAAGAAATTTCACAAATATGTGTTTATTTGTATTTGTACCAATTTGTTTTTTTAGCTTTAATGGTGAGCTGTAACTTTAAACATACCCCTACACGCTATTAACAATTTAGTTGACTACTAAGCTTAGCACGCTATTAAACACCATTATGAATACACCTTTTTTTTAGTAGTCTTAGTTGGATCTTAGTAGCCACTAAATTTGGTTATGAATAAGGCTGTATATGCTTTTCTAAATAACTTTTGCAGTTTGTTCCAAATTCACAAGTCACATGTGTAATTAAATTCCTCCAGATGTTTAGTTTTAATATGTCTTTCTAAATGACTTTTGAGGTTTGTTCCAAATTCACAAGAGTCACATTTATAATCAAATTCCTTCAGATGTTTACTTTTTATATGTATTTTTAAATGACTTTTGAGGTTTGTTCCAAATTCACAAGAGTCGCATTTATAATCAAATTGCTTCAGATGTTTAGTTTTTATATGTCTTTCTAAATTACATTTGATGTTTGTTCCATATTCACAAGAGTCACATGTATAATTAAATTGCTTCAAATGTTTACTTTTTATATGTCTTTCTAAATGACTTTTCATGTTCGTTCCAAATTCACAAGACTCGCATTGGTAATCAAATTGGTTCAAATGGATAGTTTTTATATGTCTTTCTAAATAACGTTTTTGGTTTGCTCCAAATTCACAAGACTCGCATTGGTAATCAAATTGGTTCAAATGCATAGTTTTTATATGTCTTTCTAAATCACTTTTTTGGTTTGTTCCAAATTCACAAGAGTCACATTTATAATCAAACTGCTTCAAATGGTTGGTTTTTATATGCCTTTCTAAATGACATTTGTGATTTGTTCCAAATTCACAAGAATCGCATCTATAATCAAATTGCTTCAAATGTTTAGTTTTTATATGTGTTCCTAAATGACTTTTGTTGTTTGTTCCATATTCACAAGAGTCACATTTATAATCAAATTGCTTCAAATGTTTACTTTGTATATGTCTTCTAAAATTTGATTTGTGGTTTCCTTGATATACACACAAGGAACATTTAAATACGTTCGTCTGATCTCGTGAGCTGGATTGTTCTACTTCTATATTTGTTATGCTATAATCAGTCTTAGAATGTTCTTGGTCGTCCTTTCCTACATAACAAACGTGCGTGTTTTTCACGTGTATCCTGAGGAATCCTTTAGTCTTGAAACGTCTGCTACAAATCCCACATTTATAAATTTTAAATTTGTAGTGTTGGTTGTTGGTGTGCTCCTTGAGATCTGCTTGGCACTTTGTCCTGTACTTGCACTGCTCACATTTATAGATTTGACGGAGGCACCTCTTGCGTCCATTCAATGTTATTTTCGCTTGTTTGGGCGGTGGTGTCGGTAAAACGCCCATTCTGAAAATAAATAAATAAATATTTCTAATCTCATGCGAAACATCAATTTAAGCGCGGCATTAATTTGGCAAATGTGTTGCTCCACATCATACTTCTGTCAATGTCGAGCTAGAGTCAACATTATAAAAACAATTACTAAAATCTGTTTCTTTTTAAATATCTTGTAATACAGAAAGACTGAAATTGTCATGGTAATATGTAAAAAGAAATATTTAAGATGTAAGTGCAATAATAATAACAAATTTCATTAATTCTTGTGGCTACATAACTGGCACAGAATATGTAATAGAAATGTAAATATAGCAAAACTTTCCTTAAGATTCCGAAATCTGGCCCACCCATCATTTTCAGTCATGATGTTGCTCATATCCATTAATTTGGTTACCACTACAAGAAAACCAAACTGAAATGTAAACATTTTGCTACTCCCTCGCCATAAGGATTATGGCAAGTTATTGAATATTTCTTCACTATCAATTTTAGTTATGTAATTAAACTGCACCTATTGGATAAATAAAGACGCTATACTTATAATTAAAATGCTTTAATTATTACCAATAATGCATCTTGCTATCATCATAAAGTTGAAATGTGCCAACAAGAAAGTGATTTGGTACAGACAGTCAACACCAAAGCGTGTCACTGGAAGTGACAAAATTAGCAAATTGTAATAGTGTCATAGTGGAAAAAAGTACATCAAACATGTACAAAAATACGAAGATTGAATGAGTTCAGCGAATATTACATTTTTAACCAGTGTTGTTCGGAAATATTCTATATTTCTTTTAATTTAAGTACAGTAGAGTCTCGATATAGTGAACTAATTAATGCATGGCTTTATCACTCCACCGAGGTTGTTCACTATTTGGAGTGCAGTTAAGAACGCTCAATAGGAATACTTACAAGGTGTTTATTACTTTATTAACTTAACACTTCATATTTTAATGCTTAAACCTTATAATAAAATAAAAAAATGAATAGCAGTAATAGTGCTTAATAACTATGTAATACAGTAGAAAAAAAAATACATATGCAAAATTAAGTTAGTCAGTGGATTGAAAGAAATCTGTTACTTTTG
The DNA here is from genome assembly GCA_963170755.1 of Amphimallon solstitiale. Taxonomy (NCBI): domain Eukaryota; kingdom Metazoa; phylum Arthropoda; class Insecta; order Coleoptera; family Scarabaeidae; genus Amphimallon; species Amphimallon solstitiale. The sequence goes on from OY720685.1 coordinate 22,426,623, forward strand.
TTTGCTTTGTTGGCTTATTGTACATTTTTTGAACCAACTTAGTTCTCAAATGTTGAAGGGCAATTACACGAGAATATTCTATTTCATTTGGGTTTTCTTCAGCCCACTGAAAAACCGTATTCAAAGATTTCAGTGCTTCATCAGTGGAAATCAACTTGTCAGTCACTGTTCACTGCAGTGGATAGTTCACTATATGGTGTGTTCACTATATCGAGACTCTACTGTATGTATATGTAATGTATGAATATCAGTTTATTGTAATATTTGATTATACTGTACAACAAACCATTCTTTTTGGGTTCATTATTGTACTACTAGATGGCGTTATATCAGGGACGATATTTTGAGGTTAGCAGAATCAATTTCAACAATGTAAATCGAAGTTAGGTCACGGCCTTGGCATCCAGCTGACAATGTAAAAAAAATAATAATAGTTTACTAAATAGATAAGGTGAAACTAAAACTAAAAATTAACATTCCAATTTCAAATAAACATATACGGGCCTCCAAAAATAAATAACAAAAATGTAACAATTTAACACCTACTCTTTTCATGCCTTGTCCAGCATGTTTTACCAATTACTATGCTGTATGCAATCTGCCCATTCATTCACAACTGTGATCTGAAAGTATACTTGTAGAATGTTTTCCATATAGCATTCACGATGGCAGATTATTCAAATTCAAAATTTTAATGCCAACTTCATCAATAACAAAACCTTACCATCTTACATGAAAAAAAAAAAAAAAAAACATTCACGGTGGCTGATTTGGTAAAAGCATATAATAAAGTCATTCTCTATTTTCAAACTCATTTCACTGATTATGTCATCTGCATTTCTAGTAAGAAACTGGCTTGGAGGTAGGAACAAGATTTATTCAGCTATCTGTAGATAAAACATTTCTAGATATTAGATATAAGGAAATGTGTCATGTCATAAAGCAAAAAACACAGCAACTTGGTTCGCTATTTCTTAGGGCCAAATATACAGGGTGTCCCAGAAATAAAAAGACGGAGTAGCAGAAATCGGAAGCTAGATTGTGTAAAAACGTACCCTCAAAATATCAAGTCTTTATTCGTGCGCAGACGGCAGACAAAAAATAATAAAGAATTCAATTGGCCTTACGCCGACCCTGGACTAAATATCCACCTGCTTCACTTTCACAATCGGTCCTTTTCAGGACCACCATATTACTTGTTTTAAAAAAAAGGAGGAGGAATAGATACTTCATAATAAATATCAAACCATTATTACTTTAATTTTACACCTGCTAGAAAAAAATAATGACATTCTTGATATTTACTACGATTTATTGAATATTCTAAAATAATAATAATCAGCTGTTTCCGAATACAAACACATTAAAGAGCAACAACCTTCCTATTTTAAAAATAAAAACAATCTTTTATTGCCTGCAATAAAGTGCGTCTCCCACCTGGGTCAACAACCGACTACCTAGCTATGTTATGTAGATGCATCGGGCAAAAAATATGTTTTATATGAATGAGTACGATTTAACGTTTTTTTTTTACAAATAAAAGCGTATATTTCTATGAATGCGTGTTCGTTTCTATTTACAAATGAGCATTCTTACGTGTATTGACAAACATACATTCTGTGCCAGGTCCGTAATGTATTTTTTTTATCTAAAAAACAACATAGAAAATTAAATGTTTAATTTCTTCGTTATTGCGGTATATTTGGGCCTGTTTCTGTTCGGACTTACATACCTGCTACTCCGTCTTTTTATTTCTGGGACACCCTGTATACAGATTAACAATCGTAGCATTTACTACTACCTCGTGAAATTTTAAATAAATACAGAGTGATGAAACATATATTTATACTGCTCTCAAAATAACAACAGGATGTCAAAGAATTAATTGGCAATTGCACTAAGTATTTCAGACAAAAGCATGTGTGAAATCAAAATTTTACAGCGTGGTGTTTGTAATGAAATCAGATTACGTTTTTCGATAAACGGTATGAATACTTAATGCTCTTCAACTCTTCTGTGTTAAGAGTTGTGTATTTTATATTTATGTCGCAGATGTTTCAAACGATACTAGTGAAGCATTTCAAATAATACCTGAAGTAATAAACATACTGAGTAAAGGTAAATTTGAATTAAGGAAATGGGCATCAAACCAACCAAATTTATTGAATGAAATACCAGAGACTTGCAGTGGTAGTGCCATTCTTGATCTCGACAAGAGCGATGGTCTTAACACATTGAGTTTGTAATGGAACATTAATACAGACAACCTGTAATATTCAATATCAACTTTTAAAGCTAAATGTATATCCAAAAGGCACATACTGTCACATGTTTCAAGAATATTCGATCCTTTAGGACTAATCAGTCCATGCAACGTTAAAGCTAAAATATTAATGCAAGATATTTGGAAGTTAAAATTGAATTGGGATGAATCACTTCCACTCAATATAAGAAATACGTGGATGTCATATCTCCAAGAGATGGAGTATTTATCAGAAATAACAATTCCCAGAAGAGCAGTGTCGATCGAGGAGCTAGAGTATTTTGAAATGCATGGATTTTGTGATGCAAGTGAAAAGGCATATGGGGCGTGTGTATATGTCAGAGCAGTTAATAAATATGGGAATATATCTTCTAGATTGTTGTGTTCTAAATCCAAGGTTGCTCCAATTAAAACGATAACATTTCCACGATTAGAACTCTGTGGAGCTGTTCTATTAGCTCAACTGATCCACAAATTAATTCGTATACTGCATGTTAAATTCAGTAAAATATTTTACTGGACTGACTCTACGATCGTCATATCCTGGTTAAAGTCTGCTAGAACTTTCAAAACTTTTGTGGCCAACAGAACAGGTTAAATTCAAGACACATCTGATATCTCCAACTGGTACCACATAGAGAGTACACAAAATCCAGCTGATTTAATATCCCGTGGCGCTCCTCTCTATACATTGAAAAATACAAATCTTTGGTGGAGTGGCCCTGCACTTCTAGAACAGAATGCAAGCGAATGGCCTGGTTTTGAACCACCAACTATTGAAACGTTGCCAGAAATAAAAAATATTGTTGCTGTTAATGTAATTACAGGCAACTGTGATCTGTTCACTAAATACTCTTCTTTAAACAAATTAACAAGAGTAGTGGCATACAGTCTCAGATTTAAGAATAATGCACGGGCAAAATGTAGTAATTCTACTATGGAAATACGAGGGTCATTTTTAAAGTAAGAACCGTTTTTAAGTGGAGCAACAGCAATAAATGTAGTATAAGGAACAACATTTGTAGATGTTAGATATAAGGAAATGTGTCATGTCATAAAGCAAAAAACACAGCAACTCTGTTTGCTATTTCCAAGGAAAACAAGTTCACTTATTTATTAATAATAATGATAAAATTATTATACATACTAAAAGCCGTTCGAATGACCCGCTCTAATCGCCTTAGTAGAAATAGCTTAACTGAACCGTCAAAATCGACTCCAATTGGTTACACGGTAGGAAGAACTCCTCTCTGGATAAGCGGAATTAAAGGCTGTCGTATGGCGTGGGCGTACAGGCGACTTTAAACCGCTCAACGACGTAGATATTGTTATGGTTTTTAATATCCATAAAATATATTGATTTACAATTGTGTTATTACATATAATTTTTCAATTCTTAAAAGTATATTTTTATCAATGTAAAGAATTAATTATTTAAATGTTCATTTGATGTTCATAGGTTGATGAGATTTTTGTGTTGATCTGGTTGTCGTAGAGGAAAAATAAGGTTTTCTTTCTTCTATGTTTGTATTTCTAGAATCTGTTAAAGAGAAATTAAAAAACATTATTATTATTGTCAAATATGATGTATTATATTTTATGTACAAAATTGTTTAATTAACGATGATATGACGAGTATTGTAAACGTAAATAATTGATTTAGAGTATAAACTAATTGGAATTAAATTTCCCGCCATAATTTGAACAGGTGTTAATGAAAGAAATATTTTGACAGTTCCTGAAATGAGAATTTATAAATTGAATGACAATTGTGTGAAATGTTTTGAAATTAGGTTTTTTTAAATGTAAAAAGAATAATTAATACACGTAGTAATAAATTATAAGGATGTAAATATTCGAAAGTAAATAGTAAAGAGATATTTTGAATTATAAAGGTAGGTGTAGATTTCTGATTGGAGAATTTAAAAAATTGTAAAAGGGTTGCTTAGGAATTTAGAAGGGATTTGAAAAAAAAACAACGAGAAGATGAAAAATAATTTTCATACGACGCGGTTATTTTTATCTTTGAATAAAAAATAATTCATTGATAATTTCTAAAATACAGCGAATTTTGTGCTTAAAAGCGTTGAAAGTTATTAATTTAACAAAGGCAGAGTGAATAAAACAGTAAACAGTGAAAGAAACATACAAAATTTATGTGATATCTATAAAACATAGATATCAAAATTGATAGATAAAGGAAAGGAATATTTAAAAGGTTGAATTATAATTTATCACGAGTACTTACATAAATAGAAGATTATCCATAGACGAATTCCAATGTGTATTTTCAAGATTAACCATAGACGAAGAGTTGCAGTATTTTATCGTGTATAGGCTTACGAAGAGAATTTTTCTGAGACCGAACGAGTATTTCCATAACAGACCGAACGTGTATTTCCAAAGGAGACCGAACGTGTATTTCCAAATTAGACCGAACAAGTAGGAATCATTTCTTCTAGAGTAGCAGTATTATGTTGTGCAGAGAACTTCGAAGAGAATTTTTCTGAGTCAGAACGTGTATTTCCAAAGGAGTCTATTATAAAGGAGTACAAGAAGGACGTCGAAGATCTGAGAATATCGGAGAACATCATCAAGATATCAAGTCCAGGTCATACAACAGTAGCAACAGCACCTACAAGTAAATATACCTTAACATTTGAAGTAATCTAAAGTATATTGGTACTATTCGATTTAAAAATAACATATTTTATAGTAATATTTAGGAAAGTTATTCACTTTTACACCATAATGTATTGAATTAAGAATAAGAAAAGCAATACCTTATTTGTAGTAATATTACAAGTTGCATTCCATAGAAATCTCATCAACAATTGAATATTTACAACTATAAATAAAATACATTATTAGTCAATCGTAGAAAATATACAAGTTGTCATTTCACAAACTTACTCGCTACAGTTATGTCATTATCTCTCATGGTTTATTTTGATATTTTCTAACCAACGTCAATGCATCGTTGTTAAATAATTTTTCAATAATATTTATTTTCACTTGTGTATCTGATCAACACATCATTATACCATTATTAGCTTGAGCAGTTTGTTTTCTTTCATTTGTAGCATTAATTATGTGTTTTTACAAACAAAGCAGCTGATCTACAAGATTATGTAACACTAAAATCATAAAAATATTGAATTAATTTAACCTGAAAAAGACCCATCAAAATTTGTAATACTTACGTGTTTAGTCGTAGTTCTACAAAGTACAAACAAATAATCAGTCACAATGGACCATTAAACACCCCTGATGTTATATAAAAATAGTATTTTATAAAGAATACGTGCAATTCAATCGATAATAAACAAATCATAAGTTAGGTTATATTTCTTGACATGTAATGTAAAATATCCCTCCCATTTTTATCATGTATTGGTATAGGGTTCAAAGAATATAGTCCTACCAGTTCAATTAATAAGACAAGGAGAAATAAAATTTTATATTCATTAAATTTGAGTATTAGCCGAGGCATTTTAAAAAAATAATATTAGTAGTAAAAAAATTAGGTGTTAAAAATAATACTCTTCCAACACACATATAAATACATTTAGTGCACGAACTTGGAACATTATTAGAGGATAGTTTGTTGAAAATAACGATCATCCAACCCTTATACAGGTACATTTGGCTGGCCCAATTTGGGGCAACAATATTAAGACAATTGGTGCTCAACGTAGAGGTATAACGGTTAGTATAGTGTATTTGTTACTGGCCCAACTTGGAGCTACGTATACTAATACATTTTTGGTGCCCGAACGTAGGGGCAAGATAAAAGAAAGGTTTCTGGTTATTTGTGTATTTTGTATTTTGTAGAATAATAAAAACACAGATTTATTAGGTACATTTATTTAGTTTATCGCAATTTGGTATTACATGTGATACATTGGTGCATAATTGTGCGTATTAAAGATACATATAAAATATTTTATATAGAGTGCATACATATTAGTACAATTTTAAAAATATTTAACAAAAATGGATACAAGATCTAAATCTAGTATGAAACAGACTCCAGGTACCAGTGAGAGCGGAGAAGATAGTGAACAGGAAAGAGGTGATACACAACAAATTATTCCAAGTAGGAACATAGAAGATATGTTAAAAGCTATTTTAGAAGATAATAAGAAAAATCAAGAGAAATATGAGAAAAATAGAGAAGTAGATAAAGAAGATAATAAGAAAAATCAAGAGAAATATGAGAAAAATAGAGAAGTAGATAAAGAAGAAAATAAGAAGTTATTGGAGAATATGGAAAAGTCTAATCAAGAGAAAAATGAGAAGTTATTGGAGAAAATGGAAAAGTCTATTAGAGAAGAGAATAAGAAAAACAGAGATGAAGATAAAGAAGAGAATAAGAAGATATTTGAAAATTTGTTTGAGAAAAATAGGGAAGAGATAAACCAGAAAATTAGTGAGGGAAACAAGAAAATAAAAGAGGATATTTTCGAGGTTTTGGAGAAGAAGTTAGAGAAGTTTGGGGATGATAATAAGAAAATAAATGAAAATCTTGTGAGACTAAATGAAAAAATTAATCAAACTAATGAAAATATGAAAACTAAATTAGAGGAAGAGTTAAACAATTTAGAAGATAAATTTATAAAAGAAATAGAGAAGAAGAATGAAAGTAGTAAGGTAGAGATTTTAGGAACGATAGACAAAAATATAGTTAATAAAATTGGAGAGGTAGAAAAAATAGTGCTGGAGAAAGTAGGTATATGTGAGAGTAAACAAAAAGAACTATCTGAGAAAATACACAAGGATTTGGTAAAGGTATCGTCAAAGAATGATATAGAATTGGTTATAGTAAATAAAAAATTAGCTGATAATGAAGAGAAATACAAAGAAGATAATTTAGTACAGAAGGAGGCAATAGAGGGGTTATTAACAGAATGTGAGAACAGGAAAGAAGAGATAGAGGGATTAGTGAAGATAATTGAAGGTAAAAGGATTACGCAACTAGTTAATACTTCTCCGAATTGTGTTATTAATACAGGAATTAAAATAGAAAATTTACCTCATTTTAATGGAGATTCATCAACTTCAATACATCCCATGCTGTATTTAAATAATATGTTGAGATATATGGAAGATATTACAGAGTTTAAAACTAAAATGAATATTATTAGGTCTACTCTTACGAACAGTGCTTTAGATTGGTTCCAACGAATTGAGGATGAGTGCACAAATATTGATGTTTTTGTGAATATGTTTACTTCATATTACTGGAATAGTAATCAGCAAAACAGGGCTAGGATTAAGTTATTGGTTGGTAAATTTCATCCAGGGAAAATGTCTAGAGAAACGTACGCGTCTAAATTATATAACAATAGCAAATATATTCATAATATAGATGAATCTACCATTGCTCAACAATTATTGAAGCATTTTATTGTGAATGACACTCATGCTATTATTTGTCAAAATGTTACGACTATGGATTCATTGATTGACATTTTAAGACGTCTAGATGACCATAGTGAAAACATGCAGTATAGTGTAAGAAGAAATCAAGAACCAATTTCTAATAGAAATAATAATATATCTCATATATCAAGAAATAATGCTGATAACACAAATATGTTTAACTACCGGAACGATTATAATAATAGATCAAGGGAAGTAAATTATCAAAATGGCAATAATTTTCAAAGAAATGATTCACAAGGTAATCGAGTACCACATAGGCCCTTAAATAATTTTAATAATGGACAAAAACCTTTCTCTAATAATAAACCGTTTGAAAATGATAGAAGAGGTTATCAAGGAAGGAATTATGGCAATTATCAAGATCAAAATAATCGTTATTATAATCAGAACACGAACTCGAATAATAATTGGTATAGGAATAATGATGGGAATACAAGAGGTAATGGAAATGATAGAAATAGAAATACAGATACATCTCGTAATATAAATAACGTTAGGTTAATAAAAGGTGGAAAGTCAGATGAAGGCATGAATAGTATTGGAAAAGAAGACATATTACAAAAGGTTAATGATGAGAAAAAAAAAACGCCGATTTTAGAATCAGAAGCAGGGATATATGGGAATCCCATTCCAAGTGTTTCTTGGAATTAAATTCTGATCAATCTGTTGATAATAATTTGAAAATAGTTTATAAGGACATCAATATTAATAGTATTAGTTTAGATAGAGATTTTGTTGAAATAGATTCTTTGGAAAAGTTAGGGAAGATAGTAGAAGATTGCGAAGTACTTCCTTTTATTAAAATTCAAATAGGAAAAATTGAATTTAAAACATTAATTGATTCAGGTGCGGAAATTTCATTGATTAATAAAGATAAAGTATTAGAAGTTGTAAATGTCATTGAGAATATTGTAAAGATAAAAGGTACAAATGTTGTAACTGCAAATAGGAGGAAAATGGGCATTATTACCGAACGTATTACTATAGAAGTGGAGATTAATTTTAAGAAATATATGATGCAATTTTACATATTAGATGGTTTATTTTACGATTGTATACTAGGTATTGATAACATGAGAATGTTAGGAATGAGTATTAATTTCGATAAGGATGAAATAAATATAAATGGAAATAAGTTTGACATGGAAAAAATGGAAGACAGATTGGAAGTTAATTCATATATGGCTTATAGAGAGCTAATTGGAAAAGAAATCGATAATGTGATTATAGAAGATAGAAATGAATATTTTAACAGTCCTGAAGAATTATTAGAAAGGGATATGTTTGAACTACCTAAATTATATAATGAATCGTATGTAGATGAAAATGCAAATAGTAAAGAAGATGATACAGGGAAAATTATTGTTAGAGAAAGAAAAGATATAGTTAAAATTTTGGACAAACAGAAGATTGAGAATAAACAGATAAGGGAAAGTTTAGAGAGTATTTTAGAGGAGAACATAGAATTAATCAATGAGAAGATAGTATTTGCGAAGGATTATGAACATAAAATAATTGTAGAAGATGATTCACCTTTAACGTGTAAAAATTATCCCATACCATATTATTTCCAGGAACGTGTAAATAAAGAAATTCAACTTTTGGAAGAAGCAGGAATCATTGAGCGTTCTAATACGTATTTTATTAATCCAGTAGTGTTAGTCAAGAAAAAAGATGACTCGATACGGATCTGCATTGACGCGAGGGCCCTAAACAAACGCATTTTACCTGAGTTCGAAGCTCCACAAAACATTGACGTGTTAATAACCAAGTGCGGAAATAAAAAAATTTACAGTAAATTAGATTTAAAGAATGCATTTTGGTTAATTCGACTAGATGAAGATTCTCGTAAGTATTGTGGTTTTAATATCAACGGGACTGTATTTAATTTTACAGTTTGCCCCTTTGGGATTAAGACTAGCCCTGCCGGATTAATCCGGTTTCTACATAAAATTTTAGATAGATATGAAGATTTTGCTATACATTATTTGGATGACATTATTATTTTTTCGGATGATATCGTTTCACATTTGGAACATATTGAAACAATTATTACTACTTTAAGAATAAACGGGATGAAGTTGAATTTAGAAAAATGCGAATTTTGTAAACATGAGGTCAGTTATTTGGGATACATAATTAACGAGAAAAACATTTTATTGGATCCTAAACGTTTGGATGATATTAAAAATTTTCCAAGACCTACCAAATTAAAACAATTAAGAGGATTCTTGGGGTTGTTGAATTATTATAGAAAGTGTATACCAAAATTTAGTCAGAAAACGAATGTATTGCTAACTTTATTAAAGAAAGACAAGAAATGGAGTTGGACAGAAGAACATGAAGAATGCTTTATTAAACTTAAGGAAAATTTTGTAGAGAATTTAAAGTTGTTTCACCCGGATTTCAATTTAGAGTTCATTGTTAGAACTGATGCATCACATAGTGCAGTAGCAGCAGAATTGGTACAAATAAGAGATGGTGAGGAGATACCTATTTATTTTGCTTCAAGGACGCTGAAACCATGCGAGGTTCGATATGGGGTATCAGAAAAAGAAATGATTGGGATCATTTTCGCATTATCTAAATTAAGATACTTTTTGATAGGGAAGAGGTTCCGTTTAGAGACAGATCACAAGGCTCTGATTAATATTATGAATTCTAAACTAAATAATAACAGGATATACAGGTGGGCATTGTTAATTCAACAATATGATATGGATATACATTATAGACCAGGAAAAGAAATGGTGGTGGCCGATATTTTGAGTCGTAAAGATGGAGGAATTAAAAAGAACGAGGTTAGTATAAATCTAGTCCAATTAAGGAGACAAGGAATATTTTCCTTACGAAAATTAAAGGAAATTCAGGGAACAGAGGAGTTTGTGGAATTGAGGGAAAAGTTAAGTAACGAACCAAATTACAAGGGTATGAATTTAAAAGATGGAATAATTGTTAAGAAAATTGGTGATTTAGAAGTTTATGTGACAAATGAAATTCATACGAAGGAAATTATTGAATATTTACATAACAGGTATACACATATTGGATCAAGAAAATGTTGGTTGATGTTTAGAGAGGCATATTACTGCAAGAATGATGAAAAAATTATCAAAAATACATTAAGACATTGCCAGGTATGCATTTTGGCTAAAGATAAAAACTTTACCAACGAAAACATTAGTCAAAGTATCGTAGCAAATGATAAACTAGAATTGATAACGATTGATTTTATTTCTAATTTAATTCCTAGTACAAATGGATATAGGAACATATTGGTGATTTGTGACATTTTTTCAAAATATATCAAGCTTATTCCTACACAAAAGTGCAATACCGAGACAGTCTTACAGGCATTGTATGAATATTTTATAGCATATGGGAATCCATTAGCGGTATTAGCAGATCATGCTACATATTTTGATAATGACAGATATAGGGAATTCTTACAGGATAAGAATATCAAGAGCTATTATATTTCTACTAGACATCCACAATCTAATCCAACAGAGAGATACATAAAGGAAGTGTTAAAATATTTGAGAATTTTATTAGTTAATAAGCATAACAGATGGGCCAAACAATTATCTCAAATAGAATTTGTTATGAATAACTCCCCTAGTAGTGTGCATAATCTTTGTCCTATTACTGTTTTTACAAGTCAACTACCACAAAGACCTTGGTTATCAGATGAACAAGTAGACTTATACGAAAAATATTTATTAGTCAGAGAAAGATTAAATGAAAGAAAAATTAAATGGGAAGAGAAGAAAATGAGAAATCAAAAGAAATTCAAAACATTTGAAATAGGTGATAAAGTTATCGTAAAGGCATTGAGAGTAACAGATCGTAAAAATAAGATTATAAGTAAATTAAGTAGGCCATACGTAGGACCATACGTCATATATCGAAGACTGGGCATGAATACGTATGAATTAATTGAAGAGGAGACAAATTTAATTAAAGGTAGATATCATATTTCTATGTTACATGATTATGTAGAATCAGTATGATAAATTTTCCGAAATAATAGGTAAGACACAGTATTGGGAGATTGTACTGTGAAATGAGTGACGACATTTCCTTTCTGAGTTCGGCTAAATCATCCACAAAAATGTTATAAATAGGACATGGCATAGGTAAGACACAGTATTTGGAGATTGTGCTGTGTAAGTGAGTAACGACACTTCCTAAATCTGAGTTACGTTAAATCATCCAAGAATATAAATAGGACATGGAATAGGTAAGACACAGTATTGGGAGATTGTACTGTGAAATGAGTGACGACATTTCCTTTCTGAGTTCGGCTAAATCATCCACAAAAATGTTATAAATAGGACATGGAATAGGTAAGACACAGTATTGGGAGATTGTGCTGTGTAAGTGAGTGACGACACTTCCTAAATCTGAGTTATATCAAATCATCCACACCAAATCATCCACGGAAAAAAAAATGTTATAACAACAAATATGTTAGGTAGGACATGGTATTGAGGAGATTGTATCATGTTAGTGGCTGGCATCACTACCTTATACCGAGCCAAATTAAATACTCCAAAGATATTCAATATTCCCAAAATAGAACGTAAAACACATATATCAGGCAGGACATAGTATTAGAATAGATTGTACTATGAAGGTGATTGACCACACTTCCTTATCCGAGTCACACTAAATTATTCACAACATATTAATCAGAACAAGAGGTTCATATAGAAGAGATCAACTCTTGACGGTTTTTGGAATACCGATTTATTTCAGCAATCTTGGATCTTTTCAATTCCCAAAAATCTATTTCTTAAAATAGACCTTCCCATTGTATATAAATAAATCCCATTAAACATAATGATTTCATTAATGCAATTGCTAATATCATATTTAGTCAGGATAGAAGTTTCCTAGTGGAAATAATATTAGTTAATAGTACCCATTTAGAAATAATAATTTGTTTGATAAAATATATAATTAGTAGATGTCCTTATATTTTAATTATGTAATTTAATTGTCATGTATCATGTGCAATGTAGTGATGTATCATATGTGATATGCAAAAGTATAAAATAGAAACAGTACAAGATGAATATAAATAGGAAAATTTAAATGTTTTTAAGTTATGTACAACTGTAACAAGTGTTGAAAGTAAAGAAATATTAAGTTAGTAGTTATGTTCTTAAATGTAATATGAATAGGAAATTACCAATATCATGTATACGAATAGAGTATAAAATAAAAGAAATTGAAATCTTAAGAATACAGTACAAGTATAAAGTATATGGGTTTGTTCAAAAATAAGTACAGGTGTTTAGTAAAAATAGAATATGTATTATAATTGAAAATATAAAGTTTTATAGAGAATGGAGTGATTTTAGTTGGAATTTAATAGTAATATAAAAAATATATAAATGTCGAAATAGACAATAAAGATTATAAAATATGTATTATGAAGTATAAAATATCTTGTAGAGGTATAAGAGTACCTACAAGATTAATTAAAGAATTTATGAACCAGTATATGGTATATAGCACTAAATGTAGTGTTTATTGGATGAATTAAAGTATGATTAATAAAGATAATTGTGGAATGTATATGAAAGAGTTGTTAAAACTATTGAAATGGATTAAAGATTATAATATGATTAATAAACACCAATATATAAAAGAACAAGTATTAAAGTGAATACAAGATAATAAATTCAGAGTACTGTTTATAAATGTTTAGATATGCATACAGGTGAAATCATTTAAGAATTACTATAACTATGAAATATGGAAATAAAAATCTTTTACAGACAAAAGTTAAACAGTAAACAAACTTAAAACAAAATTAGTTGGGAAAGTTGTAAAAAAAAAAAATATATATTTTAAACATGTATGGTACATTATAGTTGTCAGTTTTACAAAAAGAGTTATTAATACATAGCATATATAAAATAGAATGTAAAATAGTGTATAAAAGTTAGAAGCATAGATTTATGTGTTTATGGGTTAAATAATGAAAGTGTTGATTAGAGAAAAATAAATGAATAAAATGACGAGTATACAGAGTATTGATAGAATTTATAGTGAGGTTGTGTTGAATTAAATTAGTTATGATACTTAAAGTTATTGTTAAACAAATATAAATTTTCAACAAAGTTAAAATTTACATTTGTTAAAGGGGCAAATGTTATGGTTTTTAATATCCATAAAATATATTGATTTACAATTGTGTTATTACATATAATTTTTCAATTCTTAAAAGTATATTTTTATCAATGTAAAGAATTAATTATTTAAATGTTCATTTGATGTTCATAGGTTGATGAGATTTTTGTGTTGATCTGGTTGTCGTAGAGGAAAAATAAGGTTTTCTTTCTTCTATGTTTGTATTTCTAGAATCTGTTAAAGAGAAATTAAAAAACATTATTATTATTGTCAAATATGATGTATTATATTTTATGTACAAAATTGTTTAATTAACGATGATATGACGAGTATTGTAAACGTAAATAATTGATTTAGAGTATAAACTAATTGGAATTAAATTTCCCGCCATAATTTGAACAGGTGTTAATGAAAGAAATATTTTGACAGTTCCTGAAATGAGAATTTATAAATTGAATGACAATTGTGTGAAATGTTTTGAAATTAGGTTTTTTTAAATGTAAAAAGAATAATTAATACACGTAGTAATAAATTATAAGGATGTAAATATTCGAAAGTAAATAGTAAAGAGATATTTTGAATTATAAAGGTAGGTGTAGATTTCTGATTGGAGAATTTAAAAAATTGTAAAAGGGTTGCTTAGGAATTTAGAAGGGATTTGAAAAAAAAACAACGAGAAGATGAAAAATAATTTTCATACGACGCGGTTATTTTTATCTTTGAATAAAAAATAATTCATTGATAATTTCTAAAATACAGCGAATTTTGTGCTTAAAAGCGTTGAAAGTTATTAATTTAACAAAGGCAGAGTGAATAAAACAGTAAACAGTGAAAGAAACATACAAAATTTATGTGATATCTATAAAACATAGATATCAAAATTGATAGATAAAGGAAAGGAATATTTAAAAGGTTGAATTATAATTTATCACGAGTACTTACATAAATAGAAGATTATCCATAGACGAATTCCAATGTGTATTTTCAAGATTAACCATAGACGAAGAGTTGCAGTATTTTATCGTGTATAGGCTTACGAAGAGAATTTTTCTGAGACCGAACGAGTATTTCCATAACAGACCGAACGTGTATTTCCAAAGGAGACCGAACGTGTATTTCCAAATTAGACCGAACAAGTAGGAATCATTTCTTCTAGAGTAGCAGTATTATGTTGTGCAGAGAACTTCGAAGAGAATTTTTCTGAGTCAGAACGTGTATTTCCAAAGGAGTCTATTATAAAGGAGTACAAGAAGGACGTCGAAGATCTGAGAATATCGGAGAACATCATCAAGATATCAAGTCCAGGTCATACAACAGTAGCAACAGCACCTACAAGTAAATATACCTTAACATTTGAAGTAATCTAAAGTATATTGGTACTATTCGATTTAAAAATAACATATTTTATAGTAATATTTAGGAAAGTTATTCACTTTTACACCATAATGTATTGAATTAAGAATAAGAAAAGCAATACCTTATTTGTAGTAATATTACAAGTTGCATTCCATAGAAATCTCATCAACAATTGAATATTTACAACTATAAATAAAATACATTATTAGTCAATCGTAGAAAATATACAAGTTGTCATTTCACAAACTTACTCGCTACAGTTATGTCATTATCTCTCATGGTTTATTTTGATATTTTCTAACCAACGTCAATGCATCGTTGTTAAATAATTTTTCAATAATATTTATTTTCACTTGTGTATCTGATCAACACATCATTATACCATTATTAGCTTGAGCAGTTTGTTTTCTTTCATTTGTAGCATTAATTATGTGTTTTTACAAACAAAGCAGCTGATCTACAAGATTATGTAACACTAAAATCATAAAAATATTGAATTAATTTAACCTGAAAAAGACCCATCAAAATTTGTAATACTTACGTGTTTAGTCGTAGTTCTACAAAGTACAAACAAATAATCAGTCACAATGGACCATTAAACACCCCTGATGTTATATAAAAATAGTATTTTATAAAGAATACGTGCAATTCAATCGATAATAAACAAATCATAAGTTAGGTTATATTTCTTGACATGTAATGTAAAATATCCCTCCCATTTTTATCATGTATTGGTATAGGGTTCAAAGAATATAGTCCTACCAGTTCAATTAATAAGACAAGGAGAAATAAAATTTTATATTCATTAAATTTGAGTATTAGCCGAGGCATTTTAAAAAAATAATATTAGTAGTAAAAAAATTAGGTGTTAAAAATAATACTCTTCCAACACACATATAAATACATTTAGTGCACGAACTTGGAACATTATTAGAGGATAGTTTGTTGAAAATAACGATCATCCAACCCTTATACAGGTACATTTGGCTGGCCCAATTTGGGGCAACAATATTAAGACAATTGGTGCTCAACGTAGAGGTATAACGGTTAGTATAGTGTATTTGTTACTGGCCCAACTTGGAGCTACGTATACTAATACAATATTTACCTTTTTAGTGAAGTGTGTGCAAAGATACGCCGCCAAAGAGGAGCGTGCAAAAATCGGCACTCGGGCGTTATGAAAAACCTAGTAGAATTTGTCAATCTTTTCGAGCTTGAATCCCTCTCTTTCGCAACTGCTTATAGCGTTATTATAGTATCCCGTAAAACGCGAGCATTGCCATGATGCTTTTTTTAATATCCGATTTTCTAAACTTTTGACGCGCCCTGTATATACGTTTAATTTAAGTTTTTGCACAAACTGTCATTGCGTCAAAAGTTAGTTGACGTTTATTTTTTATTCGTTCCTATAAACTTCAAAAATCCATTGAGAGACCTAATTGTCAAATTGAATGTCATATTGATGACATAAGTAAATGTGGCTATTGTGTGTAATTTTTTCTTGTATTAAGAACCATTTTTATAATATTAAAAACTCATTATTGTTATTATTGTACTTACATTACATGTGATAGCTGAAATCCAATTTTCATAAGACTGTCGTCGAAAATGAAACTTCAGTTGGATGTTTGAAGTTTCTTGTTACTTTAAAGAATATTCTGCATTACATACATAACATTAGCATTTTACTAACTGTTTTTCTTGGGTGTATGTTATTCGGCTACGTAAAATTAAAGTTTGCATACAGAAGAATTAAAAATGTGCATATCTTCTCTACAATTTTTGTATGTTTAGTTTACGTTTTGTCCTATAAGTACTAAATTCGTATTCAATGAAATTAATGCCCTTCAGTGCTTTCGTGTTTGACTTTCTCGATCTATATACTTGCCTGTCTTTGATATTTCTATTTTCTAATGAACGAAACCTACAAACGTGTAAGACTGTAATTTTTAAATGATATTCCAAATATATATTCACCTTGTGGCGTTTATTCTTTCCACATTACTTTACGACAGGGCTCATGTTGCCCGTCTGTCTGTCTTCTAAATGTCAGTTACTTGGGTTCATTCCCATCGTCCTGATAATTATGAAGCGGGATTCGTGTGACAATATCACGCATTTTTTTATAAATAAACACCATTCATCGTTATTAGAAAAATATCGATCGATCACAAAAATGAAGCTTCTCCGTGCAGCTGTCAAAATCATACGTGTGTTTGAATTAATGACACGTTCTCGCCAACTCGTCATCGCGAGAGTTTTTAACCGCATTCTCCTGCAGAAAGGCTTTAAATGAGTTGTACCTTCGACAGCGAAAGGGTTGGCACGTGGACGGTTCACTCAATCGTCGCGGAGAAGTCCGTTGTTTCGAATACTGAGACTTTTTAGGCACGTTACACCTCGATGGCGTGATATTTCTTCGTCAAAGTGAAACTTGTGCAATTTTTCCGCGCGCCTGTCATACCTGACATTTTTACGATTTTTAACGTGTTTCGCTTAAATTTTTCATCACGAACGTCGTTTGTCCGAATTTTTTCATAAAGCCCGAGTGCCAATTTTTGCACGCTCCTCTTTAGCGCCTCGTATCTTTGCACACGCTCCACTAAGAATGAAATATCTCCGTCGTTGAGCGGTTTAAAGTCGTCCGTACGCCCACGCCAAACGACGGCTCTTAATTCCGCTTATCCAGAGAGGAGTTCTTTCTACCGTGTAACCAATTCGAGTCGATTTTGACGGATTGGTTAAGCTTGTTAGTTGCACGTAAATAAAAAAAAGAGGCCTGTGCGCTTTTATTATATATAATTCGCGATGAAAAATTCAAGCAAAAAAACACGTTAAAAATCATAAAAATGTCAGGTATGACAGGCGCACGGAAAAATTGTAAAAGTTTCACTTTGACGAAGAAATATCACGTCATCGAGGTTTAGCGTGCGAAAGAGGGTCATTATTGGAAACAGCGGACTTTTTCGCGACGTTTGAGTGAACTGTCCATGCGGCAAGTCTTTCGCTGTCGAAGGTACGACTCATTTAAAGCCTTCCTGCAGAAGGATGCGATAAAAAAAATCGCAATGACGAGTTGGCGGGCACGTGTCATGAATTCAAACGGACGTATGATTTTGACAGATGCACGGCGAAGTTTTATTTTTGTGATCGATCCAGATTTTCTAATAACGACGAACGAACGGTGTTAATTTATTAAAAATGCGTGATATTGTCACACGAATCCCGATTCATAATTATCAGGACGATGGGGATGAACGCAAAGTACTGACATTTAGAAGACAGACGGGCAACACGAGCCATTTCGTAAAGTAAGGTGGAAGGAATTAACGCCACAAGGTGAATATATATATATATTTGGTATAACATTTAAAAATTAGTCTTAAACGTTTGCAGGTTGCGTTCATTAAAAACTGGAAATAACAAAGACTTGCAAATATGTAGATCGATAAAATCAAATACGAAAGCACTGAAGGGCATTAATTTCATCGAATACGAATTTAGTACCTATACGACAAAACGTAAACTACACATACAAAAATTATCGAGAAAAATGTGCACATTTTTAATTCTTCTGTATGCAAACTTTAACTGTACGTAGCCGAATAACATACACCAAAGAAAAAGAGTTACTATATTATTTCTTAGGCTTCAAGTAAATTTAATTTTAAACCTTTTTCTTGTTCTTGCTTCGTATAAAACGCAGACATACACGTATACGTACATGTTTTTGACTCTCCGCATACATTTATTGTTTTCACTAATAGTTACTATACTCTGTTCACCCAACATATAGAGTAATCACGAGCTGTCCACGACCGTAACACGTGCACAGCCCAATTTACAATAGAGTGCTTACATTAACATTGAAGTTTATAAAATCTTTTAATTACATGTTTAAATTTTGGAAAACAACAATCTATTAGTTTATATAAAATACTAAACCGATTTAAATTTACAAAAAATGCATGTTTTGTCTTTTTAGATAACTAAAATAAGCAAATCTCAAACATAACCCATATCAACAAAATATTCGTAAATAGGGCAAATTCAATATGGCCGTTGTTGGTAAACAAACAGATTTGTATCATTAAAATTTGACTATAAGTGCTCTTATTAAACAATTATCTTATTAAATTAACTTGCTAAGGTCATTATTTAGTTATCGAAGGCTAAAACTTATAATTATGTGACCAGAACATTCTGTATTGCAGTATGTTTGAAAGAAGTGTTTCAAGAAAACAACAGCTGTAATTATTGCCTGCTTTGAAGTTTTCATTGGAAAACCAGATAATAATTTAGTTCAGCAGCAGTACTGTTCTATTTATAAGCACGATAGAAATTTTAATAGCAATAACTCCTCAGGGAAGTATGTGCCACATTAGTGAAGCTCGAGGAGAAATACATCTGAAAAATGAATGGAAAAAGTGATTTTTGCAACAATCTTAACCCGGGATATGCTGTTCTAGGAGAAGGAGCATTTTTAATTAAGGAAGCACTAGGAATTCTGCAAGTGAATTTTAGTTATTCCAGCTTTTACTAAAGGAAGAACTCGTTAGCACCATAAAATATCTCATTCCAGTATCGTGTTAAAAAAGTGTTATAATATGCAAAAATGAAACAGTGTAGATAAAATTGTGATTGTATTTAATGTTCTAATTAACATATGTAAGTCATAAATGATTTTGTATTTATAATTATTTATGGCATTATATAATCTTAATTTATTTCTGTACGTGGCCATTATTTTAGAATTTAAATAGGCATTTCGTTACAGACAAAACACAAGACTTTAATAATGAGTTAAATTTATTTATTAATATATTTGAAATCTATTTACATTTTCTTAAGTCCTACACTGTTATACATTGTACGCTAAATATTTATAATAAACTTTTATAATCTTACACATAATATTTCTGTATGATTAAACTTATTTTCTTATTACTATTTATTAACTATTGCTTCTATAATAATTAAGTGAAACTATTTTAATAAATAAATCTTGTAAAACAAACCTCTGATTGTTTTGTCAGGTATTGTAAGTTTAAAGGCAAGTTTAAATAATTAATCCTTAATCAGTGCATGACTGGCTTTGTTTTTCTTCGTATACTGAGATAATAATGCACCAACATAACTACAATGTTCAGCTGTTATCAGCCATGCATGTAGAGTGAGCCAAAAGTATTGATTCACATTTCACAATAATGCACTACACATCCATTGGTTTTTAATTAACTTCTTATAAATGTTTCACCTAATCAAAAACGTACTTTTCCACATAAAATAAATAGGTTGTTAAGAAATGTAACCGGTGAGACTCTTGAACACTGTCATTCGGTCCTTAGTGTAATAAATATGTATTAAAACCAAATATACAATAATAACCGTACTTGGCACAGGTGGAATACCATCTATTAAATTGTGTAATTTCAAGAATGAATGGATTCATCTTTGGTGGTTTCACATCTTTTGCATTGTGTTCTTGCAAAATATTAAAAAGACTTGCAGAGCAGATACTTGCAGCTTCGGCTGTGAAGTCAACTGTCTTAGAGTCAGCTGGGCATATGCATTTGTCATAATCAATATCAGGCATTTTAACAAATGATACAAAAGCAATATAGGTATTTAAAAATGAAGCAAATGTATTAAAGACTTTATTCACATGTGTATATAATATAAATTACAAGTTTAAATAGGGCATAGGTAGTTACTTTATTATGAATTTATAAGATATTTTATACGTGTATAAATAGAGTACATACATAGTAAACATATTGTATTAGTATGGTGTTTGATAATTAAAACCACGGCATAGCTTATATACTTATAATAATTATTCTTTTCCTTTATCTCTTGGCGTGTAACTTGGTCCGATAAGATTTCTAGAAATTTTATAAATTATTCAATATGTTCCCACTATATTAATTTTTAAGTAACGTTCTTTAAATTAATAGATTTCTATATCCCAATATATTAGTAGAATTCTGTAATTTTACTATCTATTCCCTGAAAAAAAACATATAATCCCATGTGCACAGCTGATTACATACGAAATTTAAAAAAAAACGATTAGATTAAAATTCTTATATTGCTCGGTCTTACTGATTGTGTACAAGAAATGGTATATTTACATGAACCACAAAACATTTATTTCCTAGTGAAATTGTTTAATACGTTGTAGGCGTTCGATTTGTTAAGAAAAGTTATTCATCTTTCTAATATGTGTACGGTAAGTAACCAAACAACTTTAATTATACTTTAAAATAAATTTGTTCACAATTAAATTCATAATGTCTTCTAATACTCATAATTATTATGTTCACTTTGATAATCCTTATGATATTTCGATATTTGCTTTAATTAAAAATATATTTCATATTTCTATACTCATAACCTATCTTTTTATAAGTGTCAATATTTTTTAACTTGTGATCTACATGAATTGTTTTGTATTAAAATTTTTGTACTGGATTTACTTTAAATATGTTCAATATTTCCTAATATCAATGTATAAATTTTACATACAACCTTAATTCATTAATGTACTGTAGTCCTATCTATTCCTCAATTTAATAATATTTTCCTTCTTGTAGATTTACACTGCCTAGTTGTATACGATTTCCTCGAAGAAGTTGAATAATCCAGGATGCTATGCCTTCTCAACACTTGAAATTATTGGTTATAGATAAATGCTGCCTGCAAAAGTTCAGTTCAAACTCTCGGATAAATATTTCCTGTGGCCTAAAATATAAAACACTTCTTGAAGACACTTTTTCTATTAACAGGTTCAGTATCAGAATCTCTTCTACTTCAAATGGAACTTCTGTATGGATAAACTTGCAATGAAAAATGATCCTCTTGAGGAAAATCCTACGTCAACATACACGTTCAGTATCAGAATCTCTTCTAGTTCAAATGGAACTTCTATATGGATAAACTTGCAATGAAAAATAATCCTCTTGAGGAAAATCCTACGTCAACATACACGTTCAGTATCAGAATCTCTTCTACTTCAAATGGAACTTCTGTATGGATAAACTTGCAATGAAAAATGATCCTCTTGAGGAAAATCCTACGTCAACATACACGTTCAGTATCAGAATCTCTTCTAGTTCAAATGGAACTTCTATATGGATAAACTTGCAATGAAAAATAATCCTCTTGAGGAAAATCCTACCAGGACTGTCTTAACTGAAAATCACCTCTATGGACTGTCTTGAATAAATATTCTATATGGGTAAGTTTTCTTAAATATTTTATCACAAATCTTCTCAAAATTTCCACACGTTCAAATTAAACGACTTAACACTCTATTAGTGACGACTTGTGAACTTTTATTTCCACTTTAAGTTGGAAATTATAAATAATTATATATTCGCGTTGAATAATGCAATACTAACACTTTGAATACTCAAAAATCTTACAATATGTATAAATTTCAGTGATATTTAAGAAACACTGAAATTCTACACCCGCACAGAATCAAAAGTAAAATTATTCTCCCTTTCATTTGTTTATAAACATTCCCTTGACGATTATATTTAAAAAATTTCCTCCACCAATCAAAATATACCACCTATACTTTATATTCAAAATAATTCTTTTAAACTCTTGTAAGACTATTTATCTCCAGTTTAGCTTATAGAAAACACATTATTTAATTCAATTCGTATTATTATCTCTTGATTTTTATATCTCTAAAATACATTATACACTGTTTCTCAATCATATTTCTTAGAACTGTCAAAATCAAAGCTGTCACGTTCCTTATTTTAAATAAAGCCGCGAATCTTAATACAAGATTAAATATTTTTAATACCCAATAAATTATCATACTTGACTTCACCTATCAACGTTAATTAAACAATTTTGTACAAATTTATAAAATACAATATTTTTTATACAGTAACTAATATCTCTGAATTCTTCCTTCCAGAATTTACAATAATTGGATTGAAGAAAGAAAAATGAACATTCTACCATTAATCAAAGTGAAAACAATAATTGTGAATATATTTTTAATTTTATAAGTATTAATTTTATGGACTTGAATATATTTATAAAAACTTGATAAGAAATAAGAATACCTTTTCTTTATATAAGAACACGTATCAAATTATATATTATATATAGCATGGTCATCCAAACCATGACATTTGCCCCTTTAACAAATGTAAATTTTTACTTTGTTAAAAATTAATATTTGTTATTTCAAAACATTAACTATAATGAAACAATTGATTCTCAAAGTTTTATCCACTTTCAACATTTCAATTCCTGTACACATTTCTAATTCTATTACTTTCTTGTCATACAAAATTAACTCTTTTAAATAAAATCACATCTCTAATCATTTTTTTTTAAATCGTATAAAACAAAACTTGTAATTATTATAACTAATCTTTCCAATACTATACATTTACAATAAACATCTACTATTTCAAACTTGTAATGTACCATGAATGTTTGTAATAATATTCTTTTTTTAATCTTTTAAATTAATGCCGTTTTAAATTTATTTACTGTGTAAATTCATATTCATCTTATAACGTTAAGTATTTTTTTTTTTAAATCAACTTTCCATGTATGCAATTAAAATATTCCTATACAGTATACTAATCTTTTTAGTTTTGAAATCACTTACATTCTTGTTTTAAATTCATTTGGTGTTTATTATTTGTACATTAACTCCATCTCATATATTTATTCCAATATATTTTTGGTTTTAATAAAAACCCATACCACTCATTCCTATATATTCAAATAATAATATTGTCTCATTTGCTTAAACATCACTTTTATAAGTGTAATCATATACATTTACCATTATATGATAAAAATTCATCTCATATGTAAACCTTTACATTACAAGATATTTAATTTCTCTGATACAAAATATAATTCACTTTTTATAATCTGCCATTATGGGCTATCATTTGCTCTCTTTTAGCATTAAATATACATATTCCAGCTTTCATATATCATTCCCTTATAAACTTTTAATTCTCTTTATATACAATATATTTTAATAAGCACCTCTTTATATTTTTAAACAATCTCATATATTTTATAATATTACTGTCATTGAATATAATTATTCCCTTATTTTGTACTATAATTGCATACCTAATCTTTGTACCTTTATTTTCCTATACCGATTCAAAATATTATTTATTACATTTTACTTTAAATTCTTTTTCCCTTTCCATACCTAACTTTAAACATTTGTATTCACCAAATCACATTTATTTTTTTTCTTATTTCTACCAAATAACCCACAAATGATACATTACCACACTGTATACAATGCATAAAACACCTATCAACATATCTACAACATAAGGACATCGAACAATGCTAATTATTATTAACTCAACTAATCTCTAAAAATATAATGTAATCTAATTTTATTTTTTTTTTGTGTGGATGATTTAATGTAACTAAGATTAGAGATAGAAGTGTCGTCACTCACTTACACAGTACAATCTCCAAATACTGTGTCCTACCTATTATATTATGAAAGATTTAATGTACTGATTCTACATAATCATGTAACATGGAAATATGGTATCTACCTTTAATTAAATTTGTCTCCTCTTCAATTAATTCATACGTATTCATGCCTAATCTTCTATATATGACGTATGGTCCTACGTATGGCCTAATCAATTTACTTATAATCTTATTTTTACGATCTGTTACTCTCAATGCCTTTACGATAACTTTATCACCTATTTCATAGGTTTTGAATTTCTTTTGATTTCTCATTTTCTTCTCTTCCCATTTAATTTTTCTTTCATTTAATCTTTCTCTGACTAATAAATATTTTTCGTATAAATCTACTTGTTCATCTGATAACCAAGGTCTTTGTGGTAATTGACTAGTAAAAACAGTTATAGGACAAAGATTATGAACACTACTAGGGGAATTATTCATAACAAATTCTATTTGAGATAATTGTTTTGCCCATCTGTTATGTTTATTAACTAATAAAATTCTCAAATATTTTAACACTTCCTTTATGTATCTCTCTGTTGGATTAGATTGTGGATGTCTAGTAGAAATATAATAGCTCTTAATATTCCTATCCTGTAAGAATTCCCTATACCTGTCATTATCAAAATATGTAGCATGATCTGCTAATTCCGCTAATGATTTCCATATGCTATAAAATATTCCTACAATGCCTGTAAAACTGTCTCGGTATTGCACTTTTGTGTAGGAATAAGCTTGACATATTTTGAAAAAATTTCACAAATCACCAATATGTTCCTATATCCATTTGTACTAGGAATTAGATTAGAAATAAAATCAATCGTTATCAATTCTAATTTATCATTTGCTACGATACTTTGACTAATGTTTTCGTTGGTAAAGTTTTTATCTTTAGCCAATATGCATACCTGGCAATGTCTTAATGTATTTTTGATAATTTTTTCATCATTCTTGCAGTAATATGCCTCTCTAAACATCAACCAACATTTTCTTGATCCAATATGTGTATACCTGTTATGTAAATATTCAATAATTTCCTTCGTATGAATTTCATTTGTCACATAAACTTCTAAATCACCAATTTTCTTAACAATTATTCCGTCTTTTAAATTCATACCCTTGTAATTTAGTTCGTTACTTAACTTTTCCCCCAATTCCACAAACTCCTCTGTTCCCTGAATTTCCTTTAATCTTCGTAAAGAAAATATTCCTTGTCTCCTTAATTGGACTAGATTTATACTAACCTCGTTCTTTTTAATTCCTCCATCTTTACGACTCAAAATATCAGCCACCACCATTTCTTTTCCTGGTCTATAATGAATATCCATATCGTATTGTTGAATTAACAATGCCCACCTGTATATCCTGTTATTATTTAGTTTAGAATTCATAATATTGATCAAAGCCTTGTGATCTGTCTCTAATCGGAACCTCTTCCCTATCAAAAAGTATCTTAATTTAGATAATGCGAAAATGATCCCAATCATTTCTTTTTCTGATACCCCATATCGAATCTCGCATGGTTTCAGCGTCCTTGAAGCAAAATAAATAGGTATCTCCTCACCATCTCTTATTTGTACCAATTCTGCTGCTACTGCACTATGTGATGCATCAGTTCTAACAATGAACTCTAAATTGAAATCCGGGTGAAACAATTTTAAATTTTCTACAAAATTTTCCTTAAGTTTAATAAAGCATTCTTCATGTTCTTCTGTCCAACTCCATTTCTTATCTTTCTTTAATAAAGTTAGCAATACATTTGTTTTCTGACTAAATTTTGGTATAAACTTTCTATAATAATTCAACAACCCCAAGAATCCTCTTAATTGTTTTAATTTGGTAGGTCTTGGAAAATTTTTAATATCATCCAAACGTTTAGGATCCAATAAAATGTTTTTTTCGTTAATTATGTATCCCAAATAACTGACCTCAAGTTTACAAAATTCGCATTTTTCTAAATTCAACTTCATCCCGTTTATTCTTAAAGTAGAAATAATTATTTCAATATGTTCCAGATGTGAAACGATATCATCCGAAAAAATTATAATGTCATCCAAATAATGTATAGCAAAATCTTCATATCTATCTAAAATTTTATGTAGAAATCGGATTAATCCGGCAGGGCTAGTCTTTACCCCGAACGGGCAAACTGTAAAATTAAATACAGTCCCGTTAATATTAAAACCACAATACTTACGAGAATCTTCATCTAGTCGAATTAACCAAAATGCATTCTTTAAATCTAACTTACTGTAAATTTTTTTATTTCCGCACTTGGTTATTAACACGTCAATGTTTTGTGGAGCTTCGAACTCAGGTAAAATGCGTTTGTTTAGGGCCCTCGCGTCAATGCAGATCCGTATTGAGTCATCTTTCTTCTTAACTAACACTACTGGATTAATAAAATACGTATTTGAACGCTCAATGATTCCTGCTTCTTCCAAAAGTTGAATTTCTTTATTTACACGTTCCTGGAAATAATATGGTATGGGATAATTTTTACATGTTAAAGGTGAATCATCTTCTACAATTATTTTATGTTCATAATCCTTCGCAAATACTATCTTCTCATTGATCAATTCTATGTTCTCCTCTAAAATACTCTCTAGACTTTCCCTAATCTGTTTATTCTCAATCTTCTGTTTGTCCAAAATTTTAACTATATCTTTTCTTTCTCTAACAATAATTTTCCCTGTATCATCTTCTTTAATATTTACATTTTCATCTACATACGATTCATTATATAATTTAGGTAGCTCAAACATATCTCTTTCTAATAATTCTTCAGGACTGTTAAAATATTCATTTCTATCTTCTATAATCACATTATCGATTTCTTTACCAATTAACTCTCTATAAGCCATGTATGAATTAACTTCCAATCTGTCTTCCATTTTTTCCAAGTCAAACTTATTTCCATTTATATTTATTTCATCCTTATCGAAATTAATGCTCATTCCTATCATCCTCATGTTATCAATACCTAGTATACAATCGTAAAATAAACCTTCTAATATGTAAAATTGCATCATATATTTCTTAGAATTAATCTCCACTTCTATAGTAATACGTTCGGTAATAATGCCCATTTTTCTTCTATTTGCAGTTACAACATTTGTACCTTTTATCTTTACGATATTCTCAATAACATTTACAACTTCTAATACTTTATCTTTATTAATTAATGAAATTTCCGCTCCTGAATCAATTAATGTTTTAAATTCAATTTTTCCTATTTGAATTTTAATAAAAGGAAGTACTTCGCAATCTTCTACTATCTTCCCTAACTTTTCTAAAGAATCTATTTCAACAAAATCTCTATCTAAACTAATACTATTAATATTGATGTCCTTATAAGCTATTTTAAAATTACTATCAACAGATTGTTCAGAATTTAGTTCCAAGAAACACTTGGAATGGGATTCCCATATATCCCTGCTTCTGATTCTAAAATCGGCGTTTTTTTTCTCATCATTAACCTTTTGTAATACATCTTCTTTTCCAATACTATTCTTGCCTTCATCTAACTTTCCACCTTTTATTAATCTAACGTTATTTATATTACGAGATGTATCTGTATTTCTATTTCTATCATTTCCATTACCTCTTGTATTCCCATCATTATTCCTATACCAGTTATTATTCGGGTTCGTGTTCTGATTATAATAACGATTGTTTTGATCTTGATAATTACCATAATTCCTTCCTTGATACCCTCTTCTATCATTTTCAAATGATCTATTATTAGAGATATGTTTTTGTCCATTATTAAAATTATTCAATGGCCTATATGGTACTCGGTTAGTTTGTGATTCATTTCTTCGAAAATTATTACCATTTTGATAATTTGCTTCTCTTGCTCTATTGTTATAATCGTTCCGGTAGTTAAACAGATTTGTATCATCACCATTATTTCTTGATACAGGAGATATATTATTATTTCTATTAGAAGTTGGTTCTTGATTTCTTCTTACGCTATATTGCATGTTTTCACTATGGTCATCTAAACGTCTTAAAATGTCAATCAATGAATCCATAGTCGTAACATTCTGACAGATAATAGCATGAGTGTCATTTACAATAAAATGCTTCAGTAATTGTTGAGCAATGGTAGATTCATCTATATTATGAATATATTTGCTATTATTATATAATCTAG
Organism: Amphimallon solstitiale; assembly: GCA_963170755.1. Classification (NCBI taxonomy): domain Eukaryota; kingdom Metazoa; phylum Arthropoda; class Insecta; order Coleoptera; family Scarabaeidae; genus Amphimallon; species Amphimallon solstitiale. Next base: position 22,455,491 of record OY720685.1, read on the forward strand.
AAGCGTACGTTTCTCTAGACATTTTCCCTGGATGAAATTTACCAATCAATAACTTAATCCTAGCCCTGTTTTGCTGATTACTATTCCAGTAATATGAAGTAAACATATTTACAAAAACATCAATATTTGTGCACTCATCTTCAATTCGTTGGAACCAATCTAAAGCACTGTTCGTAAGAGTAGACCTAATAATATTCATTTTAGTTTTAAACTCTGTAATATCTTCCATATATCTCAACATATTATTTAAATACAGCATAGGATGTATTGAGGTTGATGAATCTCCATTAAAATGAGGTAAATTTTCTATTTTAATTCCTGTATTAATAACACAATTCGGAGAAGTATTAACTAGTTGCGTAATCCTTTTACCTTCAATTATCTTCACTAATGCCTCTATCTCTTCTTTCCTGTTCTCACATTCTGTTAATAACCCCTCTATTGCCTCCTTCTGTACTAAATTATCTTCTTTGTATTTCACTTCATTATCAGCTAATTTTTTATTTACTATAACCAATTCTGTATCATTCTTTGACGATACCTTTACCAAATCCTCTTGTATTTTCTCAGATAGTTCTTTTTGTTTACTCTCACATATACCTACTTTTTCCAGAACTATTTTTTCTACTTCTCCAATTTTATTAACTATATTTTTGTCTATCGTTCCTAAAATCTCTACCTTACTACTTTCATTCTTCTTCTCTATTTCTTTTCTAAATTTATCTTCTAAATTGTTTACTTCTTCCTCTAATTTTGTTTTCATATTTTCATTAGTTTGATTAATTTTTTCATTTAGGCTCACAAGATTTTCATTTATTTTCTTATTATCATCCCCAAACTTCTCTAACTTCTTCTCCAAAACCTCGAAAATATCCTCTTTTATTTTCTTGTTTCCCTCACTAATTTTCTGGTTTATCTCTTCCCTATTTTTCTCAAACAAATTTTCAAATATCTTCTTATTCTCTTCTTTATCTTCATCTCTATTTTTCTTATTCTCTTCTTTAATAGACTTTTCCATTTTCTCCAATAACTTCTTATTTTCTTCTTTATTAGACTTTTCCATATTCTCCAATAACTTCTTATTTTCTTCTTTATCTTCTTCTCTATTTTTCTCATTTTTCTCTTGATTTTTCTTACTATCTTCTCTAAACTTTTCCATATTCTCCAATAACTTCTTATTTTCTTCTTTATCTACTTCTCTATTTTCTAAAATTGCTCTTAACATATCTTCCACGCTCCTTCTTGTAATAGTTTGTTGTCTATCTCCTCTTTCCTGTTCACTATCCTCTCTGCTCTCACTTGTACCTGGAGTCTGTTTCATACTAGATTTAGATCTTGTATCCATTTCTTTTAAATATTTTTAAAACTGTACTAATATGTATGCACTCTATATAAAATATTTTATATGTACCTTTAATACGCACAACTATGTACCAATGTATCACATGTAATATCAAATTGCGATAAAATAAATAAATGCACCTAATAAATCTGCGTTTTTACTTTTCTACAAAATACAAAATACACAAATAACCAGAAACCTTTCTTTTATCGTGCCCCTACGTTCGGGCAGCCAAAAATGTATTGGTATGGTGTTTGATAATTAAAACCACGGCATAGCTTATATACTTATAATAATTATTCTTTTCCTTTATCTCTTGGCGTGTAACTTGGTCCGATAAGATTTCTAGAAATTTTATAAATTATTCAATATGTTCCCACTATATTAATTTTTAAGTAACGTTCTTTAAATTATTAGATTTCTATATCCCAATATATTAGTAGAATTCTGTAATTTTACTATCTATTCCCTGAAGAAAAACATATAATCCCATGTGCACAGCTGATTACATACGAAATTTAAAAAAAAACGATTAGATTAAAATTCTTATATTGCTCGGTCTTACTGATTGTGTACAAGAAATGGTATATTTACATGAACCACAAAACAATTATTTCCTAGTGAAATTGTTTAATACGTTGTAGGCGTTCGATTTGTTAAGAAAAGTTATTCATCTTTCTAATATGTGTACGGTAAGTAACCAAACAACTTTAATTATACTTTAAAATAAATTTGTTCACAATTAAATTCATAATGTGTCTTCTAATACTCATAATTATTATGTTCACTTTGATAATCCTTATGATATTTCGATATTTGCTTTAATTAAAAATATATTTCATATTTCTATACTCATAACCTATCTTTTTATAAGTGTCAATATTTTTTAACTTGTGATCTACATGAATTGTTTTGTATTAAAATTTTTGTACTAGATTTACTTTAAATATGTTCAATATTTCCTAATATCAATGTATAAATTTTACATACAACCTTAATTCATTAATGTACTGTAGTCCTATCTATTCCTCAATTTAATAATATTTTCCTTCTTGTAGATTTACACTGCCTAGTTGTATACGATTTCCTCGAAGAAGTTGAATAATCCAGGATGCTATGCCTTCTCAACACTTGAAATTATTGGTTATAGATAAATGCTGCCTGCAAAAGTTCAGTTCAAACTCTCGGATAAATATTTCCTGTGCCCTAAAATATAAAACACTTCTTGAAGACACTTTTTCTATTAACAGGTTCAGTATCAGAATCTCTTCTACTTCAAATGGAACTTCTGTATGGATAAACTTGCAATGAAAAATGATCCTCTTGAGGAAAATCCTACGTCAACATACACGTTCAGTATCAGAATCTCTTCTAGTTCAAATGGAACTTCTATATGGATAAACTTGCAATGAAAAATAATCCTCTTGAGGTAAATCCTACGTCAACATACACGTTCAGTATCAGAATCTCTTCTACTTCAAATGGAACTTCTGTATGGATAAACTTGCAATGAAAAATGATCCTCTTGAGGAAAATCCTACGTCAACATACACGTTCAGTATCAGAATCTCTTCTAGTTCAAATGGAACTTCTAATGGATAAACTTGCAATGAAAAATAATCCTCTTGAGGAAAATCCTACCAGGACTGTCTTAACTGAAAATCACCTCTATGGACTGTCTTGAATAAATATTCTATATGGGTAAGTTTTCTTAAATATTTTATCACAAATCTTCTCAAAATTTCCACACGTTCAAATTAAACGACTTAACACTCTATTAGTGATGACTTGTGAACTTTTATTTCCACTTTAAGTTGGAAATTATAAATAATTATATATTCGCGTTGAATAATGCAATACTAACACTTTGAATACTCAAAAATCTTACAATATGTATAAATTTCAGTGATATTTAAGAAACACTGAAATTCTACACCCGCACAGAATCAAAAGTAAAATTATTCTCCCTTTCATTTGTTTATAAACATTCCCTTGACGATTATATTTAAAAAATTTCTTCCACCAATCAAAATATACCACCTATACTTTATATTCAAAATAATTCTTTTAAACTCTTGTAAGACTATTTATCTCCAGTTTAGCTTATAGAAAACACATTATTTAATTCAATTCGTATTATTATCTCTTGATTTTTATATCTCTAAAATACATTATACACTGTTTCTCAATCATATTTCTTAGAACTGTTAAAATCAAAGCTGTCACGTTCCTTATTTTAAATAAAGCCGCGAATCTTAATACAAGATTAAATATTTTTAATACCCAATAAATTATCATACTTGACTTCACCTATCAACGTTAATTAAACAATTTTGTACAAATTTATAAAATACAATATTTTTTATACAGTAACTAATATCTCTGAATTCTTCCTTCCAGAATTTACAATAATTGGATTGAAGAAAGAAAAATGAACATTCTACCATTAATCAAAGTGAAAACAATAATTGTGAATATATTTTTAATTTTATAAGTATTAATTTTATGGACTTGAATATATTTATAAAAACTTGATAAGAAATAAGAATACCTTTTCTTTATATAAGAACACGTATCAAATTATATATTATATATAGCATGGTCATCCAAACCATGACAATATATAAATAAAATGCATACACAATATACTTTATTTTTAAAAAAAATATAGAAGAGCGAAAGAAACTATGAATGTAAACATATACTTTAAAATTTTCTGTTGACAATTAAAATTATTACTGAATGTCACTGTCACATTCACTACTTTCAGAACTTTCCAAATTAATAATGAAACTCTCTTGTAAATTTTCAACAATTACGTCTAACTTCCACATATTCTTCTCTACTTCTTTAACATGTTTGATGGCATTCAACTAGTTCTCTTTTGTAACATTGTTCAATGATGTGTGTAACAGCTCTTTGACTTCCTTTAATTTAAATGTAGTGTTTTTCCTTGCAATTTCTCCTTTAACTTGGGCCCATACATTCAACAACTTCCACACTGTTGTACGTTTGAGGTTTGGCAAGTTCTCATCTTCATTTACTTTAAATAAAATCTTATTCACTGTTGGCACCTCATTTTTATAGAAAAATGAATGTACTATACGTCAATAGTATTGCGCATATCATCATCAATATTATCCAGGACAGATCGTGCTCTTGTATACGTCTTTGGAGGTTTCACATCTTGTGCATTGTGTTCTCGCAAAATATTAACAACAATTGCAGAGCAGATACCTGCAGCTTCGGCTGTAAAGTCTACAATTCGTGTCTTAGAGTCAGCTGGGCATTCTTGTTGACGTTTGGTAAATATATTCAGTACAGTCTCTTTTTCTAGCACTGTAAAATGTCTCTTTACTCGTTTCTTCAGTTCTGGCTGCATTTTGCACTGTACTGTATAAACAGGTAAAAACAAACTTAAATTCAATACTCCTGGAAAGCTAAAACATAATTAACCTATAAACCATTTGCTTTGTTTACAATTTATAGATCTTACCTTCAATAAACCTTTAATCATTAATAGAGTCTTGAAAAAGACTGAGAATAATAATAATAACAACTTAAACAAATACAAACAGCGCAAATACAAGGAACAATACAATTAATACACAATAGCAAAGGCAGAAAGCAAAAAGTATACATATATAACATATATTTCAAAATAACAGACAATGTTATCCCTACTAGCAAAATCACTATATGCTCACTTGTTCTACATTAGCAAATACGTATTTTCATCCTTCTCTAAAATTGTGATTTTGCTGCGTGGTATAGTCACATTCATGTGACAAAATCACAGAAAGCAGATGATTTATATCGTGTGTTTTAGGATTTCTATGTAGCTCTCAGAGCCAATAGAAAGGCAGTATTAAAAATCACGCATTTATCACGCGTTTTTTGCTACTCTATTGGTTCGGTGAATATACTATAAAGTGCTAATGGTATGTATGCAATTAATTTTAAGTGTAGAATCTCCTTTAAAGTAACACGAAACTTCTTCAAACATCCAAATGAAGTTTGATTTTCGACAACAGTCTTTCAAAAATTGGATTTTCAGCTTATGAACCATGTCAAACATTTATATTGGCGCGAATGAGCACTCATTTTACGAATCATAATGGCAAAGAAATGAAAAAATGTAATAATTACTGTGACTTACATATATACCTTTATACGTAAAACGTATATGTATATATGCATGTGTTTGAGATACACACATACATTAAGTGCCATTGTCGATAATCGAACGCACAGACACCGGTGTTTCGACCTATGAGGTCTCATCAGTGTGCGTGGAGATTCTCGACAATAGCTTCAAGACTTAAATCGCTGCCTATGTCATTTTCGCATGTTAAATGTAGTGAGAGTATCACAGCGACATCTAACACCCAAAAGATGACACGGAAAAAAGGTCTTGAAACTATTGTCGAGAATCTCCACGCACACTGATGAGACCTCATAGGTCGAAACACCGGTGTCTGTGCGTTCGATTATCGACAATGGCACTTAATGTATGTGTGTATCTCAAACACATGCATATATACATATACGTTTTACGTATAAAGGTATATATGTAAGTCACAGTAATTATTTACTGCTTGATGTTAGTCTTAACAGCCATGTGTTCACACTTTTCATTTTCGTTTTGATTGGTGACGCCACCTAAGGCTCTATTACACGAGATACACTATTAACATACAGGCCTCTGTATAGCAGAACATGCTGTCAGAAGCCATCGCTTTTTCCGTGTCATCTTTTGGGTGTTAGATGTCGCTGTGATACTCTCACTACATTTAACATGCGAAAATGACATAGGCAGCGATTTAAGTCTTGAAGCTATTGTCGAGAATCTCCACGTGCACTGATGAGACCTCACAGGTCGAAACACCGGTGCCTGTGCGTTCGATTATCGACAATGGCACTTAATGTATGTGTGTATCTCAAACACATGCATATATACATATACGTTTTACGTATAAAGGTATATATGTAAGTCACAGTCATTATTTACTGCTTGATGTTAGTTTTAACATCCATGTGTTCACACTTTTCATTTTCGTTTTGAAAAAATGCAAGTTCAAGTTTGACACTTTACTAAAATGAGATACCTGTTAGACGTGTATTTTTGTTATTACCAATTATTACTGTTGTATCGTTCGTTTCTATATGTATTTGTTCTATGCCGAAGGCACTAATATCTAATAAAATATCTCCCATCCTTCTCTCTATATTACTATCTATTATCAATAAAATGAAAGTGTACTATCACATGTGTAAGTATATAACAATAACGAGTTTTTGATATTATGAAAATGGTCCTTAATACAAAAAAAAATACACACAATTGATACATTTACTTATGTCAAGAATGGCATTCAATTTGACAATTACGTCTCTCAACATATTTCTGAAGTTTATGCGAACGAGAATAAACGTCAACTAACTTTTTACGCAATGACAGTTTGCGCAAAAGCTTACGTTAGTCGTATATACAGGACACGTCAAAAGTTTATAGAAATGGACTTTATAAATAGCATCATGGCAATTCTCGCGTTTTACAGGATATTGTAATAATTAATTAATAACTCAATTATAAAAGCAAGCATTTAAAGGATGTGACTGCTGGTTAGCATCACAGTGTTTAGCATCAACCGTTTAATAAAAGCAGGATATTTGATTGAGTTTGAAAAATATATTATTAAAGGGTAATATGAAAGTAATTTCATCAATAACTTGCAAATTAAAAAACATATTTTGTTAAAGTTGATCATGTTATGTTATTAATATCATTTGACAATTGGAACGAGAATTAGGTTAAGCACTGTCTGTGGCATGATATTGCAACAAATGAATTTGCCCATTCTAGGGTTTTGAAGTTTTAGAATTTAGGAAAGATAGAAAATTATTTATACAATACTACTTCCTTTTTAAGTTTGTGGATTTATTAAGAAAGAAAACGAACATCTAAATTTTTAACACTATTAATCTTGATTATGCATTTTGCACATGTAATTTGCGCCTTTCAGGACATATCGAATCTTTAATTTTATTGCAAATATATCAACCAACCAATGGACGTTATCAATAGTTTTAAGAGAAGGTAATTTAATTAAAAAAAATTTTACGAAATCGAAGACAACATCACAAAACACACGGTCTTGAAATCATTTTTATCTCAGGATACTCAAAATGCAAAAAAATATGTCACTCAACATAAATTTAATTGTTTTTCAATAATCGCTTTCTGTCAAGTGTCTTATGGATACCTCTTGGATTACTGCTACATTTCTATGAACAGAAATGATCCGAGTCAGAGAAAACAATTATGAACATAAAAACCATTTCCAAAGTCTGCTTGAAAAGCCAATGACAAAGTATTTTTGAAAGTATCTGATAAACTATTAGAGAGATGTGTGTACAAAACGTGTTTAATGAGATGAAAAGGGATATTAAGTTTAACATGGGAAAAATCCAATTTTAATATATCATTCAATTAAGAGAAAAATACAGTAGGAAATGTTAATACTAAAGTTAACTTATGAAGCAATTATTAAATTCAGTTTAATTATAACGAGTAGTAGTATTCTACATAATTATAATTTTTAAAATCATAGATGTTGTAATCGCCGTACAAGCTTTAAGACTGAAAATGAGACTCAACAATATAATGAAAGAATTCTGTGTTCTTCATATTAACTAATTTGTAAAAGAAAATAAAGCAATTCAAAATTTTGTTCAAAACTTCTTCAAAGTGATTACAGGAAATCAAATAATTCTTACTTATTAATATCTAACAATATAGATAGCGAAAAATTGAGCTGTATAATGTCAAAACGTGTTCAAAAATGGCAATTACCGATTCACCAATTTTACATAAAAACTATCAGTTCCATTAACTAACATTAATAAACATGCACCAGAAATACAAGGTGCATGAAAAATTTAGAAAAAGAAGACGAAGCGGATGTAAAATCTAGGTGGCGGTAGAGGCGATTGAAGGTTTGAAAAACCCGCACGTTCAGCTAGTTTCATGTTATAATTTCACAACTATTTTAGGAGCACAACGGCTTCAAAATTTAACTTATATCACAGAATCATATTTAAAACCTGTGAACTGACATTAGATACAGTGATTTTTAAAATATGTTAATTTTAACTATTGCAGAAATTCAAATGAGACAACAAATCCTGTGCAATTATAGCTTGAACCCATTTAATACTACAAAGATATAACTAATAATAATAATGAAGGAGCATCCAACACCAGAATAACTGAGGTATTTAAATTATTCACACTCCTACTTATTTCAGTTCAAAGTGTAAAATAGTAAATTGCTTGGTGAGAAAAGCGTCGTTTCTGTCACACTCTTCTCATGTATAATTATATAAGAAGCAATCGTACCTGGCATTCCTCTCGTAGCAGAAGGCCATATGGTCTGCCAAATATTCATTCAGACCCAAGTGGATTTTGCAAACCTGGCACTGTGCGAGTTCTGGAATTGAGTGAAAAACACATCCATTAGAATTACAATAAAAAAAATTAGATGTGGCCACCACACGACTTTCTTATACGTATGAGCGTTCCAAATAATACAATTTTAAAAATTATTTTATGCAAAAGTTATTCAAAATCCTATTCTAAGTACTTCCAGTCTCTTAATAAATCTCTACAGCATATATACTTTGTGAGATATTTGCAAAAAAATGCTACTCGCTAAGAGTAAAAGTATTACTTCCGGTCCGAATTTTTAATTTCCGTTCATATAAAAAATATTCCAAATCCAACTCTAAATACATGCTTTTATACTCTTGACAAATATATATATAGAATGCATAATTTACGAAATATTGGCAAAAATCGCTATTCGATAAGAGTAAAAGTGTTACCTCCGGTTCGAATTTTGAAATTTCATTTATACAAAAAACATTGCTAATCTCGCTCTAAATACTTTTGTACTCTTGTTAAATATATACTGAATGCATAATTTATGACATATTTGCAAAAAATCGCTATTCGGTAAGAGTAAAAGTGTTACCTCCGGTCCGAATTCTGAAATTTTTTTAACATAAAAGTAGTAGTTGACGAGGTATTGGCGAAATTCTATTATTTCACTGAAGTAAACTTCTACTTCCGGTCTGGCGATTTTACTGAAAATCTAATCAGATCTCAAGAGGGAGATTATACTCGTAAATACAAAATTTGGAATTTATATCTACAGCGGTTTGACCGCTATCGCAGTCACACACACACACACACACACACACACACACACGCACGCGCACAGACGCACACCGAGAGAGAGAGAGAGAGAGAGAGAGAGAGAGAGAGAGAGAGAGAGAGAGAGAGAGAGAGAGAGAGAGAGAGAGAGAGAGAGAGAGAGTTTTTAAAAACCACTTTTTTGGTATCAGGGGACTTCAAAACGTGAACATTTGCAAAAATCGCGAGGTCGAAAATTTTCGTCATCACAATACTTCCTTATACTACGTATAAGAAAGTAAAATCAATATAGACAAATCCACGAACATCAAAATGTGATATTTACAATACCTTCAATTAAGAAGATTCCAATTCAACCCTTAACACAAATGGTTTTATGTTTAGCTAAATGCGATTTCGAGCGGAATTCAAGGCAGCAAAATGTGCAGGCAAATATGTCCTTAGTGGTTTGCTTCGTAGTAGTATCAAAATCCAGCCTGTCAATTTTATTCAGGTTGTTTCCGTATTCCTCACCAAAGTACACCAATAATTCTTCACCGCCTTGGATTGAACGAGTGCTTTGATAATATATATTATCTTCACAATGAAGAACTCTCAAGTTTCGTTCAGAATTATTCCAAGTACAATTAACGTACTGCATCCAATTCAAATGCTTCGATTTACTTTTGTCCAAAACAAATTCCTCGCCTTTCATTTACCAGGGACATTCTGTTGTGGTGAGTCCAGTGAAAGGACCAAATTTTACACCTTCAGGAATAATTCTTAAGGCATATATTCCGATTTGTCCCAAGCAATCTTGTATTTCTAGAATATCATTTGGGATATCTTTTCGTGCTACCTTATCTGCATTATTTAAAGCATGTTTGTTTAAAATATGGACAAGCATTCTACATTCAATGCAATAGTCTATGTAATATGCTTCACAATCTTCACAGTCTGTTGGCCAAATATATACAGATTAAGAATCATAGTATTTACTACTACCTGGTGATTTTTTAAATATATACAGAGCGATGAAGCATATATGTATACTGCTCTAAAAATAACCGAGTAATATGCTACATAAGGAGATTGAATTGGCAATTGTTCTAAGTTGAACCTCAGTATCTGAGACAAAAACAGATTTGAAAATCAAACTATTACAGCTTGGTGTTTGTAATGGAATGAGATGCTGTTTTTCGATAAGCAGTATAAATACTAAATGCACTTCAACTTTTCTGTGTTAGGGTCGTGTATTTTATATTTATGCTGCAGATGTTTCACCATTCCTTACAAACAACACTATCAGAAACTTCTAATACAGTTGCTTCTATTAGAAGTTGCCTTGCAATATTTACCATTATCAAGACCAATTTTAATCTCGTCAACACTGATCCGTCTTTCTATTTTAACGTTGACATTTTGTTCTTCAGTTGCTTCAAACGATGGCAATTCTATTTTAATATTGTGCGAACATGTGGACTCGTCATACCGCTTTATTTTGCCATGGCATATGGGGCCTTGTAATTCAGCACTTTAACCTCTACAAAACAGTCTTCTTGGTACTGTTCTTCCTTCACACTAAATGTATTTGCCGAAAACGTTAGAGTCATACATATCAACTTGGTCAACATGATAAGCCATTACTAACGTTTGTTATGCGTTTAGTTTATTGTGATTTGAGGAGAGAGGTGGCCACTTCCGATGGCTGCCGTCATGTCAAAGAAAATATTTGCGGGCTAATTTTAAAATCTATTGGGCAATTAGATATATTGCATGGAAAAAAAATGAGGTGTGGCCACCACACGACTTTCTTATACGTATAAGCGTTTCAAACTATACAATTTGAAGAATTTTTTATACAAAACTTATTCAAAATCCTATTCTAAGTACTTTTATTATCTTAATAAATCGCTATAGAATTCATACTTTGCAAGATATTCGAAAAAAAAGTGCACCTCGCTAAGAGTAAAAGTGCCACTTCCGGTCGGAATTTTGACATTTCATGTATACAAAAAATATTGCAAATTCAACTCTAAATACTTTTGTACTCTTAATAAATATATATAGAATGCATAATTTACGACATATCTGCAAAAAATCGCTAATCGGTAAGAGTAAAAGTGGTACTTCCGGTCCGAATTTTGAAATTTTTTTTATACAAAAGATATTGAAAACTATATTTTAAATACTTTTATACACGTAACGTACCTGTCTAAAAAGCTTGACTTGCGAAATATTCGCAAAAAAACGATTTTCGATAAGAGTAAAAGACCTACTTCCGGTAGGAATTTCGAAAAACTTTTTAAATAAAATTGGTCTCAATTTTAATTTTAAGTACATATGAATTCTTTATAAATTTGTATAAACCTAGTATTTGACGAAATATTGGCAAAATTCGATTTTTTCACTGAAGTAAACTGCTACTTCCGGTCTACCGATTTTACTGAAAAACTAATCAGATCTCAAGAGGGAGATTATACACGTAAATACAAAATTTGGAATTGATATCTCCAGCGGTTTGACCGCTATCGTGGTCACACACAGACAGACAGACACACACACAGACATTTTTTAAAAACCACTTTTTTGGTATCAGGGGACCTCAAAACGTGGACATCTGCAAAAATCTCGAGGTCGAAAATTTTCATCATCACAATACTTCCTTATACTACGTATAAGAAAGTAATAATTCGTGTTTTGAATATAAATTAAATACTAACGGAAGCAGATGTATTATGTTATTATATGTATTAGTATGTATGAATTTCGTTTAGGATAAAAAAAAATGAGGTGTGGCCACCACACGACTTTCTTATACGTATGAAAGTGTTACTTCCGGTCCGAATTTTGAAATTTCATTTATACAAAAAATATTCGAAATCCAACTCTAAATACTTTTGTACTCTTCATAAATATATATAGAATGCATAATTTACGACATATTTGCAAAAAATCGCTATTCGATAAGAGTAAAAGTGGTACTTCCGGTCTGAATTTTGAAATTTCTTTTATACAAAAGATATTTAAAAGTATGTTCTGAATACTTTTATACTCGTAATGTACCTGCCTAGAAAGCATGACTTGCGAGATATTCGCAAAAAACTGATTTTCGATAAGAGTAAAAGACCTACTTCCGGTAGGAATTTCGAAAAATTTTATTAAAACAATTTTTCTCAAATTTAATTTTGAGTACATTTGAATTCTTTATAAATTTGTTTAAACTTAGTAATTGACAAAATATTTGCAAAATTCGATTTTTTCACTGAAGTAAACTACTACTTCTGGTCTGCCGATTTTGCTCAAAATCTAATCAGTTCTCAAGAGGGAGATTATATTCGTAAATACAAAATTTGGAATTGATATCTACAGCGGTTTGACCGCTATCGTGGTCACACACACACAGACAGACACACACACACACACACAGAGAGAGAGAGACAGACATTTTTTAAAAACCACTTTTTTGGTATCAGGGGACCTCAAAACGTGGACATCTGCAAAAATCTCGAGGTCGAAAATTTTCATCATCACAATACTTCCTTATACTACGTATAAGAAAGTAAAAACAGGTTTTATAATGAAACTAAATTATAAGCAAATAATAAATTAGTGAGCGGACGCGCCAGGTTAAATTACGAGGGAGTTACAACGCAGCAAAGAAATAATGTAAACAACACGCAGTTACTTAATATAATAAATTGTTACGCCGGAACTACGTCGCACTAAGATAACAGACTATATTAAGGTAAAGATATCGGAGAATCACAATAGGAGATGATTGAATCTGGAAACGCAGGGCCGAGCTAACTCTGTCGCAGACGGCGTGACGGTTCAGATAAACTAAAACACCTAAAAGAAGAGCGTCGGTCGGCAACGACGCGAGCGACGTTGTCCGGGCACCAGGACACTATGTTACCTTAACGATAACCTACCTGCGCCTCCTATGAGCTTCCACTGGCTGTGTCCCTCCAGCGGGTTTCCTATTGATCACCCTGTATAATCGTTTGCGCCTATTCAACTGCTTGTCACAGATATAATAGATAAAAGTAAGGTATGTTGAGGGAATAATAATTAAAAGAAAAGAAATTATGATGTGATGAAAGGTGCTATATTCATAAATTGTTCTTTTTTTTTTTAAAAAAAAATATTTAAAATGTTGACAGATATTATGTATGGATTAAAATATATTTTAAATAAGGTTATGAAAAGTTAATTAGAAAATAAAGAAAAACAATAGAACCTCTGCGCCTCGGCAGGAGGATGGTCGGCGTAGAAACGTTTCCTTGCCTTACAGGCCAATATACATATGTTATTAATAAACGCCACCAACGGCGAAGTTCTAAATTATTTATTTACAAGAAAATAAAATTGATTAAAGTTAGCGCATTAGACTTAAAGAAATATAATTAATTAAGTGACAGGTAAAACGTGAAATTACAAGATCAAAATTTTGAAATAATCCAAATAAACTGCTTACATTAATTATTCAATTAAATTACGCTACTGAAAGTTACAATGGAAAACCAGTATTAGCACAACCGAATCTACTGAGCTTCGCTATCTAAATTTACTACAATGACTTAACTAATTTCAATAGCTCAGATAATTAAATAAACATACGTGAAAGTCACATTTCTAATTTACGGTAATAAACGTGCAAAAATTATTATCAAAAAAAAACAAGATTAAAATTCAACACATCAAAGAGAAATACTATTAATATTTCGGTAATGAAAATACTAGAATGACTACTAATTTAAAGATTAACATTCCAAAGAGATATAGTGCTACGGTAATGAATTTACTAAAATTAATATTTAATTAAATATTCAACACAACAAAGAGTTATATAATTACGGTAATGACCTACTAAAATTATTATTGAACTAAGTATTCAACATAACAGTGAGAGCCCTTATCAAATCTTCTTAGGGTCACTCTGTATTCCGCAAAACCAGTTTGCATAAAAAATAACAAAAGAAATAACGGTAAGTTAATTAGGATTAATATGTGACCTTGCAGTTAACTAAGTGGTACATTAGTTATTTTAGCCACTCAAAAATTCTTAGGTCAAATTTAGGTAAGATAAAGTCCTGTACTCTGGCATAAAGTCGTCGAAAATCAGACGTAAATTATGATGAAAATTACAACATTAGTTGCACTTAACTGTCAAGATGGACGCAGGATGGCCGCTTCCGGAAACCAAGATGACGGAGGCCCCCTCGATGAAAATTTCCACCCCAACAGACAGGATGGACGTATAGGTGCAACTACTGCAGCAACGATAGAAACCACCACACTCTTCAATGATAATGCGGGGTGATAATACCAGAAATATGGCTATTGAGGGCTTTTGTGCCCGTCAAAAGAATCCTATTAAATTAGAAGCGAAAAGAAACAAAGATAAAATTCCCGAAAATTAACACAAAGTTTCAAACACTTACCCCAAAATGATAATGGAGATTCCGCGATAAACGACTTCACAAGTCACTCAAGGGTGCAAAATTTAGATTAAAAAAAAAAAGCACGTGGCCATTCGTATATTTCAGGTAACGATATTTCGATAAAACCCACGATAAATAACCAAAACTAAGGTATCGGTAATTGCTGCTTACTCCATTTAGAGCCGCATCCGCGAAAAAATCTACATAGATAATGTAACAAAGTTACTACAGGAAGGTAAGCAGTTTGCACACCATGTTCTCACACAAGAACCGACTATCTAAGTGTCGTCAAGAAGCGGGAACCTTCCTCCATCACTAATGCGCGTCAGCTACACGCATCCTTTCCGAAGTAACAAGCCCGGAAACATCTCAGAACGAAAGGCGGGAGATCTCAAATAAACATAATAGGCACAAAACTAAATCGACAATAAAGGGAGTCAACATCGTGACTTATATATAATTAAACACAACCCTACACATAACTTAGACGAAAAGAAAATAACCGAAACACTCCTACCATTGTACGCAGAATTAACAAAGTCGGCAATTCGAGAGGAACACACATGCTAAACGTTGGCAATGCGTGAAGCGGTCGTTCACCTTGACGAAGTAACCAAACGTTTGACAGATAGAAAACAAAACAAACCTCAGATGTAGACACAATTTTAATACGGAAGAAAAGGGATTCCGCAGGTAACTATTGAGATCTCCAAACTCTTAAATCACGCTACAAACGGCGGTTAAAAGAAAGACCGACCTCCTAATGTTTTGCAGTTAAATCCGCGAAGCCATAACCCCTCAAGGAAAGATATTGATAAAAGCGCATCAAGGCAGTCAGGGAAGATGAACGCTTGCTATGAACAAATCAGTCCACGGAAACAATTTAACGTATGCCCATCAATACACAAGATTCCCTCATTTAATACTCCCTGCATTTTTAGTGACATAAACACGAAGGCAGAATATTAGTCAGACGTACAAGAGGGTCTATGTCTAGGGATACACATAAACACAGGCGACAGTAAATACAACGAGGCTGACTGATGTGTCGAAGAATTTAAAAACACAAATAAATGCACTTCGCAGGGTTCGGAAGTAATAAATAAGCAGAAATTGATAAAACTGAAACAAGGCGTAAAAAGTAACTGCAAATGCAGATAATTCGCATCTACAGGTAGGGTAAAATAAGCTAGAGATAAGATAGTTAGAATTAGTTACATAAGATACAGAGTTTTTTTTTACACATAAAGAGTGTGTTTGCCCGATATTACATATTACACATCTGTCAATTTTACGGTTCGTGACTTAGGGCTCCGAGAGCACAATAGTAGGTTTAGCACACACACAGATATACATCAAACGATCTTTTCACTCGGTGAACCAAACGATGTACAAGGTTCGCTCAAAAAGTCTCGCGCTCATACAAATTCTACGTACTTAAACAAAGACACATAATCTTACGAGAACTATATACAAAAGTGAATTTTACAGCATAACAAAATTTTAAAAAATCGTCACCCTTCTACCTACGCCGATGAAGAAAGAAATTTAGGAGGATTTAGTGGACTTTTTTTGTTGTTGTTTTCGCGTCAAAGCAAATGTTGCAGTTCACCATATGAATAAGTTCAAGTGTGGCTAACGATGTTTTAGACACGGAACATCATTTTTCAAATGTTAAATAAATAAATTTAATAATAGTTAGAGAACTAGTTGTGTTCAACAGAAATCGAATCGTATGTAATTCCAAAGAACATGCGTAGATATGTCGAAATAAACATTAATTTCACGTACTGAAAAGATATCTCTACGAATTGAGCCCATAATAGGTACTTCATCATCTATCGTTATTTTATAGCAACTTTTCATATGTTGTACAATTTTTAACGAAAAATCGCCATATCTCAGAAACAATTGAAAATCGGCAAATACAAGTTGATGTCAGTTTAATCAGCCCTTCGAGGGCTATCATAAAATGTAAAAAAAAATGCATAGCATTCCACTTAAAAAAAGTGTTGGTTCATCGTTGTCGAACACTCTGTATAAATGAAAATATTTTTAAATTGTAGAGCTTGTGATTAACTACATTTTTCAAGTGTAAACTTCTTTGGGCGCGTTGCGTTGATTGTGGGCACTGAACAAGCCTGAGTCGTCACGCTCGGCTATGTAACGCTCGTTCGGGTAAAGTCGGCTCGAGTCGACTAAGGGAACGAGAGATATATATCATATAGAGGTATTTAATTTCAATTGAATTGAAATTTAAATGAATAAATAAATTCATGTCCCCGAGTAGCACGGGTGAGAAGCCGGCACGTTAGCATCAGACCAGCGCGGGACTCGTAAGCGAGTATTCATATTGTCTATTTATATATATATACATGCGTCCGAACCGATCCAGAAACGTATCGGACAATCTCTCCGTCGAGGAACCCTTTAAAGTTGTCCGTACACCCACGTGATTATATATCGCTGCCGCTGCCACAGCAACTGCCGCGAAATTGTATTTCGCGGACTGTGTTGCGTTCGCTAATTGGTAACTTCGCGGACGGTTAACCAAAAAATTTGTTGTGTGTGTATGAGACATTATCTCTATAATAATATAATATAATATTTCGCGCTCAGGTAAATTTTATAATGTTTATTAAAGTTATATGGCTGACTCGGAAACTGATCAGTATATTCCGGGTGTTAAATAACGTCCACACGCATTTACTATAATTTGTATACCAATGCAAAACAGAAACGTTGAGAATAGAGCATTGCTTTAATTGGTCATTATATACGAATTTATTAGCATTTAATTCTTTTCTGTTACACTGGATGGATGAAGAAAATCAAATCGATGACACATTAAAACGAAGAAGGGAATTGCCTAATGCGCGCGTGAAGAAATATCGTCAAAAGAAGCACACTAAATCTCAGCAACTGAATTCGTCGATCCAGGATGACCCTAATGTAATATAGAACGAAAAAAAAAGTTGGATTTCGTATTATTAACCTCACCTTGATGAAGTTTTCACTTCTGCCGTTTGGTTTTCAGCACACCCATTTTCTTGTTATTATTGACAGCTGTTATATTTTCACATGCAGTTGGTTTGAACGATTTTCTCAAACAACCGTCTTTGACTAAAGGAATTTGGAAATAAATATAATATGAAAAAAGAACATTAAACACTGTTGGGTAACCGGCGTATTTCTGGGAATTGAGAAACGCCGGTTAGAGATACTTAATGATTAGTTATTCGAGTGTTTTAGTCTGAAATTAAAGAAAAACCGTTATAGAAGTTACACGGTTGTGTGGCGGTGTATATTTGTATTAAAAATTATTCGCTATCCACATTATTAGATACCAATAATGGAATTTACCGCTACGGTGGGACACGCGGAATATATATTAAACTTTTTGGTAAGAAAATGTATTTTTGTCTTGCTCGTCTCAAATATAATCGTACAAAAAGTAATCGTTACTGGCATTCCTCTCGAAGCACAAGGCCATATGATGTTCCGAATATTCCTTCAACTCCAGGTAGACTTTGCACAAGAGGCATTGGGCGAGTTCTAGAATTGCGTGAAAAATACACCCACTAATTTACATGCAGTACGTGTGGAATGTGAATATCACGGATATTAAAGCACGAAATGATTTTTATATAAAGAAAAATTTAACAACTTATGATCAACATATTTATTATTTATTTATTTACTTCTTTAAAGCGGCGTTGGCCACCTGTATGTGCAAATACATTATACAGTCTTAGAAATGTAAGAACCTAGTATGGATTACATATTTACATGAAAAGAAAATGAATTTTATGTCCCTAACACCTGCTGCATAAAATGTTTCTCTATTCGAAAATATTTCCTTTTACCTAACATTCCTGCCACCCAAATCCTTCGCTTCTTTTATATTATTGGTATTTTGGATTATTACATACAGAGTTGATTGTATTTTGTGGGAAATGCGTAAATATGATGTTAAAATTAATGTGTGAAAGTAAAGTTTCAGTTTGCACTTTAAATATTATAACTATAGACTAGAGCTCTTACTATCCGGATATTCGAGTATACGGGTTACTCATTATAACTCGAAATCCGGATCAAGATCCGGATACTTGTTTAACTTAGATTCGAGTATCCGGATATCCGGTATCGGTTCTTTTATTATGACGCCTCAAATATAAAGCTGTCCTTATTTGTATTCTGATTAACCCTTGTGTCTATGATCGCGGTACATGACAATTATTTTATCATTAAATCACATATATAAAATGTCTATTACACAACTCAAACAAATATTTTAAAAATTTTAAAAAATTCCATAAATTATTTTTGGCAGATGCTAAATATGTATGTAATACAAGCATAATGTATGGATTATTACATACAGAGTTGATTGTATTTTGTGGGAAATGCGTAAATATGATATTAAAATTAATGTGTGAAAGTAAACTATTTCTGCATACAAATGAAAGAACTAACCAAAATCGCAATAAGTCAATCACCAAAAGTCAATTTAATTGTGTCCTCTTACGTGCCACGAAATTTTAAAAAAACGAATACTGATGCGGAGCTTCATTGAACGAGCACTAATAATTTCGACCGCGAGATATCTTCGCCAGTACGTGCAAAAGCCGGTTTGCGAGTAGCACTTTTTTTCGAATATCTTGCAAAGTATGTATTCTATAATGATTTATTATGAGAATAAAAGTACTCAAAATAGGATTTTGAATAATTTTTCTATACGCTCATACGTATAAAAAAGTCGTGTGGTAGCCACACCTCATTTTTAATTTCTGGTGTATTATAAAAAAAAAATGTTTCTTCTTATTCTTATTCGGATAATTATTGCCTTCATATATAACGCATACCAGTTTAATTGAGCCGCGTTTAGCTCTCCGACATTTTTTGAACAACTTCGATTACGATTACTTAGAAAATCGTAATTCAAAAATTTTTGAAATCACAATTAATGTAATCGTTAATCGAACGAACTTAGATTACGATTCAGTAATCGTAATTTAAAAACAAGTATCCGGATATCCGCGCAAAAGTAAGAGCCCTACTATAGACCGGACGTACCAGGTTTAAATTATGACAGAGCAAAGAAATAATGTAAACAACACGCAGTTGCTGAATATATGGTGAACTGCAACATCTGTTGTTGTCGCGAAAATGACAGCAAAAAAGTCTATTTTACTGGTAAATTCCTTTCTTCATCGACGTAGGTAGCGTGAGGGGTTTTTAAAATTTATTATATTTACCTTATATTTCGTAAGATAAATAAAGTACGGGTAGTTAGTTTCGTTTTTTCATTGTTTTGACTGTTACATACTTCGTAATTTTTGTAATAGTTCCTGTTTAATACCGTTTCATTGAATCTACTTCCGCCAATTATCTTGACGTAGGTAAGTATGCATTGGATTTCGTTAAGTTTCAATAACATACGCGCACATTTTTAGTTATGATTTATTTAGATCTAGAACATTGTTTATGTTACTTTTTCAGATATGATATGGAATAACGTCGAGAATGGCATCGTGAAACGATGGCGAATTGGATTAAGGATCGTACTGATTGTATGTCCTCCATTGTCAGTGATTCCGAAATTTATTGCAGTCTGTAAAATATCGGTACAGAATGCCCAAAAAGCGCACGTACAACGTCACTTAGCATCGCTAAAGATACACAGAAACTGAACCCGTTGAAAGCTGACCATTTTGACGAAAAACTCTGCGAAGCTTTAATGGCGGCTAATATCCCATTAAATAAACTTGACAAACTCACTTTCAAAACATTTCTCCAAAAATATACTGGTCGAAATGTTCCTGATGAATCCACCTTACGCAAAAATTATGTTCCTAAGTGCTTCACGAAAACAGTAGAATGCATTTGAACACATCTTTCAAATCAGTACCTATGGATAAGTATCGACGAAACTGTCGATATATTACGACGCTGTGTGGTAAATGTTGTAGCTGGTGTACTACATCCAACTATTCCATAATGCATATGTAATAGCATCTGAAGTTATAAATACAGTTGATGCGGAAACAGTCGCTAAAACTATTGACAAGAATTTGCACAAAACGCTTCATTCGGACGACAGGTACAGGGGAAAAATACTTTCATTTGTTAGTGACAGTGCCGCATATATGTTAACAATAGGCAGCCTATTAAAGGAAACAAGTTGATAGAATTGTATCATCCGCTTTTAAAAAGGTTTTCAGAAAAATACCATTGAGAGTAGCTCTTTACAGAGAAAAACTTCCATCTTTATCACTGCCACCATCGCCAGTAATAACTAGATGGGGAACATGGTCATTTATGCAGAGAAATTCGATAGTTCACAAAATTTCGTTACATGTTTAAATGACGATGCTCGAAGTATTTCTGAGTGCAAGGAACTAACACAAATCCCAAATTTAAAAAATCAGTTGTTATTCCTTCAGGAACATTTTGAAAATCGAAATCTCAAATTAAAATATGGATTAACCACATTAGATGTGGCTATTAATAATTTCAAAAGTATTCCAAGTGACTTCGGATGTGGCCTTCGGCAAAAATTATAGAAATCCAGATTTAATAACATTGCGGCAATTGTGTATGGGGCCAATGACACAAAATCAAACTGCTAAATACGCTGAAATAAAAGAATATTTCCAATACGCACCTATAACCAGTTGCGACGTAGAAAACACGTTTTCTATCTACAAGGATGTACTTCATTCAAAGAGAACAAACCCTACAGAAGAGAGCCTGTTGAAAGTATTGCTATAGTCCGTTTTTTAATTGTACGGAGTAATAAAAAAATAAAAATGTGACGTAATTGTTCCGTTATTGGCTGAATTCGAAAATACCGCCAAAAAGACAAGCCCAACACACACCAACACAACAAGGCACAAATGTACTATGACATTCAACATATGATTCATATTTATGCGAATACATACATATTTTATGTTTCATTCCAAGAGGTTCTCTTCATATATTTTTTAAACTGTTCTTTTCCGAACCAAACTCGCGGTGTTATTCCCTGTGGAAGGTAATTACAATCACGTACTTGGTTATGTACATTATAAACATGTTTTGTTGTTTTTTAGGTTATATTTGATTTCGCTTGTGCGATATTGTATAAAATAAATACAAACAATACTGGGGCCACCCGAAAAAGACACGCTTAATCTGTAAAAGATAAAGAAAATGTCTCAAGTATATATCAAACATTACATAAAGCAAATAAGGACTTGAACGTAACAGAATTATCAACAATGACAGCAAATGCTGCAGATTAGAATATCATTTGTAGGTATATAAGTAATTACTATAGTATTTAAAAAGTATTGTCTAGGTATTGCCGTAAGCTCTGTATATAAAATAATGAAGAAGTATAAGGAAACAGGATTACTGTCGCCACCACAGAAAAAACCTGGCAGAGCAAGTGTTATTAACCAAATAAGTGGAGATACGAAAATAGCCAATCGTCGTACAGTGCACAGTTACTTCCAAAGAAATGACGTACCATGTTTAAATAAATTAGTAGTAGCTGTCCGAACAGATGCTAGCATACCAACATTTAGTCGGTCATCTTTGTATAAAATTTTAAAACAAATGGGTTTCAGGTTAGAAAATTGTAATATATTATTTAGGTGTTTATTTAATATTTTTGTTGTAGGTATGTCACACGTAGCAGAAAAAGTATGCTAAATGAAAAAGACGAAATAATTTGTTGGCAAAGAAATTATTTAATTCGATTAAACAAGTATAGAGAGGAAAATATAGAAGTGTTTTACCTTGATGAAACTTGGATAAACGCTGGACATACTACTTCAAAAGTGTGGGTTGATGAAACAGTCACAAATAAGAGGTACGCTTTTGTAGAAGGTTTATCAACAGGTCTAAAGAATCCATCAGGAAAGGGCAAAAGGTTTATAATAACACATATAGGCAGTGATAAAGGTTTTGTTAAAGATGGATTACTGTTGTTTGAATCCAAAAAAACAGGAGATTACCACAACGATATGAATTCAGAAGTATTTGAAAAATGGTTTTCTGAAATTCTGACACATATCCCCGAAGAATCAGTGATTATTTTAGATAATGCCAGTTACCATAGCAGGTGAAGAGAAAAAATTCCATGTACTTCTTCAACGAAAAAAGCTATGCAAGAGTGGCTGTCATTAAATAATATAGAATATTGTGAAGAAATGGTGAAAGCAGAACTCTTGCAATTAATTAAGTTGCATAAACCAAGTAGCATTTCCTATGTCGTTGATGAAATGGCAAAACACCAAAATAAAATTGTTTTAAGGTTACCTCCATATCATTGTGAACTAAATTCCACAGAGCTAATTTGGGCTCAAGTTAAGGGAGACGTAGCCAGAAATAACACAACCTTCAAATTACCCGATGTCAAGGTACTATTTCACAATGCTTTAAGTAAAGTCACTGAGCATAACTGGAAGAATGCTATTGACCATACAAAGAAAATTGAGAAAGAAATGTGGGCAGCTGATGTCGCAGTAGATGCTGCTACTGACAAACTAGAATTTACAGTCAATACTGGAGATTCAAGTGAGGAACTTTCTCTTTCTGAAGCATCGGATGAAGATTAATTATTAATTATATGTGGATACATAGATATACATAATTTTGTAATTAACTTGGATTTTATTAAATTCTTTTCTTTCTAATATCTTTTTCCAATTTTATTTTATGATATAAACTATTAAAAAATATGTAAAAAATCTGAAGTGTTTGATATAGCTATGTGTAAAATCTGACAAAATACGATAGTTGAGGTACATTATAGGTAATATTATATTAATTTGTAATACTACAATTTAAATAAAGTATGTGTCTGTTTAAAAAAAAACAGATTTAATTTCTATTGGAATACATTCTTTAAACAGTTTGTCATCTTGATTTATTTTATATATGATGCAAGTACAAATGCTCAAAATATTTTTTTCATATAATTCCATACATTTTACAAAAATATTTACTGTATATTTCTTTACGCTTTAATTGACACATATTATATATACGTTTTTCTAAAACATGAAATTGTATTATACAGAAATCAATTAAAATATTTGCAACATTTGCTTCTGAAAAAATAATTTTGATTATACATTCTGAATTTCAAAGTATGTATACAGATTTCTGTTTATAATGTGAACTATACCCTATAGATGGCGCTGATTCCGTTGGTGTTGTGTGAATATGGTTTGCTATCCTATTATTTACGTCACTCCGTCGTTCAAAAAAATAGACTTTAGTAAATATTAATACTGCTTTACTCGACTTGAACTACAAAATGAGCAAATAATGACGTATTTTGTATTTTATAGATCACCACCCACTTGTTATCAAATTACATAAATAAAATTAAAACCTCTTTAAAAATACAAAATATCTCTCGCGTCCGGTCTATAATGATCAGAATTATTAATACGTATATAAAAATTAAATTAAATTTATTTAATTTTTACAGCGTCATCTGTTTAATGAAAACAAAAACTAAGAATTTATTATCTGGTTAACGATTTGAATCATGGCTACTTTGTAAATAAATTACCCCCCCCCACTTGTGGACACTGACAACTCTGCAACTACTGGTGGTGACGTCCAAAATGTTGAATTTAGGTGCGATCTTTCTCTTATGGACTTGGGATATCTTCTTGTGTTTAATCAATAAACTAGTGACACAAGTGTTAAAATTCCTACATGTAAATTGTAATAACTTTTTAGTGCATTGG
Source organism: Amphimallon solstitiale (assembly GCA_963170755.1). Taxonomy (NCBI): domain Eukaryota; kingdom Metazoa; phylum Arthropoda; class Insecta; order Coleoptera; family Scarabaeidae; genus Amphimallon; species Amphimallon solstitiale. The sequence goes on from OY720685.1 coordinate 22,480,232, forward strand.
ATAACCAGCATGAACAATTACTTTCTTGAAACATTAATAAAGTTAATCCTTTTATTCATTTACACAAGATTCTTCAAAACAGAAATAATAATGTACAGTATGTCCCCGGATTGAGTTTACAATTTAGTATTTTAGTATTTATTTCAATAGTATTTATAAAGTTTACAATAATTATTGTTACAATACCAAATATTCATTTAATATAATAGACTTAATTGTGTTACAGCACCTGGATAACTTAATATCTGTATGTGCTGAAAATAAACATATTTTCATATTTGAATATCTATTTGTTTACACTAATATTGCCCTAAACATCATGTTTATTCCAAAAAACCGGAATATAAACAACGAAACGAATGCAACACAGTCCAAACAGCAAAAAAAATATAACAGTAAAAATAGCAAAAATAGCAAAACACACAAAACATCACTCAGACCAGACCGAAAACCATTCCAAGTTTGTTACCAAAATCAAAAATAAGAATTTATTCCCTCTTGTAAACGCAATCCGGGGGACATACTGTATAGATAATTTCGTTCAAAATATAAAACGAGATATTTACAATACCTTCAATTGAAAACTTTCCAGCTGTATCCTGAACGCAAATGGTTTTATGTTTGGCCAAATGCGAAATCGAGCTGAATCCAAGGCAGCAAGATGTGCAGGCAAAAACGTCATTAATGATATCTTTTGTGACTGTAACAAAATCCAGTCTGCCAATTTTATTCGGGCTGCTTCCGTCTTCCACACCAAAATGTATCAGTAATTCTTCATAAGCATTAATTGGACGTGTGCTTTCACAGTAAATGTTATCTTCACATTGAAAGATTTGCAGATTTCCTTCAGAAATACTCCTCGTGGGATTAATGTACTGCATCCAATTCAAATACTTCCATTTATTTTTTTCCAAAACAAATTTCTCCTCTTTCATTTCCCAGGGACATTCCGTTCCGCTGAGTCCAGTGAAAGGACCAAATTTTACGGCTGCAGGAATAATTCTTAAAGCATATACTCCAGTGTGTTCAAAACCATCTCGTATTTCTAAAATGTCATTTGGTATATCATCTAGAGCTGCACTGTCTGCATTTTTCTGAGCATATTTGTTTAAAATATGCACAAGCATTCCACAGTTGGTGCAATAGTCTTGGTAATATGCCTTGCAATGTTCACAGTCTGTTGGACAAATTTACATGGATTAAGAATCATAAATAAATACAGAAAGACAAAACATATTATTTAATACAGTCAGTTTTTAAAAAGAATCAAATAATATACATTTGGATATGAAGAAAGAGTGAAGATTTAATTGGCTGTTGAAATAACCTGTTGTGTCTATCTATAAAAACACTTAATTGATTAAGAGAACATTTATTTAAATTTATTACAAGACTCGCTGGTGTACCAGCGAAACTTCTATAACTAAAATATTACAAACTGTGTTGTTTTGAAAATAAAAATATTAAAGCTTGGTGTTTGTGAAGAGTGGGAATCTTGTTATCTGAGATTGTTTTCCAATGAACAATAAAAATGAACCATTACTTTTCTGTGTTTTATATTTATACTGCAGATGTTTCCCATCACTACATACAAACAATCGGAAACATCTAATGGTGTCACTACTTGTACAGATTTCCTTGGCTTAAAACTGTATCAACAAGAGTATTGGATAAAGCTTGATTAAATAATTGGTGATGTAACATCATTAGCAATATTACCAAGGATTTTAGTTTCAAATATATATTTACATATATTTAACCAAATTAAATTACATATAATTCTTCATATATTAAAATTAAAAATTTGCATTCATTCTCACTGAACATAGCCTACCCTTCTGCTGTGTTTTAGATTACAACTACATCATAACAAAAGTTACGACGAGTTACTAATATGTATTTACTTACATAGATGTCCATTATCAAATTCAATTTTAGCAGCGATTTCTTCTTCTACTTTAACAAATTCAGTTTCAGGAGTGATTTCTTCTTTGACTTTAACATTGTCATTTTGAATATCAATCACTTCAAATGATGCTAATTCTGTTCTAATATTATCCGAAGTTTTGTAGGCATCGTACTGCATTAGTTTGTCTTGCCAAATGTCATGGTCTTGTAATTCAGAGTTGTCCATAGTAATGTCCCCAGTTTCAGATATACGCACTTCATCCTCTATAAAACTGTCTCCTTCGCACTGTTCTTCCTTTATACTAAATGTATTTGCCGTAAGCATTAAGTCATTCATATTAACTTGGTCAACATGATCAGCCATTATGAACAATTGTTATTAATATAGTATTACTAATTTGTAAATTCTAAATAAGTGAAATACCAGAAAGTACACAATACACAATACTTGTCCGTGCAACACTTGCACAAAATGGCGATTGGCCTTGGCGTCAGTGCTGCCGCCACTAGCTCTAAAAACGTACTGAATTTTCGTACTGAATTAACAAAAAACGTACTGAATCAAGAAAAATTTATGGATGACATATGACATTTTTTTAGTCTCAAGTGAGAATAAAAGACATCACTAACATATGTAATGACTTTATTCAACTTTCATAAAATACATATATTTAAATACAGAAGTATACAAATACTTTTGAACATAAAATAAAATATATTGATTTGAAACATATGACAAAACAACAGCTCACTATTTTATTTGATAAATCGTTAGTGGGGCATGCGACGACTCTAAAACCAAAAAGTTGGAACTCCTTGTGGGTTTTTGGTAATCTCAAAAAGTTTTTGAATGGATTCTCGGCGTAAATGGTTGGTCGAACAAAAAATTTTTTTAACAAAAAAAAACAATATCTACAAATTATCTAATGTACTCGCTGCGCTACAGCCAAAAGCGGAAAAAGCAGAGGGCGCCAAAATTTTCAAAAATGGGTTTTCACTATTTTTCGGCGCGAAAAATTTTTTTAGCGTTTGATGCAAATGTAAAGTTGCAGAGAATGCCTCAATTTGTCTGAAGGGCAGTAGAGAGATGACCGTTTCTACGTTAGGACTTATCTTTTCTGGCTCTTTGGAAATAAGCGTTTGCTTCATTTGCGAAGAAAAATTTCGGAGACGAAGAATACTGTGCGTTGAAGCCGCGGAACAGGTCATCTTCATGGCATTGTACGATGGTGCCACTTGCAAATACACACTGTCTCAACTTCGCTTCAAGGAATTCACGCAATCCGCGATCAAGAGCAAAGTGAATCTCCCTTATTTACCGCCTTCGCCCGGACTTCTCGAACGTTGTTTCCATGGAATATGTGTTCATTTGGTTGTTCAATAATTTCTGGAGTAAGCAAAACCGAAGTAACTGCAAAATTGTTTTTTAACATACTATACCACCAATAGAATCTTGTTCCTTTCACTCACGAAAAATAGTACATTATAATATAATAATATAATGACATTCCTTTCGTTCTGCAAACTCCAACAAAACAAAGTCATTTTTAATTCGAAAATATATTACCGTTGTTTTAATATAATAATAATATAATAATAGTATAATAATAATAATGTATATTTACTCATCTATAATTATTAACATTATATTAATTACAGATTATCGTCATATCTGAGTAATCTTGTGGTAATTATCACATTTGACATAAAATATCACATTAATTTAAATTAAAGTGTATATATGTATAACAAGATCATTGTATCAACAATATGACAAACAACGATATACACAAATAAACAAATAATAATAAATGATAGAATGTTATATACTTCAGCAGCTCGCGTTAATTGCCAGAAAATCTTCGACGCCGTAGTACTTCCTCTCCATCAGCAGCCCTTTGACCCTTTTCTTGAACTCGTCAGGTGGTAGGTCTTTAAGTTCTTCTTCAAGTGGTTATATAGCTTGGGACCCCAATAATCGACACCCGACTGCAACAGTGAAAGTCAATGATAAGGGGTTCTTAGATGCTTTCTACTTAGTGTGCTGTACTCATGTTTGTTTCCATTTGGATAAAATGTGTGTTTGTTGGTAGCCTTTTTTGCAGTAGAAATATTCTATTTGCATCAGCCGTCTGTCTCGAAAAGAGAGTTCCATAACTTAGAAGAGAATGAAAATACGAACAGTACGCCACCTTTGCAGATTCGTATGTGCATACATGTCTCAGTCTTCTTATGGTGAATACCACAAACGTCAGTCTACCAGTGTCCCCACCTCAGATTGGAGTCCACTATCAGACCCAAAAATTTGGCTTTTCCCGATCTTCTGTTGTTTTCGTGGAAAATTTCATGTTTTGTTTTTTGTTCGGGTTTATTTTCAGGTGATTTGCCGCAAACCAGCCCTCTGCTTTTTGGATGTCAGCTGCAGATTTTGCTGTTAGTTCTTGGAGTTCTTTCCCCCTTACTAACAACGTGGTATCATCCGCATATAGACACAATTCCGTGTCTGGGGCACTACAGGGCGGGGTCATTCATATATATAATGAATATTTTCGGTCCAAGAATTAGCGAGACATGGATGCCTTTCTATCTACTTTGGGTCTTCTCAGGAAGCCGTACGCTTCAAAATAATTTCTTGTATAGATACGAAGTGCTGGTATACTTGCGTGGGTGAGTATTCCGTAATCCAAAAAATTCTTAATTACTCACTCTGCGACATATTCCGGAAATTTGAAAAATTCTTAATGATACACGCACATGTCGTTTTAGTTTCACTTTTGGATGTGTGAAGCACACTTTTTTCGAAAATCGGAATTCTGACGGTTGTTCCAGGTTGTTCTAGGTTTATTCTCAATTGTTCAAAAGTATTTCAAAAAATAAATTATAATAGGCCGAGAAAATGGCAAAAACAAATTTTTGCTAGCGCCCCTTTTTTCGAAAATCAAAATTCTGACGGTCGTTCCAGGTTTATTTTAAATTGTTCCAAAGTATTTCAAAAAAAAAATCGTAATTGGCTGAGTTAAAAGGAAAAGCGATTTTCTTACAGCCCCTCTTTTTGCGAAAATTGAAATTCTGTTTCAGGTTGTTCTAGATTTGTTCGAAACGCTCTTCTAATACATCAAAACCGTATCTCATATATCAAAAGATATTGCAAAAAAACTATATCCAAAAGTGAGAAGTTAGCCCCTCTCTTTTTCGAAAATCGAAATTCTGACGGTTGTTCTAGGTTTGTTTTAGATTGTTCCAAAGTATTTCAAATAAAAAGTCATAATTGGCTGAGTTAATAGGAAAAAACGATATCTTACAGCCCCCCTTTTTGCGAAAATTGAATTCTGACGGTTGTTTCATGTAGTTGTAGATTTGTTCTAAACATTTTTCTAATGCCTCAAAACCGTATCTCTTATAGGTATATCGAAGGATATTGCAAAAAAAAAAAAAAAAATCCAAAAGTGAGAAGTTAGCCCCCTCTTTCCGAAAATCTAAATTCTGACAGTCGTATCAGGTTTTTCTAGGGTTGTTCCAACGTATTTTAAAAAAAAGTCGAAATTAGCCAAGATAATAGGAAAAAATGAGGTGTGGCCACGACACAACTTTCTTGTACGTATGGGCGTTTTAAATCATACAATTTTAAACATTATTTTATACAAAGATTATTCAAAATCCTATTCTAAGTACTTCCAGTCTCTTAATGAATCTCTACAGGATACATACTTAATGATATATTTGCAAAAAAATGCTACTCGCTAAGAGTAAAAGTATTACTTCCGGTCCGAATTTTGAATTTTCATTTATACAAAAAATATTTCAAATCCAACTCTAAATGCTTTTGTACTCTTGACAAATATATATAGAATGCATAATTTGCGAAATATTTGCAAAAATCGCTATTCGATAAGAGTAAAAGTATTACTACCGTTCCGAATTTTGACATTTTTTTTTATACAAAAGGTATTGAAAATTAAGTTCTAAATACTTTTATACTTGTAACGTACCTGTCTAAAAACCGTTTAACGACCGCTCGGGTATACGACTTCGACGCTCGAGCTTCTGCGTCGGGTATTCCCCGCAACAAACAACTGTTTAACGTGGGGAATACTCGGATACGTTTTGTTGATGCGTAAAAGATGCATTATAATCATCGACAGGTTTTAAAGCCGTAATAACTATGTAGCGGAAAGGTTTGATTCATGAGATGGAAAAGCTCCTCGCGATTTGGTTGATGACCAGATACAAAACAAAAATTCCGAGAGCTTCTATATACACGTAGAAACGGAGACAATGCCGGTTTTAAGGCATTTAAAGATACAATTACATTGTTGTTAGGAGGTAATGTCGCTGGATTGAAGTTAAAACTTTTTCTTATCTATTGCTTTGAGAACCCATGTGCATTAAAGCATGTTTACTATCGTGCAAACAACAAATCATGGATGACGCAAGCATTATTTGAGGAATGGTTCCTCAACTGCTTCATACCGTCGGTTAATATTGTTTGAAAAAGAACTTGCCATTTAAAATTATCCTTCTGCTTAACAATGTACCAGGTCATCCCCAACATCTTGATGATTTACACCCAGATGTAAAGGTGGTGTATCTGCCTAAAAACACAAACGCTATCCTACAACCAATGGATCAGGGTACAATAGCTACGTTTAAATAATACTATTTGTGCACAACGTTTTCCAAAGCCATAACAGCAACAGAAAGTAATGAAATAACTCGTGACTTCTGAAAGTCATATAATATTTTATAATACATAAAGAACATTGAAACCGCGTGGGAAGAAGTGACAGAAAGATGTGTGCAGGGTCTATGGAAAAATGTAAAATGTCAGAAAGTGTTCAGGAATAATTTAGATTTTGACGAAGACGAGTACACTAATGTCATACATAAAGTAGTGGAACTTGCTAACATACTTAATTTAAAAGCTGAAGCGGAGGATATTGAAGAATTAATAGAGTTGGAAGTACAACGGCTCCCGGAAGAGGAACCAGTAGAGGAAAGTGAATGAAACCAATAAAACTAGAAGGTATGGATTCAAATGTTGAACGGTTCACGAAAGTTGAACGGCCAATAAATGAAGTTTTACAAGTTACAAAGCAGACTACATTAACGACATTCTTTTCAAAAGCTATAACCAGGACTCCTACCCTTGTAAATACTTCTATTTCTTCGCCGCCATCTCCCTTACCCAGGCCCCTCTACAGCTTTTGATAGCTCTGGTGATAAATACAATGACGACGTTTATGAACGACATTTTGCACTACATATCATAAATAGTTATTCTTCGTTTTTCACAGAATGAATTTAAATTATTAATACGTCACTTTTTAATTTTTGTATGTATTTTTATGTTCTGTAATATATAAGAGATGCAATTAAAAAGTTTGCTTTGAACTTTTGGAGAAATGTAAATGGAGAAACATATTCGTGTATGTATTGCGTATGTAATAATATAGATAGAAATAAATGTCGTATATCAGGAGTATTTAAATCAAGTGACACATAATTTAAATATAAATGCATATACTGTGTATATAGGTACAATTCATTATTATTTACTTTAGCATTAAGTAACATTATGAAAGGTAAATTATAACATAGGGTACATCATAACATAATAAATTGTTTTATAGAACGATTTGTAATACGCCCAATGGAAAAGAAAATCAACACGATATTAGCGCCGTCAACAAAATAATACTTCAAACATCATACTCTTACATAACATAGAAATTTGAAGACTGCATTCCTCTCACATCTGGTCGACTAATTGAGAATAATTGTCAATGGGCATTTTACCTCATTTCGCTTCTTTCCCCCAATTACTTACTAATAAAAATAAATACCAAATTAAATTGAATTAATATTATTTTCCTTAGAAAAGTTTTATGAGGCGAAAAACAATATGGAGAACTACAAGTGGGAACGAGGACTCTGACGGAAGATTTAGTTATGCATTGTACAATGCGGTGGCCACATTGAGCAACTTTAATAATGCTCCTTAGGCTTTCCATAAAATAAATCACATTTTTTTCTAAACCCTCTAGTAATTTATTACAGCTTCGAACTCCGATATTTCAAGAACCGTTAGGAATTCGGGAAAAGTGAATAGAAACATTTTTGCTTAAAATTAGTCATTGAATTCACGTGCGAGGTTTCTCGGATACCTTGGCGGCCACCCTGTATAATAATAGTACCTATAGATATAAATAATTATCCTGTGATTTTCAATACGCCCAATGAAAAAGATAATCAAGACGATGACATAGTACCGTTGAACAAAGTATTATTATTATTATATAGTATTCATAGACACTAAGTAATATTTCTTTTAATCATAATTCCATCTTACATATTAACTTTTGACTTATTGAACATATGTCTGACTAAAAAAACTTACAATTTACATTCGTGTAGCGCGTAGACTCACAGACTAAATAAATCATACAAAATATTACTACCACCTACGTTACGTAGAGTATGTGTAGCCTGAACAGAGACAAATAGCACTTAACGCATCGTACGTATGTTATTTTGAATGCATCGCTCCCATAAGGGCGGTACTTATAAACCGGGAACTGTACAATTTAGATTTTTACTATAGCATTTAGCAAAACAGTACATGGTAGTGGGGTATTGGCAAGCTCCACCTCTGAGTAGAACCCCCTTTAACCCGCCGCGAAGACGTCGAAATTTTTAGTTTGGTATACAACACCCTTAAATAACCATTCCACAACCATATTATCACAATTTTTTTAGCTTACAATAATTTTTGAATATTAGGCAGGGTTTTTCGGTTGCCTTTCATGATTTGTCTTTTGTATTCAAACAGTTTTACTATTTGTCAAATGATTTTCCCTCTTCTTATGTACATAATATAATAATTGAAAGGAGTCAAACTAATGCATATTTATTATATGTGTGTAAAATAGACAGTAAATACATAATCAAGTTCATGCACAATTTACGGAATAATTTCTATTCTTGTATTCTGTGGTCAGGGGGTCAATTATGTATACTTGTCTCGTTTGCACATTTTTTACATAAAATTTACACATTGTATTCGATTTTACATTAAACTGTCTTCCTCAACAGAAGATTTTTTCCTGATTCATAGAATTAATAATTAATTTTCGTATTTCGTTACTAATTTTGGCATTTTGCCTTCGCCTTCTCACACGTTCCATGTTGCAATAATAACAATTCATGAAGTTGTTTTGACAAAAGGTGAAACTCATTTGACAAATGCGAATGTCTTTTGATTAATAGCTAGTGAAACACAAAGGACGACAAATCGTGAAAGGTAAGCGAAAAACCCTGTAAAATGTTATGAATTATTTTTTATCAAAATTAATATGTATGCTAATTATGCTCTTCACTAGGTTCCATTGATGGCATGCGATATTGTCAATCAGCTGCTTGGCAAATAATAAATTTTTGACCGTATATATATTTAAACTATTTCTGTACTCGTTTTTTGTAATTGTTATTAGTATTATAATATTATTATTACATGGATTTAATTTAGTACTGAAACTTTCAAGTTTGTACTGAAATTAGCTCTTTTTGCAAAATGGCGTACTGACGTACTGAATTTGTAAATAGTGTACTGAATTCGGTACAATTGTACTGAAACGGCAGCACTGCTTGGCGTACGGCGATCATAGACCTCTTATAGGTATGGACTGAGCTTAGAAAGAGGGAGATAGATAGATCTCCATCAGCTGTTGACTGTTATAAACTCTGCCCCTGAGCTGTAGTATTGAGTATGGCAAAACACCATATAATCCTATGTTGAACATATATGTATTTTAATTAAAAAAATATATATTCCTGTGAAAATTTGTGTATAAAGTGGCATAAACTAGTAAACATAAGGTTAATACACATTATTAGTAGATAGTAAACAAAATGCAGGTTTTATTTTATAGAAAAAAACGAAATATCGTTGGGCAATAACAAATAAGTACCTAATACGGTTTATTAGGCAATAAATGCCCATTAAATCGTTTTCCTTATTATACTATACTTATTTGTTATTAGTTTATAGTCTTTTGTGTTCGTTTTTAATGTCTGCGAGTGATAAAAGTATAGATATTCTTTTTTAGTTTAGTTCTGGATAATTTTTGTTAGACGTTCTTAAGTAGTGTTTAATATAAGGAGTTTAGGTGTAGCAAGGTGTAGATACTTAATTACTTTTAGTTTAAATTGGGCTGTAAGTATACATAGAACATTATTAAAATTGTTTGTAATTGACAATTTAAACAATCAAAAGAGTGTTCTCTCATCATATCACGACACAATAGTTTAAGTAATTCCTTTAGCAAAGTAGGTGTAAGAAACAATATTTTGATACTTATTCAGTATTCATTTCAATTTTACCAATATTTTTTTTACTTGGTCTTGTTAGTCTACTAATATTATTATTTTTAAAGTACCTATACACTTAGTATTAAAACTTCCCACAATATATGTTTAAATATTAATAATCATGGTTAGAAATGAAAAATATTTTTACAGCATAAAATATTTTTCAACTGCTGGCATTTACCTAATAAAATTATTTACTTCAATTTACATAAAATACTTGTATATGAGATATGATTAATTTTTTGGAGAAAAATTGAGGTATCGCTTTTTAAAAATTTAATATATTGTAATGTATTTTAAAAAATGTAATAAACGTATTTTAATTGAACCAAGTTTGTGTTTTTCTTTGTTACATGTTCAAAATTAATGAAATTCCTATTTAATGTTCAAGATGTTTTACAATATTATTATAAAAAAAATATAAATATAATTTATTTTATCTTTTTATTATATTATTACTTTAGTTTATAGTTCCTTTTATTGAAATATAGCTATCACATTACATATTTTCTTATTATTACCTTTAAAAAAATAAAAATACTACCGATTGTCATATTTTGTGCATTTAAACTATACCTTGTCTCAGAATAAGAAGGAGTGATTCAAATATCCCGCCAAAACATGGAACACATAGCTTAAAATTTAGTAGACAATTTGACATGACATCATGACAATTGAGGTTAGATGAACTGTATTAATACTAACTTAGGATTTAGCTGTTTTGTGGTTCATTTACTACTTTCATTAAAATAGATGGATGTGCCGCTTTTCATTCTACCAGTCAAAGCAGCAATGCGAGTGCACGGAAATTGGAAAGTTATAAACACAAGTAGGTGCATACATCTATAATTTGATGAATATAAATCTCTTAACATTCAAATCTGTTCATTCTAGTTTTTCAAAAAAAATCATTAGAAGAATCTATGGATAAAGATATAGGCCCAATTTACAAATGAAAAGAGTAGACTTTGTTCCGAGCAGTTTGAGAAGGATTGCCATTATAAACATATAATTACTGCACATTTTAGTGAATGTGCTATATCGACAGGAAAATTGTGAATCAAGTCTATTTATTATTAAATATTTGTATCAGCGAGCAAGAATGAATCAAACCTTTTACCTTTTATCAAAACGTCCTTAAGAACTTGCAGAAAAAGTTTATGCTTATTAGTTTCTATTGTAAATATCAATAAAGAACTTGTACAGATAAATCATTCATATTACTGCTACAAACCTTGAGGTAAATTCAAGCAACTACTCTTGGAAATGTGAAGCTTACATAGAACAGTAATAAATTGAAAAATTTACATCGGCTGAAGTTGTTTACACGACCTGCAAAGATAATTACATATACCTACACATTACTAATTATTCTTCTCTATTAAAATTGATGTATTTTGAAAATATGTATATAAAGTATAACACATTTTTATTTCTATTATATATTGGAAATTAACAATAATTTAGTGTTCACAAAATTAAAAATTTACATGGTCGGCACAATTTTTCCAAATACTTATTGTAACATTTGTAATTGCTTCTGTCAAAAGTTCTCGAATAACTGATATTCTGAAAGGGGATTTTTTTGAAGTAACTTCACCTTATGTATCAATTCAGAATGTATATGAAGTATTCCTAATTGCCTATCTTTATCGGTATGGCTTTTTAATCCTACAGGTTTTCAGAAAAGCTTGTCGTGCACTCATTATACTTGTGGCAATCCAAACTTTTTCCCAAATATTCTCCACCAGATATTTTCTCCTTTTTCTATTAGTACAGGTTTCTTTACGTTTGACATATCTGAAATATAACATGTATATGAAGAACATGTGGTAATATAATTAGTATTTAATTAACACTTACTTGAAATTAATGCGTCAATTCTAGAATATATGTGAGTTGTTCAGTTCATTTATGGTATGAACTCATCTACGGTTATTTTTGCAGTGATATTAATTGTTGGACGTTTGATTTTTGCACTGTCGTACAGTATTTTTGACAGATTCATCAAATTCCAAGTTTTAAATGCCTGATCACTTGTTCCTTAGGTCTTAAGCCGTCTGATCAACTCATGCTCGTGTTGTACACAAAAGTACGGATTTTATTTAATAACACAATAAACTATAATAAGCCGAAGTAAAAATGTAAGAGACTAGGTTATGGCTTGACTATAAACATAAAATGACGTTTTGTCAAACTTATTTTCCCATGTTAAACTTGCCTACGCAAGAACCAATGAAATACCTTAAAAATATACGCCATTTTGGCGCGATATTTGAATCACTCCTTCTTATTCTGAGACAAGGAGTAAACTCCCTCGTCTTTTGCCATAGCTCACGTGACCTAAATCTATCGCTCTGTGTCCCACGACTTGTACAGCCAGTAGTGCTATCGCACTCTTTCGTTTATATCAATGCTCGCTACACTTATTTGATGGAACGGTTAGTCCATATATATAACAGGTCTATGACGGCGATACGCTTGAGAGATACCAACCTTGCAAAATCTTTAGTTTTATCCTGGCACCTATAACAGTTACAGAACACTCCAACCGACCCAAGCAGCAAAATCATAATTTTAGAGAAGGATGAAAATACGTATTTGCTAATGTATAACAAGTGAGCATATAGTGATTTTGTCTCGTGGGATCTTAACAGTGATCATCGTTAATATCAGTAGCGGTGAAAAATATCTACTTGATTTTAAATCACGCAGATATTTTTAAGCGTTACTGTTATGCTGTTATTGACGGTGATCGCTGTTAAGTCTATCAAGTACATAGTTATTTTAAAGCGCGCTTAAAATATCTATAGTATATGATATTAACATTTTAATATATCGGCTCCTCTTAAAATATGTGTGGCATTTATAGGAAGATTGATATTATGAAATAAAATAAGAAATAATTAAATATTGAGTAAAACAGGTCAAAATAAATATTATATTATTTGCTCATGCTTTCAATATATTTTATAATATTTTAGCGTTAATTGAAGGAATATATAAAAATGCGCAACGCTCTAGTAAAATAGCGTGTCTTTCCGTTAAGTCGTCCCGCAAACCCCTTGCCGAGAAACATCATCGCTGTCTCTGGTTGTTTCGAATCTCGGATCCAAACGACTCATGCAATCGCTATAGATCTCGGACCCAGTTTTGGCTACGCTCAGTGCTATGTAGTGGCGCGTCTTTATGTATTCCTTCAATCAATGATCTAATACTATTATACTACTAGATGGAGTGTACGCTATGTCTTGCTGATTAGGAAGTGACCCACACCATAAGAGAAAGAAGGAAAATATACGAGCGTCGAAAGTTTGACAAGGATGAACGCAATTGACCGTTTTATGTGGGCTAGATTCAAATATGTTGCAATAGCTTGTAATGGCTTATAATGTTTAAAAGTATTATTTTGTTAAAAATATGCTATATTAAGAGGAAAGTAAAGGTATTGCAACTTTAATAATCATAAAGATATATAATTAAATATATATTATTAATATGGAATTAAATATATTCTGTTTAATAACATTTTAAAGGTAGCTTTGCTAGTTGCTATTCTTCAATAATTAAAAAGGAAAGAAAGTTAAATAAATATGATTTTTAATGACTGTGAGATAACTATATGATTTTGTTCTTCTAATTATACCTATTTTAGCATGTTTGATGATCATTCAGTTTTTATTTAAAACAGTAGTATTAGAAAAAATCACTACAGATATCAGATGGAAATTTTGAATTGACCACTAGAATTTTTCAAAATATTACGTTCTGAAAAAAGAAATATAGAAACTGACAGCTTTTCTTAGGTGTTCCTTACAACTTCTGATATATTCAAAATAAAAGACAATTAATGCTTAATTTTTTATTAAAATATATGTACATATAATTAATATGGATTAACAAATACGTAAATGGTAAATATGTGATCGAAGTAAAATGGAGAAAGAAATATTAAAAATACATAAAGCTAGAATAACAACTTGTATTATTTCGTGAGGTGTTTTTTCTGTGACTAATTCAAATACTTCAACATTAGTTACATTTGGGGATTCTGAGCTATAAGGTAAATAGAACATTAAAAATATCTAGGTAGAATAATAACTACAAATAGAAATCTTACTTTAACAGTTCTTTGCTTGGTGCATCAGTAATTTTTAATCGTTGAGATCTGCTATTACAGGGAATTTTTCTCAAGTGAGCAGGAAAATTGAAAATACTTTGAATTGCATTTTGGGGCAAATATTTTCTTCCATAACTTATAACAAAATCTTCAGGAACAAAATGCTCTGAACACAATCTTGAATATTTTGATGGCTTAAAATCCTTTCGTTTAGTACAAATTATCCACTGCTTGCATAGTACTCGATTAGATTGAAAACTAAAATTTTTTATATCAAATTTACAAATCATGTATTTTATTAAGAATAGTTAACCTGTGAAATCATACGTTCATTCCCTTTTCTGCCCTATTAGTACAACCATACGCTGCACATGACATTACCATTGTGTCTTAAATATGTGACTCCAAGCACTGCAAAGCTGGTATATATAATATTCAACAATTTAAAATATTTGTTTCTAATTTTGTTACTGATAATAGCACTTTTAACCAAATATATATGACACTAAATCCATGAGAACAACACTGTTAAATTATAAGCTGAAGTTAACAATTGCCAATATTCTTGATGATTCTCAATTTATATACATTACCTATATGCCTATATCAAATAAAAATGAAATTCCTAAAATGTATCTAATTACAATCACAATTTTATAAATAAAAATAGTTGATTCAATCATCATGAATCCACAGTTGTCTTTATGCTCGTATTTCTTTAAATAAAAATAAAGTCCGTGGTGTATGAAATAAAATCAATACTAGAAGAAATCTACTAATAAAATATATAATCCAAGTTACCAAAAACACAAATAAATATGTATAAATCAACAAAATTCCGAAAGTTTATATACACAACCATACGTTTGCCGCCTTGTTTTACCCACAACTAACGGTTTTGTATATCTGTCTCCTTTGTATGTAGAGGTCAATTCTTCTCTCTCTACAGTCCATCTAGTAGTTCTATATTATTAGATCATTGCCTTCAATCAACGATTTTAGTCTACGTAAAAAGTTATTATTTAACCAGTTCTTAATTGTATACGCGCATAATTTAAATATCTTCCAATATAGAATACTAAATAAAATTTTTACTCAAGCTATTTTACTATTTTCATAATTAATAAGTTGAATATCTTATTGTAGTTGGTTTTATTGAAATAATCTAAGCCAAACTCAATATATTGGTTTTAAAACAATATAAAGTCCATTTCATGTCAGTGTTTCTATATAAATTCACACTTATTAGTTACTAAGTTCCTATTATACATCTGTTATAATCTCTTGGAAAATTTTATAACAAAAATTAGCTTTGTTTTTTTATATATTGTGCAGGTGCCTACAATAATTAGGTAGAACTATCTAGCACCATGGATAATAATTCGGCAGTTGATTGCTAGCATTTCCGTAGCAGTTACCTACTACGTATAATATCAAATATCAATCAAGTTTAAAATATCGCTGTGTCAGTTAGCGATTAATTTGGTGCAATTTGAATTAACCAACCTGAGTTGTATATTATTACTGACATTCAGTTGTCACAAAATGTTAAGACATTGATTATTACAATTTAATTTAATATGTCAATGGCAAAACATTAAGACTATCTATTGAATAAAGCATTTCAGAAATATGCAAGTACTACAGTTGGTATGAAGCACTTTATACAACAATTTACATAAGTATATTATTTATACTTTCGTATTTCGTGTATTGAATTTAGCAATAACTTAAATCTAAATTTTATAATTTTTAATTTGACTTATATGACAGGTTTTTTAATTTTGATATGCGTATAGGAATTTTTAGTATTTTTTTACATGCACACATATTGCTTATATCTGAAACCCATCCAAATAATTTCTCGGGTAAGACATTGTCATTTAAAACTTATAAGACGGGTGCACACCAATTATACAAAACAATTTAATTGTCAAACAAAATGTTTGAAGTACGGCGGCGTCCATTAGAATATATGGGAATGTTTGAAGGAGATGCACACCAGGGGGGGAAATGTTAAATTGAGATTGCGTAGACATCGTTTTACTTCTGCCTGCAGTTGGTAGGTGGCGC
Source organism: Amphimallon solstitiale (assembly GCA_963170755.1). Taxonomy (NCBI): domain Eukaryota; kingdom Metazoa; phylum Arthropoda; class Insecta; order Coleoptera; family Scarabaeidae; genus Amphimallon; species Amphimallon solstitiale. Next base: position 22,496,700 of record OY720685.1, read on the forward strand.
ATGTGTTGACGAAATTTTAGGATCACATGTGACACTTCTGGGCTTAGCTGCTTGTAGGCTGTTGACTGTGTCTGGTAACTATGGCAACTACATACATGCGGTATAGTTTTCAAATATTTTTGTTGACAGTTTCTAATTAATATTTATAAATATATGCTAATTATTAATCAGAGTTATAAAATATTAACTTATTTCTTAAAATTGTATGTACGTAAGTATTTATTCTGCATAATTCGAGTAATTTATTTATTTATTAGCACTTTTTTCTAGACTTCCCTGTAATTATGCCGACAAGAAAATGTTATGTGTCAAATTGTGACCAAAATGTAAAAGTTTCCCGCATCCAAAATCAATTCGTTTTCATGAGTGGTAGGAAGCTACATGAGATCCTAATTTATTCAATGTCATAAGAGAAGATCGACGATTTCCATTTAAGGAATAAATAAGTTCAAATGTAAGAATAATTTAGAATGCTTTCTCCTTAATATTTTGAAATAGAAATAAATTTTCATATAAAAATAAAGCGTTACTAAAAAGATATGTTTCTAATTTATTACTAAGTTATTATAGCAATAAGTGTAGTTTATTTTTCTTTAAAATACATCTACTATTTTACTTCCGAACATTTAAAGTGAAGAATAAAAACTACTAAGGTAAATACAAAATGGAATAGAAATATAAAATATTTAAATTTCCCGGTTCATCGGTTTGATCCATTTTAGTACTGCCTGCAGTTGGCAGGCGGCGCTAAACATTGTCTAAACTTTTTACTATTAAGTTATACTATCTTCTAGTATAGTGATCTGTGATGCACACCAATCAAAATGTTTGACAAACATTTTAAAAACATTTCTGGCAAATTCTTAATTAATATGGTGTTAATAAATTTAATTAATATTAATTTAAAGGCAAAATTAATGTATAGTTTTAGATATATTTTGTATAATTGGTGTGCGTGCAGAACAGTCCTTATAAGTAGGGTTGAAGGTGGTTTTTAACTTCATATGCATATAGGAATTATTACTATATTTTTAATATGCATGCATATTGCCTATATCTAGATATGGATGTAAGCACAGCCGTCTCTACTTACTTTCAGAGTTTCTAAGTATTTAAAAGAATAAACTTCAGGTTTTACTTCAAAAATTATAGGTTATTTATTTTGATACTGAATGTCAAATGTGGGAACAACTTGTAAATACAAAAATCACTATTCATATTTTGCATTGAAAAACATTCTTGTCTTGAAGCTTCGAGACTTAATTGTTACATATTGGTAACATTATTAAAATAGACCTATAATTTCTTAATACGTTAAAGTGTTATATTTATTGAAGAATTTTAATTAATTCGACAAGTTTTCATATCAAAAATCATATTTACTTAACTTATTTAAGACCAGTAAGATATACTGTTAAGGTATTAAGAAATTTTATTCTACGTAAATACATACATTATTTGTTAAAGTGAAATTTTTAAAAATATATAACATGGCTTCAAAAAAAATAATATAACGGTCAACAATTTTCTAAAAAGATTAAATTTTAATTTTGAACTTTATTGAAGAGAAGATATATCTGTTTCCTCGCATTTTTCACGAGTGTAAGTATGCCTCTAAATGTCTATCAATATGAAGTACTTCTTATAAGCTTATTTTTGATCGTTTAAGAATCTATACATGTATATTTTTATATTTTTTTACCTTGTAGCTTGATTTAAAATTAGTTCCAAATCCTGATGAATATTTATAGATGTGGTTATTGAATATCCTGTTCTTCTTTGGATACTGGAAAGCAAACTTCTACTCCAAATCTAATGATGTTCGATGGGTCCGATGAAGTTTTCACTAGTAGTACTGCATATATTCTTTCAAACAACAAAAACAATTTATTTTCGCTTTCGAATTACTGCACTAATATTTCTGGACTATTATTTATACATACATCTGTTTATTAATTTATGATGAAATTTAGAATTTTCTTCTACATCAAAATGATGCTTCCACCATTTCTTTTTATGGCATTCCACTTTCCTTTGTTTTCATAATTTTCAAGGCATACTTGTATATCATTCCCATTATATTACAATCTGAAAATAATTCTATTTCACTTACATTTATACAAATTCTAATAACACATACCCTACAATACGAACACATAATCTTCACATTTCCAAATTGTTCCTTTATCTCTGATATTTAACGATATTAAGTAACAGCATTTAAATCACTGTCATATCCATAAATTGATCAATTCATAAAACGTATTTTGATTTTAATAAATATGAAACGTATGATAATACATAAGAAATCAATGTTATTGACCATTCTATATCTATATTAATACAGAATACTGTCATGTACAAAGTAGGATATCATGCCTGTTGGTTCATAACATGACTAAATTAATTTATTAATAATAAAGTGATTTCAAAATGATTTAGGGGAAACTATATTTTCACTCTATATGTCATTGTCTGACCTTATATTTATTTCTCTTTAAATACCCTCCCAAACCGTTTTTTTGATTTCTTTTCTTTTACTATTCTGTGATTTAGATCTACATCTGACTACCGAGGGGACATCTATTCGTATAGACGTTGAACCACTTGTAATCAGCTTGTACCCCCTACTTTGAAATGTACTAAGATGTATATACGCCATTCTGCATACTTGCAGTTTCTCGCTACTCAAACTAGAGGACTCTTAACATTTAAATAATTTGACGTAAACAAAGAATATTAATTTATGTGTTTTTATTTTTTAGGAAATCAGTACCTATACCAATATAAAATTACCAAGGAAATTCAGAACAAATTAATATAGATAACAAGGTTCTATATGGATAATGCACAGGCAAAAAAAACAAATATTCACTCAACATATTGCTGTGAACCTTGCGTTTAAATAAAATTTATATAATTTATTTATTTATTTGTTAAATAAATAAATAAAATTGATGTTTGTACTAGCTCTATAGGCAAAACAGCATAATTCATTATCTCTCGTGGGTTCTACTGTGATTTACTTCTTTCCATACTTGTTTCACTTTCGTTATTATTGTGATGTTGTGTGGGATAGGGTTATAAATAATTATGACACCAGATTACTCGTGTGAAAAATGTATTATGTACTTATCGATTACAATAGGTAGAATTTATTTTAGACTGTATATTATTTATTTACAATTCTTACAAATAACAGTTTTCACAATAATATCGTGTTCGTTCATTTAAATATGTATTGAATCAATACAGGGTTTCCCCGCTTTCACTCTTTTCTTATAAAAGCCTGTATATTTGGGCCAAATTATATTGACTTGATAATGAAGGTACTGACTAATCGTCTTTATGCAAACATTCACACGTACTACATAAAGCTTGGATCAATCACCACCCCAGATACATTCCTAATGCATCACAAACTAATTGTCTAAACCTCTATTCTCACGGAGACTTTAGATTCTTAGTGCGAAGCGTTTAGGCGTTCCTGTTTATAAAAGTTTGAATATTGTTCAAAGCAGTACTTTCTAAGGTCTTTCTTAATGAACACTGGTCCGTTGTGTAAGTATTCGCACACAGTACACTTTTAAGACTAATGTTCTTAATTTTTAATTAAAATTGTGTCCCTATATTGACGTTCTATTATTTAAATAACTAAGTATTAAAAGAAATGGAGTGATTAGAGAGAACCTGTATATATTTGATTCAATTTAATAGTTAAAACAAAATTATTTACTACTCACTGCGTAGATTCATATAATTCCTCGAATTCTTGTTGAAATTGGTTTTCCATTTTTGTGGATTCTTCTCTCATTGGAATCTTCTATAAATTAAATGATGACGCTCACTTTTTGAAAATATGGCGACCAGAAAACAATTGGAAATTATTCCTATAGAAGCGTATATGCTTCTTGTTCGTTTGTGAATTGTTAGGTAATCCTTTTATATTTGTTTTGCGGTAATAATGGTAAGCGTGTAACGACCCCACTTGACCATTATTCGCTCAACACGTAGATGTTGTTATTAGGTTTGTTCCAACAAAGAAATCACTGATCAGTCTTGGATCGATCTATGACTGTTGCAATTGCGCATGTCTTATCAGAAACCAGTACCCGACCAAATTGCAATTAAAGTGTGTTGGAACAGTATTTTAGCCTTTTAGTTAACATATTTGTGGGTAGATGGTACTTGTTCAGTGATTGACAAGTATTTGATGAATCGTATGATTACATAAACGATTATTAGTATTAATTCAAGTAAACTAGCATTAAAATTAGTATTACATATGTAGAGAAATTGAGAAAGTAAAGAAAAATCATTGTGTCGAAACTAATGTCACTATCACTCATGTTTATCGTTCATTTAAAACATTCAAATAATGCAGTGGATACCTAAAGTAATAAATTATTTTACCAATACAATAACTTAAGTTAGCGTTAGAGATATCGTAGTACAATTGGCATTGGTGCGCATGCGCTACGTATCCATAAATTTCAGTTTGTAAAAGATCAGCAAACCGCTCGGACTATGTTTTGACAGTCCTCAAACTAGATCATGTTATGTTGGAACAGATTGCAATTGATCCCGGATTTGTCAGTTCGCGTTGTTGGAACAGTGATTATTCACTGCGCTTGCTCCGTACAATCACGGATCCGTTCAAACATATGTTGGAACAAACCTATATATTGGATTATTATGTTTTAATAATTACAACAACTCTCAACATCAGCCATCTTTATTAACTGTCATTTACAAAGTACCAACCATGCTACAGATATATAACTACTTATATAACATCTCCCATTTTTACTATTCTAACTAATACATAACATAATCTTGGAACCTTGACGGTAACTTTGAAACCCTCTTTGTTCCATGAGTCACTTCAGGTGATCTTGAGTAATTCTCACCCTCCTTACTATTTGTGACCTCATGCTTCCTTTCCATTGTACTTGTATCTTCTATTACACCGCTCTTAAAACTAGGGGTGTTTAAAGAAGGTCTCAAGTGATTAGAATTTCTTCTTAACATTCTATTATTTGAATCTCTTACTATATACGACCTTGGTTCTTTACACTTATTAATAATTTGGGCAGGTTTCCACTCGTTATTATCTCTCATTGTAACGTTTTGACCTGGGTTAAACTCTTTTTTCTCTTTGCATTTTCGATCGTGATACATCTTAGATAGATCTTGTAGTTTTCTGATTTTTTCTTTTATGCTGCCATTATCGTTAACCTTTGGTACTAGAGATTGCTTAACAACTGGTATTCTTGTACGCAATTTTCTATTCATTAATATTTCTGTTGGGGATAATCCTATACCAGTTATAGGAGTATTCCTATATTCAAGCAGGCACATATTTATATCTGAACTTTTCCTGATGATGTTTTTAGCTATTTTCACTCCATTTTCTGCCATACCGCTCGACCTCGGATATCGCGGGCTGCTGTTTACTATTTCAAAACCCCATTCCTTTGCAAATTTCCTCATTGCCCATGACCCAAAAGGCATGTTGTCGGCTACTACAGTCTCAGGTATTCCATGAGTACTAAATGTGATTTTAAAATGTTTTATTAATTCTTCAGATGTTTTGTTATTCAACAATACTATTTCTAACCATTTAGAGAAGTAATCTTTTATTACTAAATAATCCCTTCCACCTGCTGTACATATATCAGCTGCTAATTTACAGAATGGTAATTCAGGTATAGTATGATATAACAATGGCTCTTGTACATCATTTCTTCCATACTTTTCACAAACTTTACATTTCTTTATGAAGTTTTCTATGTCTTTGGACTGACCTATCCAATAAAAAAGTTCTCTAGCCTTTGCAATTGTTTTGTTTATACCAAAATGTCCCTCATGCAGTAAAACTAGTATTTTTGACTTAATGTTTTCCGGTACTATAATTCTATTGTTATAAATGATCATTTTATCAATTACATGTATGTCATCTCTTATACTCAGAAATTTTTTCAAACCAGTACTTAAATTTCTAGTGTCTCTAGGCCAACCCTTAAAATAGTATTCAATAACTTTATTTAACATTGAATCCTTAGCAGTCTCTTCTTGAAATAATTTTCTATCCTTTTCAGTTATACTGAAATATGTACTAATCGAATGCACTATATCCAACATACATTCGTCATCCTGCACCCTATCTTTAATATATGCTCTTGACAAAGTGTCTGGTACATGTAAAAGTTTACCTGGTACATACTTTAACTCTAGCCTATACTTTAAAAGTTTTATTTTCAATCTTTGCAAACGTGGTGAACTAATGTTAATTAAATTCTTATTCATAATGCCCAGTAATGGTTTATGATATGTACAAACTACTATTTTGTCCCTACCATAAATATAATTATGAAACTTTTGTGTTGAAAACACTACAGCTAAAAATTCTTTCTCAATTTGTGCATAGTGTTTCTCGCACTCTGTCAACGACCTAGATGCAAAGCCAACAGGACGACCCTCCTGCAAAATACAACATCCTAAGCCGTCTTTTGAAGCATCTGTTTGAATAACTATTGACTTTTGTTCATTGAAATTAGCCAACACAGGCGCATTTGTAATACAACTTTTAATCATTTTAAGCGCTTCTGAATGACATGGCAACCATTGAAATTGATTATCCTTTTTTAGTATTTCTCTTAGTTTAGCATTAATTGTACTTAAATTAGGTATAAAATCCCTAAAATAATTTATAAAACCTAACATTCTTTGTAATTCTTTCTTTGTTTTTGGTTCTTCCATTTCAGTTATTGATTTAATTCTATCATGATCAATTTCCTTGCCCTTTGCGCTAAATAAATGACCCAAATATCTAACTTGTGTTTGTTTATATTGAACTTTATTTTTGTTAAATTTTATGTTTAATTTTCTAGCCCTATTCATTACTCTTTCTATTATTTTATCATGTTCTTCCTCTGTTTCTGCTGCTATCAATAGATCATCAAAATAAACTATTACATTATCAATATCACCAAAGTTCTGCTGATTAACCTTTTGAAAATATTCAGGTGCCAGACTGAGGCCAAAAGGTAACCTTAAAAATTTATATAAACCGAACCCTGAATTGAAGACACATAAATCACTAGCATTCTCTGTCAGAGGTACCTGATAGAACCCTTCTTTGAAATCTATTACTGTAAAATATTTTTTTCCTGGTAATTTTGTACTAATTTCCTCTAGTGTGGGAATTAAGAATTGTTCTCTAATTATATTTTTATTAAGATCTTGAGGATCTAAACATAATCTTAATGAACCATCACTTTTTTCTAATATTACGAGGTTGCTTACCCATGCCGAAGTAATACTTGCTTTACATATAATTTTCTTTTCTACCATTTTATTTAATTCATTTTTTAACTTTGATTTTATTGTCAAAGGAACCCTTCTTGGAGATCGTACCACTGGTTCTGCATCTGGTTTTAACTTAATATCTAAGTCTACATTAAATTTACCTAATCCTGTGAACAGAGCAATATTTGTGTTTATAAATTCATCTTTTTCATTACATTTAACACTATCTGCTCTTTTTATCAAACCTAATTCGATACATGTATTTAAACCTAATAATGGCTTTGATTTAACATTAACTATAACAAAATCTGTGTACAATTCTATGCTATTTACTTTACAACAAAGATTTACTACACCTGTAGGTTTAATTTTAAACCCTCCATAAGCTTCTAAAACAACCGGATGCAGAATATTAAGGTTGCAGATAAAATTATAGAATTTAAACTGGACAGTGGTAGTGAAATTAATATCATACCTCAGCAAGAGTTTGAAAAACTGAAAGGACTATTTAAAGTAAGGTCTACACTTTAAATAGTCCTTTCAGTTTTTCAAACTCTTGCTGAGGTATGATATTAATTTCACTACCACTGTCCAGTTTAAATTCTATAATTTTATCTGCAACCTTAATATTCTGCATCCATATTTTCTTATGGGTCGATGTGATTTCACTAATGCTGTCTGTTACGAAACACACTTCATCTTCTTCTGTTACTGCTTTTACTTTCTTCACTCTGCATGCTACTGCATAATGATTCTGCTTACCACAATTCGAACATGTTTTTCCAAATGCTCTACATTTTCCATAGCTGTGATGTTTATTACATTTTGAACAGACTTTTTTATTACCTTTATATTCTTGCTCTTTGTTGTGCCATGACTTTGTATACTTTTTCTTTTCTTTTTCTGAATTCTTTTGATTACTTACGCTATCTACGTTTTTATTTTGTAATTCTTTAATTTGTTGCTTCGTACTTTCATTCAATTTACATATTTCTATTGCTTTTATTAAATTCAAGTCACTTACATTTAATAATTTCTCTTGTAATATATTATCTTGAACACCAAGTACCAGCCTGTCTCGTATCATTTCATCCATTTTATCATTATATTCACATGATTTTCCAAGTTTCTGTAATGCTTGTATAAATTGGTCTATGGTCTCGCCTTCTTCTTGTAGTCTTTTATTAAACACAAATCTTTCATATATAATATTCTTTTTAGGCGTCATGTACGATTCCAATTCACTCATTACTTTATCATAATCATCTTTTTCTTCTTCTGTTAGTTTTAAATTATTAAAGATTTCAATACGATCTTCTCCTATAATATTAAGAAGAATTGCTACTTTGATGTCAGACGATTTTGTTGCTTTTCCTGTCGCTCTCATATAAATTTCAAATGATTGCTTGAATTTTTTCCAATTATTGTTTATATTTCCCGACATTGACAGTGCTATAGGTAGTCTTGCATCCATTTTTATAATTGTGCTTTCTCACCTTACCATGTGCTTCTTTTTAACTTTGCTGGGTAATTCTTATTTATCTAATTCACTGTGGTATTTATCCTCGTCGCCATGTTATATATTGGATTATTATGTTTTAATAATTACAACAACTCTCAACATCAGCCATCTTTATTAACTGTCATTTACAAAGTACCAACCATGCTACAGATATATAACTACTTATATAACAGATGTATTATTTTCTTCAAGAGACGCTATTACTTTGTTGTGAGTTAGAAGTTTTTAATGTCACAGGAACCAGCTAACAACTAACCAATTTTCTGTTCCGACGCGCTTTTTATAGTTGAAAATAAATGCCACTCGCTATTTGATTGTTTTGCGGACTTTTATTTTTGAATTGTTCGTTGTAGCGCCTCTAGCGGATATCTCGACATTTATGCATTGTCTCTTCTTCCTCTTGTCGTATTTTTAGGTTGGTATTTATTTTAGTATGTTCGATCTTGACATTTGATGTCTTCTACATTCACCAACGACAGTATTTGTTGTTGTTCCATATATTTATATCTAATGTGCAGTAAGTATATTGATATTCATTTTAATGTTTTTCTTACGTTATTTTATTCGTTTATTGCTATCGTAAACATTCATTGTACTTATAAATATACTTATTGCTACTTTCGTTGTTTCGTAGATACATTCTTCGACCAAGCGCATCCTTACTCGTATTTTTGTTCTGTTGCTTTTAATCGGAAAGAATGGAAAGAAATTGGATATTGTTTCGATCGCCAGTCCCTCCGTCTGCTCCGTTCTCTCTTTGAACCATCTCATTGTTCGTGGTGAGTTTTGTATATCTAATATGCTGTAATAAATCATTGCTTTTTATATTAATGCTGCTTATTTCTTTGGTTACAGATGTTCGTTTGTATGTGCACTAAGTTTGGAACCATGAAGAAGATTGCAATTACTCGCATTACAATGAGAATTGATACTTTTGTTGTATATATTAAAAATGTTATACGATTCTGTGATGTTCTTTATGATATACTTTATCTTAATATCCTTTTCAACGCAAATGTATGTATTTTATTTTTAAGTTACTTGAGTGCATTAAGCTTCTTCATATACATTACGAGCATATCTTATTTTATATATATATAATATTCTTAATTAAAATACTTATATTCTAAGTGCATACCTATATTATCGTATGATCGAATAAATATTTAATTTATCTTATACTAGTTTTAAACTATTACTAAGTACCTTTTTGTTTGTTTTTTGTAATTTTCACCCACTTATTTTAGAATAAATATTTCTTAGACTATAAGTGAGTTTTCTTATTGCTAATATTGATTTAAATACACGAGTATATCTTAGTGTCAACGTTAATTATTTCTACTTCTAACATTTTATGATTATATACAATATTGTTTTAATTTCTAAAGTAAAGTTCACGGCAATATGTACTAATGATGTCAACATAACCTAGCTAGAGGAAGTATTCAAATTAACGTGTAAAACTTAATTTAAGACTCTCTTTTATATGTTTCAGACAACAACAACAACTATGAATCTGAGTTATCTTACAGTTAAAGAATTCACTACAATATATATATATATAATTTAATTTAGTTTCTTAGTAATTTTCGGCATTTGTTAAAGTGAAGCACTTATTCCATTATAAAATGTTTTATTTTATTTTATTTAACGTTTCGACTCTATGTTTTGAGTCTTTTTCAAAAAAAAATATAATGGTTTTACCTAGAATAACAACATCGTCAATTATTTAAAATTAGCGGTAAAAAAATAATAAAAAACTTACATTTCAAAGTGGACATCACTAATGTTTAGGTTGTTATAAACCTCTTTTTTAAAAAACATTTTAAAAAACACTACATTCTATTTTCAAATTTCAAAGTTCCATGTTACTTATACAAATGGTAATTGTTGTTTTAATTTTCATATTCATTAAAACGTATACTGTGTATCACCTCACTGATGTGTACATATATATTTTTAACTGTGTCGTTCTAGCAATGTATTTCTCGCATTTACATGTGGTAAATGTATGTGTTTTTTTGTGGGTCAGTTTTTCGTTGTTATTTTTATTTTATCTCTTAAAGTAATGAAGTATATATTGATGACAAATTATCCGTGTCTGTTCTATCATTAATTGAATTTTTATTTTTCCTAATATATTGAACTAGTCTCGTATCTGTTCCTAGACTATTCAAATACACATAATTAGTTACGAGTCACAACACTCATTTTTGTTAACTTTTAAGTTTGTTATTAGGGACGAACCCTGGTACATGTTGAAATGTTGTAGTTGCCATTGAGTTACTTAAATAAAGGAGAGAAATAACAAATCCACCATGCACACAGAATCAATCCCATATAATCGATTTAGCAAACAATTATATCTTGGTCATAAAGATTATTTAAAAAGATAAGATATAAGAAATTAGCATAAAAACATGACTATATTAGTGAGAACAAATTTAAATACACAGTAACGCACTATACAGTCTTATACTTATGTGGCATACATTATTTTCAATCTTTCATTATCATTACACATTGAGTTTTGACAAAGCATCTTGTCTAGCACACACAACACATGCATTTAGAGCATACAAATATGGCCGATATAAAAATGCCAATTATGACTAAATCAAAACATAATCATGAATTGTACATACTAGGAGTGACACTCCAAAGCTCTTTGATTGTATATCTCTTGTTTTTAAAAGCACAAATAGAATTATTGACCGAGAAATATTCAATAGCATCATTTAATGCAAGGAATGGACGTTCATCATGAACGCCCATTATTAAGTCAAATACAATTTAACTCGGTGAGGAAACCAATGTTAATGTGAAAACATAAATTAACTACAGCCTCTTCTATATTTAGAACAGATTTGAATTAGGGCATGAATATCAATAGGACTTTAATTTAAGTACAAACAGCATATAAAGTATCACGTATGGACCCAGATCACATGTCCTTTTTAAGTGTAAATTTCGTAACAAAATTTAGTAATTGCCTGATATATGAAGTTAAATACTCAAACTGCACATATCACAGCACAGTTAGGATAAGGATTTGTCATGAATTGCACCTTGACAAATGAGTAATTATCGAAAGCATCATTTCTAACTTAGACCAAGTAGCCATCATGAATAAACATCAAACATCAATATGTAAAATTTAGTAAAACACCTTAAATATAAACATGTTGGGCCAATTACAGATACGAAGGACATGCATAATTAAGTGCCCTATCAAACTAAAGCCATTAGCAAGAAATTACTACTAAAATCAATATTTAATTTGACATGTAAAAAACTGAATAAGTGTTGCTACAATTATACAAAAAAAGGGTATATAAAAATAATCCTTTGAACTGTTAAATGTGAATGATTTGATAAAATTTTAATAACCCATTGAGCAAGATAATTCATTATTAAAATATAAAAGGAAACTGACTTTGAATTGAAAATTTAAAAACCGCATTAAGCAGTTTATTTTTAATGCACAGATTTTAATCAAATAAAAAACAGAAATAAAATTGAATGTATTTAGTAATTAGGTTAATATGTAAACCAGCTCCACATAAATTCCAAATATCCTTATTTTTGGATAAAATCCAAAAATTATAACATTTCATTATTTTTTTGCACATGACTGTACAAATGTATCGAAAAGCGACGCTAAAAATGCCATACTCATTAAAATTCCTAAAATTAGTATTCAGAGATTTTCACGTACGGAAAATATTTTATTTAATTATTATAAATATAAAAACTACAGAATAACATCCTTTAGCATTGTAAAATAATCAAATATTATTATAATCAATCAAAATATAATCGATCACCACTTTGGGTTCGAGGCTTTAAACAATAGACAACCTTGACCTATATATAAGATATACATACACCAGACAGGATCAGATGATTATGAATCATCATCTAGTTAGTAAGTCAGTGGGTCAGCGTCAAGGTGAACGCCACTGAAAATAAATCCAGCGCGGCAACTTTTAAAAACGATCCCGACATTTCGGCCGGGCAACCACGCCGACCACCTAGAAATAGTTCTGCTTTACCAATACGAACGAGCGAAGATAAGCGCCACTGGAGCTGAAAAGAGAAGAGAATATAAACAAAGATCATAACCTCAAATAAATCGAGACGGACATATAAATTAAATTACAATACAGTGGAAGAAAAATCCACTTACCGATACTTAAGACTACGAACCAAGACCGGCGGCAATAGCACCTCCGAGCTGAAGATCCTGCCTGCTGCTCAAACCCAACACCGCTACCGAGGACTTAGATACCTGAAGGCGTTTTTCAGAAGTTCGATCCCGAGATTCATCCAGTCGAAAGTTCCGAAGTATCCAAGGGATAACCAGCTACAAAGCCCGTTCCAGTTCACCATAAGGACCCTCCATAAAGCTAACGAACATTTTGATATGTTAAATTGAAGGTATTGTGAAAGTTTTTACAAGTATTTACGACATCCAAAGAGGTGTAACGTCAAAGCCACAGTATTTATATCAAACTAAGGTGTAAAATTGTAGTTTTTTTTATTAAGATTAAAGTCAATATCAATTCGTTCAAAGTCAGATCAGTATTAATAGTCAACAAGATTGAATTTACTAAGAAATAAATCGTTTGGTGTTCTAATTCACTAGATATTAAAGGCATTATTTAATTATACAGTCAGTCACGTTTAATGTATTCAAACCTAACCTATCTTGATAAACAAGCAACTAAATAGGGCTCAATAACAAGCAAAATATTAAAATTAACTTACGTACAGTAAATTTGTGGTTCTCCAGTCACAATTAGTTTTATTGGAGCTCCAAAATCTCACTTTTAGATAATTTTGGGACATCATTTCTGTCCATATACATTTCACACATTGGCACTCAACCGCTGTGTTCTCATTCGGTGGATAATTGTACAATTTATGGTGGAACTGTGTGTAATTCTTCACTTTGTTAGATAATATTCCTATAAATGTTTTATTTTGTCTCATAATAAAGAAACTCCATCTACAACATTAATACACAATTTGTAACCTGTTTAGAGTAAAATATAGAGAATTATTATATATAATATGTGTATAATAATGTGTTTGTGTTTGTTATTTCCGTACTTAACGCCCACCATCAATCTCGTAAACTTGCGTCCACTATATGCACAACGTGGAAGCGCATTTTCTTCTTCCCACAGGTGTTCCAAGCAAGCCGATAATTCGCCCGACAGCATCACGGAAATAAGTAAATGTACAGGTAATGTGAGTGACTCTAGTAGTGTATTTTTGTATTATATGAACCCCCTCAACGACCCTTGAGAAAGAATATTCACAAACCGTTCACAAGACTAACTGTAATAGAGAATAGTTCGCTATAGATGCGGGAAACAACCCCTTCCCCTTTTAGAAATAGATCATTGGCTAAAATTATAAGAGATAGGAAGGAAATTTCAAGCGCGAAACTTAGTACATTTTAAATTTAATACAACAGTGTTAGTCACATTTCATTGAATTATTTAATTAGACCCACATATACAGTAAGCAGCAATTTAATTTAGACTGTCACTTGCTTAATATTTAGTGTTTGTAAAACTTAACTTGGATAACATTTCTCTCGTAACTTTTAACAGTTTTTCAAATTTAATTTAATTCGTCTCATTGCTCTTTAATAACATTAACTATTAGGGGCGGTAACGAGCATACTATACCCCTATAGCAATATATACTTTCTAAAAATATTCTCGCTTTGTTTTTTGTTTCTGTTGTTAGTATTTTTGTGTTATCATAATTGAATGTATGTTTAGTTTGTGTAGTGTGTTTTTTTAATGCCGTACTATTGTTTGCAAATTTATGTCCATTTAGTCTATCTTTAAGATGTTGGATACTTTGACCTATATAAACTCCTTCGCATTCATTACATGGAATTTCATATACAGTATGGGTTTTTTTAATTTCGGTGTTTTGTCTTTTAGTTTTGTGTATATGGGGTTAAAGGTGTTGTAATTTGTATGTGCGATTCTTATTTTAAATGGTAGTAGAATATTTTTTAATTTTTCAGATAGATTATTAATGCATGGTATTGGTACATATTTATAGTTATTCGGTTCTTTTTTGGTGTTTCTATTTTTGGAGTTGTAAAATGAATGTAGTTGGTTTTTTATAATTTTATTAATGAATCGCTCTGGATAATGGTTTTTTTGTAACATGATTTTTAAATCTTTAATAATTTCTGGTCTATAGATGTGACTTGTTAAAGTTATAGCTCTTTTCACTGCATTCGTTACTATATTTCGTTTTAATGACATTGTTTGGCATGAGTTGAAATTAAGGAATCTGTCTGATGATGTTGGTTTTTGATATAGTTTGGTGAGAATTTTATTTTGTGAGCGTATTAATGTTAGATCTAAGAAATTAATTGAGCGATTTTTTTCTGTTTCTATTTCAAATTGTATTTTAGGGTGGTAGGTATGCGTTGAATATTTTTAGAAAAAAAAAAAATATTCAACGCATACCACCCTAAAATACAATTTGAAATAGAATCATGTTACAAAAAAAGCATTATCCAGAGCGATTCATTAATAAAATTATAAAAAACCAACTACATTCATTTTACAACTCCAAAAATAGAAACACCAAAAAAGAACCGAATAACTATAAATATGTACCAATACCATGCATTAATAATCTATCTGAAAAATTAAAAAATATTCTACTACCATTTAAAATAAGAATCGCACATACAAATTACAACACCTTTAACCCCATATACACAAAACTAAAAGACAAAACACCGAAATTAAAAAAAAACCATACTGTATATGAAATTCCATGTAATGAATGCGAAGGAGTTTATATAGGTCAAAGTATCCAACATCTTAAAGATAGACTAAATGGACATAAATTTGCAAACAATAGTACGGCATTAAAAAAACACACTACACAAACTAAACATACATTCAATTATGATAACACAAAAATACTAACAACAGAAACAAAAAACAAAGCGAGAATATTTTTAGAAAGTATATATATTAGGAAAAATAAAAATTCAATTAATAATAGAACAGACACGGATAATTTGTCATCAATATATACTTCATTACTTTAAGAGATAAAATAAAAATAACAACGAAAAACTGACCCACAAAAAAACACATACATTTACCACATGTAAATGCGAGAAATACATTGCTAGAACGACACAGTTAAAAATATATATGTACACATCAGTGAGGTGATACACAGTATACGTTTTAATGAATATGAACAACAATTACCATTTGTATAAGTAACATGGAACTTTGAAATTTGAAAATAGAATGTACTGTTTTTTAAAATGTTTTTTTAAAAAAGAGGTTTATAACAACCTAAACATTAGTGATGTCCACTTTGAAATGTAAGTTTTTTATTATTTTTTTACCGCTAATTTTAAATAATTGACGATATTGTTATTCAAGATAAAACCATTATATTTTTTTTTGAAAAAGACTCAAAACGTAGAGTCGAAACGTTAAATAAAATAAAATAAAACATTTTATAATGGAATAAGTGCTTCATTTTAACAAATGCCGAAAATTACTAAGAAACTAAATTAAATTATTTAAGAAAACACGGCAAAGAAAAAACATTAAAAATATATATATATATATATATATATATATATATATATATATATAATGGGTAAATTCCGCTGTAGAGCAACCGTAGACACGTGTTTCTGACTCATTGGTCGTCATCGGTACGGTGTAGCCAAGGAATAAGGTGGGATAACCTTGGAGATGTATGCAATATACGGAAGACCATCAGGAGACAGACCACCATTTGTAGCTTCAGTTAGAAGATCCTCAATCATTATTTTTCTCTTTCTTTTATTTCATGTATCCGCGATAATTCCTTTTATTTATATATATATTATTTTTTTCCTATAAGGTTTCCTATTAATTAAAAGAAAAACCTTTTTTGTTTATTGGCCGTGTAATTATGTAAATTTAAATATTTGTTTTCTTGGGGTAGCGGCCTATTTTCATAGTGGGTTCTTTCTTTTTTAAGAACGAATAATTAAAACAATACTTAACGTTTCGACATATCACATGTCTTTATCAAAATTTTTATTACATAAAATCATACAAACAGGACAAATACATTTAACATATTGCTGTGGTATTTTCTGCACAAATAAATAAATAGATAAATAAAGAAATCAAACAAATAAAAAGTCAACAAAAATAAAATACCAGCACATTTATTTTAGATAAATATAAATTTACATATTTGATATAAATTATAATTTAATATTTCAACAGATAAATACAGAATAATCCACTAATTTATATAAATATATATATAATTTAAATTATCGCATAACAGTGGGTATTCAAATTGATGACTATGCAGTAGAATACACATCAATGCAATATGGGTTGCATACCCGTAAAAAAATGAAAGCACTAGCAATTAAAAATAAAATGGTATTGAATGTTATATAAAACAATGTTAAATAAATTAGAGCACAAAATTGTGTTAAATATCATACAAAATATGATGCTTAAATACTGACCTCAGTCTAAAAAAAAGGATATGTAACGATTTAAACATTATTATTAGTAATTAATGGAAAGTAGGTCATTCGGTAATGCATTCTTTGGCAGTAATAATAATCGATGAATAGAAGCCTGCGTTCAACATATTGCAATAATAATAAACACTACGGCTAGAACAAAGGTATATACATAAATAAATATTCCACTCATTTCACAGTCACTAAGATCAATTGTATTTTCTTCCGTATGGGACATGGAAATGCATACAAAGGTATATGACTTATTTGTTTTCGATATACACCAACACATCCAGAATGTAAATATTGTGGCCTGGTTCACTATTAAAAATAAAACATTATGTTGGGTATGCGATTTTTCACTGATATCCAGAATAAAAGATATTATTGAATGCACATCCAAACATGCGATTGGTACACAATTTCCTTATATATATATATATATATATGCTTCAAGAGATTCCAAGCTAAAAATAAATAAAACATTAGTCAGTATATAATATAGTACAGCTTAAGAATACCTACAGATCGATGAAATCAATCGATGTCCATTGGATATGCAAGTATAGAATATGTAAACAACAACAACGGTAACATGGCGGAAGAAAGGTCACATGATCACGTGACATCGATAGTTACCATAACAAACACGGAGGGCGCAGTAGATGAAAATTTAAACTGAACAAAAATAATTTGAAACAAAATAAAGCGTTTGTCAAATGTTGAATGGTATATAAAGGCGTGCATCTGCAAAATAAAGGAGGTCCATCCGAAGATCTCCAATACTCAAGAAGAAAAGAAAAGTTAAACCAGTGCTCCAAGTGTTATAAAGAAATAAATAAAATAAAAATCTAAAAAGGCATAAACGCCTTTAAGATCCAGACGTCGCAAGAACAAAACGTGTGATACGCTTCACAGACGATAAGTGCGCGCTATATACAGTAAAAGCGCGGAATATTATTATTCGACTTTACAAAGTCCGCCATAATAAAGTTTCCAGAAGGATGGAAGGCCCGGATTATCAAGAAGAGTTCGAAATGACATACAATCAAGAAAAGTAAGTACAAGCACTATCAAATAAAACTCCATCTTGCAATCCTATAAATAAATAAATAAAGGAATCTTCATGTGTGGGATATAAAATTACCGGATAGCAACAATTTATAGAATATTATTTTAAATATTTAATAAATTCTTCTTTGAGTAAGCCTTAGGTTGACGTGCGAATCTCAAGTTAAGGCGATTCAACGGAGTATCAATAATTTTACCTGAATAGCAACAATTTTTGGAAGATTATTTAAATATTTAATAAATTCTTCTTTGAGTAAGCCTTGGGTTGACGTGCGAATCTCAAGTTAAGGCGATTCAACGGAGTATCAATAATTTTACCCGGATAGCAACAATTTTAGAATATTATTTAAATATTTAATAAATCCTTCTTTGAGTAAGCCTTGGGTTGACGTGCGAATCTCAAGTTAGGGCGACTCAACGAGGCATTAACGCTCTCATTCGAATAACAATAATTTTGAAATATTATGGGAAACATCTAATAAGTTCTTCATTGTTTAAATCTCGATTTTGACGTGAGAATCTCAGGTCGAGATGATCCAATGGGGATACATCGGTAAAAAGTAAAGAAAGTGAATTTAGTAATTTCCTTGATATGTAAGCATACATGAAGAATCAATTCAGTAATTTTTTTCAATTTTCTTAAGGAACAAAGGATTTGCAAGGTGCTTGTACTATTGATGAAAAGAGAACACATAAAAATAAAAATAAAGTATTGTATTGTATGATAATAAAATATTACTCTCCATGTTTTTGTAAATTTATATTGTAAAATAAAAATAAGTTGTGCTGACATTCACTATTTACTTATTTATACCCATCCCAAGGGAGAACATAAGGAAAGTAAACATCACTATCACAGCTAGAACTCACAATAAGCAAAAAGCTGCGACACATTCCCCGTCATAGAGAAACAAAGAAATTCACCTTTAGACCCTGAGATTATTAAAGAATATCAATTTATTAATTTAACTATTGGTTATCAACCATAGTAGAGAAGGTCACAGCAATATGTATACTTTTTGTCTTTGTACATTATGTATATTCAGTCTTCTTATAAAAACTTATCACGTATACTAAATTTATTATACATCTCTATAGTATAATTATATTTATCGACGACTAAACAATAAAGTATGTATTATATTAATCAATATTGGCTAATAATAACACTCATAATACCCGTAGGGAATAATGAAATGCGACCAGTGAATAATGGGCCATAACGTTACCATTATTCACTGCATTCCGCCAATAAGAACATATAATGGGCCATAACGTTACCATTATTCACTGCATTCCGCCAATAAGAACATAACGTTCCTAACGTTGTCATAGTAACGATAGACAAGTCCGGCCATTTTACTGACTGCCTAACCATCAAACGTCATATTGATATAGTAATCTGACATTTTCGTTTACTTATTTTGATTTTTTTTAGTAATTTTCAGTTAGTCGTCGATAAAGTAGTGTATACTAACTCGCAATAATGACTATTATTCCCTCGAGCTGAGTAAATTCAGCTCTCGGGAATAATAACTGTCATTATTGACTCGTTGTATAAACTACTATAAAATACGTTTCTTAAAATTGTATTGTGTAGTATAAATACACACATACATATATACACATACGAGTATATATTTATACTACACAATACAATTTTAAGAAACGTATTTTAATATAATTATACTATAGAGATGTATAATAAATTTAGTATACGTGATAAGTTTTTATAAGAAGACTGAATATACATAATGTACAAAGACAAAAAGTATACATATTGCAGTGATCTTGAATAAATAATAATATGTAAATAAATAAGTATAATCAAGATCACTTCAAGATTTTATTTAAATTAATTTTATTTTATTCATTTTTATCATAATGTGTATGTAAATATTCACTATATCAATAATTTGTCAAAATTTTATTTTTATTTAAGTAAAACAATAAAAGAATCCTAGTAAAATTTTTATAAAGTCATAATATTAAGTTACGCATTGAATGTTACGTTTCAATAATGAGAAGGTGTTTCTCGCCCGAAGAATACTGACACCGGCGAAGATCGACCGTGTAGGCCGGCGCAAGAAATATTGTTCGCCAGGTGCATGGATGAGTCATAAACGTGTAGACAAATTTATATTCACATCTTTGTTTACCTTTTTCAAGGATTGTTAATGCGCTGTTTCCCCAAGTGACCGATAAGAGCAGCACCGTCGATATACAATTTTGGAGGTGGTATCGGTATATGCCGAAAGTTGCCGTACGTTTTTATAAAGAAAATTAGGCATAAAAGAGCTGACGGATAAAATTTCCGGGACAGCTTGGTGCAAACCGCTATCTTTAAATAGTCTTAAAGTAGGTGATAAACCACTTCCTCCTCTTTTAGAAAGGATTACTCTTAAATCCGGACTTAGAATAATTTTTGAGATTTTCGACACTTATAAAATTTGTAACAAGATTCAACACTTGTAATATTTTTATTTTAACATGCAACGTGTATTACATTGAGATTTCTAGTTATACTTGAATAATTATTTATGTATGAGATAATTTTATTTATGAATTCGGTTTTTGAATTTATTTAATTTCATTTTATTTTTTTTTTTCTAGAGTGTTTTGTTTTGCATGTAGGGGTACTATGCCATACATTATGACAAAACTTTCTAGTAATTGTAATGACAACTTTGGATAGCATAATCATTTCATTTTCGTATAATTTACTTTTCTTTTAAATTTATTTATCCTACAAAAGGGATTTGAAATTAATAATTTTGTTTTATGTGTATATAGGATATATATAAGTGAACCAGTTTTTAAAAATTTATTATGGATGAGTTTGAAACCATGTACGAAGAGTTAAGGTGATTAGATAATATTTGTTATAAATGTGTGTATAGTGGTGTACCAAATTCTTTGTTTGTGGTGGTGTTTTTGTATTGGAATTTCACGAGAAGGTAAAAGTTTATTTTAATGTATATATTATTTCTTCTTATATGTATATCAAGTATATTTTTGTTGTATTTTGGGTTTTCAATATTAACGTGTTGAATAATACATCAGGAATGTGTGAAATGAATTAAGTCATTATTTAATTCATAGCATGGAGTCCTGGTGAATTTGAAAGACACGAATTGGTCTTGGTGGTACTGCGTTTGGGAGCGAGAAAAGGCACCAGGCAGAACTAATCAGGGCTGAGTTAATCTATTGAATACGCAAAGACATTATTTTATTTCATTTTATTTATATAAAATTTATTTATATATATATATATATATTCCTTAAGGAGTGAGCACATTGTGATGTATGTTCGGGTTGTGTCCGACGAGTTGAAAAGACATACTCGTAGGGTGGAACTTTGGGATACTCATCTGTGTGAATTTGCTATCTGATGGTACTGTGTTGGGAGCGAGAAAAGGCGCCGGACAGGACTAATTAGGGCAAAGCCATATCCTTAATGTTTATATTTTGTTCGCAAATAGTAGATCGCGTAAATTTTTGGTTATTTATATTCCAGTACAATTCATCATGTGTAATTTATTTTATTTTTGATTGTTTACATGTATCTATGATAAATATAATTCATAATAATCACGTTCACATTTTTCTTTAAACATAAGCTTTTCACGACATTATGACTTCATTTATTTTTATTTCTTATAATATTTTATTGATTATGATGTATCAATTTGAATAATGATTGAATTATTGATTCTTTGTATGTAAATATTTGTATATTAAAATTTTTGAATTCGTTTAAATTTATTTTTAATAAATTAGATGTTAAGATTTATTTGGCATTTTATTTTCTTTACCTGACCTGGAGATAATTAAAGAGCAGGAGAATCGTTTGGAGAATCTACTTATATTTTCTGCCCCTGAGAGAATTATTTATTTTAAACTGAGCTAGTTGTATGTAAAAGTTTTGCTTAACCTACTTTTCAGCAGAAAATTCATCGTATCCTAGTCTAGCATAAGGCCTAGCACTAAGATGCGTGCTCGACTCTCAATTACACATTGATTAAATAAATTAAATTTATTTCATTTATATATAAATTTGCAAGAGTCACAGCAATATGTTAAATGTATTTGTCCTGTTTGTATGATTTTATGTAATAAAAATTTTGATAAAGACATGTGATATGTCGAAACGTTAAGTATTGTTTTAATTATTCGTTCTTAAAAAAGAAAGAACCCACTAAGAAAATAGGCAGCTACCCCAAGAAAACAAATATTTAAATTTATATATATATATATATATATATATATATATATATATATATATATTGAAATAGGTAACTAATATAAGCGAATAGCCCTGTATATTTAATATTTTAAACGTATTTTAGTATGACTGTAAATTTAAAATTTATTTCAATTATAAAGAACAGTTGAATACACTTAAAGCATAATTTATTGCAGTTATAATATTTGGTATTGAAGTAGACATTTCTTGAAGGAGTGGTAATGGAACAGGTCTGTGTCGTATAAATTTTCATCACATTCTGAAAATAGACATGTAAAGGTTATGACTTTTGTTATAATGTAGATTATAATTGTGTAAAACTTGTCTAATTAACAATATTGTTAAGCATAGTAATTTAGTGTTGAATGTTGAAATATGAAAGGAATTAATTGGTAAATTTGTTCGCGGGTAAAGTTTAAAAAAGCGGAACTGTCAAAATTGACATTTACATAAAAAATGTTAGTAATGTATTTTTGAAATGTAAAGTATTAGAAATTCATTATAAAAAATTAATAGAGATTTAAAATGAAAGGTTTACTGAAATTTGATAAATACTGAAACATATCAATTAATTTGAAATAAGCTGTTTTGAATATGGATTTAAGAGGAAAGGAATTTTATTGGTTGTAATTTAAAAACTATGGATTGTCTAGGAGATGATAAACAAACAACGGGAATTAAAAAATTTTCATGAGAAGCAGTGTGTAATTTTCGGATAAACGAAGTTTTATTCCGAAAATTGTTTAAATAAAGCGCGAAAATCGCGAAAAGTAGTGAATAAAGTGTTTATTTCAGAGTGGAAAATATTTAGACAACAGAATATTATATATTTAGTAAAAGAGTAGAAAATATTTAAGATATTTTCTGGTACTCAAAACTACCAAGAGTATAAACGCTATAAGAAGATATTTATCAGAAAAGGAATTATATAAATTTGGTACTTACAATTTTGAAATCGATTACGAGGTCCAGAGCGAAGTTTAAACTCTTCAATTGTACGTAAGGGACAAGCAGAATTCCAAATATTAACGTTCCAGTTAGGTTCATAAATACGAGAAATATTAACAAGTAAGAAACACACGAGAAGTCCAGGATTCATTTATAATTTCCAAAAGGTGCCGTTGTTTCAAGAAATTCCTAAGAGTTCCAGTTCCAGAATCAAGTGTAATGTTCAAAGGTACAGCTGTTATAATTAATCCAGAAGAAAACCATTAATCTACGTAGACACAACGAGATAGAGACGGTACATCACCTACGTGGAGTTCCAGAGTCGTGATATTGTTCGAGAATAGTAAGCTCAACCAGAATATTGTACATGAGAAGATTCAGAGGTGTATTTTTGCTGCATAATGTTCCAAGGAATGCTGTATTTCGTATAAGGAAGCATTTACATAATATTTTCCCAAACAAATTAGTTGTAGCTGTAAAGAAAAATTGCTATAGTACGTGAAAAAGGCCAGAGATAGAAGAACAAAGTTGTAAAGAGGTTGTATAATTTTATATAAAAGGAACAATTAGAAATTTATATTTTTCATCGATAAAATGTCATAAATTTAAATAAGATTTACTGATAGTCATGAAAAGTCACATATAAATATTCGTTGTAAAAGTTTTACATCTCTATTTATACCAGAAATATCAGAAATGAAATTTATATTCATATTTGTTAAAGTAGAATAATACTGACACGTAAAATTATTACAGAAAATCATTGAGCGTTTTAAATTAGATTAATTTGGTTAAATTCAGATCTGTATACATCAAGGTATACTAAATTAAAGATTTACCTGTAATTGTTTGAAATACATACCTTATCGAAGAGGTAAGAGTCATTACCCATCATCCTTCATATGTCAACAACAAACAAAGTTTGGTTAGGCAAGTTACCAAGTTCATGTAAATGTCGTAAAAGACTGTAAAATATTCTTCGTACGTTATTTGACGTTATTATTATTATTATTAAACGGATCATATATAAATTCATCTTTTATTTGGTAAAGTAGGAACATAGAATTAGTAACTTCCATATAATGTATAGAAATTCGAAAGGTTTATAACCTACAAGAAACATAAGTATTATAGTGATATTTGTTTTAAATATTGAAGAAAGAGCATACATACCACATCATATTATCCCAAATTTATCAATAATTTATAAGTATAAAGCAATACAAAATCAGGAGGGATATATTTTGTTGTGGTAATGGCGGGTGCACATAATATTTCAAATTGTGGATCTATAGATAATAAAACTCTAAATGTATTAGCAGGACTTTGTAAGAGGGTAAATGTGTTATTTGTAGCTGTTCCCTTTGTAAGAGGGTAAATGTGTTATTTGTAGCTGTTCCCTTTCGAAGGAACAGAATAGAATTAAATAATTTAATTTTCAAATTAAATAAAAAAATGTATAGTTTATTTGTCAATTATGATATAAATGTAAATAATTTTATTGATACTAACGCTATAATTAATATTAATGAAGACATTACAAGAAATGGAATTTATTTGAATAATTCAGGTAAAAATAAGATATTTTTATATATCTCTCGAATTATTCTGAATATTTGTAACACCCTTAGGCTACGTCGTGATTGTATAAATTGGGGTAATTTGATTCAGATATCACCTGTGGAAACAGGGGATACTCTTAGCGATCTGTTTTTTCGGAACAGTGCGGCATGGGGAGCAGCGATGTAGCATTCAATGCGACTGATGGGGTTGATAAAAAGAATGATATTAATGTTTATGATGTTTGTGTATTTTCTAAATCTCAACTGCTACAAGCAGAAATCAAAGACCGAACAGAAAAAAATACAATATCAATTTTTCATCAAAATGTTCAATGTTTAAGTAACAAAGTTAATCAGTTTGAAGTATTTTTTAGTAACAATGGTTTTGATGTGTTCTGTGTCACAGAGCATTGGTGCAAAAATAACTATATAGAATTTTTAAAAATTAGTGGTTATCATGTAGTTAACTATTATAGCCGAACAACACATATACATGGAGGTGTAGCAATATTTGCAAAAAATGGTGTAGAGGGTAATAGTATCGATGCGATCGAAAAACTATCGGTAGACTTACATTTTGAATGTGTAGCTTCAAAGTTTAGGACCGTAAATAGTAAGATTATTGTTATTGTCATATATAGAAGTGGTGTCGGTGATCTGGATCTTTTTCTAGATAAGCTGGCACTGGCTCTCAGCATTGCTGTGTCATTTAGGGATTACAGGGTCTGTGTCTGTGGCGACTTCAATATTAACTTTTTAGTATCTTCTAATGAACTGAAGAAACTCACGGATGTGTTAAATTCTTACTGTTTAAAAGCAACAATAAGCGAGCCGACACGTTTAAATAACTGCCTGGATAACATTTGTATAAGCGGAGAATTTTGTGTATTTGAATCTTCCGTGGTCCATAACGGCCTTTCCGATCATGCAGGACAGGTTCTGCTTTTGCCTATTGAGAGTGGGAATGATTCTAGCCAAATAATAAGTTATAGAGAGTTAAATAGGGAACGCAATATTTCAATATTTAGGAACCTCATGGAGCACATAAGCTGGCATGATGTTTACAGTGAAACATGTGTCAATCGCCAGTACTCTAAGTTTATAGCTGGTATTCAACAAACTTTTAATTTAGCATTTCCCTTAAAATCAAGGAAAGTAAATAAAGCTGCTCCGCAGAATTACTGGATAACAAACGGTATCAAAATTTCGGCACAAAAATTAAAAGATTTGTATCTGTTAACATTAACTGGTAACGAGGAAATTAAGGAATATTGTAAAAGATACAAGAAGGTATATAGCTCAGTTATCAAAAAAGCTAAAGAATTATAAAATAATAACTTAATCGTAAATTCAAATAACAAAAATAAAACTGCTTGGGAAATAATAAAAGGTAATAGTTCGAATCTTAAAAGTAAGGACATGAAAATAACACTAAATAATGAAATAATTTCAAACGCTGAAGTATTATCTAACTGTTTTAGTGATTACTTTACAAACATTACCTACCTGCGGCCGGTCTCAAGGACAATCAAATGAATGTAATATGGAAATATCAATGAATGATCTGACGCTGTTCTTTAATCCCGTTCATGAGATTGAAGTAGAGAGAGCAATTATTCAATTAAAATCAAGTGTCTCAACAGGTTATGATGAGATTTCCTCTCTAATTATTAAAAAATGCATAAACAGTATTACTACTCCGCTTACTTTTATTATAAATAATTCCTTGAGTTCTGGTGTATTTCCGAATGACTTGAAGCTTGCAAAAATAATACCTATACATAAGAAAGGAGATGAAAATCTGATGCAAAACTACAGACCTATCTCATTACTTTCGATATTCTCTAAGGTTATCGAGAGGATAGTTGCCGATAAGTTGTTATCATTTCTGAACAGATGTAATATCTTGAATGATAATCAATATGGATTTAGAAAGGGACGCTCCACAATGCATGCAATAGTTGAACTACTAAACAATGTCTACAGAAACATCGATGTGGGCAATGAATGTTTGGCTATTTTTTTAGATCTGAGTAAAGCTTTCGATTGTGTTAACCACAAACGGTTGCTGGCAAAGTTATACAGGTATGGTGTAAGGGGAACACCCTTACAATGGTTTAGGAGCTATCTGGAAGGCCGAAGGCACTATGTGCAGGTCGGTTCGTATCGATCGCGAGAGCAGCCTGTGACTTCTGGGGTTCCTCAGGGATCCGTGCTCGGCCCGCTATTGTATATAGTATATGTAAATGACGTGCCCTCCAAAAATGCTATATTATTTGCCGATGACACAACGATATTTGTAGCCTGCGATAGGAAGGATAATGTGGCGGCACCAGCGAATGAAGAACTGCGGAACCTGGAGCTATATTTCAATGATAATGATTTGCATCTAAACTCATGTAAAACAACATTTATCAATTTTAACGTATCAAATAGAGAAAGGAATTATAGTTACCTAATTAAAACTAGTGAAGCTAGTATTACTCAAAAAGGCACGGCAAAATTTTTAGGGGTAACAATCGATTCAGGATGTAACTGGGAGACCCATATCGACGGCCTATGCAAGAGGCTGGGATCGGTGTGTTTTGCACTAAAACAGTTGAAGCTGTCAGTAAATTTAGATATTTTAAAAAGGTACTACTACGCAAGTTTTCACTCTTTAGTATCGTACGGTACATTGGCATGGGGCTCCTCAAGTGAGAGTGTGAGGGTCTTCAGGTTACAAAAAAGAGCAATACGGAACATGGTGGGTGTAAGTGAGGGGACGTCATGTAAAGGTTACTTCACTAGGTTAAATATTATGACGGTTCCCTGTATCTTTATTTACCAATTATTAACTTACGCCAAGCAAAATCTGTTCGAATTTATGAAAGTTGGTGATCACCATGAATATGCCACGAGACGGGGTGATACTTTGGAGGTGCCCAGACACAGACTATCGATTTATAAAAAAAGCCCACAGTATTTAATGATAACTGCCTACGATAGAATCTCCAAAAATTTAAAGAATCTACCGATGGAAAAATTTAAAGTAGAGTTAAAAAAGTCACTGATTGCTAGATGCTATTACTCTTTCAGTGACTTTGAAAATGACAGGCAGATCTTAGATTTGCATATCTAAATTGTTTGTTAGTGA
The DNA here is from genome assembly GCA_963170755.1 of Amphimallon solstitiale. Classification (NCBI taxonomy): domain Eukaryota; kingdom Metazoa; phylum Arthropoda; class Insecta; order Coleoptera; family Scarabaeidae; genus Amphimallon; species Amphimallon solstitiale. The sequence continues at coordinate 22,525,047 of OY720685.1, forward strand.
TTGTTGTATTCATTTTATTTTTATTTTTTACATGTTGTACTGTATTGCATTGGTTAGTGCTTATGCTTGTATCATATTTGTATTGTTTGACTGTTTATATTTACATTTACACTATGCTGACTTGTTCTATACCATTTTTTTGTGGTCAACTGAACGAATAAATATATTATTATTATTATTATTATTATTAACAAAATACTTAAGAGCATGTATAGGTTGTAAAATAGTTTTCGTATTATAATGGAGATAACCATTGTCAACAAGTTTGTAAAAATAAATGTACTGTATGTACTGCGTTATCAAGATAAAAACCAGTTTCATTGTTGAAAATTCAATGCAGTGGCAAAGTTAAATATTTAAAACTAGTGATTTAATAAGAAATGAAATATTTGATCTCATTTACTAAAGAAATAAAGCTATATAGAATATTTGCTTAATAAATTGTATAACTGAGTTAGTTTTGGGCATAATAAAGAAAAATAATAAGATTTGAATTATTGAAAGATCATATTATTGGATACATAAACATATAAATTTGAATCTATATACGGAGGTGAGTTAAAAAGTTTTGTTAATATTTACTTATGGTTTTTATAAATATTTGAATGTCTAGGTGAGTGAGGTGTTGCGTATACATTACAAATACCAAGATTGGAATTATTTTGGTTACTTATAATTATTGTAATAGGTGTTTGTAATTTATATTACCCCTCCCTAGAACAATATATATGTATATGTATTGAAAAATTGAAAATCTTCTTGGTAGTAGTGGCATACAATGAATTAAAAGTAATAACAATGTTATTACTTTTAATTCATTGTATGCCACTACTACCAAGAAGATTTTCAATTTTTCAATACATTTATAAAATTGGCAAAGAATTGTAATATATTTTATATATATATATATATATATATATATAATATCAAACAATGGGTGTAATTCATGGCGCTATCAAAGCGATACATTGCTATACCTGTCACTGCGTATTTTAAAGCTTGGAGTTTAGGCACATCTAAATATTTAATATTTTTCTATCGGGCGGGACAATTCAGTTACATATTCCAGATTTTAATTTTAAGAAATTTGAATTTTAAATTAAATTTAAAAGTGGAATAAAATAAATTAAATAAAAAATCCAACTGTATAAAGTGGTGCTTTTGAAAAACACCTAAATTATATAGAGGGTGAGTCATTAGTAGCCGCTTCTTCGATTGCTCTTTTGTGTTTTAAATAAAAGAAAACTGGTGAAAGATCTATGTATGGTTACTTGTGGCGCATATTGTAAAAATACTTTAAGTTCTGACGCACTTCCGGTTTCACCGGAAATGCACGGAACATATTTTTTTTAATGACACCCTACATATTTTTGGATTTTCTAGTACTGCTTTAAACTGTCTGTTCAATTGTTTCTTCTTTTTCAAAATTGAGTCAATAGTTTTTTAGTTACTAATTTGTTTTGAAAATATATGACCAAAACACGTGGTCAGAAAAAAATCATTTTCAGATTGTTTTTAAAAGTAAAAACATTAACTTTGGTGGTGCTTGTAGCGAAGAAAATTCAGCATCATTTGGTAAAGTTGCACTCGACAATACCTCAAACAACTTTGTTTTTTCCAAGCCTACTTCCTGAAATTTTCACATACCAAAAACTTTTTTTTTTTTAAATGGAACACCCAGTATTTTATTGAGGCATTTTGTTCCCTTTTTTATTCTCTTTCATTTTTGTTAATAATGTCCTATACCTATCTTTTGTAATTTTTGAGATAATTACTATAGGAGCAATTAACGGTCAATTAAAGAACTACGGGTGCTGATCTATGCACCCAAATATTCGTCCAATAAAGGCTGGAATGCGGCTGACTGCCTGAGTCAATTGTTAAAGAAAGTAGATATACATTTATGTCAAACTTATAAAAGCATCGCTATTAGATATCATCCAAACGAATTATTCTTATGAAGAGTTAATAGATATGATTGACGTTTTGGGCGAATCTGAAAGAATCAGGGATCGCTGTGCATAAAGTCTGGCAGACTTTATGCACAGCGATCCCTGACCAAAGTCAGTCAACCGAAGTCAGAAACTTTCGAAAGTATAAAGGGACGGTTTGAATGAACAGAAAGTATTGAATATGAAAGAAAGAGCGGAAAAAGCAATAACTGGTGAAGATAAGACGTTTATGGTACTTGCGAGTGTAGTCAAACACCCCCATATAGTACTACGAAAATTAGTCGTCAGTTAGTTGTAAGTCAAATTTGAGAATCCAGAATAATTAGGAAATATGAAATTCACCCGTAGCATATTCATACACAGGGTTAGATGAAATAAATTTTCAGAATCGCTTACATTTTTGTCAATTGGCAATCCTGGGTTTCTCAATTTTTTGTTGTTTACCAACGAAGCCACCTTCTATTAAAGTGAATACATTCATCGTCACAATTTCCGTTATTATAACACATAACCCCCCCCCCACTTTATGACACCTGTAAACTTTCAAAATCGTTGGTCATTAAAACTGTGGGGAGAAATAGTGGGTAGTTACATAATTGAACCTTATTTCTTTGATGAACATGTTAATAATGGAGGAGAATATCTTCGCTATCTACGGACGGATTTTCAAAACTTTTTGAAAACATCTTCAAATATGTCAGTAAACATAACCTTTATTTTATTTCGATGTTAACCAACAGTGTCAAAAATGAAATAGTGCAACTGGACATTGCCGGAATTAAAAAATTGAAATGCGATGTTCTTCATTCTATAAAATTATTACTTTTCGGATAGTTGGATTTAACATTTACTTTGTTTGATAGTTGACTGAGTAAGTCTGGCTTCCATTGGTTGAACGAATATTTTGGTGCATAGAACAACAGTGCTCCTAGTTCTTTATTTGACCGCTAATTGCTCCTATAGTGATTATCTCAGAAATTACAAAAGATAGGTATAGGACATTGTTAACAAAAATGAAAGAGAATACAAAAGGAACACAATGCCGCAATAAAATACCGAGTGTTCCATTTAAAAAAAATAAGTTTTTGTTATGTGAAAATTTCAGGAAGTAGGCTTTAAAACAACAAAAATATTTGAGATATTGTCGAGCGCAACTTATACCAAATGATGCAGTATTTTCTTTGCTACAAGCACCACCAAAATTAATGTTTTTACTTTTTAAAACAATCAAAAAATGTTTTTTTTACTGAAGACGTGTTTTTGTCAAAAATTTCCAAAAAAAATAATAACTCAAAAACTATTGGCTCAATTTTGAAAAAGAGAAAACAGTTGAATAGGCAATTTAAAGCAGTACTAGAAAATCCAAAAATATATAGGGTGAGTCATTTAAAAAAATTAAATTTCATGCATTTCCGTTGAAACCGGAAGTGCGTCAGAGCTTGGAAGTATTTTTAGAATATGCGCCCCTAGCAACCATGAATCGTCCACTAATTGTTTTTTCTTTTATTTAAAACACAAAAAAGCAATTAAAGAAGTGGTTACTAACGACTCACCCTGTATATATATTAATCAAGGCATTTAAAGTTCAATTTCAAAGGTATACAGAAGAAGAACGCGATACTGTTGAACATTTATTAGGTTTATTTATTATTCTTTACTTTAAAGGTATTGTTAGGTATGAGCGAGCCTTCGTCGTTAATCGTTATTTCATGGCAATTTTCAAAATTTTTACAATTTTTTGCCATATATGTATTAGAAATAGTTGTAAATCGACTAATGTAAATTGAGTCAGTTTAATCGGCTCTTAAAAGCTCATAAAATGTAAAAAATGCGTAGCATTTCGCCATTGTTAAACAATTTGTTTAAATAAAGATATTTTTAAATTGTAGAGCTTCTGATTAACTAATTAATTACCTTATTTTTTGTATTACAATTTTTAGCTATCTACACTCTTTGATACCATTAATGAATTTTATCGCTACGGTGTGATAGATCGTCTATAAAAAAGAAATGATGTCACAAATTAAAAACAAAACGAAATTATAGTGTACAAAGGGTGATGTGATTTAACATATAGCATTGAATATTAATTTTATTTTGAAAGAGTTAAACACGAAGTTACTGAAAGTATTTGAACTGGATTTATTTATATCTTATGAAATATATTCATATGTATGTCATAATTACGACCTACTCCGTCCAACATTATTTTTTTAAAAATCAAACATGAAGAAATTTTTTTGGCAAATGCGAAACTGATTCAATTTGCAAACCGACCTTCAACACTACTTCTTTGAATGAGTACCTAAACATACAGATATTAGCGGTTCCTCACGGTTAAATAAAATAGAGATCCGGGAATTCCCCGCATTTTAAATACCTAGGATGCCAACATGTGCGCTATATACATAAGAGTTATTCTGCAGTATATACAAATTCGCCCTCTGACCTATATGCACGAGAACTAAAGTGTATAGAAATATAGAGATAGGGTTAAAATTGACGTCCGGCCAATTTTAAGTTTATTTGGTAGATATAGGTGTAAGTAGCTCAGTAATAAAATTTTTCATAGGAGACAAGTTAGCGTCCGTATATCGGACGCGAACTTGTCGCGGATGCTAACTTTACCGCAATTTTTACACGTGTAGATGCTATCTTGTACTCCATGTACAGGGTGTTTCATCGGTTGGGGTATCGCGAATTAAAGTGCCTAAATATAAAAATATCGACTTCAAATTTTAACCACTTATAGAGCTTTTAAACCGCTACCAGCAGGTTAGGTTGTTTTTGATAATATTATTTTAATTAATGCGTAAATTAAAAAAAAACGTATTATCAAAAATTAAAAGTGCTCAAAAAATGTTCAAATTTGAATGGTGATACGTGGAAATATCACCCATATTAACTTCACAATCAGAATTTTTATAAACGAAACCGTTTGTCAAATAAAGTCAATATTAAATAATGTCGTTTTTCTTACGACAGATTTATGGTACTTAACTTTCTAATTGTGCTGTCCGCAAACAGGTAGTCCTTTTAAATTTATGACGGATAATAAATAAAAATTTATTATAAACTCAACACACAACACTGTAATAAAAAACCCATAAATTCTTCAACGTCCGCAAACAGGTAGTCCTTTTAAATTTATGACGGATAATAAATAAAAATTTATTATAAACTCAACACACAACACTGTAATAAAAAACCCATAAATTCTTCAACGTCTTGCCTTTAATTTTGAAATTATTGTAAAATATTCAATAATTGATTAAGTTTTAATTTTTTTTTCAATTGCATAGTTGATTTTATAGACATATCTTTTTAACACCTGAATTTCAATAAAATCTGAGTACTTTTGATTTTTTGAACGAAGGTTTTTTTTTATTTACGCATTAAATAAAATAATATTATCAAAAACAACCTAACCTACTGGTAGCGGTTTAAAAGTTCTATAAGTGGTTAAAATTTGAAGTCGACATTTTTATATTTAGGCACTTTAATTCGCGATACCCCAACCGATGAAACACCCTGTATATACAGGCTGTCTCTAAAAGGTCTTTAAACAACTCTACCACGTATTTTTCGGACCAAAATAAACCGATTTAGCAAAACTTGGCTTAGTGAAAGTTGCTTAGTTTGTGCGCAATACGGTCCTGAAGTTGCAGTTGGAAAATTGTTTTTTTGTTATAAATTTGAAACGGCTGGAGCGATTGCGCTAAATTTTGTCACGTTTACATAGTTTTATGAGTCAAGAAATTCTGTATCAAAATTGTGATAGTAATCAATCCATAGGCGGAGAAGCTGCGTTTATAAATATTAAAACATTTCCATTTTCTACGCCAATGGATCAAAAAGAGTTTGTCTATAAAATTTTAGATTAAGTGTCTTAAGTACAAGAAAAAAGGTACTCTTGGTGAGACTCGAAAAATTGCATCGTTTTCTCAAAAATGGCATTTTAAGAATTGTTAACAATTTTTTTATGATATGTTTTCTTTTTTAATAAATACTGAACGACCAATACCAAATAGGTCAAAACAAATAGGCACTAGTTAATAAAAAAGATATTCTGTTTATTTCGTCAATTAATACAAAGATGCTATTTTTTTAATAATGTTTTTTCTTATAAATTCCAATTGTGTTCTGGTTGGTGGACAACAGAGAATTATTAACAATTAAACAATGAAATAATGAAAACGAAACAATGATTTTTTAAAAAAAAAGAAAAGATATTATAAAAGGTGTTCAAAATGTCTACCATTTTCGTGAATACAAAGGTCTATTCGCCGGAGGAAATTAAATTGAACTCTTTGCAAAACTTCTACATCACCTCTGAGATTATTGGTTGCTTCTTGAATACGTTGCCACAATTCTTCTTCATTATTTACAGGTGTATTGTAAACAATGGATTTCTGGTGTCCCCAAAAAAAATAATCCAGAGGATTCAGATCTGGACTTCGAGGTGCCCATTGTACAGGAGCGTCATTACCTCTACCGATCCATCTATTTGGAAAGTGATGGTTTAAGTAGTGTCGTACGTTCATCGAAAAATGTGGTGGTGCACCATCGTGCATAAACCACATATTCCGTCGAATTTCTAGCGGTATATCATCTAACAAGTCCGGAAGAGTATGTTGTAAAAAAATCAAATAGGCTTCTCCAGTTAATCTTTGCGGTAGTCTGACAGGTCCAATAATAAAATTTCCGATTATTCCAGCCCATACATTCATTTTAAATTCATGTTGAAAATGGTTAATTTTAATGGCATGTGGATTTTCCTCTGCATAAACATGTTCATTATGAAAGTTCGTTATCCCTCTTCTTGTAAAACAAGCTTCGTCGGTAAATAAGATTTTTTTGCAAAAGTTTAAATTTCTTGCTCTTTTATGTTCAATAAACCGGCAAAAATTTAGGCGCCTTTCAGGATCTTGAAGTAAGAGGTCTTGAACTCGAATCTTATGGTATGGATGTAATAATTGTTCTCTAATTACTCTATTGACCACATCTTTAGATACTGCAATTTCTCTAGCTATTCGTCTAACGCTCAGTTCCGGATCTTCTTGAACACGGCCTAAAATTTCTTCTTCTACTTCAGGTTGCCTCACAAAGCGCTGCCTGCCATAGTTTGCTGTTACAGGAGCTAAGCGACCGGTTTCTCGAAGGCGTCTCTCTACTGCGGCAAACGTTGGATGACTTGGAACACGACGGTTTGGAAACCGTTCCGAATATACTCTAACACTCTCGGCACAATTGCCTTGACAATATCCATATACTAATAACATATCGGTATATTCTTCGTTGGTGTATTGAACAGCCATGACAAAACGAAAATAAAAGTAATGATGGAAAACACTTTTGAAAATCCAGAAAAGTCGTTGTCAAATATTCAAATAGTCATAACTATGGAAACCAACAATAACAACTAAATACAAACATATGTATTTTACAAAACGCAGGGCACAAGTAGAATTCTTAAAACAAAAAAAAACATCAAAAAAATAGCATTTTTTGCATCAGTTGTCGAGATAAATAGAATATCTTTTTTGTAAACCAGTGCCTTTTTGTTTTAACCTATCTGGTATTGGCCGTTCTGTATTTTTTAAAAAAGAAAACAGTTTACAAAAAAAATATCAATTCAAAAACGACGTCAAAAGACGTGTACATAGTTTAAAGAGACGTCTAAACGGCCTAAGACACGTGTACACGGCTTAAAGATACATGTACGCGATTTTTGAGAAAACGATGCAGTTTTTCGAGTCTTACCAAGAGTACCTTTTTTCTTGTACTTAAGTCAATTAATCTAAATTTTATAGACAAACTCTTTTTTATCCATTGGCGTATAAAATGGAAATGTTTTAATATTTATAAACGCAGGTTCTCCGCCTATGGATTGATTACTATCACAATTTTGATACAGAATTTCTTGACTCATAAAACTATGTAAACGTGACAAAATTTAGCGCAATCGCTCCAGCCGTTTCAAATTTATAACAAAAAAACAATTTTCCAACTGCAACTTCAGGACCGTATTGCGCACAAACTAAGCAACTTTGACTAAGCCAAGTTTTGCTAAATCGGTTTATTTTGGTACGAAAAATACGTTAGAGTTGTTTAAAGACCTTTTAGAGACACCTTGTATAACAAAAAGAAGACAATTAAAACAAGAGAATTCATGCATTTTTATCTATTTTTGCCAATATCTCCTGTTCTAAAAAAAATACAAATTTCGATTTTTTACTGAAATGTAGAGGTTTCAATTCTTTATTCACTTATGTAAAAAGAAACATATCATTGCATTTAACTTTTTTTTAAAAAGGCCTAATATTTGTTTACATTTCAGTTAACGCCATCTACCGGTGACGGCAAAAGTTCGAGATACAAAAACACAAGTGCAGTTTGTAGACCAAATAAGGCTCTTTTAAATGAGACCAAACTTATTCAAATCGGTTAAGCCAAACAGGAGTAATCCTAGTTTACATAAAAAAACATCTGAACTACCCCCACCACTTTATTTCACTAGATACTGAAAAATGTGCAAGACTAAAAGTATTAAAGAATGTGTAAGGAATAAAGTTTAGAAATTTTCAATACCCCTTAATTAGTAAAAATATAAAAGAATTCTAAATTTTAACATTGATCCTGACTGTTACGCCCCCTTGCGAACATTTTACAAACTGCAAAATAATTTCCAGCATTTTCTATTGGGCACTTTTACTTGAATTTTTTTTACCCGGAAGCAATATGACAACTGGTTTCTGAGATATAGCCAGCGGCCATTCTTAGTTGGCCACCCGGTATATTGTATTAGTTTTTTACTTTTCCACAGTATTTTTGTATTTCTCAATAGCAGTAAGTAATCAATAAATTTGTTTCAGTATCACTCTGTGTTTGTTGTACTTTGTTACTTATTTCGTAGTAGAAACTTTAAATATGTACTATTACCACCTTCATGTACGAAAGAAACGCGAAATTTCTTTAATCGTATTTCTTTTCTTTTACTATTTGTTTTATCTATTTAGTCATGTAAAACACTTTCCCGCGCAAAGGAATTACTTTATCCGTTTATTCCATACAAACAACCTTTTGCTTTACGACGGTAAAATCTAGAAGAAAAAATGCTTTGTTAAAATCACATTCCTACGGTCATTTCTCAGAAGTTGCCGTTTACCTAAATGAAGCCTCCGCGTCTATTTCAAACACGAAATACTTAACATGGTCATTTCTTAATTATTAATTTACTCGCGATCTAATTATCAGACGATAATAGCTCTCACATTATAATGTTCCTTAGTCACTCTTTTATCCTATATCCGAAGCTCATACATTTCGAAGCAAGGACTTACACTATATTAAACAAATGGTGTGACCGCGGTTTCGACCAACATGGCCATTAACGAACACAGTGTTCGTTAATTATCTCTTATGAAGTAGAGGGGAAATAAATGGGATAATACACAATACATTATAACAGTTATTAGTTAATTATAGGGAAAACCAGAAATTAGAAATATGAGGTAAATTAAAATCTAAGTACAGCAGGTAAACAGAGGTGTATATATCAAATCGGTCTGGTCGTTAAGTAAATGACATTCGAAATTGCGGGAGGCTTTGAATATTTCGAAGGACTCTAGTAGGTTTAATTTCTCACCTTTCTCGGTGAAGTGTAAGATTTTTACAAAATTATTAGTTATTGTATGATTGTACTCCTTTATATGGGCCGCAAACTCAGACTTAGGGCATTCACTGTCAACTTCTTTAATATGCTCTTTAACTCTAATATTAAAACTACGACCAGTCTGTCCGATATATACCCCTTTACAATCAGAACATTCAAGCTTATAAACACCAGATTTGTTTAAAGGGTTTATTTTCGTTTTACAATTAAGGCTGGACGCCGCTCGATTTGAAATGGGCGTACCACTGCTTTTCGTGCAAATGTAAATAAAAGACAAATGTTTAAGGGTCCGCGTGCTCTGTCTTATGCTGAGGAAAAAGATAGAGAAAAGAACTTGTCACCTAATCTAATCTGCCTGTAATTTATGGCTGCGTTATGGTCTCAGATAATCGCCGGTTGGCCCACATATTTGGCAGTCAGGAAGCAACCGCCCCTAAATTATATATCTATATTTTCTCAAACACACAAAAAAAGTGAAGCTGGATATGTAAAATCACCTGCCGGATTCAAATTTTGAGTTGGAAAATAAAATCGAAATCGCAAAAAGGTCGAAAAATCGTTTTTTTGTGTAAATTTTAAAATTTTCATTTTCTTCAATTATTAATACTTATCTCGTGATATCTCAGCAATGCAGAGAGTTAGGGATCTGTTTTTTTTAAGGTTATACCCTAAAGTATTTGGATGATACTAGTGTTTTCGATTTTTCTTTATGGTGTGTAAATTTTATAAAAAAAAAGTTTTAGTAGACCACCAATTTGTGTAAGATATTTTTCAGCTATCGAGTAACTAATCTTATTTTTCAGAATTTACCCATTATATGTGAAACAAAATAAAGCCAACATTCCAAAATTATTTTTTGTGCAAGAAATAAATTTCTAGATCGTTTCAGAAGCAAATTATTGCGAGTCAAATATAATAATTATACTCCCTGCCCGCAAGCCGTGTGAGTCCTAGCATGCGCTTCTAGCAGGTATAGCGTTAGGGACGGGAAGAGATATTGATTTTACTTTCTGATACGTAGTATAAGGAAGTATTGTGACGCTGACACTGTATATGTACACTATATTGTAAAGAAAATATCAACGGTTTCGATAAAATAATGTCCGAGTAACGATTACTTTCTTAACATACACCGATCTCAGAAGTATTTTACAAACTGCGTAGAAACTGCCCGAAATGGTAGGCGGAGCTACCTCTCGACACAATGTGCGAGCGTACCACATACTCTATTTGATTTCAGTGAATTTCGCCCAAATTTCAAAATTTTGTTTTCCGTTTCGTGACCTTATTTTTAAAAATTAAGAAAAAATAAAATTTATGTATTGCTGTTGAGTGTTACATAATTTTAAATAAAGGCTTGTTTTTTGAAATTTCTTACATTTTTATTTTTATTTAGGGCCCTTTGGACAATTTCGAAGAAATTACGATTTATCCATTGAAAAGCATTTTTTTCTTAAATTAGCGTGCAAATTCGGTAAGGTTTCCATGAAAAATACGATTAGGAAATGGGAAAAACGATTTCGAGGCCGGGCGTATAGCCTTAAACAGAATATTAGCGATCTTTGTGTGAGGTTTGAATGCTACTTTAATATCATATTTAGAAATAATTTTAGCGATTTCATTACTAACATTGCCAAAATAGGTTAAGGAGATATATTGAGGTGATTCTAATTTATTATGAGGGTATATTGAGTTCAAGGCCAATTTTGTTCGTTTTTTATTTAATATGTTATCTATGATTTTGGGGGGATAGCCATTATTATATGCAATTTGTTTAATAACATCAATTTCTTGGTTGAAATTTTGTGTTGATAACGGCAATGATACTGCCCTAGGTATCATAAAGTGGAAAGCTGCTAGTCGGTATGCAAGCATCTGTAAAGGTAGGTTTCCTAAAAATATTGAAGCTAAGCTGGGTATCAGATTTGGTAATTTTAAGATCCAAAAAATTTAAGCAATTATTTTCTTCCATTTCAACTGTGAATTTAATCTTAGGGTGTACTGAATTAATGTAATGTATAAAGGTTTGTAATTGTCTAGTTGTCCCATTGAAACAAGTAAGCACGTCGTCCACATACCGATACCAGAAAAGAATATGTTTTTTACCTAAATGGGAATTTAAAATGATATTCACAATATTAGACATAAAAATTTCCGCTAGAAGAGGGCTAAAGGGTGATCATCCCATTGCCAACCCTTCTGTTTGTTTATAAATTTTCGAATCAAATTCAAAATAATTTTGGTTTAGTACTAACTCCATTAGATCTACGATTTCTTGTTTAATGATGGCATTGACTTTATTATCTACTAGGATGTTTTCCATTAGTGTTAAACATTCTTTAGGTGGTATATTCGCAAACATATTAGTGACGTCTACTGATATTAGTTTAGCATTGTTCGGAATTGTAGTGTTTTTTAATGTATTGGCTAGTTCGATTGAGTTTTTAACAGAGCGTTTATCCTTAAATTTTGTATAGTGACTGAATATAGAATTAAGTTTAATGGCAAGTAATCTACTAGGGTAACCTATGTATGAGACCACTGGTCTAATAGGGATAGTATCTTTATGTAATTTCATTAGACCATACAAACTTATTCAGTATTTTATTTTTATTTAATTCTGTCTTAATATGTGTCATGTATTCTTAATCACCCCTTTTCCAATCGCATTAGAATACGCATAACTTGCTATAGAAAGCACTTTATTGTGACTCACCTTCGTAATGTCTTCTATTACCTGTTAATGTAGGTGCCGCACAAACGTACCTGCCGTAATCCGTAGACAAACTACCTTGTGTCAGGGGCCTGATTCTCGAGTCGAGAAAACAGAGATTTCGAGAGAATAATGGAGGGGATTCTCTTGAAATGTTAAAAATCGTATTCTTGAACTCGAGAGATAGATCCCTTCTCTCAAGAGTTGTGAGAATTTACATCTATCGGTTCAAGTCAAGCGAACATATTAAAAGTTAAGAGAAGCATGCGCAAATCGACTTAAATTTTGTACATGTGACAGCGATCAATGTTTGTTATTAAGGAGAGAAATATCATTATTCAGCAGATAATTTTTATGTTTTTTCATGTATATGACTTCCCACATATCTAAGTTTCTATTGTTGCTTTGTTTAACTAAACTAACATTTTCTAGGCTGAAGTTGTGACTTGTATCAATATGATGTAGAGCTAATGCGGATTTTTCTACATTGTGTAATTTGACATGAGCCATGTGTTCTTTATATCGTATTTGAACGTTTCTTCTGGTTTGTTATCTTGTATACCGACATCGGATAACACTTAAGACACTCTTGAAATATGTATTAAACTTTTGAGTAATATCTTATTTAGAATTGTTAATCCATAATCCTGTCACTGTTAAATTAACCCGTTGTCTTTCTCAGAAATATTTTGTATTTCCCATTGAACTAATTCACAGAATGATATATTGTTAATATTCGTTGCAATTTTGCTTTAATCGTTTTTCAGCTACCTTTAAAATTGTTCTGTATAACATGTATTTTTATTATAAAATGTCTGGTAGATAATAGGTTTAAATACATAATTATATATTAAACTTTTCATTAATATCTTATTTAGAATTGTAATTCGTAATCCTGTCAGCGTTAGTTTTACCCGTTCTTTCGCATTAATATTTTGTATTTCCCATTGAACTAATTCTCAGAATTTTATAGTGTTAATATTCGTTGTAATTTTGCATTAATCGTTTTTTCACCCTACCTTTAAAATTTGTCTGTATAACATGTATTTTACTTATTATAAAATATATGTTTAAATAGTTATTAAACTAATTTTGTGAAAAAGGTGTTTTATTTTATTTTATTATTTTTATTACTTTAATATATGTTACATTATTTCTACATGTATGATACGTAGAAAACAATATTCACATTTCGATGTTTAGCCTAACACTTTCCGGAAATCCAACTGATATAACCCATAAAACCTTTCAACATTACACACGCTATTTAAAAGAAATAGTGTTCGTATTACATATTACCTAATATACACTGTTCTATACAACAATTGTCCTAATCCGCCTTCATTTGCAACCTGGCAACATTGCACTGCTATTTCCTACACGATCGACACACATCCCTACCTAAAAACAGCTATTCTTGAAGTTAGGAGAACGAGGGATGGGAGTGTGATCTATCACTTCTCTCAATAGAACGTTCACTTCTCTTAAGTTCGAGAATCGGGCCCCTGGGGTGTCGAGAGAGCGTTTTGGTATTTATGAACGGTTTTAGAGTGGTGACAAGTATGACAGCACCAGAGAAATAGAGTAGGGGAGAACGCGCTTAAAGATGCGCCAACTAAGTTAAATTGAATTCCGCCATTTTGAAGGTTGCTCACAAGCCTTACAAAAATGTTTGGAACAAATAACTTTATTTTTGGACCAGGTCCACGTTTCAACATTTTTTCCTAGCACATCTAACCACATTTTCAATGAATCACCCCGTGGAAATCTACAAATAGTGCAGAATTAATCGCGCTCTTAAAGATGCAATTCTTTCATTCTATTACGGTAATATTTATACCTAGCTCAACAATTCGCATGTAAAGTTCATTGACTTAGAAAAATGTAAACAAACTTACGTGTGAAAAGAAATGCCTTCCGGCTTAAATCTTCGACTGTTACTGCAGCCCAACACAGAGCACGACATGTTAATAACACACACAAGTCCTTTTTAATACAATTAATTAAAAATAACCTCCAAGCTTGACAATTACAACAACACAAGTGCCAATTACCCTGCAAAATGGCGACCACAATAGCGTTTGCTTAAAACTGGATGCGCACTCGTCGAAGCGCGTTCTCCCCTACTCTATTTCTCTGGACAGCACATGTGTCATATAACCCCACATAACAGAAGCGGCAATCATATTTCCATGTGCGCATGTCGAGTCTTCTTCACCGCGGTTTCAAATCCGGCGTTTTTCAAACGCTCGAGTGATTCGAGAGCGAACTTTATGAACACATTACACGCGTACATCAATGAATCACTCAACTGTTTTTGAACGGTTTTGTGTGAAATTTTACCCTAGAGTGCACGCAGAGAAATAGAGTAGGGGAGAACGCGCTTAAAGATGCGCCAACTAAGTTAAATTGAATTCCGCCATTTTGAAGGTTGCTCACAAGCGGTTTGAGGATTCTTTTACCGGCGCTGACAATATAATCTTCCTTACAAAAATGTTTGGAACAAATAACTTTATTTTTGGACCAGGTCCACGTTTCAACATTTTTTCCTAGCACATCTAACCACATTTTCAATGAATCACCCCGTGGAAATCTACAAATAGTGCAGAATTAATCGCGCTCTTAAAGATGCAATTCTTTCATTCTATTACGGTAATATTTATACCTAGCTCAACAATTCGCATGTAAAGTTCATTGACTTAGAAAAATGTAAACAAACTTACGTGTGAAAAGAAATGCCTTCCGGCTTAAATCTTCGACTGTTACTGCAGCCCAACACAGAGCACGACATGTTAATAACACACACAAGTCCTTTTTAATACAATTAATTAAAAATAACCTCCAAGCTTGACAATTACAACAACACAAGTGCCAATTACCCTGCAAAATGGCGACCACAATAGCGTTTGCTTAAAACTGGATGCGCACTCGTCGAAGCGCGTTCTCCCCTACTCTATTTCTCTGAGTGCACGCAGCGTCCTTGTTTATAAATACTATAGTTATACAACCTAGAGAAAACTGTAAATATTTCTTATGTAGTAAAGTGTCGTCCTCTGATATCTTTCAGATGGATTAATACGAATGAATGAAAGTGCTCAGCCAATGAAATATTCTCAACGCCACTCCCACAATTTAATCCGGAAGTTTATAAAAAATGTAAATATATTTTGATATTTTCTATTAAATTTTACATAAGAGTATATTTTGTTTGATTTGCTTTTCACATCGTTTGCCCTTGAATTACATATCAACATAACCTATATAGCTTAACTGTGATAAAGTAGATTTAAGTAAATGTTTTATTGAAGAATCGTAGTATTACTATTTTTTTCCCTTATTATACTCCCAATTATCCTTTTATAACATAATAAAAAAAGACATACAAAAGGCTTTTTAAAAAATGTATTCATGTTTTTTAAAGAAATAAATCTAAACAAGAAAACGGTATTAAAAAGTCAGCATTTTTATTAAATACTCACCTACATCACACCTACATGAAATGTCAGTCTGTTTCGGGTTCAGAGTTTGGGGTTATTCTAATTTTTTTCTATGTGTTCAACAGGTATGTCTAAAACAGTCTTCTATATATTCGGTATGACTAGATATATTATGTAAAAGAAGAAGAAGTAATTAAAAGCTATCCGAACCACAACATTTATTAAGTTGCTTTGCATGGTTTCATCAACTTGACTGGTTTATGTGAGGCTTTCAAAACAGTAATGTAGTACGTTTTACAAAGAAAATGCATTATAAACACCACATTATTTTAAGGTTTTGGTATCTTCAGAATTTAGAAATTTAAATGGTTCACAGTCAATCATTTATCACTTAACCAGGATAAATGTGAGACAATTTATTTTACTAGTAAACATAGATCAAACATATATTCTACGAATTGAAAATTCCTTGATATTAGACTAGACACAAGATTAACATGGAAGCCGCAGATAGTTGAATTAGTCAAACACTTATCTTCTGCTACTTATGCAATTAGACGTATCAGATTTATAACTGATAGTCTACTGGAATTACGACATACTATGGACTATCAAATCACATATCAACAATGTTTAACCAATATGGGGTAAGTAGGCCTATGTAGAAAAGGTGTTCATCCTGCAGAAGAAGGCTGTTCGAGCAATTGTCTGTGTTTCACAAACTATTCGCTGCAAACCTCTCTTCAGAGAACTTATGATAAGTCCATTAGCCTAGACACATATTCTGCAACAACTAAAGAGGGCTTTGAAAAAGCTGTCACACCTCATGACTAGGGGTGAGATTACAGAAGTCTCCACCCCTCATCACCATTTGCTGCACATCCCGCATTACATAGGACAAAAGCCACTTCAGTACAACACGTCACTGGTAATTATTTAACAACATCAAAGTTATGTGTAGACATCTTTCTACTTTCGTATCTAAAGAGAAAATAAAGGACATTCTCCTTCAAGAAGCATTCTACAATGTCAATGACATAAATTAGCCCTGTGTTGACGTTATCATTACATTTTTGCTTGATGTGCTATTGTGTAAACTGTATGTATATCTTATTATTGATATAATAAATTTATTATTATAATAGAAACACTATCCTTCTTACTGTAGAAGTGTTATAATTAATCCTGCTTTTACACCACAATACTTCATCTCATCAGGGAAGTCGCAGCAACTTTCATTATACATTTACATTCTTGGTAATTATCAATATAGTAAGTACTGCCAACACGTGGTCTGTATATGAACGTTTCTTCAATTTATATATATATATATATATATCTGCGATTTTAAAAATTGCTTTTAATAATAGTAATTCCTAATAATTGAAGTTGCGTTGGGGTTATCAAACAAAACTAGTTTAAAATATATAACACTATCGGCTGTTACTTTGTGAAGATTCATGATACTGGATATACATAAGTAAAATAAAACACTCAATTAAATTTGAATAACTTCACTTTATTTTAATCACTATATGTGACTGCAGTTTCGACATTACATGTCATTATCAAACTAGTTTACTTATATTTCTACTATTTAATTTTTCTTTCACCCACGTTTAATTGCAATTGTTTGAAATCTTCATGGATTTTATTGTGTTATATATGTAGAATTTTAGCCTTCATACTGGTTGAAGTGAGGTATATCACTTCATAAAAGTGAATTAGATACACACTTAAATGTACTCGGCTTTGACATTACTTATTTTATTATGGTTCTAGTTATTTTTATTTTATCTAGGCCTGAATCGTAACAACAACTGCCATGATACAAGTCTGAATAAATAATCATCAATTATTGTTGAGGATAGTACATACCCAACAAGTTATACAAACAAACTAATTCATAAGCAAGCAAAGATTTTATTAAAGGTTAGTACCATGGTTAGTACTTTGAACGTTTTTCAGCTTGTACTGCAATATCCATTGTCAATTATAAGATAAAATGTATAGGAAAAATGACATTTCTTCGTTACATCGTCTTGCAATATGTATTTTAGAATAACATTTAACATCCACAATCACATCATCACTATTTTTGGAATTTGAAAAATTAGTGTCAGTAGACTTATCATATCCCTTAATTCAAAATATTTTAAGATATTTAAATCTAAAGCAAAACGCCTACAAAATTGTAACAAACACGATTGGTGTAATTGGATAATTGCGTCACTTCCTTTAAGCTCCCATTGGCTTCTCTTTACTACTACGACAAGACTGCTTTTACTATAACAAATTTAGCGGGAGAAACTATGAATGGGCACATCCTACTGCCCAACCCCTCTGTTGGCTACCTACCCGAACTAACCTTCAGTTGTATAACTATAGTATTTATAAACAAGGGCAGCGTGACGTTTATGAACGCAGCCCAGCTGACGTCTAGCAACAGTTAACGGCCATTTTGAGAATATACATGCGTATTGGAGCGTTTTGAAAATGATATCACAGTGTCGCTTCTTTACCGTATGGTAATATTCTTTGTTTCTATGGAAGTGGTCTCGTGCCACTTCCGATGGCTGCCGTAAGGTCGAAGAAAATATTTGCGCGCTAAATTTAAAATCTATTGGGCAATACGATATATTGCATGAGAAAATAATTCGTATTTTGAATATAAATTATATACTGACGGAAACAGATGTATCATTTCGTTTAGGATAAAAAAACATATTTTATAATGAATATAAATTAATTTAAAATGTAAATATTATTATAACATGAATATTAAATAGCATGAATGATGAATGTTGGAAAGATTCCCTGATTGATCGGCTGTTTCACTTTTCAAATATGTTAACGTTAAAGGTTTGAATTTGTTATTTGTGCGTAGTTTCTTAATTAGAATAATTGCAGTTTACGGGTGAGCTATAACCGAACAACATTCATTGGGGACATTATTATCAAAAAGGAACAGAAAATGTAATAATTAATAGAATATGTACTTACCGAGTCGATTTTGCAAGTTTGGCAGACGCTTGAATGACATACTTGTCGCATTTGTATTCAGAGTTTTTTTACGGCACATTTAAAAAATCATACTAAGTGGATAAAGGTTGCAAATAATTCTTTTTTTTTTTAATTAAATATCAACCAAATGATAACTAAATGAACATTACTAGGTCACCGGCAAAGATTCTTTACATTAGGCGATTAGGTAAACTGTAATAGCATCACAAATCGCAGGTGTTGAGGATTACTACGTGCTATTTTATAGATACAATACACTTTTAATTCGTTTTGATAGAAAAAAAAACATTTAAATATGCACAATTTCTTATCCAAATATTACGGCAGTAACTATTTTACAGACATTGATCCTTCACTGATTTTATGTGCCTGTATGCATACGACTTTGTTGTGATCACGTGAATCCAACGTGATCACTGAATCTGTTCAGCGAGTTGAGTACAATAAAAATACTGAACCGACTAATAATAGAAATACAGAACTCCAGTTGTTACAAGCAATAACACATGTGAACAAATATAACTTAGCATTGAAGTACAGCCGAATTATCTATATGGTCAATACATCCCATTTTCAATAAACAACAACGCCCGCTAACTTGTAGATTTTGTGCCGATAACATTGAAAAGATATATACTCTGACGTCACTAACACACCTTTCGGAAACGCATACATTGCAACGATAGCTGGACGATAAGTACTACTTATCTGACCTTTCAGAAAGCGGGCATTAGAATGAGCTCGAAGGGTCGGTAATATTGCGTTAGACATTTTTAAAACAATCTGCAGTATTTTGTATACATGTGGGATTGCAAGAGCGAGAAGGGCAATAAGTAAGCGGGAATGATTAACGAAATCCAGTGCACACCTACGTCAAGATAATTGAGAGAAGTCGATTCAATGAAAGGGTATTAAACAGGAACTGTTACAAAAATTACGAAGTATGTAATTAACAGTCAAAGCAATGAAAAAACGAAACTAACCTAAGTATGAATAGCTATATACATATATAACTTTATTTATCTTTCGAAATATAAGGTAAATATAATAAGTTTTATAAACTGGTCACCCTTCTACCTACGCCGATGTAGAAAGGGATTTAAGAGTGAAACGGACTTTTTTTGTGTCGTTTTCGCGTCAACAACAGATGTTGCCGTTCATCATTACATTATTTCTTTGCTCCGTCGTAATTTAAACCGCCACGTCCGCTGTACATATACAACGTGACCTGCAAAATCGACTCCGTAAGTAGGTACGACAAAAACAACGCCCATACAGGCCTATAAACAGAACACAATAAATAGGCACTCGATAGTGTGAAGTGAATAAAACAAAGGTTGTTCACGTTATCAATTTATTCACATTAACGAGGGTTATAAATAATACTTAATAAACATTGATAATTAGCAATATAAACATATAAAATATAATAATACTCATTGAAAAATAGCAACAAATGAAAAACGAATAAAAAACCATCATTTTTGCGTAATAGATTTCTTTCTTATTCTCTTAACTATGACAACCGTAATATCATTCTTTTCTGCCCGCTGAGTTAATACATTTTTTCCATCGCCTCTTCACATTCCTCGACATTATTTTCGAATTCAATTGTTTCATACAATTTCAATTGTCAACAACAACATATTCTTCAAATGCAGCCTATTGTGCATACAATTAGGGCACATTTGCATATGCATTATGGAGATGGAAATAATTGAGATGCCAATGTACACAGAAGTTGAAGAGATTTGGACACTGAATCATCAATGTCCCATTGGCCTTTCAAAATAGCGAGTGGCAAAGTTTCATCATCATTATTTGAAACTCCATCTAAAATAGTCCTCCATACCTTTTTTTTTATAATTTCAGGATAAGGATGAAGGAAATACTATGCATGTCGTTTTCTACTACAATAGATAGAAGACTGTTTCTATAATGCAATTTTGTTAAATCTTCATTTGGATGTGATGGTGCGATATCTGGTAGGTAGTAAAGAGACCTATTATAGAGAGACAGTTCAAGATCTAGATTCGGGACATAATTTAACCAATTCTATAAGCGTATTAGATGTGATTTATTTTATTAACCCTTTAGCTACTGAAATGTATCCACAAATGTCTGTCTAAACGCAAAAAAAAAAGAAAAAGGAAAGTTGTATAAATACTGATACATACATTTATTATCTGTATCTGATGAGTTATGTACAAAGAAATGTCAAAATTAGAGGCGGTCAACGGGGGTAATTACTTCCCCCTTTTAATAAGATTACACACATATTATATAAAGAATACGTTTGCTAAGAAAAATAGTCCCTCTAAGATAGCTTTCCGGGTCCCATGAATGATGTCTCATCTAATAATAAATAAAGGGTTTGAAAGTGGCTCAAATGTGTACGCTAATGGTAAAATTAGGAAGTAATAATGTACAGGAATTTATAAATATTGACGCCAATTTGTATACAGAAGACGATAATCCAGATCATATATTGCCCGATAATTTAGAAAACTACAGTCAAAATAGTGATGATAAAGAACATGCAATAGAAATTGGTAAAATTAGATTTTTTCACTGAAGTAAACTAGTACTCCGGTCTGCCGATTTTACTCAAAAACTAATCAGATCCCAAGAGGGTGATTATACTCGTAAATACAAAATTTGGAATTGATATTGTAGCGTTTTCGGGTTCGCAATAAACAACTCGTGCAAATGTTTTGAAAGTCTGTATATTTACACACTTAAAACTAATCACAATATAAAAATATAAAATCAATGTATTCCACTTAAAACTACTACGAATAAATTAACACACGTATTTATTTTTATCACTATTATTTATATCTGTAATATTTATGTATTTATTGCACACATATTATATATGTGTGCACTGTAATAAAAACTGCACCGCTCTATTTATATTTATTTTAAACTGTTCGAATATTACTGAATAAATGAATTTCTCTTCCTGGGCACCCGGCCGCTTTTTATATCGGCATATAAAACTCTGGAAATATACGCGAAACTTCTCGCTTGTTTCTCGATAGACCGAGAGAAGAACCAGACTTTCTGTCGCTCACGTATTACATATTGCTGTGGTATTTCTGTATATTAAAAAAATATAAAAAAATAATGAGAAACTGGCTATAACCAGATTTAAATATTAAAAATTTTATACATGTAAAAACATTGATAAAACCAGATATAAGTGGTTATTACTGAATAAATGTGGATATAACCAGATATCACTGAATGTGGTTAACACATTTTATATAAATAAATAAAAAAAAAATTAAACAAATAAAATGCCAACAAAAATAAATTCCAGCACAATTTATTTAAATAAATATAAGTTTACATATTTGATATATTAATCATAATTCAACATTTCATCAGATATAAATATATAGAATAATCCATTAACTTATATATATATTTTTGTTTAAACTATTGGATAACACAACAAATATTTGAACTGATGAACATACAATACAATACACACCAATGCAATGTGGGTTGCATACCCGTAAAAATGAAAGCATTAGAAATTAAAAGTGTTGAACTCAATTTGAATAAATTAGAGCACAAGAATTGTATTATATATTGTACAAAACATAATGTTCAAATACTGACCTCGGTCTAAAAAAGGATATGTAATGATTTAAACAGTATTATTAGTAATTAATAGAAAAGTAGGCCATTCTGGTAAGACATTCTTTTGCAGCGATCATAATGAACCAATAGAAAGCCTACGTTTAAAGAGATATTGCCATAATAATAATAAACACTACTGTAAAAACAAAGGTCCTTATACGTAAATAAATATAGTCCACTTATTTCTCAATCAATATATAAAAATCAATTGTATTTTCTTCCGTATGGGACATAGAAATGCATATAAAGGTATAGGATTTATTTGTCTTCTATACACCAACACACCCAGAATGTAAATATTGTAGCCACCATCAATATTAAAAATAAAACGTTATGTTAAGTATGCATTTCCGCTGGTATCTCCCGAATAAAACGATATTATTGAATGTACAGTTAAATATACGATTGGCATAATTTCCTTCATATAAAAATGCTCCAAGAGATTCCAAGCTAAAAACAAATAAAACATTAGTCGGTATATAATATAAAGCAGCTTAAAATACCTACCAGTCGATAAAAATCTATCGATATTAATTAGATATGCAAATGCATATGTAAATAACAACAACAATAAGATGGCGGACGCAAAATCATGTGATCACATGACATCGATAATTACCAAAACAAACACGGAGGGCGCAGTAGAAGAAAATTCAAATAGAACTAAAATAATTTGAAACAAAATAAGGCGTTTGTCAATTGTTAAGGGATATATAAACGCGTGCATTTGCAATTATAAAGGAGTTCATTTGAAGATCTTGAATACCTAAGAAGAAGAAAAGTTGATCAGCAGTCCCTTAAACTTTAATCAGTGCTCAGGTGCTTTCCAGTTAAATAAAATCTAAAAAGGCATAAACGCCTTTAACATTGAAACACGTAGTGAAACAAAACGTGTAATTCGTTTTTCATACAATAAGTGCGCGCTAAATACAGTAAAGCGCGGGATATTATTATTCGATTTTATAAAACCCGCCATCATAAATTTCAAAGGAATGGAAGACAAGAATTATCAAGAAGAATTCGAAATGATATACAGTCAAGAAAAGTAAGTACAGGCACTATTTAATAAAGCTTCATCTTGCAATCTTACAATACATAAATAAAGGAACCTTCATGTGTGTTATATAAAATTACTGGATAACAACAATTTTAAGAATATTATTTAAACATTTAATAAATTCTTCTTTGAGTAAGTCTTGGCTTGACGTGAAAATCTCAAGTTAAGGCGATTCAACGGAGTATCAACAATTTTACCTGGATAACAACAATTTTAAGAATATTATTTAAACATTTAATAAATTCTTCTTTGAGTAAGTCTTGGCTTGACGTGAAAATCTCAAGTTAAGGCGATTCAACGGAGTATCAACAATTTTACCTGGATAACAACAATTTTAAGAATATTATTTAAACATTTAATAAATTCTTCTTTGAGTAAGTCTTGGCTTGACGTGAGAATCTCAAGTTACGGCGATTCAACGAAGTATTAACGTTTTTCACTTGAATAACAATAGTTTCAAAATATTATGGGAAATATCTAATAGGTTCTTCATTGTTTAAATCTCGATTTTGACGTGAAAATCTCAGGTCGAGATGATCCAATGGGGATACGTCGGTAAAAGGTAAAGAAAGTAAATTTAGTCATTTCCTTTGAATTGTAAACATACATGAAGAGGTAATTTAGTAGACTCCTACAATTTTCTTTCAAAAAGAATAAAAGATTTGCAAGGTGCTTGTACCATAACTGAGAAGATAATATACCTAAATAAAATAAACGATTGTATTGTATAATAATCAATATATCTTATGTTTTTGTAAATCTTTATACTGTAAATAAATATAAGTTGTGCTGACATTCATTATTTACTTATTTATACCCATCCCAAAGGAGAACATTAGGAAAGTAAACATCACAATCACAGCTAGAACTCACAATAAGGAAAAGCTGTGACATATTCCTTTTATAAAAAACAAAGAAATTTACCTTTTAGACCCTGAGATTATTTAAGAATATTAGCTTATTAAATTGACTATTGGTTATAAACCATAATACAGCAGATCACAGTAATATGTGTGGATGATTTATGACTTATTTACGGTGCGTCGTTCCAATGTTTACTTTTCTGTGGGCTTGTTTCGTTACATTGCCCCCTTCTTAAAAACTGCACACTATTCCATGTTCTTGCTGTTGGCGGATGACGGAATCGACATCGGGACCCACGGGTGCACCCAGCTGTCTTGTAGAAATGGCAATCCACCGTCTTTGGTTGTATAACGCGCTGATTGGGCTGATAGCTGCATACGACTATTTCCATACCAGTATGCCGAAACACCACCTCCAGCATGTCTCTTACGATTCTCCATTCCAATCGCTCTAATCCGCAGCCCAGTTTCGGAATTGCCAGCCTCTTTATGTTTTGTTTGAGTGCAGGTCCTCGTAAATCAACAAGGGATTCCCATAATGCATGATAGTTCGGCTTTTCATTGGAGAGTTCTTTTGTGACCAGGTAAAAGATAAATCGTCCGTCACGCTTTATCTCCAGAGTTTTACCAACCCTTGGTTTTTGTTGGATCAGTTCATTGACCCCGCCATACCTCTTCTTGAATTCCACGGCAATCCCTCTACGCATACATAGGTACTGGGCCACACAGTGAGCTAAGGCATAATCACCGGGTACAGTAAAAAGATCCTGTTGCTTCTCCGTGGTGATTCCAAAACGAGCCTTCCTGGTACCAAAATATTCTTTCATGAAATTCCCATAAGTCAGCTCTCTATGTTTTCTGGTAATTTGTCGCACATCCGTTACTTCGCCGTTGTTACGTCCATGGTATGGGACCATTCGGTTGAAATGCACCACCCTTGACTTACTATGGGGTGTTCGTCAACCGCTTTGGGGCCCATTGCTGGCGGCACAATTTGCACATTTTCGGCACCATTCCTTTACATCTCGTGTGCGATTCACCCAATAAAATCGTTGGCGCACTTTCTCGAGTGTCTTGTGTACGCCGCAGTGTCCTCCGGACCTGTCCTTGTGGAGTTGTTGCAGTACATCAGGTATCCTTTTCTTAGGGATGACACCTATATCCTTTGCCCATATCCATCTGGGTTCTCCACAACACGCTTAAGTAGGCCATTCTTCACCTTCAGAGAGTCCCATTGAGCCCAGTAGGATTTCAGTCCCTGTGAACGAGGAGCTACTTCTTGCCAAACCGGTCTGTGACCAGCATCTTTCCAAACCATCAAGGAACCAAGGTCTTCATCAGCTTCCTGATCGATCCTCAAATTGTCAGGTTGCCACTAATCGTCAACCACGGTAGTTCTAAGTGTGTTGACCGATTTTCCTTCTACCCGGCGGTTGCAATGCCTGTAGTCTTCTGGACATGCATGGTCTCCTTGAAAGAGCATCAGCGTTTTGGTGTTTCAGAGATGCAATTTGCACTATTGCTTTTGAGGCTCTATGATACTGGGTCGACCTTTGCCTCCGCTCATCGACCCGTTTTAGTTTTCCTGCTTGCTCCGCTATGGGTTTCTTGGGGTCCTTCTTGCATTTACTACGAACATGGCCCATTGCACCACAATTCCAGCATCGGAGCGTTCTTCTCTTAGGTTACACCTGATTCACTAATCGTCGGACTACCTGTTCTAAGGATTCTTCGGCTTCTGGTAGATCTCTGACAGAACATACTTTTGCTGGGTTTCGAGAGAACAGCTATGCGGTTTCGAACTCCAGACTATGTGGCAAAGCATCGATAGTAGGGTACTTTGGACAGTTCTGGAGCCTCCTCCCCCTCTCACCCAGCTCCCCCTCACCCCCCCTCGCCCTAGTGGCGCCCTCTGCCAACCCAACTGATGTGGCGCCCCCTCGCGGTCGCCAACCCAACTAAAAATTGCAGATTTCATCATTACCAACCCAACTAAAATTGCAGATTTCATCATTACCAACCCAACTAAAAATTGCAGATTTCATCATTACCAACCCAACTAAAATTGCAGATTTCATCATTACCAACCCAAGTGATGTGGCGCCCCCTCGTGGCCTCCAACCCAACTAAAAATTGCAGATTTCATCATTACCAACCCAATGTGGCGCCCTCTGACGGCCACTAACCAAACTAAAAATTGCAGATTTCATCATTACCAACCCAAATACCATGACGCCCTCTCACAGCCACTAACCAAGAAATGGCATCTCTCATGATTGCCATAATGCAGCATCCTCTCACGGTCACTAGCCAAACTAAGGTGACGTCAGACAAAATGGCGGACCATCAAGATGGTCTTTGTTTCTAGAGAATTAATAAATTACCAGGCTTGCTATCGCGCTTCTCAATGTACTTCAAACAGGTCTAAACATGTTTCCAGCGGAAACCGCAACGGCTGTCTGCTTCTGTGATAGCCGCATGCTTGAAATGCATATCTTACTTATAAAATAAAATAAAACAAACAATATTTTTTAAGAAAAAACAATGTATTTATTATTATTAATTAACAATATGACCAAGTTTCATACCCTCAAGATGGTCGATAAAAATATAAACTTTATATCTAAGATCGGCATACCATTTCAAAATTATAAAATAAATATACAGTATGCTACTGGACGAGATAGCAACCAAGTATGAATATACAGGACGTTTCAAAGGTAGGGATTTTTAGAAAAGCAAGATGGCGAATCCAAGATGGCCGCCAAAAATCTAATAAACTAATGCCACGTCAAGCATCCAATCTATCAAAACCATGCACTCGAACTCCTATGAAACATCATCTCAAAACCATCGCTAGAATCAGCTCACAACCGGGTCATGAAATAGTTCTGAAACCCCTATATTAAAACCACACATTCAAACCACTATCAAATCCCTCTTTTCTCAAAAAGCCATCCAACCATCCATCCATACATCCATCAATCCATCCATCCAACCATGAATCCATCCATCCATCCATCCATCCATACATCCATCCATCCATCTGGACGAGATAGCAACCAAGTATGAATATACAGGACGTTTCAAAGGTAGGGATTTTTAGAAAAGCAAGATGGCGAATCCAAGATGGCCGCCAAAAATCTAATAAACTAAGGTGACGTCAGGCATCCAATCTATCAAAACCATGCACTCAAACTCCTATGAAACATCATTTCAAAACCATCACTAGAATCAGCTCACAACCGGGTCATGAAGCGGTTCTGAAACCCCTATATTAAAACCACACATTCAAACCACTATCAAATCCCTCTTCTCTCAAAAAGCCATCCAACCATCCATCAATCCATCCATCCATCCATCCATCCATCCAACCAACCATCAATCCATCCATCCATCCATCCATACATCCATCCATCCATCCATCCAACCATCCATCCATCCAACCATCCATCCATCCAACCATCCATTAATCCATCCATCCATCTGGACTAGATAGCAACCAAGTATGAATATACAGGACGTTTCAAAGGTAGGGATTTTTAGAAAAGCAAGATGGCGAATCCAAGATGGCCGCCAAAAATCTAATAAACTAAGGTGACGTCAGGCATCCAATCTATCAAAACCATGCACTCAAACTCCTATGAAACATCATTTCAAAACCATCGCTAGAATCAGCTCACAACCGGACCATGAAGCGGTTCTGAAACCCCTATATTAAAACCACACATTCAAACCACTATCAAATCCCTCTTTTCTCAAAAAAAGCCATCCATCCATCCATCCATCCATCCAACCATCCATCCATCCATCCATCCATCCATCCATACATCCATACATCCATCCATCCAACCATCAATCCATCCATCCATCCATCCATCCATCCATCCATCCATCCAACCATCCATCCATCCAACCATCCATCCATCCATCCATCCATCTGGATAACATAGCAACCAAATATTAATATACAGAACATTTCAAAGGTAGGGATTTTTAGAAAAGTAAGATAGCGAATCCAAGATGGCCGCCAAAATCTAATAAACTAAGGTGACGTCAGGCGAAATGGCCGACTATCAATATGATCGATCAAAATATAAACTCAACTTCTAGAAAATACCCAACTCCGTATCACGCATCACAACAACCACCCAACATAGTTTCAAACGCCACAACACCAGACCAACTTAGGAAGATACATCTAGGTCAAACCCCAACACAACATACTTTCAAACACCACCACCGAGGATTTATATTTGACATCAGCATACCATCTCAAAATCATAAAATAAATATACAGTATGATACTGGATAACATAGCAACCAAGTATGAATATACAGGACGTTTCAAAGTAGGGATTTTTAGAAAAGCAAGATGGCCGCCAAAAATCTAATAAACTTCGGTGGCATCAGGCATCAATCTATTAAAACCACTATCAAATCATTCTCTTTAAAAGCCATCATTCCAAAACAATACATTCAAATCATACATTCAGTGATAGACACATAAATGAAATGTATTCGTGCAGCCTAACAGTTCAAAAAGCTTGATATCGAGCTTACCAGCATATTTCTAACAGATCTAAACACGTTTTCTAATGGAAACCACAACGTTTGATCGCTATCAACACCTCTATGATAGTAGCCTTATTTAATATATCTATATCATAAAATAAAAAGGAACAACATATTTTAAGAAAAACAATTTATTAAAAAATAATAACCACATTTTGTAGGTGAATTATGGCTAATATGTAGCATATCAATCATAGGGAAAAAACATTAAACGAATTACAACGATAAACAATTATGACATATAAATCCATAGGTAAAAGATATATAGCAATCAAAACCCTTCCTATATCTACCTCTCTTCATAGAAGACCTAGATATTTAATACCACATACATAAATACATAGACACTCTAATCCTCATATGAATAAATTGATAGACTTATAATAATTATTTTCATCCATAAGTATACATACATACTTTTATATATATCACTACTAGAAATAAGTCGACACCGCTGTGTTAGTCACCTTATTTAATATATCTATATTATAAAATAAAAAGGACCAACATATTTTTAAGAAAACAAGTTATTAAAAATAAAACAACTACACACATCAAACAAACCTCAACCATACTTTCAATTTCACAAATATCAAAATTTAAACAAAACAATCAAATGCAAAGGCAAGGAATGTTCTCGAGATGATCCATATAGTGCAATATAACAATGCAGTAAAACGATAGAGGTGAGATACATGGTCTATCAAAAAAATTTTATTACCCACTTTTTTCAGCAATCAAAACTTTTTGACAAAACACTATACATATGAAGAATAGACATAGCATTAAATATTTCCATTTTAGAGATACCCCAGTTTAATCCCAATTTTAAATAACATAAATTCTTAAATTGATTTAGTTAACTTTCTTATAATATTTAAAAAAGGTTGAAAAAGAAAACATACTAAGTCCCACAACAGATAAAATATGTACTATCTTTTTACACTTCATGTTTAGTACTGTCATTAGAAGAAATATGCCTGAGGTAGAGCTTTTAATATGAAATTTAGGGGTTTTTTACACAAAAACATAGTTTATGCCTAATAAAACTAATTTTGAAACATAATGTGCACATAGTATTAAAAAAGAGAATAAAAACATTAAACAAGGTACGCTTCACACGAAACATTATTATAATTCACATTTTAAAAACATGGAATTATATTTTATTTGGATGACATTGTATTTACAAATAGTTTTTATATCATTACAAGAAATATGCTTTTCATTAAATATTAACCACTGAACAACAGCAGTATACACAAAAAAACTTGATAGTCGCCCTATTTAATATATCTATATTATAAAATAAAAAGGAACAACATATTTTTAAGAAAACAATTTATTAAAAATAAAACAACTACACACATCAAACAAACCTCAACCATACTTTCAATTTCACAAATATCAAAATTTAAACAAAACAATCAAATGCAAAGGCAAGGAATGTTCTCGAGATGATCCATATAGTGCAATATAACAATGCAGTAAAACGATAGAGCTGAGATACATGGTCTATCAAAATTTTTATTACCCACTTTTTTTTTCAGCAATCAAAACTTTTTGACAAAACACTATACATATGAAAAATAGCCATAGCATTAAATATTAACCACTGAACAACAGCAGTATACACAAAAAAACTAATATAAAGATAGTATTAACGTTCTAACCAAAAGATTTGCAAAATAATAAATATATACTTGTTCATGGCTTAAAAACAATTGAAAAATTGATGTTTGCCAAGCTATTTATCAATATTTAAGAGTTAAAAATTATCATCATTTTTACATTTACAGATACCCCATGTTTAATATCAATTTGAATTAACATAAATTCATAAAATGAGTCCATCTTTTCACACATCATGCATTTTTGTACAACAGCGAATGTATTACATTTTAAAGCACTTTATAATTTGAGAAAAATAGCAAAACCTATCATGAAACATTATTATAAATTCTATTTTATTTGGATGACATTGTATTTACAAATAGTTTTTATATCATTACAAGAAATACACTTTTCATTAAATATTAACCACTGAACAACAGTAGTATAATAAATACTCGCTTTCAATTATTTAATATTGAAATTACACAAAATTCAATGCAATACACTTAAAACATTTGAAAAATCATGTTTGGTAAGCCCAATATAAATTATTTTTAATTTGTTTTTCATAGAATGAATTGCATCATTTGCGGAAAATCCTTCACCCGGCGCGACAACATGAAGCGGCATGTGAATACCCTCCACCGCAATTTTGTTTGCGGTATTTGTGGAGTGAGAAAGAAAACATACTAAGTCTCACAACAGATAAAATATATACTATCTTTTTACAGTTCATGTTTTTTTGTACTATCATTAGAAGAAATATGCTTGACGAGCGGCTTTTAATATGAAATTTAGAGGTTTTTACACAAAAACATAGTTTATGCCTAATAAAAACTAATTCATGTTTGGTAAGCCTACTATTTAAGACAAAAATTATTAGTTATTTCCATTTACAACAGATAGCCCACTATTTATCAATATTTAAGGCAAAAAATTATTATTAATTCCCTCATTTACAACAGATTTCCTTGCTTAATTTAAATTTTTAAATAACATAAATTCTTAAATTGATTTAGTTAACTTTCTTATAATATTTGAAAAGGGTGAGAAAGAAAACATACTAAGTCTCACAACAGATAAATATTAAAACTAAAATAAATATATACTATTTCAAAATGTTTCTACCTTTTATAGCTGTGTTTTGTTATACACAATCCAAACCATTTTGCATGTAAATATCAGTCGCCATTCCGACATGCTTCAGAACTAACCCCATCAGGTTAACTGAAAGAAGAAACACAATCCTATCAAGAATTTTATCTTATATGGTATATGTTTGAATATCTTTTTCGATCGCAATTATAGGAATACAATTAGTTTCACATACCTAATGCGGGTGACAGATTGGGCAAAGTATCGGGGGGATCACCAAACTAATCCTTTCAGAACATCGCTCGCATCTGATTATTTCATATTCTTAAAAAAAAATATATGCCGAATAATATTTTACATCCCTTTTTTTTCATAAAACTCACCTATCATGAGTAAATTAAGCACAAAATGGCTCAGCACCCTGTGTCGATATATTTCCCGCAGAGGTGCAGAATAATAGCACATCGTGCATAATATATCATCACCCCCTTCATGCACTCGCACGAAGCCAGCAGCAATCACGCACATATTATTAATAGGTATCAATTGATGACGTCCATATCCGTCATCTCGGTACACATCAACCACAATGTCACCCGAACCACGAGATTCATAACCATTGTCTGTATCAACAGACGGCAAAGTTAATGTTGAATCTGAATTTTGATCATCCATCACCTTAAACAAAAATTAATCAATATTAAATTCTACACCCCCAACCATCTTTAAACATCAACAAAAATTATTTGATATTAAAATACCACTCACAAAAATAAACAAACTAAATAAACACAATTAATAGCCAACAATAAAAGATGCAGGGAAAAACAAAATCTACTTCGAGGCACACTATCAAAACTAATATAAAATGATCTACTACACATCTATATATAACCAACCCCCACTAATGACCTTAAACGAAAAAAATTCTCACTGGAAATGGATAAAGAAAACACAGGATTACCTAAAACAATCTTCTCAACATCTTCAAATGATTTTTTTTATTATCATCATAAACATCCAAACAATTGCCAACCCAATTAAAACTAGGACCCTTTAACGATAGACGATTAGCATTAAATTAAAAAAATATAACCAAGTATCATAACTTTCAATACCATAAAAGCAAATTACCGACATCCGTTCCAGACAAAAAGCCCTAAAACTCGACATTGGTCAAATAACTGATTACACCCCGTACCGTAAGAATTATTTACATAATGAACCCTTAGGGAAGAATGCGATATATATACATATTTAGTAGATAAATTAAGAACAAATTTAGTTTCACCAATTATAGGAACCCCCACATATCAGTCAGCAAATTAACAAAAAAGATTGATTTAACCAATTCCAACGTTCTAACAAAGAAACGCACTTTATGTATCTGGAGATGTCTTCAACATAATTGAAATTCCACTTAGTCCGAGCAGATCACAACCCCATCATACCGACAAAGGAATGAATACCAATAAACCTGTCACAATCAACAAACCCATTAGAAAACGAGACAACCTCCCAGCAGCTGTAAATTAAATGCTAATGATGCAAAAATACCTAAAAATATTTCGTAAAACAAGAGTATTTTAGTTAAATATACAATAAATATTATTCAGTATTGGAATACACAATGAATAACACAAATTTGAGTAGAGAAAGATAAATATTTCTAATTACACATGTGTGAATTTGAATTTACATCACCTGCCCGAATAGAGTGTCTTATATATGGATAGTAAAGTCGTCGCGTCCATACAAATACATTTCTCACATACGTATGTATATAGTCACCGCGCTTATGTGCAAACTACTACGGCGGATACAACCCTTCGCATACATACGTAGGGTAGCAGGTAGTCATTTGCTGACCGTCATTATTTTTAGTCCCATCGCTTCGTATATATAATGCATCATTATTAGAGGTTCCTAATAGATGAATTTTATTCATAAATATGGGGATGTTTAAAATGAAAAATAGGAAGTATACATATTCTCTTTATTTATTAATGTATACAAGATATATTTATTTATAACATTTTTATATATTTATTTTAGCAATATTTATCACCAACGCATACTCTCTAAATCGGATTTTTTCAATTTCGGATATAAACCTCATAATTCTAATGTTCAACAAGTCATTCTTCTGTCTAAGAACCCTCCGCCTGCTTTAGGAAATTGCCGCAAATGCCAACAAATTGACGAATAGCCTCATATCTTTTTATTTATACGTACATATATTGTGAATTATTACACTAATTATAACACAATTTTAATTATAGATAGACAAACATTATACAGGTATATTGCAAACATGTAATGCTAAGATAATCAGAGTGATATATACATACATGTAAAGAAATTTATAATTTATTCAATCTCTTATTAAAAGAGTTATTAATATTTTTCAAATGAATACCTGACAGTGGTGGAAAACTGTTGAAATTTGGATAGATTAATAGTTACATATGCGAGCTTCAGAATAGCTTCTGAACATGTTGGGTTGTAATTTGGTATACAATAAAAGGCAGCGGGGAACTGAACCGCCCCCCAAAAAAAGGTATTTAATATTAAATCGTCGTTTTCCCATCACAGAAAAATAGTGTATTATACAATGGAAAAAATTAGATTTTAGCTCTCGGTAATTTATCTTACCTCGAGCTAAAATCTAATACTTTTTTCCCTTGTATGATACACTATTTTTCTGTGATGGGGAATCGACGATTTAATATTAAATACCTTTTTTTGGGGGGCGGTTCAGTTCCCCGCTGCCTTTTATTGTATACCAAATTACAACCCAACATGTTCAGAAGCTATTCTGAAGCTCGCATATGTAACTATTAATCTATCCAAATTTCAACAGTTTTCCACCACTGTCAGGTATTCATTTGAAAAATATTAATAACTCTTTTAATAAGAGATTGAATAAATTATAAATTTCTTTACATGTATGTATATATCACTCTGATTATCTTAGCATTACATGTTTGCAATATACCTGTATAATGTTTGTCTATCTATAATTAAAATTGTGTTATAATTAGTGTAATAATTCACAATATATGTACGTATAAATAAAAAGATATGAGGCTATTCGTCAATTTGTTGGCATTTGCGGCAATTTCCTAAAGCAGGCGGAGGGTTCTTAGACAGAAGAATGACTTGTTGAACATTAGAATTATGAGGTTTATATCCGAAATTGAAAAAATCCGATTTAGAGAGTATGCGTTGGTGATAAATATTGCTAAAATAAATATATAAAAATGTTATAAATAAATATATCTTGTATACATTAATAAATAAAGAGAATATGTATACTTCCTATTTTTCATTTTAAACATCCCCATATTTATGAATAAAATTCATCTATTAGGAACCTCTAATAATGATGCATTATATATACGAAGCGATGGGACTAAAAATAATGACGGTCAGCAAATGACTACCTGCTACCCTACGTATGTATGCGAAGGGTTGTATCCGCCGTAGTAGTTTGCACATAAGCGCGGTGACTATATACATACGTATGTGAGAAATGTATTTGTATGGACGCGACGACTTTACTATCCATATATAAGACACTCTATTCGGGCAGGTGATGTAAATTCAAATTCACACATGTGTAATTAGAAATATTTATCTTTCTCTACTCAAATTTGTGTTATTCATTGTGTATTCCAATACTGAATAATATTTATTGTATATTTAACTAAAATACTCTTGTTTTACGAAATATTTTTAGGTATTTTTGCATCATTAGCATTTAATTTACAGCTGCTGGGAGGTTGTCTCGTTTTCTAATGGGTTTGTTGATTGTGACAGGTTTATTGGTATTCATTCCTTTGTCGGTATGATGGGGTTGTGATCTGCTCGGACTAAGTGGAATTTCAATTATGTTGAAGACATCTCCAGATACATAAAGTGCGTTTCTTTGTTAGAACGTTGGAATTGGTTAAATCAATCTTTTTTGTTAATTTGCTGACTGATATGTGGGGGTTCCTATAATTGGTGAAACTAAATTTGTTCTTAATTTATCTACTAAATATGTATATATATCGCATTCTTCCCTAAGGGTTCATTATGTAAATAATTCTTACGGTACGGGGTGTAATCAGTTATTTGACCAATGTCGAGTTTTAGGGCTTTTTGTCTGGAACGGATGTCGGTAATTTGCTTTTATGGTATTGAAAGTTATGATACTTGGTTATATTTTTTTAATTTAATGCTAATCGTCTATCGTTAAAGGGTCCTAGTTTTAATTGGGTTGGCAATTGTTTGGATGTTTATGATGATAATAAAAAAAATCATTTGAAGATGTTGAGAAGATTGTTTTAGGTAATCCTGTGTTTTCTTTATCCATTTCCAGTGAGAATTTTTTTCGTTTAAGGTCATTAGTGGGGGTTGGTTATATATAGATGTGTAGTAGATCATTTTATATTAGTTTTGATAGTGTGCCTCGAAGTAGATTTTGTTTTTCCCTGCATCTTTTATTGTTGGCTATTAATTGTGTTTATTTAGTTTGTTTATTTTTGTGAGTGGTATTTTAATATCAAATAATTTTTGTTGATGTTTAAAGATGGTTGGGGGTGTAGAATTTAATATTGATTAATTTTTGTTTAAGGTGATGGATGATCAAAATTCAGATTCAACATTAACTTTGCCGTCTGTTGATACAGACAATGGTTATGAATCTCGTGGTTCGGGTGACATTGTGGTTGATGTGTACCGAGATGACGGATATGGACGTCATCAATTGATACCTATTAATAATATGTGCGTGATTGCTGCTGGCTTCGTGCGAGTGCATGAAGGGGGTGATGATATATTATGCACGATGTGCTATTATTCTGCACCTCTGCGGGAAATATATCGACACAGGGTGCTGAGCCATTTTGTGCTTAATTTACTCATGATAGGTGAGTTTTATGAAAAAAAAGGGATGTAAAATATTATTCGGCATATATTTTTTTTTAAGAATATGAAATAATCAGATGCGAGCGATGTTCTGAAAGGATTAGTTTGGTGATCCCCCCGATACTTTGCCCAATCTGTCACCCGCATTAGGTATGTGAAACTAATTGTATTCCTATAATTGCGATCGAAAAAGATATTCAAACATATACCATATAAGATAAAATTCTTGATAGGATTGTGTTTCTTCTTTCAGTTAACCTGATGGGGTTAGTTCTGAAGCATGTCGGAATGGCGACTGATATTTACATGCAAAATGGTTTGGATTGTGTATAACAAAACACAGCTATAAAAGGTAGAAACATTTTGAAATAGTATATATTTATTTTAGTTTTAATATTTATCTGTTGTGAGACTTAGTATGTTTTCTTTCTCACCCTTTTCAAATATTATAAGAAAGTTAACTAAATCAATTTAAGAATTTATGTTATTTAAAAATTGAAATTAAGCAAGGAAATCTGTTGTAAATGAGGGAATTAATAATAATTTTTTGCCTTAAATATTGATAAATAGTGGGCTATCTGTTGTAAATGGAAATAACTAATAATTTTTGTCTTAAATAGTAGGCTTACCAAACATGAATTAGTTTTTATTAGGCATAAACTATGTTTTTGTGTAAAAACCTCTAAATTTCATATTAAAAGCCGCTCGTCAAGCATATTTCTTCTAATGATAGTACAAAAAAACATGAACTGTAAAAAGATAGTATATATTTTATCTGTTGTGAGACTTAGTATGTTTTCTTTCTCACTCCACAAATACCGCAAACAAAATTGCGGTGGAGGGTATTCACATGCCGCTTCATGTTGTCGCGCCGGGTGAAGGATTTTCCGCAAATGATGCAATTCATTCTATGAAAAACAAATTAAAAATAATTTATATTGGGCTTACCAAACATGATTTTTCAAATGTTTTAAGTGTATTGCATTGAATTTTGTGTAATTTCAATATTAAATAATTGAAAGCGAGTATTTATTATACTACTGTTGTTCAGTGGTTAATATTTAATGAAAAGTGTATTTCTTGTAATGATATAAAAACTATTTGTAAATACAATGTCATCCAAATAAAATAGAATTTATAATAATGTTTCATGATAGGTTTTGCTATTTTTCTCAAATTATAAAGTGCTTTAAAATGTAATACATTCGCTGTTGTACAAAAATGCATGATGTGTGAAAAGATGGACTCATTTTATGAATTTATGTTAATTCAAATTGATATTAAACATGGGGTATCTGTAAATGTAAAAATGATGATAATTTTTAACTCTTAAATATTGATAAATAGCTTGGCAAACATCAATTTTTCAATTGTTTTTAAGCCATGAACAAGTATATATTTATTATTTTGCAAATCTTTTGGTTAGAACGTTAATACTATCTTTATATTAGTTTTTTTGTGTATACTGCTGTTGTTCAGTGGTTAATATTTAATGCTATGGCTATTTTTCATATGTATAGTGTTTTGTCAAAAAGTTTTGATTGCTGAAAAAAAAAGTGGGTAATAAAAATTTTGATAGACCATGTATCTCAGCTCTATCGTTTTACTGCATTGTTATATTGCACTATATGGATCATCTCGAGAACATTCCTTGCCTTTGCATTTGATTGTTTTGTTTAAATTTTGATATTTGTGAAATTGAAAGTATGGTTGAGGTTTGTTTGATGTGTGTAGTTGTTTTATTTTTAATAAATTGTTTTCTTAAAAATATGTTGTTCCTTTTTATTTTATAATATAGATATATTAAATAGGGCGACTATCAAGTTTTTTTGTGTATACTGCTGTTGTTCAGTGGTTAATATTTAATGAAAAGCATATTTCTTGTAATGATATAAAAACTATTTGTAAATACAATGTCATCCAAATAAAATATAATTCCATGTTTTTAAAATGTGAATTATAATAATGTTTCGTGTGAAGCGTACCTTGTTTAATGTTTTTATTCTCTTTTTTAATACTATGTGCACATTATGTTTCAAAATTAGTTTTATTAGGCATAAACTATGTTTTTGTGTAAAAAACCCCTAAATTTCATATTAAAAGCTCTACCTCAGGCATATTTCTTCTAATGACAGTACTAAACATGAAGTGTAAAAAGATAGTACATATTTTATCTGTTGTGGGACTTAGTATGTTTTCTTTTTCAACCTTTTTTAAATATTATAAGAAAGTTAACTAAATCAATTTAAGAATTTATGTTATTTAAAATTGGGATTAAACTGGGGTATCTCTAAAATGGAAATATTTAATGCTATGTCTATTCTTCATATGTATAGTGTTTTGTCAAAAAGTTTTGATTGCTGAAAAAAGTGGGTAATAAAATTTTTTTGATAGACCATGTATCTCACCTCTATCGTTTTACTGCATTGTTATATTGCACTATATGGATCATCTCGAGAACATTCCTTGCCTTTGCATTTGATTGTTTTGTTTAAATTTTGATATTTGTGAAATTGAAAGTATGGTTGAGGTTTGTTTGATGTGTGTAGTTGTTTTATTTTTAATAACTTGTTTTCTTAAAAATATGTTGGTCCTTTTTATTTTATAATATAGATATATTAAATAAGGTGACTAACACAGCGGTGTCGACTTATTTCTAGTAGTGATATATATAAAAGTATGTATGTATACTTATGGATGAAAATAATTATTATAAGTCTATCAATTTATTCATATGAGGATTAGAGTGTCTATGTATTTATGTATGTGGTATTAAATATCTAGGTCTTCTATGAAGAGAGGTAGATATAGGAAGGGTTTTGATTGCTATATATCTTTTACCTATGGATTTATATGTCATAATTGTTTATCGTTGTAATTCGTTTAATGTTTTTTCCCTATGATTGATATGCTACATATTAGCCATAATTCACCTACAAAATGTGGTTATTATTTTTTAATAAATTGTTTTTCTTAAAATATGTTGTTCCTTTTTATTTTATGATATAGATATATTAAATAAGGCTACTATCATAGAGGTGTTGATAGCGATCAAACGTTGTGGTTTCCATTAGAAAACGTGTTTAGATCTGTTAGAAATATGCTGGTAAGCTCGATATCAAGCTTTTTGAACTGTTAGGCTGCACGAATACATTTCATTTATGTGTCTATCACTGAATGTATGATTTGAATGTATTGTTTTGGAATGATGGCTTTTAAAGAGAATGATTTGATAGTGGTTTTAATAGATTGATGCCTGATGCCACCGAAGTTTATTAGATTTTTGGCGGCCATCTTGCTTTTCTAAAAATCCCTACTTTGAAACGTCCTGTATATTCATACTTGGTTGCTATGTTATCCAGTAGCGGCTGGTGAGTTCGATTAGGGTGGGCAGTTACATATACACGAGTGGACAAGACTGATTCGTTTATTATCGGTCTTATATTGCCAGATGCCGAGTATAGCACCGATAATAAACGAATCAGTCTTGTCAACTCGTGTATATGTAATTGCCCACCTTAAGCGAACTCACCAGCCGCTACTGATGTTATCCAGTATCATACTGTATATTTATTTTATGATTTTGAGATGGTATGCTGATGTCAAATATAAATCCTCGGTGGTGGTGTTTGAAAGTATGTTGTGTTGGGGTTTGACCTAGATGTATCTTCCTAAGTTGGTCTGGTGTTGTGGCGTTTGAAACTATGTTGGGTGGTTGTTGTGATGCGTGATACGGAGTTGGGTATTTTCTAGAAGTTGAGTTTATATTTTGATCGATCATATTGATAGTCGGCCATTTCGCCTGACGTCACCTTAGTTTATTAGATTTTGGCGGCCATCTTGGATTCGCTATCTTACTTTTCTAAAAATCCCTACCTTTGAAATGTTCTGTATATTAATATTTGGTTGCTATGTTATCCAGATGGATGGATGGATGGATGGATGGTTGGATGGATGGATGGTTGGATGGATGGATGGATGGATGGATGGATGGATGGATTGATGGTTGGATGGATGGATGTATGGATGTATGGATGGATGGATGGATGGATGGTTGGATGGATGGATGGATGGATGGATGGCTTTTTTTGAGAAAAGAGGGATTTGATAGTGGTTTGAATGTGTGGTTTTAATATAGGGGTTTCAGAACCGCTTCATGGTCCGGTTGTGAGCTGATTCTAGCGATGGTTTTGAAATGATGTTTCATAGGAGTTTGAGTGCATGGTTTTGATAGATTGGATGCCTGACGTCACCTTAGTTTATTAGATTTTTGGCGGCCATCTTGGATTCGCCATCTTGCTTTTCTAAAAATCCCTACCTTTGAAACGTCCTGTATATTCATACTTGGTTGCTATCTAGTCCAGATGGATGGATGGATTAATGGATGGTTGGATGGATGGATGGTTGGATGGTTGGATGGATGGATGGATGGATGTATGGATGGATGGATGGATGGATTGATGGTTGGTTGGATGGATGGATGGATGGATGGATGGATTGATGGATGGTTGGATGGCTTTTTGAGAGAAGAGGGATTTGATAGTGGTTTGAATGTGTGGTTTTAATATAGGGGTTTCAGAACCGCTTCATGACCCGGTTGTGAGCTGATTCTAGTGATGGTTTTGAAATGATGTTTCATAGGAGTTTGAGTGCATGGTTTTGATAGATTGGATGCCTGACGTCACCTTAGTTTATTAGATTTTTGGCGGCCATCTTGGATTCGCCATCTTGCTTTTCTAAAAATCCCTACCTTTGAAACGTCCTGTATATTCATACTTGGTTGCTATCTCGTCCAGATGGATGGATGGATGTATGGATGGATGGATGGATGGATGGATTCATGGTTGGATGGATGGATTGATGGATGTATGGATGGATGGTTGGATGGCTTTTTGAGAAAAGAGGGATTTGATAGTGGTTTGAATGTGTGGTTTTAATATAGGGGTTTCAGAACTATTTCATGACCCGGTTGTGAGCTGATTCTAGCGATGGTTTTGAGATGATGTTTCATAGGAGTTCGAGTGCATGGTTTTGATAGATTGGATGCTTGACGTGGCATTAGTTTATTAGATTTTTGGCGGCCATCTTGGATTCGCCATCTTGCTTTTCTAAAAATCCCTACCTTTGAAACGTCCTGTATATTCATACTTGGTTGCTATCTCGTCCAGTAGCATACTGTATATTTATTTTATAATTTTGAAATGGTATGCCGATCTTAGATATAAAGTTTATATTTTTATCGACCATCTTGAGGGTATGAAACTTGGTCATATTGTTAATTAATAATAATAAATACATTGTTTTTTCTTAAAAAATATTGTTTGTTTTATTTTATTTTATAAGTAAGATATGCATTTCAAGCATGCGGCTATCACAGAAGCAGACAGCCGTTGCGGTTTCCGCTGGAAACATGTTTAGACCTGTTTGAAGTACATTGAGAAGCGCGATAGCAAGCCTGGTAATTTATTAATTCTCTAGAAACAAAGACCATCTTGATGGTCCGCCATTTTGTCTGACGTCACCTTAGTTTGGCTAGTGACCGTGAGAGGATGCTGCATTATGGCAATCATGAGAGATGCCATTTCTTGGTTAGTGGCTGTGAGAGGGCGTCATGGTATTTGGGTTGGTAATGATGAAATCTGCAATTTTTAGTTTGGTTAGTGGCCGTCAGAGGGCGCCACATTGGGTTGGTAATGATGAAATCTGCAATTTTTAGTTGGGTTGGAGGCCACGAGGGGGCGCCACATCACTTGGGTTGGTAATGATGAAATCTGCAATTTTAGTTGGGTTGGTAATGATGAAATCTGCAATTTTTAGTTGGGTTGGTAATGATGAAATCTGCAATTTTAGTTGGGTTGGTAATGATGAAATCTGCAATTTTTAGTTGGGTTGGCGACCGCGAGGGGGCGCCACATCAGTTGGGTTGGCAGAGGGCGCCACTAGGGCGAGGGGGGGTGAGGGGGAGCTGGGTGAGAGGGGGAGGAGGCTCCAGAACTGTCCAAAGTACCCTACTATCGATTAGGAGTTTTGGTCTTGCCAGCCTCAGTGCTTGCTGTGTATCGCCATCTCTAAGACCATCAATGACTGTCTGCACAGCCAACTGTTCCGAGAAGCTATCTGGAGCCGTTGGATATGCCAGACGAACCAAACGGGCGATATCCGCTTCGAATTCTTGGAGGCTTTCACCCTTTTTCTGCAGAAGATTCTTCAATTGTATATGATAAACCTGCTCCAGGTGTGCATGCCCATATCTCATCTCAAGACGCTTGATTAATTGAGGGTAGTCTTGATACTCTTCCGGAGGTAAGGTCTGTAGAACGTCACTGGCCTCTCCTATTAATGACACAATCAGAGCAGTAGCTTTCTCCGGGGACGTCCATCCATTTGCTCATGCAGCGGCTTCTAATTGTCTCAGATACGTCATCCATGAAGTCTTTCCATGGAAGATGGGAGGTTTTACCTTTGCCTTTGCCGTTTGGCAGATCTCCAGGCTTTTGCTTGAGGTGTCACGGGGACTGCAGTCGTTCATCGCTGGCAATTGAAGCTGAACTTTAAATTCGCCCCACAATCTCTGTTCTACGGCTTCGATGGCTTCAGAAAATTCCTGTCTCAAATTCGATGAATTCTTCTGAATGTTTTCCTCGAGTTGTTTTGAATTACTTGCAATTTCATTTCTTAAAGTTTTTTCCAAAATCTTTGATTATTTAACATCTCATCTTTTAGAGTCTCCATAGTAATCTCTAATTGTAACATCTCATCTTTTAGGGTCTCCATAGTAGTCTCGAATTGTTTTGAATTGTTTGCAATTTCATCTTTTAAAGTTAACATCTCATCTTTTAGAGTCTCCATAGTAGTCTCGAAATGTTTTGAATTATTTGCAATTTCATTTGTTAAAGCTTTTGAATTATTTGCAATTTCATCTTTTAAAGCTTTTGAATTATTTGCAATTTCATCTTTTAGAGTCTTCGTTATTAAGCTTGGATCAGCCTGTACTTGAAACAAATATTTTTCGAGATCCTTACGTATCTGCGTCCCTTTCTTCTAATTCTGCCCTTAACTCGGGGACTTTTAATTCTTCTAAACGTTTGGTAGCCATTTTTTTTGCACTTATTGTTCACTCTAAATACCTGACACCAAATTGTAGCGTTTTCGGGTTCGCAATAAACAACTCTTGCAAATGTTTTGAAACAGTCTGTATATTTACACACTTAAAACAAATCACAATATAAAATAAATGTACTCCACTTAAAACTACTACGAATAAATTAACACACGTATTTATTTCTATCACTACTATTTATATCTGTAATATTTATGTATACTGTATGACATGGAAACTGCAACACCAAGAAGGGGTGCAGATTTTTTGACCAAACTTGGTAGAAACGTATAACTAGTCAAAGACAATAATTGATTAAAATTTCAAAGAAAAAAAACAAAAGACTAACACAATTTAACATAATTTTT
The DNA here is from genome assembly GCA_963170755.1 of Amphimallon solstitiale. Taxonomy (NCBI): domain Eukaryota; kingdom Metazoa; phylum Arthropoda; class Insecta; order Coleoptera; family Scarabaeidae; genus Amphimallon; species Amphimallon solstitiale. Next base: position 22,569,084 of record OY720685.1, read on the forward strand.
ATTAATAATGTGTTGAACCGCCCCTATTAGTGTCACATTCCCTCACTCTTCGTGGCATTGATTCGACTAGGTGGTCGATATCCTCTTGGGGTATGGTGTCCCAAGCAACCTGTAATTCATGCCGGAGAGCTATTAGTGTCTGCGGGGGATTGGCTAAATTCATAAGTTTGCGTCCCATAATGTCCCACACATGTTCTATTGGCGAGAGGTCGGGGGATTTGAGTGGCCATCGCAAGATATTGACACGAGCCTCTTCCAAGCGATTTATAGAATTTCTCGCTACGTGGGGAGGGGCATTATCCTGCTGAAAAAGTGGGTCTTCGAGCGTTTGAAGATATGGTAGAATATGGGGTTCTACCACCTCATCAATGTAACGCTGGGCGTTCATGGTGGTTTGGATGAACACCAATTGAGACCTACTCCCATATGCTATAGCACCCCATACCATAACACCCACTGCTCGATGCACATGCCTTTCAACGGAAAACTGAATATCACGACGTTCCCCACGTCTTCGTCTGACCCTCATACGGCCATCATGCATCCCTAGACAAAATCGAGATTCATCACTGAATACCACCCTGTGCCACTCCACGTTCCAGTGCAGTCGCAATCTACACCACTCCAAACGTTGCTGTCGGTGTTGAGCCGTAAGTGGTAACACAAGATGTGGACGATAAGATTGTAAGCCGAAACCCCTAATTCGACGATAAACGGTTCGAAGGGTTACAGGACGACCAATATTACCTAACCACACGTCAGCAATTGATCTGGTACTGGAAAACCTGTCTCTTAGTGCCATTAAGCGAAGGCGGCGGTCCTGTATCTCATTAGTTCTTCTTCGGCCTCCGGTTCCTCTTTGGCGTCTTTCCTGACCTTCCCTAGTCCATGATTGATAACAGCGCATAATGGTGGATTGGTTCCGGTTAAGGCGATTTGCAATTTCCCTGTATGAAAAACCACCTTCTCGCAAACCAACAATTCGACCTCTGTCGAATTCGCTTAATTGGCGATAATTTCCACGTTGCCGCACTCTAGGCATAATAAAACTCTTTAAACACGTTAAAAAAGGTATAATAAGACAAAACCGTTGAAATTAATTTCAAACAAACAATAAACCACACATTAATGTCAGCGAAAACTGAATGAAGTGTCAGATGTGTCATGACCACTTGATCTATCGCAACAAAATTTTAATCAATTATTGCTTTTGACTAGTTATACGTTTCTACCAAGTTTGGTCAAAAAATTCGCACCCATTCTTGGTGTTGCACTTTCCATGTCATGCAGCATATTTATTGCACTGTAATAAAAATTAGATATGTGTGGATGATTTATGACTTATTTACGGTGCGTCGCGCCAATGTTTACTTTTCTGTGGGCTTGTTTCGTTACAATATCTATCGCCGTTTAACCGCTATCGTGGTCACACACAGACTTTTTTTTAAAAACCACCTTTTTGGTATCAGGAGACTTCAAAACGTGGACATCTGCAAAAATCTCGAGGTTGAAAATTTTCGTCATCACAGTAGTTCCGTATACTACGTATAAGAAAGTAAAACCAAATGAAAAAATAATTTGGAACTAAATACAAAATGCTAGATCCTAAGCTGAAAGGTCCACAATTATAGTAGGGGTGGTAAAAGGATATATTGACATGCAGCCGGAGGATTTTATGTGCGCAATTGTTAATCAGAATGACTCAGAAATACTAAGTAGTTATATAAAGGAAAAAGTAAAGATAAATAGGTAGTATCTCAGCAAATGCAGAACGTAAGATAATAAATAAAATCGGATATTGTTACACCCTAAACAACGTCGCAACTAAATTATAAGACTTAAGATAAGTTACGATGTAGGGAGATCACTGTAGCGAGGTGGTAATATTAGAAAATCGCAGGGCCGAGCTAACTCAAGTCGCAGATGGCGTGACGGTTCAAGAAATTAAACTTAATGAAATGAGCGTCGGTCGGCGGCGACGCAAGCGACGTTGTCTCTGGGCACCAGGACACTACGCTACCTTAGGAGGTAACCTATCTGCGATCTCTTTGAATTGTCACTGGCTGTGACTGTCCAGTGAGATACACCAACGGATCACCCTGTATGGGCCAGTTACACGAACCTTAGCCAAGTGCTAGTCACGAAGTATAATGTTAAGGATAAAAAAAAAGAAACAGATAGATGGACAGTATGCTATATATATTAAGTCTATAAGATTATCAACATACAATGTTGGAAATAATTGCGCTAAATTATACCATATGATGCAAGGAAAAAAACTGACATGAACAAACTAATGTATTAAGGAATTACGAAATTATTTACTTAAAAATTATCAAAAGTGGTCTAATTATTTCATTCGAAACATAGTGAAATTTAAAATTAATGAGAACATATTGAAAGTTAATATGTGCGGCAAATTTATTCTTAAAACACTTGATTTCAAAGTCTTATCAAAATAAAGTAGTAACAGTTAGAAAATTTGACATAACCTCCGCTTTTATTACCAGAGGTAGGTCGGCAGCTGAAACGTTTCGTAAGCCTTACAAGCTTAATTACATACGAACTTAAATAAGTCGCCAACCAACGGCAATACTACTACAATAAAAGTTAATTAAACTGCTAAATTTTTAAAAGAAAATCAAAATTTTGAGGAAGGTATTTACGTGATTCGCAAATGCTTATGTTTACAATTGGTACTTAATTAGCACATTTTAGACATAGGTAAAATAGTATAAAAGAGAAATTATTGAATTTACTGTAAAGAATTTTCGTTTACAAATGATATTTATTTAACTCATTTTAGTCATAAGTAAAATAGTATATATAAAAAAAAATTTACTGAATTTACCGCATTTAGTCTAGGTAAAAATAGTATAAAAAAAGGAAATTATTGAATTTTACTGTAAAGAATTAAATCCAGAAAAATAATCTGAGTCGTACCTCAGGATTTTACAAGAGTAGGCAATCAACGAGAGCCCTAACAATAATCCTACTTTGGGGTCACACGGTATACAACGAAATCAAATTTAAATATAAGCAAAATTTAAAAAGCGGTAATTGTGACCTAACACATGAAAAGGTGGTTGCAATAGAATCTTGCAAAACACTCGTTAGTTCTTAAAACATGTAAAATGACCAGTTTACTGGCTCAAAATCCTGACAAATTAGTCGAGATACAAAACGCAGTTTAAAATTGGTGCTGTACCTATCTTGCGATACAGGTGAGAAGGATGGCTCACTGGCTGGTGATGTAGTAACGAAGTCCTTCAGGACCTTCAGGAGGCACTCCTGGCAGAAGTCTCTGAGTTGGTAGCTTCACACCTCTGATTAAGTACAAGCCACTACAGAAGGTATAACGGACAATTCGACTAAGCAGGGTCTGTGTTTCACTTAATAATTTTGTTCGACAGTGAGTACGTCAGCAAATACCGTAAAATCGGTATCGTACCACGAGTTCCTAGGTACCCCCCAAAAAAAATAAAGAAAAGCAGAGATTAAAACTCTGGAAATTAACTTTAAAGAAATTCTCTCAGACTTACCCCGATTTACTCGGAGAACACGGTATCCTTACTACAAAAGGCACAATAGTACAAATAACTTTGAGCCCAAACACGTGGTTCAGCAAAACTTGGGTGACGAAATTCACATAAACGCCCCCGATAATTAGATACAATAAGGTAACGGTAATATCCACTTATTTCATTAGAGCCGCAGAAACGATATTGTCTACTTAGACATACAATATAATTTTAAAAAGATAAGTAGCTTTGCACTTGTGCACTTCCTATGAAGAATGACTTAAAAGTGAATTCAGATAGCGTGCTTCCGCCGATACGCCGTGTCAAACTTTCCACGCAGGCTTCTAGAATACGGAAACTAAAACCTAAAATGGCGGCAAAATTTGAAATTTACGATAACTAAAACTATCCCGCAAGTAAACCGACAGCAGCGTGAACTCAGTAATAAAACACAAACAACCCTTTGCATCCCAAATGATGACAGAATTAACTAGGAATAACTTGCAACGAACGCAAGATTACATAGTGACATATAAAACGAAGAAAGCAACTTTATGTCTAGGGAGTTGGTACTATGCAAACTGACAGACCGATAGACACGCCTAGAGCGGTAAACAGACGCATCTTGAGTTATGCATACATCAAAAATGTTCAACACCCAGGTAAATAGATTAATTACAAAGGTACAACGCACACCAGATAACGGCGGGTATTTTCCGAACGTAAATGAACTTACTGGCAATGGAACCAGACGTACATACGGATGGTATATCCAGGAGGTTATGTTCAACGAACGGCTCGGAAAGATGATATCCAACCGAAGGCCCCCCTATTACAATCAAGAGCATGTCCGTGAAAGAAGAAAACAAGTATGCACGATGCCTAATCTGTTCCTCAGTTACATATAAACCTTTTTTTAAGCAAACATAATAATCATAAAACCAAGGATGTTTTCGATGGCCACAATACATGATTCATTTGGGACATATGTATATAAGGCGCTGAAAGAGTATCCCAACACAATATTTTCCTCACAAACAAGGCTACATGAAAGTAATAAAAACTAAGATGAAAACAATCAAGAATACGCAGATATCGTAGCCTGCAAGTGCAATAAGTCGACTGTAAACATTAAGCGTTTACCAAAATCAGAACAACAGAGTAAATACAGGTAGGTTGGCCTAAGCAACAGGCCCAGGAATTACCCACTATAAATCGTAGTCTTAAGAAACTCAGATAAATAGGAAATTCTTACATCTAAATGCACGTAAAAAATTCTAAATCAATTTCTCGATAAAACTAGCCTATTTAAAAAAAGTATTCATAAGAACGTACATAAGCGTTTATTCTAACTCGTACTTCTAAGAAATATGTAAATTTGTGGACTTAAAGATTAAATGCATAGCAATTTATAACCTTACTCTGAGATGTCTAGTTTTTTTAAGTAAGAGAGTGTGTACATAACAAAAGACATGTGTTATGCCTAGTTAGATAACTCAAGTATACCAGGCACGGTCAAAAGGTAAAATCAAGCAACATAAATTGCGAAATGTTAAGATCCTACGGGACATTGCATAAACGAAAAATAGGGCGTAACAATATATTTGGTAAAATGCTACAGAAAGAAAAAATTAATGTTGTATGAATACATAATGCGATATATATGAATACATAAATGCAATAAGGTGTCATAACTGTGCAGGTTATAATCAATTTGCGAGGTATTACACAGTAACTAAAGCATGCGGTATGTGTGCAGGTGAACACTGTACAATTTTGATTGTGTTAATGGTGTTGGTGAGGACGATAAGTGCGTAAATTGTATGAGGATGGAAGACAAATTAAAAATTGATTTGGATGTTAACCATACAGCATTCGATAGAAACTGTCCCAGTTATCAACGAATTCTAGAAACGCAAAAGTCGAAAATTACACACGCACACTATATATTATACTATTGTCTTTCTAGCTAAGCTCAGTCGGTAGTAATTACCATCGAGTATGAAAAATAAATAATAATCTCAAAATTGAATTCTTTTGTAAGTTATTTTTTTAAACACAATATAATGTATGTTGAACTAAATAAATTAAGTAATGATGGAAAACTCTGTTAATCACATAACAATAAATTCATCTTCAAAATTAAATACTCACCGCTAATTGCTCCTATAGTGATTATCTCAAAAATTACAAAAGATAGGTATAGGATATTGTTAACAAAAATGAAAGAGAATAAAAAAAGGAACAAAATGCCTCAATAACATACTGGGTGTTCCATTTAAAAAAAATAAATTTTTGTTATGTGAAAATTTCAGAAAGTAGGCTTTGAAAAAACAACGTCTTTTGAGGTATTGTCGAGTGCAACTTTACCAAATGATGCAGAATTTTCTTGGCTAGAAGCACCACCAAAGTTAATGTTTTTACTTTTAAAAACAATGTGAAAATGATTTTTTTCTGAAAACGTGTTTTGGTCAAATATTTTCAAAAAAAAAAATAATAACTCAAAAACTATTGGCTTAATTTTGAAAACAACACTTGAACAGACAATTTAAAGCAGTACCAGAAAATCCAAAGACAGATAGGGTGAGTCATTTAAAAAAATAAGTTTCGTGCATTTCCGGTGAAACGGGAAGTGCGTCAGAGCTTAAAGTATTTTTACAATATGCGCCACGAGCAACCATCGATCTTCCACTAATTGTTTTTTCTTTTATTTAAAACACAAAAGAGCAATCGAAGAAGCGGCTACTAATGATTCACCCTGTATATATATATAGTGCATGACATTTCTAAATATAATACTAGAAATATAAATATTTTTTCAATATGTAAATGTGTACAAACATCGAAAAACATTATAATAAGTTACCTGTAGACATTAGGAATTGTGTATATAAAAATAAATAAACGTACACTATTTTACTATTCTATTAAAACTTCATATTAAAGAATATCGAGAAACTATGATTAATTCGTCGTTTACGTCCTATAATTATTCTGAATACACATACACATGTGGGTTCATTATCGTTTTATTCTTAAATATTGTTAGTTATTTGTTGTAAATCCAAATGAGTTGTTGCATGTCTCTCTAGTCTACTTTTGAGGTTTGTTTCAAACTCACAAGAGTCACATTTATAATCAAATTGCTTCAAATGGTTAGTTTTTATATGTCTTTCTAAATCACCTTTGGCGTTTGTTCCAAATTCGCAAGTCACATTTATAATCATATTTCTTCAGATGATTAGTTTTTATATGCCTTTCTAAATGACTTTTGATGTTTGTTTTATATTCACAAGAGTCACATTGATAATCAAATTCCTTCAGGTGTTTAGTTTTTATATGTATTTCTAAATTACTTTTTTGGATTGCTCCATATTCACAAGAGTCACATTGATAATCAAATTCCTTCAGATGTTTAGCTTTTATATGTCTTTCTAAATGACTTTTGTTATTTGTTCCAAATTCACAAGAGTCGCATCTGTAATCAAATTGCTTCAAATGTTTAGTGTTTATATGTCTTTCTAAATTACTTTGGAGGTTTGTTCCAAATTCACAAGAGTCACATTTATAATCAAATCCATTCATATGTTTACTTTTTATATGTCTTTCTAAATGACTTTTGAGGTTTGTTCCATATTCACAAGAGTCACATTTATAATCAAACTTCTTCAAATGGTTAGTTTTTATATGTCTTTCTAAATGACTTTTGTTATTTGTTTCAAATTCACAAGAGTCGCATCTGTAATCAAATTGCTTCAAATGTTTAGTGTTTACATGTTTTCCTAAACCTTGTTTATATTTTGTTCGAAACACACACAGCGAACACTGAAATATTTTTATTTGATCTCGTGAACTGGATTGTTCTACTTCTATATTTGTTATGCTATAATCAGTCTTAGAATGTTCTTGGTCGTCCTTTTCTACAACACAAGCGTGCGTATTTTTCACGTGCAGCCCGAGGAATCCTTTAGTCTTGAAACGTCTGCTACAAATCCCACATTTATACATTTTAAATTTGTGATGCTGGTTGTTGGTGTGCTTCTTGAGATCTGGTTGGTACTTCGTTCTGTACTTGCACTGCTCACATCTATAGATTTTACGCAGGCATCTTTTGCGTCCCCTCAATGCTGTTGACGCTTGTTTGACCGGTGGTGTCGGTAGAATACACTTTCTGAAAATAAATAAATATATTGTCGTAACCCAGAGTGCATAAAAATATCTAAGTAAAATCAAGCTAATATAACCATCAATCACCCAAATAATCCCTTAATTACACCCTAAATTAGACATTCAACTTCTTCCTACGTCACACGTTGGGTAAGCCAATAAATTAACGTAGAATGTTTTCAATATTATATGTTACTTGTTTATAAATCAAATATTTATATGCCCTAACTAACTCAGTCGTTTAAAAAAAATTCTAATACTTGCATATTATAATTAATCATAAAAATCTTAGTCCGGACCTGTCTCTTTAAAATATCTAAGAAAGATTATTGTCCAAGTTCTTTTTACTCTAAACGTTGGTAATCCGCAACTAAACGATTTTACCGCTACTCATGTGAACTATCTTTGATAAATTTACTAACTGTTTTCGTTAATTGATACAAATATCTTTATATTCAGATTAAGTTCTAATCTACATCATTTCTTATCTAATAGAATGGTAAGTTACTTTTAAACTATTTCTATATCTTCCCAATACATTAATTGGTATGTTTACTTTATTTTTAGGAGGTCAAAATACTATGAGAATTGCAGAATGTTAACCTATCAAATACCTTTACGTAAATAAAATCAAAAATGGTTGAGTAACAATAAATATAATGTGCTGTTGAGAAATAACATACAATTATCATGTATATGATGAGAATGCCAGTATATTTAACAATTTCTTATTTAAACTTGTCCAATATCTTATTATTTATATCTGTGGTTATGATAGGAATTGATATTCTAACCCTATTTTTCAAGGTAAGATTAATTTACAACATGTAATAAACTTTAAAAATGTATATCAATAATTTCTACTTCAAATAGTATTATGTAACTGTTGTTTATACTTCAAGATTTAATTTCTGATACATTTAGTCCTTTAATTTTAATCTATTCTGTGTCAATTCGTTAAATTAAAGAGATTTTCATATTAATAGGAACAATCAAATAATACAACCTTATAATTTATTTGTGTAACTTCCTATTATGGAGTTCCTTTTGATTTGTTGATTCTTGTCTCTTTGTAGCATCAGTTGAACTGGGATTCCACAAACTACCAGCTGTTTATGCTTCGGAAAAATAATTACAAGTGTTCGTACTGGATATTCTACTGGATTTGCAGGTACAAGGATCCTATTATTCGGTGTCTTCGTCCCAGGAAAAACTTCAATACCTATGGTCGCTCAATAGTTAAACTGGTTATACGCCTACCTCGGCTGGATTTATTTAATTGGTTATGCACTTCTTATATTTCTAATATTCGTGAACTGCGCTCAAGAATATTCTCACAATGAACTTCTTGCTATGGATATATTCTTCTCCTTTTCCTTTCCAACTGTAACGTGCTACTGGAATTCCCCAAGAAATTATATCCTTTAATGGTGAGTACTTTTATTTGTTTTTATGTTTTATATTCATTCAACTCTTCTTTTGCTATCCAAATCACTTTATACTGCCTACGTTGCAGTAATGATGTACAAATACTGAGTTTAAATTTATATTTTATATAACCCAGTAACAGAATATTAATTTTCTATACACAATATGTTCTTTATGCACTTTTATATATGAAAATACGGTATAAATTCTTCGTACCGAATTTTCATCAACTCTCTTCTCAGAATTTTTTAAGAAGAATCCTTTATTTACTCTCCAATTACCTTAGTAATAATTTCTATATTTGAATTGACCAATCTCTATTCAACACCTCTTAATGATATTCAAAATACATTCTATTATTTTAATATTCTCTTGTATGCCTTTCTATATTACAATATTCATATTTTAACAATTTTCACCATGAATTTATAAATGTATTTCAGTATTCAAAACAATTTTAAAATATACTCTCTCAAAAATTCTGTAAAATGTCAAAATCTGTCAACCACTGACTTTTCCTCTAATTAAATTATGGCGGGAGTTTTTATCTATTTTAACGTTACTTTTAAACAAAGTTTCCTTTTTGAAAATCAATTCTCATCATTTAAGACAATTGAACAAGTTCTTACAATTCTATATTACAAAATAAACACACGATTAATATCAAAATCTCTATTTTACAGGTTTTGGTATCATTTGCTGAACTATGGACCTTAACCAATGGACTTTACTACATTATCAAATCAACAATTGTAAATATTAATACTAGGATAATAAACATCAATTTTCATAATACTATTTCTATTTATAAGTTTCTTAAACTTTTAATATCAAAATACAACTCTTTTCATAACCAACTATAAATATTGATGGTCAGTACCTAGTACTACCACAATATCTAATCTCATGGTAAACATCAATGCAAGGGTAGCATTAATTTAGCTAATGCGCTTTACTGGAGCAGATAAAGTCCCCGCCAGAAGTAAGGATTCACATTAATACGAAAGTTATGCTCACCACTGTATTTGATATCAATACTTTACTTGAACTCTTACACACATAAAGACGGAAATTGTCACTGTAATACGTAAAAAAGTAAATAATTAAGGAGTGAGTACAAAGGGTTAGTAATAATTAGGGAGCAGAATCGAGCGAGCTAAATTACCACGGAGCCACAACCGTGAAAAGAAATAATGTAAACAACTGCGTATTGTTTACATTATATCTGAATAGCACTAATTCATAGGGCGAACTGTAACATCTGTTTACTCCAGAGAATCAGAGAAAAAACTGCCATAAAATAAGGAATTTTATGAATAAAATCCTTTCTTCATCGGCGTAGGTACAAGGGTGACGAGTTTTTAAAATTTATTATATTTACCTTATATTTCGCAATATAATATGTATGTTTCAATAACATACGCGTACATTTTTAGTTATCATTTATTTAGATCTAGAACGTTATGTTATTTTTTCTGAGATAAAAATTAATTGTCAGTGATTCCGAAATTTATTGCAAAGTCTGTAAAATATCGTCACTTAGCTTTGCTAAAACATACACAGAAATAGTTTTCATGCAGAGAATTTCGATAGTTTACAAAATTTCGTTACATGTTTAAATGACGATGCTCGAAGTATTTTTGAGTGCAAGGAACTAACACAAATCCCAAATTTAAAAAATCAGTTGTTATTCCTTCAGGAACACTTTGGAAATTTGCCTAAACTAATGACATATTTTGAAAATCAAATCTCAAATTAAAAAATGAGGTGTGGCCACCACACGACTTTCTTATACGTATGAGCGTTTCAAACTATACTATATTTTTTTTACACAAAAATTATTCAAAATCCTATTCTAAGTACTTTCATTCTCTTAATAAATCGCTATAGAATGCATACTTTGCAAGAATTTTGAAATTTCATATATTCAAAAAATATTGCAAATCTAGCACTAAATATTTTTGTATTCTTGATAAATACATATAGAATGCATAATTTACGCAATATTCGCAAAAAATCGCTATTCGATAAGAGTAAAAGTGGTAATTCCGGTCTGAATTTTGAAATTGTTTTTAGGCAAAAGATATTGAAAATTACGTTTTAAATACTTTTATACCCGTAACGTACCTGTCTAAAAAGCATGACATGCGAAATATTCGCAAAAAACTGATTTTCGATAGGAGTAAAAGACCTACTTCCGGTAGCAGCTTCGAAAAACTTTTTAAATAAAATTGTTCTCAATTTTAATTTCAAGTACATATGAATTCTTTATAAATTTGTTTAAATTTAGTAGTTGACGAAATATTGGCAAAATTTAATTTTTTCACTGAAGTAAACTGCTACTTCCGGTCTACCGATTTTACTGAAAAACTACTCAGATCTCAAGAGGGAGATTAGACACGTAAATACAAAATTTGGAATTGATATCTACAGCGGTTATCGTGGTCACATAGAGACACACCGACTTTTTTAAAAACATCTTTTTCGGTATCAGGGGACTTCAAAACGTGGACATCTGCAAAAATCTCGAGATCGAAAATTTCACATTAATAAAAATGGATTAACCACATTAGATGTGGCTATTAATAATTCCAAGTGACTTAGACGCAGTTTTTAATAGAAATCCAGGTTTAATAACATTGCGGCAATTATGTATGCTAATGTAGAAGGGACGTTTTCTATCTACAAGGATGTACTTAATTCAAAGAGAACAAGTCTTACAGAAGAGAAAATGAACAAATAGTAGGGTATTTTGTATTTTATAATCACCAGCCACTTGTTATTCAATTATATAAATAAAATTAAAACCTCTTTAAAAATACATTTCAATAGCGCGCCCATGGGCGATGAATCATGACTCGCTCGATTCCGCTCCCTAGTAATAATAATAAAATCCATTAATTCTTGTGGCCTCATAACCGGCACAGAACATGTAATAGAAATGTAAATATAGCAAAACTTTCATTAAGATTCTGCAGTCTGGCCCACCCATCATTGTCAGTCATGATGTTGCTCATATCCATTGATTTGGTTACTTCTACAAGAAAACCAAACTAAAATGTAAACATTTTGCTACTCTAGGCAACTATGGCAAGTTATTCACTTATACACAAGATTCATTAGCAAATATTTTAACAATCGAGAAAAAAAAACAAGAATCGACCGTAACAAAATGTGATTTTGCTGATTATGTTTAAAAATTCCATCATAGCTTATTTGGTAATGATTTTCAAAATCACACTGTATAAATGGGCAATATGATATGACATTTCCTTTGTGTATTCTACTTGTTTTTCTACTTAAATTCTCCTGATACTACTAACATTTAGCAGTTTCATTTAATATATGCTACATATTTACTAGGAAGTGGGTTTATTATGAATATTTCTACATTATTAATTTTAGTTATATATTAGTTAGACTGCACCTATTGGATAAATAAAGACGCTATAACTATAATTAAAATGCTGTAATTATTACCAATAATGCAGCTTGCTATCATCGTAAAATTTAAATGTGCCAACTGGAAAGAGATTTAGCAAATTGTAATAGTGCCAAAGCGGAAAAAGTACATCAAACCAGTGGCGGCTGCTGCAGGGAGGGCAACGGGGCATTGCCCCCCTGTGACAAATTTCCCCATGACAAATTTCTTTTAACAGATAAATTAATTATAAATACCTAATTTGTATGTAATTTTTCTGATTTGTTTGATAACAAATAATATGTTTTCGGAAGAAACAGTCCGTCTTTTCAGCACGTTTAAAAATCGCAGTCTGACGTAGGCTCCGGGGCATCTCGCGCGACTGCCCCGTGAGGCCCCGTCTGTATTGGAAATCGAGTGATGAAACTGGCGCGGGTAGCACGCAGATATACGTCAGCGGTGGGGCACTCCTCTATGGTGCCGCGTGGCAGTCCAGTATGTAATATATAGCGGTGAGTGTATGTTGTAGTTTCTATTGGTGCAAATGCAACTATGAATTGCGTTAGTAACATAATCGAAATGATAGAAAATAACACACTGAGCTATGACATTAAGATAGAAAACTAATAAAACCGTGACGAGAAAATTCAACAGAAGCTCTTACAGTTTATCAGTGGGTGTAATGTGCAAAATGCTTTTTGTAGTGTAAACTTCTTTAGGCGCGTTGCGCTGATTGTAGGCACTGAACAAGACTGACTGCAACGCTCGGATATGTAATGCTCGTTCGGGTAAAGTCGGCTAAGGGAACAAGATAAATAAATATATCATATAGAGGTATTTAATTTCAATTAAATTGAAATTTAAATGAATAAATAAATTCATGTTCCAGAACAGATTTGATCCCGAGCCGCACGCGTATGAAGTACTATGAAGCCGACGCGTTACCATCAGACCAAGCGCGGGACCGTAAGCGAGTATTTATATCGTCTATTTATACATACACATACGTCCGAACCGACCAAACGAAATAGCCGCTCGCGTAAATGTAATAAATGTACGAATATGTTTTATTTAATACGTTACTGAATATTATACGCGTGTATTTCGTATTATTGAAAATTGACGTATGAAAGTGAAATTTTAGATACGGGGGTGTCTTAGGTCGCCGATCACGATTCCATAGTCAAAATGACAAAAAAAAACGAAATGGCGGAAGAGTTTTTTGAAAATTGACGTATGAATGTGAAATTTTAGATACGGGGGTGTCTTAGGTCGCCGATCACAAATCCAAAGTCAAAATGTCAAAAAAAACAAAATGGCGGACGAGATTTTTGAAAATTGACGTACGAATGTGAAATTTTAGATACGGGGGTGTCTTAGGGCGCCGATCACGATTCGAAAGTTAAAATGTCAAAAAAAAAAACAAAATGCCGGACGAGCTTTTTGAAAATTGACGTATGGATGTGAAATTTTAGATACGGGGATGGTTGACGTTTACGTTTTATTTAATACGTTACTGAATATTATACGCGTGTGTACATGTGTAAATGTAATAAATGTGCGAATACGTTTTATTTAATTCGTTACTGAATATTATACACGTGTATTCGCGCCTTGATGAAGTTTTTCTTGTTTCTATTTCGGTGCTATAAAGTTCACTTTACGACACCCGTTTTGGTTGCAAAAGTATTACTTTATCGCACGCTAATTTTGTTGTTTTGACGTTGGTAACAAAAAAAAATGGAACCAAATTATATTTAAATGTCAAAATGTAAGCCTTTAATGTAACAAACATGTGCAATAGAAGTAGTACAAAGAATAAAAAGCACACATGCTAACATTTTATTTACTAATTAACAATATAAATTGTTAAGCAGAGTTGATGATAAGTTTTCTGATGCTACTATTCAAATTTACTTCCAATGTTGAATAGTACAACTGTTATAAAAGTTTGTTTTTGATAATAAGTCGAGACTATGTTGTCGAAAGATTTTGTAAATTGTCTTTCGCTATTTTGCGAATGTCTAGGGGCGTGCAATTATTTATTTCGTCCTTTTTGTTGATAATTTGAAATAATTTATTGCATAAATCAGTCTGAATTTTAATCATAATTACATATAACACTGCCTATATTCAAATATTTAAAATGTTCGAACGAAACATGTCTCTCATTTTAAGCTTTTTTGAACTTTTAATAACCAAAATAGAAAAAAATAGTATAAAATACACGTTTCATAACACATTTTGCACACTTGTTCTTGTTCTCAAATTAAACGCGTGCGCAAAAATCATGTGTTATGAAACTTATAGTTTAATATACTATTTTTTGTACTCGCTTATCAAAACCTGTCATTTCACGATTCGATTTGCGTGCGTAAAAAGGCACTTTAAAGTGCGTAAAAGTAAAGTTGGTACTTCGTAGAACTTGATTAATTTAGTGACATTTTAAAATCATAAATCCCTAACCTTAATCATATGCTACCCAGTTCGTTGTTTTTCTATGAAAATAAAAGGAAATGAAATAGAAATTGTTATATTTGGAAGGTATGTAATTCAATGTCAGAACAGCAACAAATATTATATAAATTACTATTATTCATTCTTTTGAGAAATTGAAACGGAACAATTATTAAAAATTTTGATTGGGCAATTTTGACAACCAGAGATTGATACCCCAGGGATTAACTGGTTTGTTTGAATTGATCTTGATTGCGAAGGTAGAGTAACGTTGATTGTATTATTACATATATCTTGTATTTCAGATGTCGAACAAGTTGCAGGCGGAGTCGATATCTCTAACGGGATCATTGTTTTAGCCACTTGAATTCTAATATGCAGAGAATTTTCGATATATCCTTCTGCAACCGTAGATGATTTCCAACCACCATGCCTTTTAATTGAAAGCAAGTCACCTCTTTGGTTTGCCAACAATGTCGCTGAACTCCTTCGGAAACAGTGACCTGTGAAGTTATTTGCGCTATCAAGCTGAAGGTACTCAGCTATTCGCATTGGAATTTTGCCAATTGTATTAAGACCAACAGGTGAACAAACACACTTGCCATTGCGATATGTTAAAAAGAATCGCTGCTGGCTGCCCGGTCTTAAATTTGCATATTGCCGAATTAATGCAATCCATTCGGGCTTAATGATTGCAAATGTACGGCTGTTACCTGTTTTAGTTTCTGGAATTGTTACGATAATTAAATTCGATTTAAATTCTATGTCTCGCAATGACATTTTGCAAAGTTCTTCACGTCGACACGCTCCAGAAATACCCAATATTAATACAGCCTATAAATACATATAGTGTTGTATGGAATTTAAATATACGGAAATGGCTTTACCTTCATTATACCCTGTCTCAGAATAAGAAGGAGTGATTCAAATATCCCGCCAAAACATGGAACACATAGCTTAAAATTTAGTAGACAATTTGATATGACATCATGACAATTGAGGTTAGAAGAACTGTATTAATTCTAACCAAGGATTTAGCTGTTTTGTTTCATTTACTACTTTCGTTAAAATAGATGGATGTGCCGCTATTCATTCTACCAGTCGAAGCAGCAATACGAATGCACGGCAATTGGAAACAGGAGAGTAAAGTTATAAGCACAAGTAGGTGTATACATCTATAATTTGATGAATACAAATCTCTTAACATTCAAATCTGTTCATTCTAGTTTTACACAAAAAATTAGAAGGATCTATGGATAAAGATATAGGCCCAATTTACAAATGAAAGCATAGACTTTGTTCTGAGCGTTTTGAGGAGGATTGCCGTTATAAATATATAATTACTGCACATTTTAGTGAATGTGCTATATCAACATGAAAATTGTGAATCAAGTCTATTTATTATTAAATATTTGTATCAGAGAGCAAGAATGAATCAAACCTTTTATCTTTTATCAAAATGTCCTTAAGAACTTGCAGAAAAGGTTTTGCTTATTAGTTTCTATTTTAAATATCACAATAAAGAACTTATACAGATAAATCATTCGTATTACTGCTACAAACTTTGAGGAGGTAAATTCAAGCAACTAGTCTTGGAAATGTGAATCTTACATACAACAGTAATAAATAGAAAAATTTACATCGGCTGAAGTTGCTTACACGAACTGCAAAGATAATTACATATACCTACACATTACTAATTATTATTCCCTATTAAAATTTATTTATTATGAAAATGTATAAAGTATAACAAATATTTATTTCTACTATATATTGGAAATTAACAATAATTTAGTGTTCACATCATGTTAAAAAGATTAAAAATGTACATGGTCAGCACAATTTTTCCAAATACTTATTGTAACATTTGTAATTGCTTCTGTCAAAAGTTCTCATATAAGTGATATTCTGAAAGGGGGATTTTTTTGAAGCAACTTCATCTTATGTATCAATTCAGATCCTATATGAAGTATTCTTAATTGCCTATCTTTATCGGTATGGCTATTTAATCCTTCGGGTTTTCATCAAAGCTTGTCGTGCACTCATTATACTTGTGGCAATCCAAACTTTTTCCCATATTCTCCACCAGATATTTTCACCGGTTTCTATTAGTACAGGTTTCTTTACGTTTGACATATCTGTAATATAATTAGTATTTAATTAACACTTACTTGAAATTAATGAGTTCATTTATGGTATGAACTCATCTATAGTTATTTTTGCAATGATATTAATTGTGAATTTTTGATTTTTGCACTGACGTACAGTATTTTTGACAGATTCATCAAATTCAAAGTTTCAAATGCATGATCACTTGTTCCTTAGGTCTTAAGATGTCTGATCAACGCATGCTCATGTTGTACATAAAAGTACGGATTTTATTTAATAACACAATAAAGTATAATAAACCAAAGTAAAAATGTAAGAGACTAGGTTATGGCTTGGCTATAAACATAAAATGACGTTTTGTCAAACTTATTTTCCCATGTTAAACTTGCCTATGCAAGAACCAATGAAATACTTTAAAAATAAACGCCATTTTGGCGCGATATTTGAATCACTCCTTCTTATTCTGAGACAAGGTATAGTAGGAACAAAGACTTTGGTGCTTCAACAATAAATTTAGTAAATTGTTCTTCGGTTAATACTGCTCATTTTTTAGGCTGATGTTGTTTCGTTATCTGTTTTAAATACGCTATGAGTTTTGCATATTTAGATATATCCGTATTATCATATATTATTACGCATGATTTTAACATAGAATAAGTGGACCATAATGATTTATTTGATTGTAAATTTTAAAAATAAACTAATAAACAATTTTCGGAGTATTTTTGTATATTTTTAGATCTAGCCCAAGTTACGAATTTAGTATAAGTGTTTTTGTATACGTTTTTTGATTTTATGGGTAATAAATTATCCACTGCAATGTTTTTATTTTGTATGGAATTTTTTGAATTTGATAATTTTAAATTAAATGTCACTTCAAATAATCAATACTGCCAACACAAATTTTTTTAATTGATATCAAGAGATTAGTAGTGTGTCATAAACGATAACGTATTTAACAATATGTATTATTATTATAGTTCTCGTACAAAAAATATTGTACAAACTTCGTGCGTGAAACATTTCGCGAATTCGTGTCCATAAATGGTAGTAGGAATTTAAAACACTTTGGTGAGAAAGTAAAAAGACATAAAGTAAGTGAAAAACATATTAGTAACATGATAGAATATTCAGTTTTGGGCAAGGTAAATACCTATAATGTGCCAGCTGAACACTGCATATAGCTTAAATATAATTCAGCACAATGAAAACGTCAGTAAAAACAGACATACTCTTGGAAAATTAATAGACTGCATTAAGTTTTGTGTCATGTTTGAAATCGCTTTAATGGGCCATGACGAAACACAGTGCGAATCCGGGGATTTTTCGTGGATTGGTTAATTTATTGGTAGGAATTGACAGCACCCACAAGTCTAATAATAGAGTTTTTATGGGTTTGTCAAAAACCATTTAAAATAAATTGCTGGACAGTATCTACGAAGTTTCTCGCACTTTGATTCTAGACGAAATTAACAAAGCCCATTATATCGCTATACAACCAGACGAGACGACAGATTCGGCTACATTTTCCCAGTTAGCTTTTATAGTTCGATGCGAATTGGTAGTTTTGTATAATAGACCAGATTCTGGAATTGCTTCATCTGCTCTAACATTACTGTAATGTTTCTATGAAAATAAATTAACAACTACATTTGCCGAATCGGTGAAGCTATTGAAAATAATTTGCACCATACCGATGACAACAGCTCAAAGTGAACGGTGTGTTTCTACTTTGAAGAGAATAAAAACATTTTCTAGAAATACCATGCGGGAAAGCAGACTATGTGCCTTAGCAATGTGTTCCATTGAAAAACAATTACTGGCATCAACACCAAACTTCAATGAATTAGTTATTAATCATTTTGCTGATCGTAAGGATAGTTAATTAAATAGCATATTGAGTTTATTTTTTGTCTGTACCTAATTTTTGATATTAAACACTCAGACCCCCCGGTGCCCTCCAGTCCCAAAAAATCACGAGCCGCCACTGCATCAAACATGTACAAAAATACGAAGACTGAATGAGTTCAGAGAATATTACATTTTTAACCAGTGTTGTTTGGAAATATTCTATATTTCTTTTAATAAATGTATGAATATCAGTGTATTGTAATATTTGAGTATACTGTACAAAAAACCTGTCTTTTTGGGTTCGTTATTTTACTACTAGATGGCGTTACACAAAGGACGATATTTTGAGGTTAGCAGAATCAATTAATTTCAACAATGTAAATCGAAGTTAGGTCACGGCCTTGGCATTCAGTTGGCCATGTAAAAAAATAATAATTATGGTTTATTAAATAAGCAAGGTAAAACTAAAATTAAAAATTAACACTTCAATTTCAAATAAACATATACGGGCCTCCAAAAACAAAGAACAAAAATGTAACAATTTAACACCTACTCTTTTCATACTTTATCCAGCATGTTTTACCAATTATTATGCTGTATGCAATCTGCCCATTCATTCACAACTGTGACCTGAAAGTATACTTGCAGAATGTTTTCCACATAGCATCAAGGTGGCAGATTATAAAATTCAAAATTTTAATTTCAAACTTCATCAATAACCTGGAATCTTACATGAAATTTCAAAAAAAAAACATTCACGATGGCTGATTTGGTAAAAGCATGTAATAAAGTCATTCTCTATTTTCAAATTCATTTCATTTCATTTATTCAGCTATTCATACATAAAACATTTGTAGATGTTACTTGTTAGCAAATGTGTCTTGTCATAAAGCAAAAAACACCGCAACTCGCTATTTCCAAGGAAAACAGATTCACTTATTTGTAAATAAAAATAATAAATTTTTATATTATAATTTCACCACAACAGCTTCATACTTATATCACTGAATCACGTTTAAAAACCGTGAAATGACATTATATACAGTAATTATTAAAATATGTTAATTTTAACTTTTGCAGAAATTCAAACGTGACAACAAATCCTGAGCATTTATAGCCTGAACCCATTGAATATCGCAAAAATATAACTAATAATAATGAAAGAGCTTCAATACCAGAATAACTGAGGTATTTAAATTTGCTCTCCTACTTTTTCAGTTCAAAGTGTAAAATAGTACACTCTTTGATAAGAAAACATAATTTCTGTCACACTCTTCTTATGTATAATCATATGAAGAGCAATCGTACCTGGCATTCCTCTCATAGCAGAAGGTCATATGGTCTGCCAAATATTCCTTCAGATCCAAGTGGATTTTGCAAACCTGGCACTGCGTGAGTTCTGAAATGTAGTAAAAAACACACCCCATTAGAATTACACATAAAACAGAAAAATCAATACGGACAAATCCACAAACATCAAAATGTGATATTTACGATACCTTCAATTGAGAAGCTTCCTGTTTTACCCTCAACACAAAGGGTTTTATGTTTGGCTAAATGCGATTTTAAGCTGAATCCAAGGCAGCAAATTGTGCAGGCAAATATGTCCTTAGTGGTTTGCTTCGTAGTGATATCAAAATCCAGTCTGACAATTTTGTTCATGTTGTTTCCGTATTCCTCACCAAAGTACACCAATAATTCTTCACCGGCTTGGATTGGACGAGTGCTTTGATAATATACATTGTCTTCACAATGAAGGACACTCAAGTTTCGTTCAGAATTATTCCTGGTAGGATTAACGTACTGCATCCAATTCAAATGCTTCGATTTATTTATGTCCAAAACAAATTTCTCACCTTTCAATTCCCAGGGACATTCTGTTGTTGTGAGTCCAGTGAAAGGACCAAATTTTACACCTTCAGGAATAATTCTTAAGGCATATATTCCGATTTGTCCCAAGCAATCTTGTATTTCTATAATATCATTTGGGATATCTTTTCGTGCTCCCTTATCTGCATTATTTAAAGCATGTTTGTTTAAAATATGGACCAGCATTCCACATTCAATACAATAGTCAATGTAATAGGCTTCACAATCTTCACAGTCTGTTGGCCAAATATATAGAGATTAACAATGGAAGCATTTACTATCACCTGGAGACTTTTTAAATAAGTACAGAGCCACGAAATATATATTTATACTGCTGTCGAAATAACCACACAATATTCAACATAGGATGTCAAAGAATTAATTGGCAATTGCACTAAGTTAAACCTCAGTATTTCAGACAAAAGCAGGTGTGAAAATCAAAATATAACAACTTGGTGTTTGTAATAGAATCAGATTATGGTTTTCGATAAACAGTATAAATACTGAATGTACAACTCTTCTGTGTTAGAGTTGTGTATTTTATATTTATGTTGCAGATATTTCATGAGTCCGTACAAACAGAACAAAACAGAAAACTTCTAATAGAATTGCTTCTATTAGAAGTTGCGTTGCAATATTTACTTACAGAGTAGTCCATTATCAACCTCAATTTTAATATCATCAGCATTGATCCCTCCTCCTATTTTAACGTTGTCATTTTGTTCTTCAGTTACTTCAAACGATGGCATTTCTATTTTAATATTGTCCGAACGTGTGGACTCGTCATACTGCTTTATTTTGCCTTGACATATGGGGCTTTGTAATTCGGCACTGTCTGTACTAATAGCAGTTTCAGAGATACACACCTTATCCTCCACGAAGCCTTTTTCGCACTGCTCTTCCTCTACACTAAATGTATTTTCCCAAAACATTGTGTCATTCGTATGAATTTGTTCACCACGATCAGCCATTACTAACGTTTGTTGTGAATTGAGGTGTGTCTCGTGCCACTTCCGATGGCTGCCGTAATAAGGTCGAAGAAAATATTTGCGCGCTAATTTTAAAATCTATTGGGCAATAAGATTATTACATGAAAAAATAATTCGTATTTTGAATATAAATTAATTACTGACGAAAACAGATGTATCATTTAGGATAAAAAAAACATGGGCTATTCTTTAGAGAGGGTGCCCCATGATAGCATCAAAATACAAGGGTAGAATATACATCAATAGAAAGCTTACATTTCACGGAATCCAAAAATGTAGGTTTCTTGCCAGCAGGTCAGTAAAAAGTATAAAATTTTCCTCTTAAAAAAGCACTATTTTCAGGTCATAATAGGAAAATTTAATATTTTAGATGCTAAACTGGTTGCCGTCTATTGACTATGAGCGGCGCATGAATCTGATTCAATGCTCATTTAAAAGAAATGAACTCATGTACAATCTTATTTTTTTATATAAATGTTTATAATCCGTGATAATTCATTTAATATTTTAAAATCATATTTTTTTAATTCATGCATACTTTTCACTTATAAGTTTTGTCAACAACAGTAAATTATTTTCCTATTTTTAAGACGAAAATCTCATACTTTTTACTGACCTGCTGGCAATGAAACCTACATTTATGGATTCCGTGAAATGTAAGCTCTCTATTGATGTATATTTTATCCTTGTATTTTGATGTTATCATGGGGCACCCTATCTAAAGAATTACCAAAACATGTTCTATAATAAAAATAAATTTATTCAAAATATAAATATTATTATCATTACATAAATATTAAATAGCATGAATGGTTAATGTTGCAAGGGTTCCCTGACTGATCGGCTGAATCACTTTTCAAATATGTTAATGTTAAAGTTTCTCTAGTTTCTAATTTGTTATTCGTGTTATTATTGCAGTTTACGGGTGAGCTATAACCGAACAACATTCATTAAGGACATTATTGTCTAAAAGGCACAAAAATGGAAATAATTAACAGACTATGCATGTACTTACCGAGTCCATTTTGCAAGTTACACAATCCGTGCGTTCAGGGAGTTACGGCGCTGGAAGCGTATACCGCTAGAGCTTGTGGCCAGCGCCTGAAGTCATTGAACGGGTCACAGTAGTACATTTTAAAATTGTTGCTTGGACATGCGTACTTTTACTACTTCTGAAGTCTGACAACGGCAATATGCTGTTGTCAAGTTTATTATTATTTAATTTAATTATTATTATTATTGTTTGAAGTATGAAGACGTGACATACGTACTTCTAAAATCAAAACTAAAAATAAAGTCAACGTATTTGGTGTGTAATTAATATATGATAGCAATATAAAATCCTTATTTTAGAATTGACCGAGGAGATGGGAAATTATTTACTATAATATAAAGTGTGTCTAAATATTTAATACTACATTTTATTATATGGATTATGTGGAAGTTTTCGATGAAGTTGGCGTAATCTATTATCAATATTATATCAGCAGTTTTGGTTGATATATTCATCGGCACTGTGAACAGTATTCATTTCAATTTTAATTAGTTGATGAATTTTCTGAATGCTAATGTTGCAGTAAGAGTAGGTATAACCACAGAATTATAACTGATACATAAATTTATTACAAAGAAATAACTTTGTCTATTTATTTTATTATGTAGTTGTAAAAACAATATTCTTCCAATATTTAACTTATTGAAATCTGATGTTAGCAAATTCGTTGGAATGTTTTGAGGTTTTAGTTGAAGATGATGTAACGATTAACACTATTATATTAGCAGTGTTGGCTGAGATATTTATCGGCACTGTGAATAGTTGTTCATTTCAATTTTAATTAATTGATGTATTTTTTGAATGCTACTTTCTAATAAGTGTATAAATAAATAAATAAATCGTCTATCCTATTGATA
Organism: Amphimallon solstitiale; assembly: GCA_963170755.1. NCBI lineage: Eukaryota > Metazoa > Arthropoda > Insecta > Coleoptera > Scarabaeidae > Amphimallon > Amphimallon solstitiale. Next base: position 22,592,807 of record OY720685.1, read on the forward strand.
AATAAATATGACATAAACTGAGTACCTACTGTAACGATTAACACTATTATATTAGCAGTGTTGGCTGAGATATTTATCGGCACTGTGAATAGTTGTTCATTTCAATTTTAATTAATTGATTTTTTTTTTTGAATGCTACTTTGTAATAAGTGTATAAATAAATAAATAAATCGCCTATCCTATTGATAAATAAATATGACATAAACTGATAACATTGTGTGTTTGTTTTATTGTTGTGGTTGAAGAAGCAATATTATTCCAACATTTATCGTACTGGAATCTGATGGTAGATCTTGTGTAAAAGTCTTAAGTTACGTTACCTAATAGACTATGTAGCTATCTATACTTATGCATACAATACTAATGTATTTTAGAACACGAAAATATAATAAGAAGATAAGGCCCAAAAACAAACAATATTATATACCGGGTGTCAACGAGATCATGTATCAGCACGCCATTTATTTATTAGTTAAAATAAAACTTTGAAATTCGGACCGTATATATGAGTGATTGGTGGGCTTCTTCAGGTACACTCAGTTTTTCTATAGCACTTCCGGTCAAACCGGAAGTGACGTTAATTTTGAATTTTTAAATACAACATTTATTATTTCTGTTCATATTCTGTTTCTTCTGAAAATTTGCCATCTAGTGCAGGTTAACTTTTGACATTTCTGTCAAAGATGGCGGTATCTGTTAAATTTATCCATTAAAGTGAAACTGCTTCGCAACGATTGTCGAAATGTAACAACCATCAAAGTTAGCTTTGAAAACAATTAAGAAACGTATTTTTCACATTTACACGCATTGGCGAAGGAAACATGTATTTCACGTTGAAATTACTAAAGAAAATAGAAAAAAAAAATTTTCATTTTCAAATGACAGGTACTCGTTTTTTTAAATAGTAACACCAATTTTTTATTACAGTGCCATATTGGCATAATTTTTAGCTTTCAAGTGATATAAAATATGCTGTGGTTTAGTGGTAGACAGGTAGTACAAAACATAAAATGTTTTAAAAGTAGTCTTTGGAATTAGACTACTTTTAAAACATTTTATGTTTTGTACTACCTGTCTACCACTAAACCACAGCATATTTTATATCACTTGAAAGCTAAAAATTATGCCAATATGGCACTGTAATAAAAAATAGGTGTTACTATTTAAAAAAACGAGTACCTGTCATTTGAAAATGAAAATTTTTTTTCTTTCTATTTTCTTTAGTAATTTCAACGTGAAATACATGTTTCCTTCGCCAATGCGTGTAAATGTGAAAAATACGTTTCTTAATTGTTTTCAAAGCTAACTTTGATGGTTGTTACATTTCGACAATCGTTGCGAAGCAGTTTCACTTTAATGGATAAATTTAACAGATACCGCCATCTTTGACAGAAATGTCAAAAGTTAACCTGCACTAGATGGCAAATTTTCAGAAGAAACAGAATATGAACAGAAATAATAAATGTTGTATTTAAAAATTCAAAATTAACGTCACTTCCGGTTTGACCGGAAGTGCTATAGAAAAACTGAGTGTACCTGAAGAAGCCCACCAATCACTCATATATACGGTCCGAATTTCAAAGTTTTATTTTAACTAATAAATAAATGGCGTGCTGATACATGATCTCGTTGACACCCGGTATATAGCTCAGTAGTTTCAGTAGCAGCTCTTAATATTTTTGATTAAATTTAGTGCCAAATTAGAAGGAATTATGCTGTTTGACATTACTTGTTAGTTATATCTATTTCAAAATACATTTCAATACCTATATAAACATATCAAAAAGACTTATTAGGCACTATTTAAGATCTATTGTGCAACATAATTGAAGTGTTTATTGATCGTATTATTCACAAGATTCAAATTTGAATTTTAACCGCTTTCTTTTACCGCTGCTAGTCATCGAGCCACTTTATATGTAAACCGAATATAATAGTACATATCAATATCTATTTTATATGATAAATTTACCTATAACTTTCGCATAACATTAAATATAACAACAAGTACAACAGCAACCGTAAAAATGATATTTACTACTACAATTAATAAATTAATGTGTTTATTAATCCGCGGGTTTGAATTTTTAAATTCATATTTGAATATTCACCGCTTATCCCCACTTCTTTCTAGCGCCGCTAGGTCATCGACACTGAACTGTATATATAAATGGTTAAGCAATGCAATAGGATGCGCGTGGAATTTTTATGCCAAATTGAATACTCAACGCGGGGCTACGAGTATGCGCAGTCCCTACCTAGTCTTTTGACATTCGAATGTGAAATCACTAAAGTTCCGAACGCCGATTTCAATAGACGTCCCAAGTAGCAAAATCACAATTTTAGAGAAGGATAAAAATATATATTTCCCAATGTAGAACAAGTGTGCATATAGTGATTTTGCTACTAGGGGTACTAGCTTTTTGTTTATATTTTTGGAGTATTAGACATTGAAAAGGATTATAATTATATAATTCCCGACATACCATCGTAGACATTGTTATCCCAAAATGTCGTTATTTGTGGTTTTGTTGTCTAACAATTGAAGCGCATTGTTAAGTGTGCTAAATGTGTGTCCGTACTAGAAGAAATCTCACAAACATCTGTCGATAATGCTAGTTTTCATCTTTTGAATAGAAAAAATCGTGGTGCTTTAATAGGTCCTTCACAAGATGTCCAAGAACACCATATTCTTGTACAAAACTTTCTGTAGAGGCAGCGTTTTTTGGGCTATTTGTACGTTCAATTTCTATTACCTTGTTAGTAGAAAATAAGTACTTTGTATCCTTAGATACACGTATGTTTGATTCATCTATTTTACATGAAAGCCACGTTTCTCTTTTAATTAACACTTTTTTATAACCAGTAAATATTTCAAAAGGAATGTATTGTTTATTTTGAGTGTTTTTTCAAATTTCCCTTAATAAATAAGTATTTCATTATCTTCAAATGCAGATTTTAATTTTAAAGTTCATGTTCTGTTAAATACTTTTCAAAAATTTTAGGCATTTCAAATTAGCGCCTTTATTTTATGTTATTGCGCATGTGCGTCAGCCCCGTGCGCAGTTCGTATTTGATCACAATTTTTAACATGCTATTGCTTATCCATTTATATTATACAGATTAGTGGTCATCGAGCGAAATTATTTTCGCTAGACAAGATGGCGACCGCTAGCTCCAGCGCCGGCACTCAACAGTCGCGTTCAGGATACCGCTCGAGCTAGCACAGCTCAGCGCTAGCGGCGCCGTAACTCCCTGAACGCACGGAATGGCAGACGCTTGAATGACATACTTGTCGCATTTGCATTCAGAGATTTCCTTTTACGACACATTTGAAAATTTCATACAAAGTGGATAAAGGTTGCAAAAATTCCTTTTTCTTAATTAAATAACAACCAAATGAACATTACTAGATTCAGAAGAAAATTATCTACCAGACTAAAGAAAACAAACCACAGGTGTTGATTGTAAAAATCCAAGAGAGCGTTGAAAAAAATTGTTATTAGAGCCAGTTTATAGTCTGTCAAATCATTTTTATAATACTTTTATTTATTGAAATCAGATAATAAATAAGAAGTTACCTTATTTAAACTGATTGGTATATTTAAACATAAATGTAATTCTTATAGATAGGAATTTTCCACTGGGTGTGTTCAATTTTAATATAAAATACATGTGGGATTGCAAGAACGAGAAGGGCAAGAAGTTAGCGGGGATGAGGTAGCCAGGGTTGCCGTTGCTGGCAACTTGTTGCCATTTTGGGCAACTTCCAACTAACTCTGGCAACATGGCAACAACTTTGTAAGAAATCCAATCCCATATTCAAAAATTGATTCCGTATATAAGTATTTCTACGAAATTTGTCATAATTAAAAGTAATAATAGAAAGACTTAATTTAAAAAAAAATTCTCGTGCTACGTATATATGTATGTATTACCGGTAGAATTACACATGTTGATTTGCATAAATGATATAGAGCGGTAAATGGTTAAGGTCAAAAGAATGTATAAATATTTTATTGCCAGGGAAGGCAGGGGAATTCCCGATATAGTGAGTCTAACGCTATAAATACGTATACTATACACATACAATGGGTAAATGCTATACTATAATATAATGTAAGTATTTGTACACCGAAGTGATCGTTGTTTATTCAATTAGTATAGGGAGTGATAGTGTTTTTTCCATTGTAGGAACAGACAGATATACGCATTTATCAAAATTTGCATTCGAACTATTGTCTTTCCCACATAGCAGTGCTGCAGTGGGAGAATATTCAAAGATAATATAACGAGATCTTGACAAATAGTCGACTATTTCATTGTGATCAATTTTTCGAGTGTGCGCTACGGTCAATTTGACGAGACCAAAATTGGCATTAATAATTTGACTAGAGCACGAGAGCTTTAGCTCGAGGGCTTTAGTCTTTAATTATTAATGCCAATTTTGGTTAAGTCAAATTAGGAGGCACACGAGAAAAATTGAAACAATGTAATAGTCGACTATTTATCAAGCTCGAGCTATATTTGTTAAGATTATTTCCTAAACCAAGTTTCATAGTAAAAAATGAGTTGTCAAATCGATGTGATTATCAATAATTTCATCCGAAACATCGCTAAATCTCTTTTTGTCGGACATTTTCATCTATTTGACACGTATGCCACTTAATGAAAAAATACATACTTGATTTGTTACCTACATTTAAAATAGTCGATTTGTAATAGTCGCTGATATCAAGAACCGGTACCTTTCATTGGTTAATTTCAACTTCAGTTTTGATTGTGATTGGACAAAATTTAAATTTGACAGGTGAAGGAAATAATCAAAGGTAATATAACGAGAGCTTGACAAATAGTCGACTATTTCATTGTGATCAATTTTTCGAGTGTGCGCTACGGTCAATTTGACGAGACCAAAATTGGCATTAATAATTTGACTAGAGCACGAGAGCTTTAGCTCGAGGGCTTTAGTCTTTAATTATTAATGCCAATTTTGGTCTCGTCAAATTAGGAGGCACACGAGAAAAATTGAAACAATGTAATAGTCGACTACTTATCAAGCTCGAGCTATATTTGTTAAGATTATTTCCTAAACCAAGTTTCATAATAAAAAATGAGTTGTCAAATCGATGTGATTATCAATAATTTCATCCGAAACATCGCTAAATCTCTTTTTGTCGGACATTTTCATCTATTTGACACGTATGCCACTTAATGAAAAAATACATACTTGATTTGTTACCTACATTTGAATAGTCGATTTGTAATAGTCGCTGATATCAAGAACCGGTACCTTTCATTGGTTAATTTCAACTTCAGTTTTGATTGTGATTGGACAAAATTTAAATTTGACAGGTGAAGGAAATAATCACTGCAATTAATTTAAATAAATCAAAAATTCATCCTTACCTAGCAACTAAGACAATTATTAAAGACAATGAAGGAGAGTGTCACAATTTACAATTTCGAAAAATGGAAAAACAGAAGTAGAGTAATTACATATATGTATATTTAATCTTAAATATTATCCCAACTTTCTCCGTTATCTTTTATTGATGATTTACCTATTAAATATACAGCCTGTCTCTAAAAGGTGCGGAAAAAACGCTACCACACATTTCTGAGGGCGATCTAACCCAACTTACCTCAGTCCAAAAGTGGATGCACCATTGCATTGAATTGCCACAAGAATAACGCCCAAATTACAGAAGCATATGTGTCCATGAATTTTTGATATCCAGATTACTCATAAACGGCTGCTCCAATCAACTCCTACCAGGTATACCTTTTCTAGGTAAAAAACATTGGAGAATAAGAATTTTTATTTAAAAGTTAAATACAGTGTGTCTCAAAAAAGTTATTACGTTTTAAATGGATACAATATGCCGCAGCTGGCGCCCTCTACATTTTGCAATGAAAATGAGAGCAGATTTAAATTTCTTACCCCACGAAACCCCCCCTACCCAAATATTGTGACAATATACCAATTATTACAGAAATTATTTATAAAAAAACTAAAACCAAATTGAACTTTTGACACTCTGTATCTCCGAAAGCATCCACTTTTGGACTGAGGTAAGTTGGGTTAGATCGTCATATTTTGCCCTCAGAAATGTGTGGTAGCGTTTTTTCCGCACCTTTTAGAGACACCCCAGTATATAAAATATTTATGTGATACATTTTAATACATATAGACAAAAAAATTTTTGTAAGTTATTCTCTAATAAATTAGTAAACTAGGTATATACCCTATATATGTACATACATTATTATGGATTATTTTATTTTGTATTTCTAATGGTTCTAGAACTCCTAAAAATCAATTTCATAAGTATAGCCAATTATGCAATTGTTTTGGTATGGGTACTGAAAAAAGAGTCAATTAATGTTTAACAGCTTTAATTATTGATCGTTAAACGATATTACCACACAAAATAGTTAAAATAATGGAATTTTGTACAAATATTAATAGTTTAATAATTTTGGCAACATTTGGCAAATTTTGAATGAAAATGTTAGCAACTCCAGTGACTCAATCGCGGCAATGCTGTAGCAGACGGCAGTATATCATCAGGCTCGGCACGGAATACACGTTATCGGGGCAAGAAACACGTACAAATATATTAACTTCACACTTTTATATTTTATCAATATAGTTTAAATATCTGACTATAAATCTTTTATTTAATGTCCCACAAAATATTTAAGGCGGTCATGCTCCGTTTTTAAAAAGACTCGATGACAAGAACAATAAAGTTCTGAAAGAGATAGAGAATTAGGGCTGTCATTTACCCCAGTGCATCTGACGTGCCATGCAAATTATAGTTGACGTGTTGCCAGAAAATATCGTTCGGGATAGAGATGCTATTGTTACCTGTGTCCAATGTTTACATTACTTTGCTCGGGCACTTAAACTACACTGATATTCGGAAAGGAAAGTGTGTATTCAATCTCATAAAGCATATAATATACATTTGAATGAATAGGTAATTCATTCGGATCGAGGTCGCCACACACGTTTCTTTATAGATATAAAAAAGAATACGGATATCTAAAGATATTTGAATTTTACCACAAGCCCAGGATTTGCATCTATGTATTTCTTATATAAGTTAACCCGTAACCGATGAGGTGCGATTTTTGTCACGTCGAGTGTGAGGTGGAAGCCCTCAGACTCCCGATTAAATTTATTTTTTTGATTTTAATACGAATTAGTATCTGTTTAAATTAAATATTATGGCATAGTCTGGAATCTACTTAAACTATTTATGTTTAGTCAGCTATTAATTTTATTACAAACATCTACATTTGGTGAAAAATCCCAGGAGCGTACATTAGGGATGCGCGATATATCGTTTTTAAAAAAATATCGATATTTTCTTTTCGATAATCGAGATTAAAATCGATATTTTTTTATTCAATAATATCGACTGATATCGATTTTTTATTCGATAATATCGTTTAATCAAAAATGCCATTTTTCCAAATTTCATGCATTTATTTCACATTAATAGACAAAAGAACCTGTTCACATTATACAGAATTTATTATATTTTTAAGAAAAAAATGAGGTGTGGCCACCACACGACTTTCTTTTACGTATGAGCGTTTCAAACTATACAATTTTAAGAATTTTTTTATACAAAAATTATTCAAAATCCTATTCTAAGTACTTTCATTCTCTTAATAAATCGCTATAGAATGCATACTTTGCAAGATATTCGAAAAAGAGTGCTACTTCCGGTCCGAATTTTGAAATTTCATATATACAAAAACTATCCAGTTCTAAATACTTTTGTACTCTTGACAAATATATATAGAATGCATAACTTATGGAATATTTGCAAAAAATCGCTACTCGGTAAGAGTAAAAGTGGTACTTCCGATCCGAATTTTGAAATTTTTTTTATACAAAAGATATTTAAAATTATAATTTAAATACTTTTATACTCGTAATGTATACTCGCGGCATAAAGTTTTGTCGGGTCCTAAGATGAACTATATGGAAGGTATCACTGGTCAACTTTAGTAATCCGATATTTCCGACTAAATTTTAATAAACCATAAAGAGAGATTGTGATATTTTTGTTTACACTTGAGAGATGAAATATTAAATTTCGTCAAAACAACACCTAGCATAATAAAGCAATAAATAAGCAAACAAAAAATTACACAAATAATCTTTTGAAGACAATATATTTAAATAATATTCCAACATTTAAATACCCCCAACAATTGCCTTGTAAATAATCAATATTAATCAAGAACTTTGAATTAAATTATCATAAAAATACCTTATTTTTTTTGTATTTATTTTAAAATAAATAGAATGTATATTAAGGAAAAAAATTAATGACAGATACATACTCGTAAATATCATCAATATATATAATTACAAATTCGATAAAACACTACACAGATCTTAATAAAGCATTCATTCTCGCCCTTGAAAAATAAAATAAATAGGGAAAGCCGAAAACATTTGTAGAACACAAAAAGCTTTCTTTGTATTGATGACACATCAATGTTATCGTGTCATAAATCATTTGTGAAGATTATTTGAAATATATTTACTTCTACATATATGCCACTTGTATTTTCTTTTACGAAGCAGTATTTACTCAAACTTAGCTATCATAATTCATAAACATTGAATATAACCCCTCTTTATTTCGTGTTAGAATTTACTAGAGTTGACCAATGATACCTTCCATATAGCTGTTCTTACGACCCGACAAAACTTTATGCCGCGAGTATACCTGCCTAGAAAGCATGACTTGCGAGATATTCGCAAAAAACTCATTTTCGATAAGAGTAAAAGACCTACTTCCGGTTGGAATTTCGAAAAACCTTTTTAAGACAATTTGTCTGAAATATAATTTTGAGTACATTTGAATTCTCTATAAATTTGTTTAAACTTTGTAATTGACGAAATATTTGCAAAATTCAATTTTTTTCCTGAAGTAAACTACTACATCCAGTCTACCGATTTTACTGAAAAACTAATCAGTTCTCAAGAGGGAGATTATACACGTAAATACAAAATTTGGAATAGATATCTACAGCGGCTTGACCATCGTGGTCACAGACAGACACACAAACATTTTTTAAAAACCACTTTTTTGGTATCAGGGGACTTCAAAACGTGGACATCTGCAAAAATCTCGAGGTCGAAAATTTTCGTCATCACAATACTTCCTTATACTACGTATAAGAAAGTAAAAAGTTAATAATTTGGAAAATGCTTATTGGGATGTTTACTATTTCATGTTTCATTTCATAGATTTTACATTTCGTATAGTTCGCCTTTATGGGGCGTTATCTTCCCATTAAACGTTTTTCAAATTTCCCACAGTATTATTTAGTAACTACGACATTTACATGTTAACTTCCCTATTTATAATATATGAGTGGTCATTTTCAGTTTTAATGTTGATGTTACTAAATAATATTGTGGGAAATTTGAAAAATGTTTACTGGGTTAATATTTGTGTTTCTGTATTTGTTTTATACCACTTATATTTTCATTGGAATTTTTTAAATTTTGGAATAAATATATACAGGTGAGTCATTAGTAGCCGCGTCTTCGATTGGTCTTTTGTGTTTTAAATAAAAGAAAAAACAATAAGTGGAAGATCCATGGTTGCTTGTGGCGCATATTGTAAAAATACTTTAAGCTCTGACGCACTTCCGGTTTCACCGGAAATGCACGGAACTTAAGTTTTTTAAATGACTCACCCTATATATTTTTGGAGATTCTTGTACTGCTTTAAATTGTCTGTTCAACTGTTTTTTCTGCTACATTTCCCGTTGTTGTTTGAATACATTTTTAAATGTTATTATAAAGATCAGAACTGTCCAGAATTTATTTTTAATTAAAAGTGTCACACATACATGTATCGGCCAGACATATTAAAAAATAATTACGGTATCATCTATGGTCAGAGAAACTATGTTTTCCATAATTATACAAGAAAAAAATACATAATAAATAACAATCATATTTATTTATTAACATAGGAAATTGGCATTCTACAAATTAATGAATAGAACAGAATAAAGTTGCAGAATTAATGACATAAAGAACTGTATATAGCAGAATATCAGAATAATATAATAAACTTGAAAAAGCTAAAAAATAGGAAATATAAGAGGATAACAAACAATACATAACGCCATAAGAAAGCCAAGACGTGATTATTTATAGTCAGAGTAAAACTAAAATTTAAAATCACTTAAATTTTGTCCGTATAAAGTAGTTCCTTATATCTGATATATATTCTGTTATTTTTTCTACTGACGTAAATCACGAATAGGCATTTTCTTTGGATACTGGGGATCAACCAATTCAGGTAGAAAACATCTGTAAAAGAAAGTCACCAACTGCTCCTTCATATTCGCATCCCAGAAATTATCGTCCCTCATGATTTTTTGTACACTAATTCCGAAAGGTGTCCATATAACAAACAAGCAGTACTTTCTATTTGTTACATGTAGCTGGCCTTGCACTTGGAAATAATAATTGTCTTTACTTTTTAATGTTATTCGACCATCAACTATCTCCGCAAATTTAATTTTCTTCTCTCGAGCGGCTTCCGTTGGTGAATACGATGCAGCTGCTGACTGACGGGCATTTTATTTCAATAATGCCATCGTCATCTATTAAACCATCCGGCGAAGCAGCTAAAAAATTCAATTTGCCGTCAATAAAAAGACCAATTGGTGTACACGAATTCCATAGCTTTTTTCCAATTCTTTTAGAGTAACAAATTCATGTTCCTGTCCCCAACGTGTTGCTGCAGTCCCGAAAAATTTATTGTACAAAAGACGTTTTATCAAATTTGCGCAATGCGTCGTCTTTTGCATTTTGCATATTGCTCCAAAATTGGACGCAGTCAGTCTTACAGAGCGCTGCTGCCTCCATAATAAGTTAGTGCTTTGCCCTATAGTAGCATGTTGTAACGCGTCACGTTCAGAATCCGATTTTTCAATTGAAGTCAAAATTTCTTTTTCTTTTATATCGTACTGCTCTTTTGTTAATGTGACAACCATTTCTATTTCTGTGTCACCATAATCGCTGTCAGCAGGTACTATCGGTTCCCTTTTTTTCTTGTTTTTACATGCAAATAACTTTTTACTGCATTTTTTCCAAGCTCTTACTCTTTTCTAGCTAGTCATAAACTTTTTTGTGTGTTTTCCTGGACTTCTGTATACAGCTTTTTTATGAATAACGCGCGGTAAATCACCCGGTTCCAAGTTGAATGCAATTGAAGCGGCTTCGCATCGAGTTTGATATGATCGTCGTCCGCTGAAATTTACTCTTTTCCCGTCAACAAATTTTTCTGAAATCCGGCTAATATTTATGAATTTTTTAATACTACAACGGCATGATGTTAATAAAAGCAAGAAAATAAGTGGTAATTTAGACAAGGCATTTACCGATTTTCTAGAACGGACAATAGAAAAGTTTCTGAGAAAGATATTACATTAGGAGTCTTCCCAGATTTAATTTTAAATATTCATTATTTTACGATTATGAAGTAATAAAATGACTGTAAGCACTTATACAGAGAAATATACATGTTCTAATTAATTGTGCCTTTGTAAAATAAAGCAAATTGAGATTAAAACTAAACATATTGCACTAGGGAGGGATGATATTATAACTGTAAATACTTATAATCGAATATAAGCCAAAATACTTCAAATCTTGTTATATTTTTTTTCTATAATATCTCCTCTCTCACCTAGTCATTCAAATTTACTAAATAGAACAACTGTTAATTATATGCCAATATTTATGTAACACTCAGTATATAGAATTTACTATATCTATACACTATTATATGAGATTTCAATTTTTCAAAGCTCAGTATTTTATTTTAATATGCCCAAACACTCTCTCAGTTTTTATATTTATCCAATTAATTTACTATAATTCTTTCCTTCTTAAGAAATTTAGATATGATAATTTATCTCCAACAAATTCAAATAATTACTTATTATACACTTCTTTACTGTAAATAAAATTTCGTCAAATGAAACCAGTATTGATTTTGACTACACAGTACTTGCAGTACATTAATTTTTATAACGATGTAAGCATGGCATTTGCCGCTATAAAATGATAGGTAACAATAACCTCTTAACCTCATCAGATGAACCTATTAAAATTATTCCTTGTGAATACGTGATGACTTTTCCTAATGTATTATTCCTTTAATTGGAATACGATTGTAAGGTATGTTCACTTTTTTCATCAAAATTAAACTTATAAATGTTATATTGTTTTGTTTCTCTTTTAGGTTATCGACACAACAAATCTCTATTTATAATATGAAAGTGTCTCGTACCAAAGTTCTACTTTACCAAATAAAAGAAGAATATCACTATAATAATCGTTTAATGGCAAAAGCTGTGTAAAATATGATTCAAATAAATAACCAACACATTTCCAAAACGTTAACAAAAACTATTCAACCTGTCTAATATTACTTGTGCGAATATTGACAAAATGAAGGATTATTAAAAGCTTATCTACTCGATAAGGTATGTATGAGAATTAGTTTAATATAAATCTTTCAATTTAGCATTCATATGTATACACAAATTCAATAATTTATAAAAAGTCTTTACGATCAAATATTCAAATACGTAAGTAGGTATATTTTAGTTCCAAAATTACGCAAATTTACTAAATGTACATATTCTGATATTCCTGATTTAAAAAGAGATTTAAAACCTTTACATAGAATCTTTATAAAATCCTCTTTATAATATTCAGTATATCTTGTTCACTTTAATGTATTTTGCTCGATGACATTCATTTAAATTTAAACTGTTTCTTTTAAATAAAGAAAATATACAACCTCCCAATAATATTGCTTTTCTTTTTCGGTGTTTTTCAAATAATACAATCCATTTTCCTTGCAGGTTCTGGTTATATGAGGTAGGAAATTTTGTGTATCTTCTTCGTACAGATGAACAGCCTTCCTGGACTCGTTATGTACCTGGGATGATCCTCTGGTTCTCTATTCTACGGGTTTGACAAAACAGGATGTATCTTGTGGTGACCTCGTACATACAGGATATCTTCTGGAACTGGAACTTTGTACTGCACGTGTGATTCTGTCTGGTAGGAATCCCTCGTGATTATAAAATAATTTGGACCTTTTCTACGGGTTCGACAAACTGGATGTATCTTGTGGTATCCTCGTAAATACAGGATATCTTCTGGTACTGGTACTTTGTACTTTTGAGAACTGGAAATCCGCTTAGACCTCTCGTACAACTGATAAGTTAAATACTCCGCTAGGACTTTATACTTGTTTGGTAAGTTTTTATTTTATTTTGCTATTTCCTTTTCTTCTAAAATTTACTTCTTATACCATAGAATATACTCAATTTCAATAATAATACAATTGATTTATTACTTTCTGCTTCTCTACAAATATTTTTTTCTTCAAACGTCAAATTATTATTTCCAATGCTGAAATAAACACTTTTCGCACCAACTTTCGCGGTTTTCGTGATTTTAATGTACAATTTTCGGAATAAAACTTTAATTTTCCGAAAATTACACGCACCTCTTTTGAAAAATTATTTTTCAATTTTCGTTTTGTTTTATCACCCAGACAACCTTTTCATTTTATAATTACCTCCAATAAAATTCCTTTTCTCATACTTCTTGTTCAAAACAGTTTTTTAAACATTTAAATGATTAGTTTCAGAGCTTCCAAATTTCAGTAAACCTTCTGTATTAAATCTCTATTATTTTATAATAATGAATTACTAATACTTAGCACTTCAAAATGCTTTACTAACAAAATTTTATGTAAATGTCAATTTTGACAGATCCGCTTATTCAAACTTTACCCGCGTAATTATTTACCAATTTATATCCTTCATATTTTAATATTCAGCATTAATTTACTTTACTTAGCAATATTTTAAATTAGACAAGTTTTACAAAGTTATAAACCACATTTTAACAAAAATAATAAATTTTAAATCTCCATTTTCAGAATTTAAAGAAAATTGAGGCAACAAAGAACTTGATCCACTACTATTCCTTCAAGAACTGTCTACCATATGAATGTACTCAACTTTACAATAATGAACAACTATTTTAAGTATACACAACTGTTCTTTTTAGTTTAGATATTTTTATTTTAACAGTCAATAAATAAATTAGTAAAATAAAATAATCTTTCAAATTTTGTCAATAATATACAATGCCAGTCACTCATATTTGTTCCCCATTTCAATATATACGTTTTACATAGAACATAGACTATTACTTTATAAAAACCAATAAAACAAAAATAATAATGATAAACGTCCTTAACAACTATAAAAAATGGCGAACAAATTACATGAATTAAAATTATTTTTAATTCATTAACAATATTATGAGCAATACAACATGAGCGACATGCGTACATAAACCACATTGTATAAAACGTTACACGCCGTTGCAAGCCGGCGACTGAATAAATTGAAGAAAACGGAGTTTTGCCAACAGGAAAATTATTTTTGCAGTGTAGATTCACCAAAATCGTTCTTCCGACCAACTGGCGCCTTGCTCTGCGATCGGCTTACGAATATTGCTTTAAGCGCCTGGAATATAGGCAATGTGTATCAAGAAACATACGTTCTTATCAACGTGATTAAGACAAAACGGTTAGCTTTAATGATGTACTAAAAAGTGTATATTAAAGGTAAAAGACGTATGAAGGTACCCACAGGCAGTTTTTGCCATTAAAGACAAACATTACACCTTAAAGTATACGATAAATATAAGCATTTTTAAAATGTTATTATTCAGTAGCATTTTTTTATATACAAATTTTTTCTTTCTTTAGGTACTTCAATTTAAGCTTAATTAACAAATTACTCCTTGTTTCAATCGATTCTATACAATGGTTACTACACAATATCGTCGATACGAAACGCTTGCAAATTGGCCTCAGCATTACCCCCTTAAAAACGATAATTAGAGTTGTGTGTACTGTACATTTTGTGCGTGTGTGTATTAGTGCGTAGTTATTGCAGCTGCATAGGCATATCAGCATATCGGGGAAACGAGACGGTGCGTGAGTGATATACTCGTCAAAGAAGGACAGAAAAGTTACAATTTTAACATGTGAGAAAGTTGAAGGTCGCATAGATGTAAACAAAGAAAAAAATTGTACATATACGGATGGGACGTTGTTTATTTTAAATATAGTGTGTTGGACGATTAAGTGGAAAAGAATTAAATATAAGTTGGACAGTTGTTAAAATTGATGACAATTATTAAATAAAAGTTGATACGTCGTGAAAATAAATTTAAGTTGAACGTTGAACAGTTGTATAAGTTGTGAAAAAGAAATTTAAGTTGGCAATTAAACAGTTGAAAGTTGTTAGAAAAGAAAATTAAAAGTTGATAAGTTGTTAAACAAAAAATTAAAGTTCATAAGTTGTTAAAGAATACTTTGAAGTTGAAAGTAACAGTCGTTAAATTTTTGTGCTGTCGATTTGATTATAATATTTGAAGATGGCTCATAATGCAACAATAGGATCGACCGAAGAGGATGGTGATAAATCGTTCGGCAATGAAACAAATCAGGTGGGCCAGGATTTATTATTATCAAGAGAAATGCAGATCCTACGGCAAGAAATGGAATTGTTAAAGCGCGAGAATGCATTATTGCAGCGCGAACAAGCAGTGTCAAGGGTTGGATTTGGTATTCAAGATATTAAGAATAGTTTGCCTACGTTTGGCAATAGTGAAACGTACCCGATTGAGAAATGGATAGCCGATATCGAAGAAAATTGCACACTGTACGGATGGACGCAAACACAAATGCTGCTGTGTGCCAAAACATTGTTATGCAGCACAGCCAAACTTTTGTTGGAGGCACAACCAACCATTGCAACGTGGGCCAAGTTCAAAGAAGAAATTATTGAGGAATTTGGAAAGAAATTTAATAGTGCCACCGTCCATCAGCAGTTGACCAAAAGAAAGAAGAAAAGAGATGAGTCATATCAAGAATATATTTTGAATATGGTTGCCATTGCTAGACAGGGTGATGTAGAAGATAAGGCCGTAATTCAATACGTTATAGATGGAATAGAAGACGTAGAAAGCAACAAAATTTTATTGTATTCCGCGACAACTATAAAAGAATTAAAAGTACTAATAGAAACCTATGAAAGAATTAAATCTAAAATGGGTAGTAACCAAGAAGTAGTAAAGCCGATGAAGAAATTTGAGAAAAGTTTTAGACCTAATAAAAGAGTAAGCCATTGTTATAATTGTGGAGACCCAAGTCACCAATTACGCGAATGCAAAGATAAATCAAAGGGCACTAAATGTTTCTCGTGCAGTGACTTTGGACATATAGCAAAACAGTGTCCGAAAACGCAGAACAGACGTAGCATGCAGGTTACTAATAGCGAGACAGTGGACAAAATGTTCAAATCAGTTAAGATAAATGGAAAAGACAGTCAGATGTTAGTGGACACAGGAAGTTCAGTGAATTTGATAAGATATACGGAATATTTGCATGTCGGCGCTCCAGAATTAAGCAGTGAACGAATCAAACTGAAAGGACTAGGTGCAGGTGAGATCGAGACATTAGGCAAAATAAATACAGTCATAGAAGTAGACGACGACAGATATGATACCGTTGTGCATGTAGTATCCGACGACGCCATAGCAATGAGTGCCATATTGGGTAATCCTTTGCTTAAAGAGATGGAAGTACTGATTACACAAAATGAAATGAAATTAAGGAAATGGACAAATGACGACTTCACGATGATGATAGAACTGACCGAACAAGATGAAGATGAATGCGAAATTCCATTAAACCATGTAATGGACAAGAAGATAATCAACGACATCAAAGAAATAGTGAGAAAATATGAACCAAGTGCTACTAAACAAACAAAAGTCCAGACTGAAATAGTGCTAAAAGATGACACACCCATATCCCATACTCCGAGAAGGATGTCATTTGCTAAAAGAGAAGAAGTGCACAAACACGTGAATGAGTGGTTACGGAATGGTATTATCCGCCCAAGTTCTTCGGAATTTAGCAGCCCAGTGGTCTTGACAAAGAAGAATGACGGTACCACACGTCTGTGTATCGACTATGAAATATTACATAGAGCAGGTACAGCCATGAGACACGTCGATGCTCTATCCAGAAATCCCGTGATGATCATTGAAGATAGTATGTTGTCACGAATAAGACTGGCTCAAAGTAAGGATGGTACTCTAAAACCTA